>ML677364.1:7531928-7739202 GCA_007922305.1 Dermatemys mawii
TAAACTGTATTATGCTGTTCAGCCATTAGGTGGCATTGTGTATACAATACCTTATTTAAACGAACCTCAGTCATAGCTGGCAGAGTATTAAAGAAGCGAATAATGAATACATCTGGTGTATATAAGCAAGCTCTGTAGCCAGTTCATATCTGATACAGAAACATGACACCTAAGCTTGTGTCCTTCCCTGTTCAAGGTAACCCCCCTTTACTTCCTGTTTAATACAGTTACTGTGCTGAATATATTGCGTGTTGGTGTTACTATGCGCCACCTCCATCCACAAGTGCTGCTCCCACAGCTCCCCCTGGCCACAGTTTCTGGCCAATGGGAGCTGTGGAATCAGCACTTGGGGTGAGGTGGGGGCAGCGTGCGGAGCCGCTTGCCGTGCCTCTGCCTAGGAGCACCAGGGACAGGGCCGGCTCTACCTTATTCGCTGCCCCAAGTTGCTGCTGCATCTCCCGCCTTTCAGTGGCACGGCTGCAGCAGGTCAACGGACGCTTTCCTTCGTTTTAGTGGCACGGCAACGGAAGCTCAACGGAGGAAGAGTGTTTCTTGAGCTGTTGCAGACGTGCGGGTGGGAGACTGTTCAGCTGCTGCAGACATGCTGCCAAAAGCAGCCGCCTGAGCGCCGCCCTCACAGTGCCTGGATTGCCGCCCTTGTGGTTTGCTGCCCCAAGCACCAGCTTCCTATGCTGGTGCCTGGAGCCGGCCCTGACCAGGGACATATTGCCACTTGTGGGGAGCCACCCAAGGTGAGTGCTGCCTGGATCTGGCACCCTGAAATACCTCCTGTGCCCCAACCCCCTACCCCGAGCCCCCTCCCGCACCCAAACTCCCTCCCAGAGCACGTGCTACACACCCCCTCCTGAGCCTCAACCTCCAGCCCCACACCCCCTCCCGCACCCCGAACACTTCGTGGCTGTTCCTCTGCCTACGAGCTGCAGGGACATATCACAGCTTCTGGGGAGCCACACGGAGCCTCGCAGGGAACCACGCTGGCCCCGCGCAAACTGGACTATAAACCGGACTTTCAATGAAGATCAGAAATGCCAGTTAGAGAGCTTTCCAGTTAGTAAAGTGCCGGTTAATACAGCTTTCTGACATCAGGAATCATAACATTCAAAAACCAGTAGGAGAATACTTCAGTCTTGAATGTTCGGAAATGAACTAGCTTCAAATCACGCAGCCGACTTCGGATACAAAGGAGTGGGGGTTTTGAAGGCTTATGGGGCAGGGGCCCGATGAAGAGATCTGGAGGACCAGAGTAAGGGCTGGCAGGGAATACCCTCTAGCAGGACCTACTCGAGGAAAAATTGAGAAGTGAGTAATAAGACTTCCTCCACCTCCCGAAGTATGCGCCGGGGGTACCAAGGGCGGAGACCCCCATGTGCCTACCAAGCACATAGGGATCCACCCAGTTCCCCCGATCAGAGTCCAGGAGGTCTCTGATTCTGGTAGCTTCTGCAAGGACCAACCTCTGGTGCACCAAGGGGGACTCCGCCATCTGCACACGAAGATGGGGATTGTGCAGCAGGGACTCCATGAGGAGATCTGCCCCCCCAGTGGTCACCATGGACCTGGTTGCCGAGATCAGCTTAAGAGACGTCCTAGTAGAAGCAATGCTTCCTTTCCTCCAGCTCCTTCCACCTCGGCTTACTTAAGGGAACTGGAAAGGGAGCTTTCAAACAATATAAGTGAAACCTCGATTGATTCCAGCTGTCTCTATTAGCCTAACAGTCTTAACTGGTTAATTGGCATCAGGTGTCTTAATTGGCCTGGATTAGCCTTTGTTTGGTTATCCAGGGAACAGGGACCTGCTCATTCTTAAGGATGAAATACCTGCCTTCCTCATGACTTTCTCACATGTTTAACAAAACCACTCTCTTATATTCTTCTGGCTTGACTCTGTCACAGTAGATTTGCCATCTTTGTCCTTGAAAAGGTGGTGAAGGCAGAGGCCATTCTACTTTTTACTGGTAATAAAAAAGATACTTTTGAGTCATAGAACTTAATTCTTCAGGTATATATAATGTATCTGTTGGCACAAAAAAGGAAACATTACAGTAGAATTGTAAACACACACAACAAAAAAACAAAGGCAAGCTGCATATTCACCTCTGTTAATTTTTTGCATTGCCATGTGGCCCTCTGCTGGGGACTGCTGGCTACTTCTCTGTTACTGAGCAGCAGCAGTGGAAGAAGTGGCTGGCATAGTTGAGTCGGCCTATCTGAAAATATTTTCTGTGAGCTGAGTTTTGGAGAGAGTTCAATCCATGAATACAGAACAAAATTAAATAAGAGTTGAATTTTCCAGTGCTAGTCAATCATATGCACTTGAAGAAAGATGCTTCTCTGGGTCAGAGTCTGAGTATGATAATATACGGTATCATACAATAGATATCACTCTATGCCTTCTACTTTATCCATTTATATTAAAATTAACCAAAGTAACTCATTGTTGATGCTGACAATGATTTTAAAAGGGGGAAAATTACCAGTGCTAAACTCTGGTTGCTTGAGTAAAATTTTGCAGGTTGCTATGGCCAAGGGCCGTTGTTAACAAGAACATGAGTGTTACTTCACATTTTTAGACTACAGTAAATGCTGTTAAAGAATAGCAGCCGTGTTAGTCTGTATCCATAAAGAAAACGAGGAATACTTGTGGCACCTTAGAGACTAACTAATTTATTTCAGCATAAGCTTTCGTGAGCTATAGCCCACTTCATCGAATGCATAGAATGGAACCCACAGAAGTAAGATGCATTTACATACACAGAAAGCACAAAAAGTTGGAAATTACCATACCAATTCTAAGAGGCTGTTTAATTTGGATGCGCCATTATCAGCAGGAGAAAAAAAAACCTTTTGTAGTGAAAATCAAGTGGATATGTATTTGACAGTTGATAAGAACCTGTGAAAAGAAACAACTTACGGAAATACATTCAATTAGTGTAATGACTAAGCCATTCAGAGTCTGTTTAACCCTTGGTTGATAGTGTCTAAGTTGTAAATTAATTCCAGTTCCTCAGCTTTGAGTTGGAGTCTGTTTTGGAAGTTTTTCTGTTTTAAAATTGACACCTTCAAGTCTTCCGACTTGAAGATGTCAAGATCTCCTCGTGATCATTTCCGAACCATGCCACGGGACCATCTCTACACACTCGTGCTTCACACTCTTCATTTCCCTACCCTTGCGTCTTGCTCCGATACTAAGTGGCAGGACCTTTTACCAGATGCAGATGGTGAGGGACCCCAATGGGCCAGCCCATATTCCATCCTGGTTCCTTAGCCCGCTGGGGTCATTAGTTGGCTGCTCCTTCATGGAGCCGTGAACAGGGGTGTGTACCTGGCACAGTTCACCGCTTTTCACAACACCTGCCCTTTTTGCAGTATGAGGGAAACCTTGGCACATGTTTATCTGCAATGCGCCAGGTTGCAGCCCCTTTTCTGGCTCCTCCAGAACCTCCTGGCAAGGTTCTGGCTGCACTTTTCCCCGTGCCTTTTTCTATATGCTCACCCTATCGCGGAACCATCTTGTCAACCTCCTCCTTGCCCTGGCCAGGTGGCCATTTATAACACCAGGGAGAGGAGGCTGGCTGAGGGAGGGCCTGTGACCGTGGGGCCCGTTTTTGTTCTTTCATCCGCTCACACATCCAGGCAGAGTGCCTCTGGGCAGCATCTGCTGGCTCCTTTGATGCTTCTGAGGAGCAATGGGTGCTGTCCGGGGTTCTCTGCTCAGTGTCCCCTTCTGGTTCCCTAGTTTTGGTCCTTTGACCCCCCACACCTGTCCTGTATTTTCCTTCATTGTCCAATGACTTTAGTTGAGGTATGAGCTCAGTAGCTCCTCCCCAGACTGGGAGAGGAGCCCGCTCACTTCCGAGTGCCCAATAGGACCATTCTCTTATATTCTTCTGGTCTGAGTCTGGCACACTATATAACATTTTTATTCCATTTTGAGATGGCGATATATAGTTGAGATGGAGATTTAATAGTTTGCTTTTTTCACACTGATATGAGTCAGAAACAACCAGGTGGATCTGGACAGTCCTGAAGTTTGAGCAAATGTAGATTCACATCTGAATTTAATGATTTGGGTCCAATTGATTGCATTTAGTTTTTTTTTTCTGTAGAGGATTTAGTGCCTACTGCCTTTAGGAATTGGTTTGTTTTTTGTTAATAGGAAGATGGAGAACCCCCACCGAGGTGTTGTTGTTGAACTGAAAAAAGAGTCTACTAAAGATTCAGCATTTTCATTTCATGCTTTTAATAGGGCACATTCCCAACTTGGTTTTGGTTAACACCATTAAAAGATACAGCTTTGAATTCCCATGCAACAGATCTTAATAAATAATGGTGATTCAGTCTTTAATAGCTGCATAAGCAAGAAGTTTGAAGTCTTTTATTCAAGACTGCTTGAGGCAGTGATGATAATGGAAAAGCTAGGGCTGACTGACACAAGGCTATTCTAATTTAAAATACATAACACTGCAAACCCTTACAAAATCCGACTGATGACCTGAACACAAGCACAGATTAAGGTATGCCAGACTCCGAGGCTTTCCTACAGACACTAGGCTGTCTCTACACTACCACTTATGTCGGTATAACTTATGTAGCTCAGGGGTGTGAATAAACTACCCCTGAGCGATGCAAGTTACACCGACATAAGCACCGGTGTGGACAATGCTATGTCCCTGGAAGAACTTCAGCTGCCAATTTAGCTGCTGCCGCTCGTTGGGGGTGGGTTAATTAAGTTGACAGGAGAGATCTCTTCCTTTGGCTCAGAATGGTTACACTAGAGAGCTTATAGCTGCATCAGTGCTGCACTGCTGTAAGCTCTAGTGTAGCCATAACCTTAGGTAGGAGAAACTAAGATTTGTTTCCAAAAACGAATCATTATCCATTCCAGAAGAATCAGTGTTGTGTCCTCCCCGTTAACATCCCTTCCATCTCGATGTCATTAAGGCCAATCAGATATCTTGTATACTTTGGCATGAGAAAGGCAGGGACATGAACAAAATTGTGCATCAATTTGATTTTAGTATTTTGAGGGTTTTTTTTCAGGAATTGTATTTTATCTTTATTTCAAATGCATTCAGTGTGTAATTTGAAAATAGAAATAAAAAACTATGGAGTTAGAATTCAGTGTACTATGTCCTGCAGCCAGTGTGATGGCTAGCTATGGACTCTGGAGACATAATTCTGTCTCCCACTAATACAAAAGGGCTACTAGGTTAAGAAGAATGTGGAATGTATTAAAATGGTAAGAAAAATGGTTTCAAAGAATTGACACATCAAGGGACATTTAAAGGTAAGCTGTCAGAATGTAGAGTAAATCATTAAAAAAATATTCCCTCTGTTACTGTTAACATTTCAGCTTATTAAAATGATTTTTAAAAAATGTTCCCTTTTACCACTTCTGCATACTTTTGGTTGGAAGAACTGCTTAGTGGCCTAAGCAACAGGTCTGAAATACCTAGATATAAAGGGGACACCCACTGGTCTGTACAGATCTGCCTTATATAACAAAATATTCTTAATCATATTACATTTGTGCATTTTACACCCATAGCTCTATTGTTCCTGTCATCTACAACATTATTAGAAATGCTTCTACCAAGTGCCAAATGTATGTAGTTTGGAAGTGCTCTTTCCAGGCCAGTGAAGAATGCTGCAGGAGTCCAGCACCGTGAGAGTAAATTTAAGGAAAACAAACAAACAAACAAACAAAAACATTACAAACATAAGAATGACCATACTGGGTCAGACCAAAGGCCCATCCAGCCCAGTGTCCTGTCTGCCGACAGTGGCCGATGCCAGGTGCCTCAGAGTGAATGAACCTAACAGGTGAGGATCAAGTGATCTCTCTCCTTCCATCCATTACCACTCTCTGACAAACAGAGGCTAGGGACACCATTGCCTCTGCTCTCTCTCTTACTGTGAAATGCCTGCTAAGTTTATTAACTTAGCAATTTATTCAGCAGAGCTGTTCAGATCAGAAGATATTTGCATTCTGAGAAACAGAAGCTACAGATAAGGAAACTAATTTTGCCTTTGTTACTCATAGCACAAGGCTGTTGTGTTGTTTTGTTTTGTTTTTGTTTGGTACTTTTCTTTGGACCTGGGCCTATCAGTCCTACAAGATCTACTAGATGGAATACTGTACAGTTTTTGGCAGGAGAGAAGAAGGCACACAGCTGAAATAAAATTATAGCCTGAATTAATTAATTAATTAGCCTGAATTAATTAATTACATTCTCTTTTATTTGTATTCATATACACATTATAGCCAAAAAAGCAGTGGATGTATCAAAGCAGTGGATACAGTGGATGTAAAAAGCAGTGGATATACCAAAGAAGATGATAAGAAGGTGGACCTTAGTGTTGCCTCAGACAGAAAAAGATGGCAGATACTTGCATGGCAACCTGACCCCACGTGCTGGGATTAGGAGAAGACTAAGAGGAGATTCATGAAAAAGAAATCTGAAAAAAAAATCTATTCACTTTTGTCTTAAAGCGTACAGAACATTCTAACAGCTGGAACTGAAAGTAATTTAGTTTGTACTTTTTTATGGATCATTTTATGCTTCATAATAACTTTTACTTCTTTCATCCATCACTCCTCTCTTAATTTTCTGTTTCTCTTGTTCCAAATAAAAGTGTAGAAGAGAGAAAATGCCAGGCCCAAACGCTTTGAACTTGAATTCACTTAGAATGCCGATTTAGCCACGAGAGAACTGGAGCTCATATTAAAAATATTTCCATACAGTTAGTTTCATTAGAAATTACTTTATACATTTTAAGAAGCATTGTTTCTTATTTTCATCAAGCATGGATTTGTCAACTGAAAACTCATGATAGCAGAGACACTGCAAGAGGAATCTAGCGATCTTTTACTTTACCTAGCCTGGACACAAATAGGAATTGTGCCCTTGCATGCTGTATTGCTCTGTGATTTAACTTGTACAAATGTCTGGATGTAACATAATTGAACGTTCTTTCAGTGGGATGGTTAACCTTTACACAGAAAATTACATCTCAATTTGCATTAAAATATGTAATAAGCCCATTGCAAGCAATTTAAAATAAGTGTTTCTCTATAAAATGTTTGAGTAGTACGTTAAATGACTTTGCTCTTCCTTTGCTTTTTCTTTCTACTAGTCAGATGTTTATTGTATAAAGGATCTAAATCACATAATTTGGTCATGGAAACAGCATATAAGATTTAATAGGACTATACTGACTATAACAGGGTTGAAAAAAGAACTAGATGAATTCATGGAAGATAGGTTCATCAATGGCTATTAGCCAGAATGGGCAGGGATAGTGTCCCTAGCCTCTGTTTGCCGAAGGCTGGGAATGGGCAACACGGGATGGATCACTATCATGATTACCTGTTCTGTTCATTCCCTCTGGGGCACGTGGCATTGGCCACTGTTGGCAGACAGAATACTGGGCTAGATGGACCTTTGGTCTGACCCCGTACGGCCATTCTTTTGTTCTTAGGACTACAAAACAAATTGACTTCTCACTAGTAGGGTCAAAATCCTTATAATAAGCAAAGAATGCCTTTCTCCAAAGTTACTGATCTTCGAGGATTCCCGCTCTATGCTCCCCGGTTGAGAAATAGCCATGTCTTGATGGCTTTTTGAACTTCTGAGTCGCTATGGTAGGTGTACCTTAAAGACACCAATTACTGGTATCGATGTTGTCCCTCCACTCCAGCTCACTTTGATTTAATGGTGAATTATGGAACTCGTAACAAATACTAAGAATTTTCCACAACAATTTTTTATTTGCCATCTTTCTTTGGCCTCCTACAATTTCCGCCATCCTCCTTTCTTAGACATGGTGTCTACTGACCAGTGTAGGCCTATGGTGTACAAAATTCAGTATTGCTTGGGCCCATAAACACTTACTTAGCCCGCAAAAACAAAATCAAAGCTTCCATAAGTTGAATGCACAACCTCAATGGATTAATTTTTACAAAGCAATATCTAACGAGACTAAAAATTTCCAGTGGCCCCCCTGTCGTTACTCAGCTGTTAATCTGATATGGAATGGAGAGCCTACAGTAGGAGGGCCTAAAAATTAGGGCCTAAAGCAGTAGTTCTCAACTTATTTACCATTGTGGACCACATATACAGCTCACTCTGTGTTATGTGGGCCACATCCACTCAATATATATACTATCTGTATATCTACCAAAAAATAAGGTTTAGCATTTGTTATCCAGCAGCAAGGTGATTCAAATCTATATACTACCTTTCATTTCAACAATGATAAATGTCTACGAAGAGCATTTTATTTTGCTAATTTAAGTAAAAACATTGACCATTACTTTGGCCTCACTTACATTAGGGTCTGGAAATGGCCAGTAGGGGTGGACAGTCAGTCATTGTCTGCTGCAGGCAGCCCAGGGCATACCACAGCCTACAGCATGCTCATCCCACCCCACTCCTCCCCTGGGAGGTGACACATAGCAGTGGCTAGTGGGGAGGAATGTGCTCCCCACCCCCCATTTCTCCAGGCAGACACCCAGAAGCGAGGAAGCAGCACTCCCCCTTGCAACAGCAATCTCAGACATCCCCTTTTTTCCCCTGTCCCATTCCCTCCTCCTTCCTCTCCCTACCCCATCCCCCTTCTTCTCCACACTGTCCCCTGCCTCACCACCCCTCTGCCCACTTCCCCTGTCCCCATCTTTTCCCCCGTCCTATATCATCCCTCTTTTTTCCCACTGCCTCTTCCCCCTCGCCACCGCCTTGCCCTGCCCTGCTCTCCACAGGCACTCACCAGTTGTCCAGAAACGGGACCCAGCACACACAGAAGATGATGGTGATGGGTACTAGGAGCTGCCTGCCAGCCTCAGCCAAGGAGAGGGACAGAAGAGCCTCTTCCCTCCCTGACAGCTAAGCACAGGGCCAGCTCCAAGCACCAGCGCTTCAAGCACGTTCCTGGGGCGGCAAGCTGCGGGGGGCGGCATGATGTCCGTCATCAGGGAGGCAGTCAGGCTGTCTTCGGCAGGAGGTCGACGGGGCCATCGATGCTGCGGACCTCCTGCAGAACCACCGCCGCATCAGCGGCAGCCACTGACTTCCTGCCGGAATGCCGCCCCTCTTACCCAGCTCTGGCCCTGGCCCTGCCTGCCCAGAACTGCAAACCAACTTAGATAATGACCAACTTCTGTTGGGGAGAGAGACAAGCTTCTGAGCTGCACAGAGCTCTTTGTGTCTGCTCTGAAGAGCTCTGTGAAAGCTTGTCTGTTTTACCAACAGCTGCTGATCCAATAAAAGCTATTGCCTCACCTGCCTTGTCTCTTTACTATTCTAGCACTGACATGGCTACAACTACATTGCAAACAAGTGATTGATTTGTCAATCTTATCATTGTATTAAGTAATGGAAAGGGTTATATGAGGGGACAGAACAGAGAGCCTCTGTGCAGATGGCTTTGGCCTCTGACAGACCCCGAGGCCATCTACCAGGTTGGGGAATGGGGCCCACAGGGTAGGATGATGACTTCCAAAAAGGGATCCTCAAGAGTTCCTTCCCTGGGGCTCATCTGTTGCTTTTTCTCTGTGAGAGGGCTGAGCTGATGATTATACTTTATAGTCAAAGTACTAAACAAATGAAATAACTACTCCCCTGACCTACTTGCTCTTAATATGTACTGTACTAGGCGCCTTGAGAAATGTAGTGTTGCCCTGCTCTGATTGTTCTCAGTAGCTGTACATCTGAAATAGGTTTTTTTTACAATTATGCTGCAATCAATGATTTAGAAAAAATATTGCAATAAGTACATTTCTTGTAAAAGGATATGAGATATTTTTGAAATAAAAACCCCATGAAGTTGAGAAGTTTTTCTCCATTGTTTAAATTGCCTGATAAAACACTCAGTTGGTTAAATGTTAAAAACAAGGTGAAAATAAAATTGAAAATAAGCAATAAAAACTGGCAAAAATGTAGAGCAGACATATGAAAGCCTAACCATAATTATCTTCAATGTAAGGAAGAAATTGAAATCCAGAGGTTCAAAAAGGCCAGTATGGCAAAGTAATTTGTAGATAGGGGTCTAAAGTAGGGCTATCAAGTGATTAAAAAAATTAATCGTGATTAATCTCACTGTTAAACAATAACAGAATACCATTTATTTAAATATTTTTGGTTTGTTTTCTATATTTTCAAATATATTGATCTCAATTACAATACAATACAATTTCAATTACAGAATACAAAGTGTACAGTATTCACTTTATATTTCTTTTTTATTACAAATATTTGCATTGTAACAAAAAATAGTATTTTTGAATTCCCCTGTTGCAAATACTGTAGTGCAATCTCTTTATAATGAAAGTTGAATTTATGAATGTAGAATTATGTAGAAAAACCTGCATTCAAAAATAAAACAATGTAAAATGTAGAGCCTACAAGTCCACTCAGTCCTACTTTCTTGTTCAGCCAATCGCTCAGACAAACAAGTTTGTTTACATTTGCAGGAGATAATGTGCCAGCTTCTTATCTACAATGTCACCTGAAAGTGAGACCAGAGGTTCACATAGTACTGTTGTAGCCGACATCACAAGATATTTACATGCCAAATACACTAAAGATTAATTTGTCCCTTGATGCTCCAACCACCATTCCAGAAGATATGCGTCCGTGCTGATGATGGGTTCTGCTCGATAACTATCCATAGCAGTGTGGACCACCTCATGATCATTTGCATCATCTGAGTCAGATACCACCAGCAAAAGGTTGATTTTCTTTTTTTGGTGCTTCAGTTTCTGTAGTTTCAGAGTGTTGCTCTTTGAAAGCATGCTCCACACCTAGTCCCACTCAGATTTTGGAAGGCAGTTCAGATTCTTAAAATTGGGTTGAGTGCTGTAGCTATCTTTAGAAATCTCACATTGGTACCTTCTTCGCATTTTGTCAAATCTGCAGCGAAAGTGTTCTTAAAAAATGTGCTGTGTCATCACCCGAGACTGCTATAACATTAAATATTTCGCAGAATGCAGGTAAAACAGAGCAGGAGACATACAATTCTCCCCCAAAGAGTTCAGTCACAAATTTGATTAACACGTTTTTTTTTAAATGAGTGTCATCAGCATGGAAGCATGTCCTCCGGAATGGTGGCCAAAGCATATCTGGCACGTAAATACCTTGCACTGCTGGCTACAAAAGTGCCATGCATATGCCTGTTCTCACTTTCAGGTGACATTAAATAATAAGCAGGAAGTATTATGGCCTGAAAATGTAACAAACCTATTTGTCTTAGTGATTGATTGAACAAGAAGTGGGACTGAGTGGACTTGTAAGATCTAAAGTTTTACATTGTTTTGTTTTTGAGTGCAGTTATGTAACCAAAATAAATCTACATTTGTAAATTGCACTTTCATAATAAAGAGATTACACTACCGTACTTGTATGAGGTGAACTCAAAAATATTTCTTTTGTTTATTACTTTTAGACTGCGAATATCTGTAATAAAAATAATATCAAGTGAGCACTGTACACTTTGTATTCTGTGTTGTAATTGAAATCAATATATTTGAAAATGGAGAAAAAATATCCAAAATATTTTAATAAATTTCACTTGGGTATTTTATTGCTTAACAGTGTGATAAAAACTGCAATTAACTGTGATTAATTTTTTTAATCACAATTAATTTTTTTGAGTTAATTGCATGAGTTAACTGCTATTAATAGACAGCCCTAGTCTAAAGAAAATGTTGTCCTATGTGGAAAAATGCTTCACAAACAATGCTGAAATTGGAATAACTCAGCAGACACAACTGACCATTTCAGGCAGTAATGGTTAAGTATTATTTGGATGAGAGACAGCTGCAGAATTAAGTGTGTGACGTGTAGCAATAGACCAATAGAAGAAAATAAAAATTAAACATTCAGACTAATTTGGGAAGCTCAGACTATCCATTTAAATTGCATGTTGACTTTGATGTAAAACTGGCAGCATACTGGGCATGCAGTTTTCCATTGACACTGCAGAAAGTAGCATAAGAACATAAAAAAGGCTGTTATTGGGTCAGACCAAAGGTTCATCCAGCCCAGTATCCTGGCTACTGACAGTGGCCAATGCCAGGTGCCCTGGAGTGAGTGAACCTAACAGGTAATGATCAAGTGATCTCTCTCCTGCCATCCATCACCACCCTCTGACAAAGAGGCTAAGAACACCATTCCTTACCCATTCTGGCTAATAGTCATTAATGGACTTAACCTTCATGAATTTATCCAGTTCTCTTTTAAACCCTGTTATAGTCCTAGCTTTCACAGCCTCCTCAGGCAAGGAGTTCCACAGGTTGACTGTGCGCTGTGTGAAGAACTTCCTTTTATTTCTTTTAAACCTGCTCCCCATTAATTTCATTTAGTGGCCCCTAATTTTTATATTATGGGAACAAGTAAATAACTTTTCCTTATTCACTTTCTCCACACCACTCATGATTTTATCTCTCTCTATCATATCCCACCTTAGTCTCCACTTTTCCAAGCTGAAAAGTCCTAGCCTCTTTAATCTCTCCTCATATGGGATCTGTTCCAAACCCATAATCATTTTAGTTGCCCTTCTCTGAACATTTCCTAATGCCAGTATATCTTTTTTTGGGCTAAGGAGACCACATCTGTGCATAGTATTCAAAATGTGGGCATAGCATAGATTTATATAAGGGCAATAAGATATTCTCCATCTTATTCTCTATACCTTTTAAAATGATTCCTAACATCCTGTTTGCTTTTTCAACTGCTGCTGCACACTGCGTGGATGTCTTCAGAGAACTAACCATGATGACTCCAAGATCTTTTTCCTGATTAGTTGTAGCTTAATTAGCCCCCATCATATTGTATGTATAGTTGGGGTTATTTTTTCCAATGTGCATTACTTTACATTTATCCACATTAAATTTCATTTGCCATTTTGTTACCCAATCACTTAGTTTTGTGAGATCTTTTTGAAGTTCTTTATAGTCTTCTTTGGTTTTAACTATCTTGAGCAGTTTAATATCATCTGCAAACTTTGCTACCTCACTGTTTACCCCTTTCTCCATATCATTTATGAATAAGTTGAATAGGATTTGTCTGAGGACTGACATTTGGGGAACACTACTGGTAACTAGCAGAAGAAAGAAGAGGCAAGAATAGTTTGATGTGACAGAAAAGTTTGAAGGCTTCAGTCCCTTGGGATGGTCCCTGAGAAGTCAGGAGATAGAACTTTGATAGATGTGGGGACAGCACTGTTTATTCACAGCACAACTATTTTAAGGGCCAACTGTTGTCCCTGTTGTACAACCCAAGTAGGCAGACTGTGGACTAGAGAATTTTGTAGTTCTCCATGTGACAGAGCAGCAGCAGAATCACTCCATATCCCCTACTGCAGCCTCAGGAGTGGATTATCCCTCAGCGATTATATGCTCACTCCCATGGATGACAATGATTAAAGGATCCAAGCTAAAAATGGATCCTCTGGCTCCCTTTCCAGTTATCCTGAATATTGAGTTACAGGGATTCCCTATGAAGCTCTCTTCAAGATCCACTTCTCATGGGCTCTGAAAACCTACCCACTGTGTGGAAGGGCCACATCACATGCATTGAAGTCAAAGCTCTCACTGCTGGCTGGGAGTATAGGGTTCTCAGACTTCACGCCTAACTAATTTAGATCTGATATAGAGATGTCAGAGATAGGTTTGTGATCAGACACAAACTTTGTTATACTGGAATAAAGGTTGAGGGAGCATAGCAGTAATAGTATAGAATGTCTTGACGCTGTCTGTTGTTCTAAAAGTGGTCTCAAACTTTTTTCTTTGCAGACCACTTAAAATTGCTGAGGATCTTGGCGGACCACTTAATGATCTTTCCAGATATGGTTTGTACCATTAGCTAAGTATTGTAAAGCTCTTTGGATAAAAGCGCTATATAAAAAAACCCTTAATAATAATTCACCTTTTTTGTTCTACAAATAAAAGCCCACAGCTCATGTTTTAATATCAGTCGTCTTACCTTTTAAATGTGATGGATGCGCCCTCTGTCCTCTGCTGTGGCAGCCCCTGAGCTGGGGCCAGGAAGGAGGGATGTCTCTCCCTGGTAGTCACAGCCCTGGAGCTGGGGAAAGTCAGCTCTTTCTCTGGCTGTCACAGCCCTGAACATCCCAAATTCCCCCAATCCACACTTCTCACCCCACTGCCCCCCCACCTCCCTCCTATTTCCCCCAAGGCCACCACTTCACCTTATATGTGCGTCTGCTGTGTGTCTTCTTCAGGGTTCAGCCACCTAATTAGTGGAACTATGCCTGTTATCACTGACAGAGGATCTCAAAGTTTTGTTTAGAGAACATTTGGAGGAAAACAGAATTGTCCATTAAAAAATAAGGTAACTGTCTCTTTCCCTGCCTCCATTCAGCCAAGTCAGAGAAGTGCACAAAATATTTTTCCGGGATTTCAAAGCTGTCCCAGTGGCTTATTATTTTAACTTTCTTTCGTCCAAAAACCAGCACCTGACATAGCACGTGGATTGTCACCTGCTGAGTTTCATATGGGATTGTTATAAAACTATGGATAATATCATTGCTACATTCTTAGCAGTAAACTCTTTGGGGTAGAGTCCACCTTTTTGTTTTGTTTGTACCTTGCACGGAGATCAGGTCAATGACTGGGGTGCCTACCTGCTACGACAGTACAAAGAGTAAATAATAATAATATTGGTAATGAAAATTAAACATGCACGGTGTAACTCCATTAATTTGAATAATTTGATTTCAACAGAGCTACAACTGAGATAAATTTAGGACAAAATGTTCAAAAATGCCTAAGTGCCTTAGGAACCTAAGTGCCATTTTCCCCCCAAAAGTGATGTAGGCACTTAAAAGCAAAAACTGCATTGTAAGTCAATTGGGATTCAGCTCCTAAGCATTTAAGTAAATAATTCACATAATCTTTTCAGTGCAATATGCTTAGACATCACTGCCGAGGGAGAAAAAGATGATCTATCTCGACAATTTCAGTGCTGTACACAGTGAAATAGCAGCTGTAAAACTGAATGGCAGCAGTGAAGCTTACCACAGTCTTTTTAATTTCACTTTGTTACTGTTTGACAAAGCTATAAACTGAAGCAGAGTCTCTGGAGTTGTCTGTGTGCAGACTCAAGAAGTCGACACTGCTTGTTTGTCTTCACATTCGGTAGGTTATTCTTTGAAATCACCCTTTTTTTTTTTTTTTTTTTTTTGGCAAATGGTTCAATTCTGATGTCTTAGGCCCCCTCACTCAACAAAGAAAGCCTCAACTTTGCTACAGCTGAGTAGGCAAGTGCAGTTTTCAAACCAAGACCTTTATGGTTGTTATTACATCAGCCTCTATATGCGAGATTCTGAAAAACATGGTCATAATACCTACACCAGGTACAACCCAGTAATAGGGTGGCTATTTTCAAAAGAGCTTAGGGATTTAATGCTTTCTCTAGGGCTGGTTTGTCTAAAGCTCATAGGCACTTTAAAAAAATCTCCCCTTTAAAGACTAAGAGTCACTGAAACTTTTAATTTTTTTACATTGGCTGTGTTACAACTTTAATGTTACTGTATATTTTACAGAAAAGTTCCAATTAGAGAAGCTGTCATAAAATGCTCTTTCCATTACCAGTACCTGGGTTCTTTGCTAAAACTATTTCAGAGATTCTTTTGTTTTTTTGTGTTTTTTTTTGCAAAAAGGGGATTTTCTTCCAAAAGATTAATTTTATTTTGAAGGTGTTTACATTTATACATCCAGAATCATCTGATACAAACTCTAAAATATGTTAACAAAATAAACATGATTCATTTATTTATGATAAAATTGTACAAGAATAGTAACTTCCTAATGGTTTTCCTTTGGTTTCTGTTTACTAATGGAAGGATTTTAGACCTGGCCATTAGATTCTTCTATCTTTAATTAAACCAATGCATTTCTCACAGTTCTTCCATCATGAAAAAAATAACCCCATTCCACCTTCTATGCCCTCTACCATTCTTCCCTCCTTCCACACAGTTATCATTTGGTCCCAAAATGCAACATTCTACCATATAATATATCAGATACTATCTGAATCTGTCATTTTGTCTATTTGCAATATGGAAGCATTTTCTAGAAAAGAAGCATCAGGTAACCAGGCAATAGGAACAAAAGAGTTATTTATTATATATATATTCTCTAGTAAGTCATAATAGTCTCTTGGATTTTAAATGTCTTTTTGCTATTTCCAATGCTTAAAAATTATAATTTTAAAACATTAAATACTGTGTTATATACATTATGATTCCATTTCTTATTTCTAAATGTGGATGTAATGTTCTCCAAATGGAAATTAGGAGGAAACAGGAAACAATCCCTCTGACATCACTGGCTTTAAAAGCACACATCATACACCTGTAGATTTGACTATATGAAAAATAGCCAAACGTCAATATGCTCTTGTGGGATTCTTTGATTTTTTGTTTTGTTTTCTTTTTTTTGTCATTTTATTTAAAATATAAACAGAAGGATAGATTTGGCCAGTACTTTGTCAATGTTTGGTAGTAGAACTGTTTTTTTTCCCTATCTCATACTTATTTTTTATAAAACAACAAAATATACAGATAGAGGGAGCTGAGTTTCTTATATTAGTTCATACACGTACAGTAAACAACAGGTTTTATGTATGGCTTTGCAAAGGTAGATTATGAAGTGACGTTTGTATTTTATTTGTTTAAAAGCATTTTAAGAGAACGTGTTAGTGTGCTTACAATAGTGGCCATGGTAGTCGAATGTCGAGCCAAGAGTTTAATGCTAGGATCATCAGAGGTCTTGTCTGACACTGTTTCTGCAGCTTTCAGAAGACAAATGTAGTTTATTACGACCTCATCTATTTTAGCTATAATTTCCTGCTGCTGTATTTCAGAGTTCATGACTTTCACTAAACGCATGCAGGCTTCTGTTAAGCAACAGAGCACTTGAAAGCTGGAAGTCATAGCTAGAAGCATTTCCTCGGGGCTTTTATCAGCCATGGCCATTTTCCTGCAGGCACTTCCCAACTGTCTCGATTCTATAGACAACAGTTGTTTGTACTGAGAAAGTTTAAGGTCACATATTTCTGAATGTAAATCTTCCCTCTTCCCCACACTTGCTCGGACCAGAGAGAGCAGCTCATTGGCATCCTTTTGTGCTGCAAGAAATCCATCAGGCATTGCATATTTTTTCTCTTTCATCACATTTATTCTTGTGATTTGTGCACCAAAGGCCATGTCACGGAGATTCAGATCAGTTTGGCCACCTTGGTCTTCAGCACTGCTCTTGTCATGTGTACTATTTAGTATCTGTTTGGTGGACTCAACAGCTTTCTTCTCATTTTCAATGGAGAAAGACTGACTGGCTGGTTCTGGTAAGTCACACGGTATTTGTGGTTCATAGAGGCATGAGAGGTGGTGGTTGTCTCCATCATCTTCATCATCCTCATTGTCATTTCCTCTGCTTAGGAAACAATAGCTAAAGGGGCCACGGCATCTCCAGTTGCTGGCATCTGACTTTCGTAAGGGCAACATTCTGTACTGTTTGGAGTCCTTCTGCAAGGAGCTGGTGACAGACCTTTTATTGTCTTTGACGTCGGTGCTGACATTCATAGAACTTTGAGAATAGCTTTTGGATACCTTTTTGCCCAGAGGGAGTTCCACTCTTTTTTCTGACTTGGAATCGTCTCTTGCAGCAATGTCTAGACATCTCAGACTGACTGCAGCCTTTTTCTTCTCAAGAAGCATCTCAACGCCTGTGGACCCTGCAATGACGCTGCTGCTGCGTCTCAATACTTTCCTGCTGCGTGGCATTCTGAGGCTTCCTCCCATCATGTCATATGGCCATAAACTAACTGCTGCCCCACATCCCTGTTTTACTTTAGGAATGTCACAAGAGTCTTGATTTTGACTTGGCACCTTTGATTCTGAGCGAATGTTGGATGATAGCATGATGGAGTCCATTAGAGGCTGTTTAGGAAAAGCTGAAGGCATGCCCCGTCGTCTTCCCTTTCCAGGCTCTGTGAAAGCTACACTAGGGGTAGTAGAAGAACAGAGAGAATAATTAGGCATCACACTGATAATATTCGTAGAATTAATTTCTAAGTATCTTTTATAGACATTTTTAAAAAATGAAATGTCCTACCAGATTCACGGTATTTTTCCAGGACCCATATTTCAGTTACTACCATGCAAGAATAGAAATGTGTCTTTCAGGAAATAGTCATAGGTCTTTGCGTTTCTCTAAAAATTTATCAACATATTCTCATTTATGCGTAACTGACTATTCCCTCTGTTACCACAGTTTGACTTATAATGTGAGGCAGCAGAAAACTGGTCCATAGAACTTTCATGACCATTGCCTCTCTGCTAACTGGATTGGAAGTTTGCCATTTAGTATTTAAAGAGATATTGACAGCTTAAAACTCTCTTATATTACTAAAATGGAAAGAATTTGGAAAATTCCATTCTTTTGTATTCTGCTTCGCAATATGCTTTTTTTAGGTAGTGAAAATAAACTGTCTCACTTTTGCTTCTCATCAGTTTCATTTTTTGGTTCTCATAAACTTACATATTGCTGCTGTGTTTCAGCTGCAACCAGTAAAAGGGAATATTTAGACCCCAACTAAATATAGTGTTCAATTAAATTAAAACAAACAAACCACCCACCCCAAACCAAGATTTTATAAAATCTCTTAAAATTGGGTCTTAAATTATGATTAGGATACTGCAAGTAAGCTATCCTTACAGGAAATGTACGCAACAGGTTTCTAAATTAAAAGGATGCATAATTAATCCCATTTCTTTCTCTTTTTTACAGTTAGTGCTCTAAGCCTTTCCTGTCCTATCAATAACAATACACTTTTCAGATTGTGGTCTGGAGATTATTCTCTGCAACTGTTTATTTCAGCAAAAGTCACTTATTTTAGCCACATAGCAGGCAAATAGTATACAATATATGATAATTAAATCACAGATTCCCTGCTACCCCAAATTTTCGTACACTGTTAAAGCTCAAATGGATCAAATACATCTAGCTCTATAGAAGTATCCAGAAAATCAAAAGGAACAAAATTTTAGAAATTCTGATGAAGAGTTGAAACAATGTTCTTTCCAATAGACAGCCTTGTCAGGGAGATTGGGAAACATTTTAAAAAGCTAATGTTAATAGAAATGTTTTCCTGAGTGTCAACATGTTAATTGAGGTTATTTTAGCAAAAGCCACACCCAGCAGAACCAGAAAGCGAGAATGAATAGAAACAGTTTAGACCTAATTTCACTGCCTGCTTTAGGTTGATAATATGCATTCAGACAAGAGATGATGTAATCTTCACACTTGTTTTTTACATACACACTCTGTTAAATACGTGTCTTTAAAAACACATGCTTTGAAATTGCTGTACCTGTAGTTTCTTTAATCTTGGGGATCCGATGACATCCATCTCTCAAAGTGCCAAACAGTGGTTCAGCATTAACTGCTGAATGAATGGAAGGCATGGTCATTCTATGACACACAGCTTCTGACTGCTGATGTAGTTCCTTGTATGTTGTTCCATGGTTTGGAAGAATGGCAACTCTTTCATCTGCTGGAATATAGCCAATGCCCTTCACAGATGAATCTGGGACAATGTGCTTACCATCAGAGGTACAAAGAGGAGATTCGACTGGGGTAGCACATGAGCTACTACCTGTGCTGCATCCTGCATCCACTGAAGAGCACTGGGAGCTTTGCAGAGAAAAATGACCTTCGCTTTGCAAAGACGACATGCGCTTGGTCAAGTGATATTCACAAAGTCTACTCATACTCTGCTCAGCTTCCGGTAGCTTTGAAGAATGGTCATCGGCATCTTCTGAGTTATTTAGGTCTTTGGCTGAAGACACATTAGTCATATCAGACAAAAAGTTTTCAGCTGAGCCAAGTGCTGAAGTATCACCATCCTCAGCTTCAGGATCCACTTCATTCTTAGAGCCAGTATCTGTTTTACCAAGACCAGAAACTCTTGGAAATGTCTTCCCATTCACTATTTCTGAGCTTGGTTTATCTGCTGCTTCATCATCAGCAGCAGCATACCATCTTTGGCGAAAGGCAGTTCTCTCCACATTAAAAGTGCTTATGCATTGACTGTCTCTTGATGAAAGAGTACCACATATAGCTTTTAGGTCTTCATCAGTCTCTGCTTTTTTAGTTCCTTGATGCTTTTTCACAATACCATTACCGTCACAGGCTGCTTTCACTTCACCATCAATCATCTTATTTTTCCTTTTACTAGTGCAAGAATATACCAAAGACCCCATGTGCAATTTGCTAAAATAGTCAGTGACAGATTTTGTTTCCATGGTCTCTGGTTCCATTTCCATATTGTCTGAATGAAGAATCTGCTTCGAAGGCACAACTTTTGACTGTTGCTCAGCAGCCTGACGACCAGCTATCGATGGTGAGGATTTTGCCAGTGGTCCTCCAGCTTGATTCTTAGCAATGGGGAACTCTGTTTGCTCTTCCACAAGGGGTTGGTAACCTTCACTAGTGGTCAAAAATGTACGTGTTGAGTTCTCTGACTGTCTCTGGGCTGCAGTTAGTTCAGAACTTTCAGTCATTTCAGAAGAGTTTGTTTCATTGCCAGAATCTGAAGATGACTCGGGGCTATATGCTCGTAAGATTGCTACACCTGCATGCCACAAAAAATAAGAGCCAATTAATGAAAGCATCTGAGGCACTTGAATAAGTGGATACGCAAATGGGGTGTGTTAAATATAAAAATAAAGGGATTTTTATGGTTTATTTTAAAACATACTCCGATTTTATTGCATAATCCCCAAGAAAGGTAACTTAGCAACATTATGATAGTTCCACCACATGATAGGGAATGTGAGGTGTATACATGATAGTAAAAACATATAGAATGCAATGTGTCCAAGGCTAAATGGTGCAAATGGATGAAGTGGAATGATATTCAATGAATAAATGTAACTATGGTGAAAGAACCTGAATTGTCATTCATCTGCTGTTCCTCTGAAGCAGCCAAAGCCTCTAGTGCTTGAAGAGTGGAGACTACAGCATCATCCAGCCCCTTGTCACGCTTCCCCTCAGTATTAGTAGGGACAGCATCAATGAGTGACACTGGAATGTCATCATTTCCTAGATTACTAGCTTGCTCCTTGTCTTCTATATATTGTGGTGTTTGGTGCTGAGAGTCTTCCTCATCTGAACTATCCCTGAAGCCAGGTGGAGGAGCAGCAATGGCCATGTTTAAAGAATGTAATAAGAAGTCATCTTCATTATCATCACCTTCTGGAGGGGGGAGTGATGTCAAATCAATAATATCATCACTTGACCCAGAAAGACTGAGAATGGTAGGCCTACTGATTTCTCCTACCATAATGTCCTCCTCACAGCTGACTTCATCTTCATCTTCAGCATCATCTGTGTTTTCTGCATAACAAATGTCATGCAACAAAGGCTCTTCTATCCCTTCTGCAGCTCCAAATATTTTGCCATCGTTTATGCTTGCATAAACAGAATTTGTAGCAAACTGAATGCTTTCAACATCTGGAGACAATTCTAAACCTTTAATGTCATTGGTACTAGTAATATAAATAGCTCTCTGTTTGTCCAATACTTCTGGACTTTCATCCAGAAGTCTTTCATAGCCAAGGGTTTGGGGACTGATGCCATCCAAGCTATGATCTCCAAATATAAAGGATACTTTTGCTCCCCTTGGAGAGTCCTGTGCTTTCTTGGTAGATTCCAGTCCTGAGAATGACAGTAATGACTGTTGGTTTAAACTTCTGTTTTCTCCTGCCTCAGTGGAGTCATTTTGTTTGGTCAGCCCCTGATCGAGTCCATCTGAATTATAGGTATTTTCTATGTACAGATGCCTGTGGTCTTTTTGACACATGCGGCTTTCAGAAACTTCTGCAGTCTTCTGTTTTGGGTCTACAAATGTTCTTCGGGCCTCTTGATCCCCTTCAGCCATGAATGTAGTAGTTTTTGGTACACAGTTCCACTCAGAAGCATGGAGGTTACACTTTCCTGTATTTTCAATTCCTACAGTTTGGCAAAATAAAAGCAACAGTCATTTAACAAATGAACTGCTTCATGACATTTTATAATAATGACTTGTTAATTCTGAATAAGCAATGTTTTAAATAAAGAACAGCTGCATAAACTTGTCCCTTCTACAGTCAAACCATTTTTAAACTTTCCTCTATTTCAAGCTATGGAGCTTTTGGTTTAAGAATTAAAATTAACTGGATGTTTTTGTGCTATGAAGGCAGGGAACTGAACTAAAACTAGGTGAAAGGACAACCCAGGACTGGTTGGTATGATAATCTAAAAAAACCCCTAGCAACTCACATTTTTGCGTGAAGACTCTAGTTATATAAAATGTTATAATCTGTATACCCACAAATGATCATTTATTTGTTTCACTGTGGCACGAGGAGGAATACATTAAACATTTTATGTTACCATTCATACGAACAATGGGTGAATATTAAAATACTATAGAGCTGAATTTATATATTACAACTCTAGGCCCCAAACTAGCAACCACATCTGAATGGGCATACCCCTGTACCTGCACAGACCACTATTGACATCAGTGGAGTTTTGTCCACATGGGTCCAATTGCAGGATTGAGGCCTTGTTCTGTACATGTGACTTCTGTTAATGCATTATGCAATAAATACCTGTTTCTCGGTTTCCTGCATTTTTCTTGTTGGCCATGTTAAATATTGAGCGCCTTGAATCAACCAGTAGTCTATAGTATCCAGCTGTTAAACAGGCAAGGTTCATTGCATCTGATGATTCCATTAGCAAAGTAATAGGCTATGAAGGAAACAACCAAGTCTTGATTAAAGGCTATTCATTCTTAATTAATGTACTTGTTGAAAAATGACGTATTAAAATTAGTATATTTATAAAATGTAAATTATAGGAATTATTTCACAAATGCTACACTGGAAAATCAAAAAATAAATTAGTTTTCCTCAGCTCTGAAAGGTCTGATTGAAAACAATATTTAGGGTACAAAATGATCAGAGAGAGGAGAGCTGAAGCAAGGAAAATGTCTAACTGGACATTTTAAATTCACTTGATGCTTAACTAATATTTGTATTGTTCTCTATATAATTATTAATAATAAAGCTTCAATTCTCAAATGAGTTCTAAGATGCTTAACATCTAGAACTTATTAAAAAATTAATGTTGCTCATAAAATTTTAGAATTAAAATCTTTCACCTTTCTCACTGGTGTGCCCTAGGGTTCGTCTGCATGGCAAGTTACCGTCTGGCAAGCCTTGGTGTGGATCTACAGCCCAGCACCTTGTTGCACTGTAATGACCCATGTGATCATTGCTACAGCTTGCTGAAAGTCCTGGAATGTCACACTCTACTAGTAGCCACAATTATGGGAAGATTTTATTGGATCCTCCTGCAAACTAATAGACAATTGGTCCCGAAAGAGGCTGTATACTTGCCTTCTTGATCATAACAAGGTTCTGTAATCATAGCTGTCTATGACAAAGCACAAAATAGGGGATATGTTTTTTTGTTTTTTTTTAAATCCATAACGTAGAATCTTATGCCAATACACATGGTGCTGATATAATTGCATGACACCTTATTCAAATAGTACTTCACATGTGCTGTTTCAGACCTGATGGAAAACTTCAGGCAATTTTTATTAATTATGATTATTTATCATTTTGCTTCTGGGCAATTAGAGCTTTTGTTCAGAAGTATAGGAGCCTTGGTATAAGGGCACATGCTTGCACAAAGAAGTCAACTTTGGGCATAAAATTAATACAAATTATTACCCAAAGATGAATGAATCAATTTTTGTTATGTTAGTGCTGAGAAGGAGCAGGTGTGCACGTATATAGAGTGGTGTTTGAAATGCTTTCCTGATGCTAAATTTTCTGAGAGGATCAATAAAAGTAGATGATTTCCAGAGAGATTTTAAATATCACGAGCATTATTGTGACCTGCTGTTCACTCTTTTTGTAACCTAGAAGCAACTAAACTTTTATTGATGACTTTTTGGAAATAACATGGTAGAAAGAATACCGAAAAGGAAAATTAATCATAGAAAGAAAGACTCAAGCTGTTTACACTTCTATAGAACTTTTCCATCCAGGATCTTAAAGTGCTTTACAAGCACTAACTAACTAAGCTTCACAGTAACCCTGAGAGATATTATCATTCTCTTTTACTGATTGGGAATGGGCACTTAGGCCATATTCACTAGAGCTGCTACAGGCAGATATAAATTACCTCTTCCTTACTCAGCGAGGCCCACTCCCTACTCTTACATCTCATAGAGGAATTCATCAACAACAGAAAGGTACATGGTGTTAGTGCTGCCCTCATTCTGGATTTCTGTCAAGGGTTTGAGCAGCTTTACTATGTACGTAAAGTATTTCCCAATTGCTTTGGCCATGCCTAGTTCCTGGCCAAAATCAGCCATTTCCTAGGCCTATCCACTGTGATAGTGAAACTTCTGTTTCACGTTATTTTTCAGTTATTGATAATCATATGCAAAATTTCCATATCCTTATTCATGTGCCAACATAACACTACTTTACTACTACTACTACTACTACCACTACTGTCTCCATTTGACAGAAAGCAGAATAGGTATTTTGACCCTCTTGCTATGAGATTGCCATATCAATCTTATGTGACTCACTTTCCTTGTCATTCTTGATACCTACCATTTATATTTCTCTTCCCTCACTGAATTGGCAGGTCACTACAGATTACTTCCCTGCTTTATGATCTGTGTTGTTTAGCTATTAGTATTATGGCTGTCAAGTGATTAAAAAAATTAATTGCAATTAATTGCACTAAGCAATAATAGAATACCATTTATTTAAATATTTTTGGATGTTTTCAACATATTTTTGGATCAATATATTGATGTCAATTACAACACAGAATATAAAGTGTGGAATAGTCACTTTATATTTTTATTACAAATATTTACAAAGTAAAAAAACAAAAGAAATAGTATTTTTCAATTCATCTAATATAAGTACTGTAGTGCAATGTCTTTATCATGGAAATTGAACTAACAGATGTATAGTTATGTACCAAAAAAACCTGCATTCAAAAATAAAAAAAGGTTGATTTTCTTTTTTAGTGGTTCGATTTCTGTAGTTTCTGTATCAGAGTGTTTCTCTTTTAAGACTTCTTTAAGCATACTCCACACCTCGTCCCTCTCAGATTTTGGACAGCACCTCAAATTCTTAAACCTTGGGTCGAGTGTTGTAGCTATCTTTAGAAATCTCACATTGCTACCTTCTTTGTGTTTTGTTAAATCTGTAGTGAAAGTGTTCTTAAACTGAACGCTATGTGCTGGGTCATTGTCTGAGACTGCTGTAACAAGAAATATATGACAGAATGCAGGTGAAACAGACCAGAGGACATATAATTCTCCCCCAAGGAGTTCAGTCACACAGTTAATTAACACATTTTTTTTAACAAGCGTCATCAGCATGGAAGCATGTCCTCTAGAATGGTGGCCGAAGCATGAAGGACATACGAATGTTTAGCATATCTGGCACATAAATACTTTGCAACGCTAGCCAGAAAAGTGCGATGTGAATACCTGTTCTCACTTTCTGGTGGCATTTTAAATAGGAAGAGGGCAGCATTACCCCCTGTAAATGTAAACAGAGCTGTTTGTCTTAGTGATTGGCTGAACAAGAAGTAGGACTGGGTCAGCTTGTAGGCTCTGAAGTTTTACGCTGTTTTGTTTTTGAGTGCGGTTATATAACAAAAAAAAAAATCTACATTTGTAAGTTACACTTCCACGACAAAAAGATTGCAGGACAGTACTTGTATGAGGTGAGCTGAAAAATACTATTTCTTTTGTTGATAATTTTTACAGTGCAAATATTTGTAATAAAAATAATATATACTTTGATTTCAAATACAACACAGAATACAATATATATAAAAATGTAGAAAAATATCCAAAATATTGAATAAATTTCAATTGGTATTATACTGTTTAACAGTGTGATTAAAACTGTGATTAATTGTGATTAATTTTTTTAATCACAATTAACTTTGAGTTAATCATATGGTTAACTGCAATTAATCAAGAGCTCTAATTAGTATTATAAACTATTTTAGCCTTTTTAGATTCCCATCTCCTGGCTTCTTCAAAGTACCTGGTCTTAAACACAGAGGAAGGATGATCTTCTGAATACATCATAGGACTAGGAGATTCCTGGCTTTGCCACAAAACTTCTGTGTGAACAAAATGAGTCATTTCATTTCTGTCTCAGTTTCCCCATCTGGATAATTACCCCAAAGGAGTACTGTGACATTAATAGCTATAAAGCACCCTGGGATCTTCTGATATTATTATTGTCCAGGGAGCTAAAGAATAGAAGGTGCTTACCAGCCAGTAATATTTTCTTATGCATCCAGATCAAGTTGCAGTAATATTATCAACTTATATATATTGAAATGATACTTGTCAATAACAGTGAAGTGTTTGAAAGAAAAGTTTGGTAAAAACTTGGTGTAAGTTTTTCCATATACCTTTGTAAGAAAGAGGAAAATTGGCAGTATCCTTTGCTTAGAAGTATTGAACTTTTGCATACTGTGATATTTCCCACTTTAAGCTCTATTTATCCTCTATAGCCTATACAATTCTATAGAAACTCTATGAAAGCTTCCACCATAAAGCTTCAAGATCCTAAAGACTGCATCGAGAGGGTGTAATATGCAAAATTTCACTTGTTTCCACTGAGGCAAAGACTTAGTAGGATTCCAAAGATGATCAGACATTTATATGAATAACAAGAGCTCACACAATGACATTAGATCGAACAAAAAAATATTCAGACGAGTTATGGGATTGGGAAGAAATTTCCCTTCTACGCAGGTGGTTCCAGAGCTGGTCAATGAGGGGTTTCTCATACCTTCCTCTGAAGCATCTGGAACAGAATACTGGACTAGATAGCTCATTGGTCTGATGGGATATGGAAATTCCTGTTTCTAAGTAATCAGCTGTATGCCATTGGCTAAAACAATTCTAAAACATGAAAACATTTAGAACAAAATCATGCACAACTTTATCAATTATTACAATAGAGAGGGAAAATGAAAATCATGCTATTTTAAGATATGACATTGATACAAATCAACAGTCAACTTACTTTTACATCTAAGACATGGAGCTCAACTCTAACAGTGCTCTCATCTTCTGTAAACATCTCGATCCTGTTAACGTGGCTAAAGTCTGCTAGCAGGGCCACCAAGTTAGTTTTGGTGTTGATCACGTGGCTGATACCATAGCGTGGCCCTACTAACAAAGTCACTTCTGAACGCTTTTCTGCTTGCTGTAACATAAAAAAAAAAGAAAACAAAAACGAAGAAGAGTAAGAAACCTAACAGGTTTTGCATAACAAAAATAAAATAAGATGAAACAAAAACACCACTGCTACCCTGTTTCATTTTTATGAGATTTTATTTGCACAATATTTCTTTGCCATGAGTTAGTAAGTTCTTCAGGAAGAGGCAAAACTAAACAAAACCCCGAAACACAAAAACAACAGGCACAGGACTGTACTAGATTTATAGTAAAATGCATAAAATAAAAGTTACCACATCACAATTTATTTTTGTTAGAAACTAACTGCATTGTTGGTTTTCATGGGTGGATGTAGAGTATATTTCTTAGAAGAATATTTTTTTATTCAACAACTTTAGTATTTTATAATTATACCCATGGCATCATCCACCAAATGAATGCTACCTCCAAGCTGCCAATCAGAATACAATGGAATACATTTTCAAGAATGAAATAAAAGTGTTTGTGCAGTTTGATCCAGTATAGTGTGTGTGTTATTTTAGAATGTTTGATTTGGACGTGGACTTCCTTAAAGCAATTGTGAGAGTCAGGCAGATGCAAATAAATTGGAGAAAATTATCAAGCAAATAAAGGAAAAAGTTACCACTAATGTTGCCTTGACCACGCGCCCCCCATATAATCGCAGATCGCTGAGAAACTTCAGATAATGCACCTTTGCTTGCAGAGCAGACAGCTGAGGAGAAGGAAACCTCTGATGTTATTACAGGAGTAAGATGCAATGGGGGAAATCAACAAATATGGAAATGGAGGAATTAAAACATGATTACACAGCCTAAGGAGACTGGACTGTGACAAGAACTCATCAGTCTGAACATAAATCATTATATATTTGACTTCCTGATGAAGGAACAGGATTTCAGATCTTGGAATTAAAATCTTATTTATTTTGATCAGATGTACTCAAGAATCATGTATGGGTTGCATCAGGGCACTGCAAGTACATTGGAACTTTTCCAGTAAAAGGGAAATGTTAGACTACTCAGATTAAACATCTGTTCATTGAGGGATTTCAAGGGTAGACTGGAGTTTCTATTCAAAATCACCATCGGTACCAGTTCTTTAAAATTTGGTTTACCTGTGTGAATTTAAAAAGAACAAGATGTTTAAAAAATTGCTAACAACAACTATGCACGGCACATTTTACTAGATACTTGTGATATATAGGATTCTATTTCTAACTTTGTTTTAAAAAAATTTTTTTAGAAGTAAAAACGGGTTACTTACCTGTAACTGTTGTTCTTCGAGATGTGTTGCTCGTATCCATTCCAGTTAGGTGTGCACGCGCCATGTGCATGGCTGCCGGAAGATTTTTCCCTTAGCAACAGGCTGGGTTGGCTAGGAAGCCCCCTGGAGTGGCGCTGTTATAGTGCCGCATATATACCCCTGCCGACCAGCCCCCCCTCAGTTCCTTCTTGCCGGCTGATCCGACAGTGGGGAAGGAGGGAGGGTTTGGAATGGATATGAGCAACACATCTCGAAGAACAACAGTTACAGGTAAGTAACCAATTTTTCTTCTTCGAGTGCTTGCTCATATGCATTCCAGTTAGGTGACTGCTAGCGCCACTTAGAAGGAGGGGTTGGATCGACCGACTGCTGAGTGGAGGACCGCTGAGCCGAACGCTGCATTGTCCCTGGACTGCTGGACAATAGCGTACTGTGCCCTCGTGGAGTGCACAATTATCTGCTCCATGGATTTCCCTGCTAGCTCGTAGCAGGTACGGATACAAGCAGTTATCCAGGAGGAGAGGCGCTGTGCTGAGATCGGCTGCCCTTTCATCTGATCTGCTACGGCACCGAAGAGTTGTGTTGACTTCCTAAAGGGCTTTGTCCATTCTAAGTAAAATGCAAGAGTTCTGTGAACATCGAGCGTGTGCAATTGTTGTTCTCTACGGGAGTGTGACGGAGTCAGACCAGAAGGATATAGGAGAGTGCTGGAAGGCAGGTAGATTAGTCTCAGGGTGTGCAGGTCCCTGTTCCCTGGATAGCCAAACAAAGGCTACTCCAGGCCAATCAAGACACCTGGGGCCAATTAAGAACCTTCTAGAAAGGAGTAGAAACAGCTAGCCTAATTGGGACACCTGAAGCCAATCAGGGACTGGCTGAATCCAGATAAAAACCTCCCAGTTAGTCAGGTGGGGTATGGGTGTCAGGAGCTGTGGAAGGAAGTTATGCTGTTGGTGAGACTGAGTGGTGGACAACATATCATACTGAAGGAAGGAGTCCCTGAGGTAAGGGTGAAGTGGAGTTTGAAGAAGCAGGGACTGCTGTGGGGAAGTAGCCCAGGGAATTGTATTGTGTTTTGTGGATAAAAGGTCAGCCATCTTAGCTGATACTATTAGGGTCCCTGGGCTGGAGCCCAGAGTAGAGGGCGGGCCTGGGCTCCCCCCTTTCTGCCTCCCCTAATTAGTCTCTGAGATTGGGAGACAATAGAGACTGTGCCAGGAAGGATAGCTTCTCCTCACTGGTTTGTGATGAAAATGGCTCAGTAGGCTGTGACCTTGTCTCCAGAGAGAGAAGGGCTCCGTGGAGGGTCACAGTGAGCCGCTGAGGCTAGTAAAAATCCACCAGGAAATGCAGGATCCATGAAGATAAGGACAGAGCTTTGTCACAGGGAGGAGTGGGGTTTAGGGTAAAACGCTGGGAGAAAAATGTCCTGGTTCATGTGGAAGGGGGACACCACCTTAGGGAGGAAAGCGGGATGGGGGCGCAGCTGCACCTTATCCTTCTGGAAAACCATATAGGGGGATTCCAATGTGAGAGCTTCTGGATGGTCTTGATGACTGGCAGAGCCACCCGGCTCGGACCATCCATGGATAGGACGTCCACCATAGGGTCCTCAATCTCTATGACCTCCTCTGCTGGGAGGTTTAAACCCCTGGCCACTCTTGTTAGGAGGGCCTGATGCGCCGACAGGTCTATGGGTGGAGGGCTGGAGGCGGATGTGCCAGCCTCTGCCTCATCCGGGGAAGATGACGAGGAAGCCGCCGGCCCACCGACCTGCAGTGCCTCAGGCAGAGGAGGGGCCCGGGGAAGTGGGGCGGAAGCTGGGGCCACGCTGCCGGTGGCTGAGATGTCTGCCCCACTAGTCAGGGTGCGGCTGATGGTGGCCTTGGGCACCCTCGACGCCCCCGAGATCCCGGATGGAGCCCCCTGGGTTTGGTGGTATGCCCAGGGGGTCCAGAAAGGCCACTGTGCGGGGTCCTAAGGCTGTTGGAGGGGCTGGCCAGACCACTGGCCTTCCAGTGTCTGAGGGTGCTCTGGACCCGGGTCTTCCGCTGACTGGGGTGAAACAGTGGCCGACCGGGAGGGCCATAGAGGCACCGAGCCTGAGTAGGGGAGGTGACTGGTAGGAGATGGAGAGCGATGCCGGGGCCGGGACCGGGACCTGTAATGGCTGCGGTGCTGGGGCGACACGGGATACCAGCGGAGACCTGCTTGGGACTCATGGCGAGTCGAGGAACGGTCTCCAGCTCTCGAATGGCACCGGGATGGTGACTGGTACTGGGATGGTGAATGGTACCTGGACGTCGACCTGCGCCGCGTGTACGACTGGTGCCGAGAGGACGACCGGTGCCGAGATGGAGAGCAGCGCCGGCACTCTGATCGGTGCCGGGATCTTGACTGGCGCCGGAATCTCGACCGGTGCCGGGACCAGGATCAGCGCCGGGATGCAGAGCGGTGCCGGGATGGGGATCTGCGCCAAGAGATTGAGCGGCACCGAAGCGTCAAGCGGTGCCGTGATCCAGAGCGGCGCCGAGATGGGGAGCGGCGCCGAGATTCAGAGCAGGTGGAGCTAGCGAGCACCGGTAAGGGCACTGAAGGTTGCAGAGGGGTCGATTTTCCCCGAGACTGGGTTCGTGGGGGCTGGGCTGTCAGCGGCTCGGTGAGCGCGATGAGATCCCATGCAGCTGCGAAGGTCTCTGGTGTTGAGGGCAGGCGCTGCTGCACCGGGGCCCTGGGCGGTGAGTCTAGGCACACCGGACTCGACGGGACCTGCCTAGGTGCTGGAGTCAACTGGGCCGGTGCCAGTGGGAGTTGCCCGGAGCGCTCCCCGACGGGACGCTGCTCTATGGGTGCCGGGGCAGCCGTAGTGGTTGGAGGCGCCATTGGCTTCTTTTTCTTATGCACCGGTGAGTGAGAACGTGCCGGGGCGCTGGCTTTGGTGCCGCAGAAGCCTGCGGGGTCGGCGCCGATAAAGGGGCGCTCTTCTCCGAGGAGCCGGACACTGACGGTGCCAGGGCTGCTTCCATTAGAAGTTGCTTTAGGCGAAAGTCTCTCTCCTTTTTGGTACGCGGCCGGAAGCTCCTACAGATTTTACATCTGGCAGCTTTGTGCGCTTCACTCAGGCACTTGAGGTACGATTCGTGTGGGTTGCCCACTGGCATAGGCTTCCCACACAATGAACAAGGCTTAAAGCCTGGAGGCTTGGGCATAAGTGCCCTGGCTCCTGCGGGAGGGAGAAAACCTACCCCGACTAACTAGTACTACTATCTAACAAAATTAACAACTAAGAACTATAAACTATGAACTATGTACAGAACAATTCGCAAGAAACACAGAGAGCTAAAGGGAGACAGAGGTCAGAGGACTGAGCTCCGCAGTTCCAGCAACCATCATGGGTGGTAAGAAGGAACTGAGGGGGGGGCCGAGTCGGCAGGGGTATATATGCAGCACCATAATGGCGCCACTCCAGGGAGCTCCCTAGCCGACCCAGCCTGTTGCTAAGGGAAAAATCTTCCGGCAGCCGTGCACGTGGCGCGTGCACACCTAACTGGAATGCATATAAGCAAGCACTCGAAGAAGAACAATAATTTAGTCACTTTTCTACTACCCGTAACAGAGGATGAACCTGAAAAATAAAAAAGAGATACATACAAACATGCTATAATTTATTTCCATGAAAAATAGAAATAGTTTACAAATAGGTCTAAATGAAGTTTTTTGGGGGGCAGGATTGTTGTGTTTTCTTGTTGTTTAATTTTTGAGGAAAAAACAAACAATTTAAAAATTAAGAACTGAAGTACAATTTTTAGACTGAAAACATAATCTCTTCAATTCATAAAAATAATGTAGGCTCAAAATCTGCAGCCCTTGCCCAAAAACCCCCAAATCCACAGTTTAAAAATATATATTTATATATTGCATGAAAATCAAGCCCACCTTAGTTCCAAAAAGTGGACACATGGGCAAATTGCTAAGGAGGAGTATAAAAGAATAGCATAAGCATATCAGAACAAAATCAGAAAGGCTAAGGTGCAAAATACCTAGGAAGAAACCTCAAAGGCCACAAAACGAGCTTCTTTAAATTCATTAGGAGCAAGAGAAAGATGAAGGAAAGCGTAGGCTCTCTACTTAGTGGGGAAGGAGAGCTAATAACTGAGGACATCAAGAAAGCTGAGGTGTTTAATGTCAATTTTGCTTCAGTCGGCATGAAAGATTAATGGTGACCACACAATAACAACAACAAGCAGGAAGGAATACAAGCCAAAATAGTGAGAGAACAGGTTAAAAAGTATTTAGATAAGTTAGATGTATTCAAGACAGCAGGGCCTGATGAAATTCATCTCACGGTACTTATGGAACTATGTGAAGCAATCTTGGAACCGTCAGCAATTATCTTTGAGAACTCCTTGAGCATGGGTGAGGTCCCAGAAGACTGGAGAATGGCAAACATAGCACCTATCTTTAAAAAGAGGAACAAAGAGAAATAAGGGAATTATAGCCCAGTCAGCCTAACTTCGATACCTGGAAAGGTACTGGAAAAAATTATTAAACAATCAGTTTCCAAGCACCTGAGGATAATAGAGTTATAAGGAACAGCAAGCAGGGATTTGTCAAAACAAACCTAACCAATCTAATTTCCTTCCTTGACAGGGTTACTGGCCTGCTGGATATGAGGAAACAGCAGTTATGGTATATCTTGATTTTAGTAAGGCTTTGACATAGTCCCACATGATATTCTTAAAAGCGAACTAAGGAAATGTGGTCTATATTAAATTAGTATAAGGTGGACAACTTGTTGAGAGACCATATTCCACAAGTAATTATCAATGGTTCACTGACTAACCAGGGGGACATATCTAGTGGGGTCCTGCAGGGGTCAGTCCTGGGTTCGGTACTATTTAATATTTTCATTAATGATTTGGATAATGGATTGGAGAGTATGCTTATAAAAATTGTTGATGACACCAAACTGGGAGGGTTGCAAGCACTTTTGAGAGCAGGATTAGAACTCAAAACAACCCTCACAAACTGGAGAATTGGTCTGAATTCAACAAGATGAAATTCAATAAAGGTAAGTGCAAAGTACTTCTCTTGGGAAAAAAATATAACACACAACTACACAAAATGGGAAATCATTGTCTGGGCAGTAGTACTGCTGAAAAGGATCTGGGGGTTGTAGTGGATCACACATTGAATATGAATCAGTGTGAGGTAGCTGCGAAAAAGGATAATATCATTCCAAAGCGAATTCCCTGGAGTGTTGTATCTACGACATGGGAGGTAATTATTCTGCTCTACTTAGTACTACTGAGGCTTCAGGTGGAGTACTATGTCCGTTTCTGGGGACACACTTTAGGAAAGATGTGGATAGATTGTACAGAGTCCAGAGGAGAGCAACAAAAGTGAAAAAAAGGTTTAGAAAATCTGACCTATGATGAAAGGTTAAAAACACTGAGAAAAGAAGACTAAGGGAGGCCCTGATAACAGTCTTCAAATATGTTAAGGGCTGCTACAAAGAGGACAACGATCAGTGATTCTCCATGCCCATTGAAGGTGAGACAAGAAGTAATAGGCTTAATCTGCAGTAAGGAAGATTTAGTTTAGATATTAGAAAAGCTTTCTAACCATAATGGAAGTTAAGTTCTTGAATAGACTTCCAAAGGAAGCTATGAACCCCCATCACTGGAGGTTTTTAAAAACAGGTTAAGAACATAAGAAAGGCCGTACTGGGTCAGACCAAAGGTCCATCTAGCCCAGTATCCTGTCTACCGATAGTGGCCAATGCCAGGTACCCCGGAGTGAGTGAACCTAACAGGTAATGATCAAGTGATCTCTCTCCTGCCATCCATCACCACCCTCTGACAAACAGAGGCTAGGGACACCATTCCTTACCCAGCCTGGCTAATACCCATTAATGGATTTAACCTCCATGAATTTATCCAGTTCTCTTTAAAACTCTGTTATAGTCCTAGCCTTCACGGCCTCCTCAGGCAAGGAGTTCCACAGGTTGACTATACGCTGTGTGAAGAAGAACTTCCTTTTATTTGTTTTAAACCTGCTGCCCACTAATTTCAATGGGTGGCCCCTAGTTCTTCTATTATGGGAACAAGTAAATAACTTTTCCTTATTCACTTTCTCCACACCACTCATAATTTTATATACCACTATCATATCCCCCCTTAGTCTCCTCTTTTCCAAGCTAAAAAGTCCTAGCCTCTTTAATCTCTCCTCATATGGGACCCGTTCCAATCCCTGAATCATTTTAGTTGCCCTTCTCTGAACCTTTTCTAACGCCAGTATATCCTTTTTGAGATGAGGTTGAACAAACACCTGTCAAGGCTGGTCTAGGTTTACAGTGTCCTGCCTCAGCACAGGGGCTGGACTTGATGACTACTCAAGGTCCCTTTGAACCCTATATTTCTACAATTTTAGCTCTCCTCCCTGCCCACTGGTGTACCACTTGCCCATATTATGAAAACCTTATTGCCAGCTGGGAATCCAGAAGCAGGGATGGATTCAAACATACCTGAACTGCTAGGATGAACAACATACAGCTGACACCTTTTCAGCTCTTGCTGCAGCTATGTAAAGGGGTACACATTGGTTTGTTCAGTTAAAAATTTGGCAATTAGCTTTTAGTTAACCTGTAACATGTGGCAGTAGTAAAATAAACAGATTTATGGTAGTCTCTTGGGTCCTGAGCTGAAGCCCATTGAAGTTAATGGGTATCTTTCGGCTGAGATCAATAGGTTCTGGATCAAGCTGTTGGTATTCTGCCATTCACAGTGTGTCTCAGTATCTAAAAGCACTTAAGGCTGCATATATATGGCATAGATGTTTTCCACAGACAAATGCCCATAGACATTTTCCTTCACAGTTTTCCCAGTTGAAGCAAAGGCTTAATACCAAGACTAGGCATATGATAACAACACTGAAGATTCAATTACAGTAAGGGAGATCATTTATCAAGTGACAGCTTGCCAACTGTGGTCATTTTACCCTGAGGCGCCAGAGCAAATCATCCTGTAGTACCATGAAAATGTCTTATACCTGTGCCAGGCTCACAGGTTAACATAGCTTAGAGCATTAGGAATAATTCTCTAACAAGTTTGCCATTAACAGCAAGTGCTAAATGAACTAAAAAAATCCTGGGCATACCCTGGTGGTTAATAATCAATTTTCCACCATTCTCAAAATGAGGAGATGTTTAGCTGGGGTATAATTAATTATTTTTAATTGTTCTTGGAAATGTGGTAATAGGCATTGAAACTTATACAGTCTAACAATCTTTGAAAATATACGGGCGAGGTATTTCTCCAAAGAACTAATTTCAAACATTTTCTGTGCATGCAGTCCTCTCTGGTCTTTAAAACATATTTTCCATTAAGATGCAAATACCTTTTTACCCGGAGGAACTAGGTTTTGATTTGCTTTGACAAGATGTGAAAGTGCTTTCTTTATGTTCTTTTCTTTCATGCTTTGCAGCACCGCAGATGGAAGAAAAGTCTCTAATCCCCATTCTTTTCTGCAATAAAAGGCATATCTTTAATTTCACATTCCTGTGTTGATTATTTATCTAAGACTAGATGGTGGCTGTGATGCTGAGTAAATGAGTGCCTGAAAGCAGAGGGAGAGTTGGCGAAGGCACCAGTTATGCTATAACAGATTATTTTCTGTATTTAGAGTACATACTGTTTCATAGAAAAATAAGGTGCTTTAACATTTGCAGTGTGAGTCTCTTCCTACCTCAGGGATTTTCAAAGCTGTTTTCAGAGACTCAGAGATTCCTCTCATTTTCAATCTTCAGTTCCTCACCTCCAACTTATGAATAGATGCAGGAATATACACATAAACCGTGGTACAATTCTACATTTTCTGTAAGGAACATTTGTTGAGGCTCAATGACCATGGTTTACTCACTCTGTTTTATTTGGTCTTTATTAGGTTTTTTTAGACCTATATTCATATTACACCCCACTATGAGCACATTGGGCCAAAGGTTGCAGCAGGGTACCTGAGAAGGCAATTTAGCTCAGCATGTGTTACACAACCTGGTATGCAACAGTCAAGGATTAATCAGTTCAAAGTTGGCAACTGCACCTCTCCCTCGAGGGGCCTTGTGTTGTGTGACCGTCCTTCCGGATGGGGAGAGCTGGAAATGTTGCTCCCTCAAAAGAGAAGAGGAATCACTTCCAAATTAGCCACAGAGATCACACAAGGATTTCAGCTCAGTGCTCCGGGGTCTGTGGCAATCTCAGAGGAAGAAAGGTTTAAAGATGGCGTGTTTCAGGTAGAGGCCATGTTGCTAAGTGTGGTTTAGTCAATAGGTGGGCAAGTACAGTTTGAGAATTAAAAGTGCACTGAAAGCCCACAAACCTAAAATCAGGATATGCAAAAGACCTACATGCAAAAGACCTACAAACACCTTCTAACCTTTCTTTTTGAGGAATGCCTTATGTGCTATACTTACTCAATATATTTGAGGGAGATTTTCTGAGTTTGTCTGGTGGTCACAGTCGCAATGTACATTTGTAATGCAGCCAGCCGCAGAGCAATATCATATTTCAGCTCAGGTCCAAACCTCTCCTGAACCACATCATTACAGCTCTGCCAAAGAACCAGGAGAGGGAGCATCAAGTTAAAAAATCTTTGACTTAAAAAGCAAAGCATAAACAAGCTTTTATTGATTGATTTTAAAGATGGCTGCATTATGGATTAACCCCAAGCTGGAAGGGGACAGTAAGCTATGTCTGTCAGATGTGCTGGGTATTCATGAAGGTCTGGATGACTCAAAAGAATCCAGGTAGCCAAAAAGCAAACGGCATGTGCATTTTGATACAAGCATGTTCTGCATGCATCCCTACTATGTGTGCACCATCTTTCTCATTCTTCAAGAGATTTTCCATGAATGAATTACAGGACAAGAAAAGATTGCTGAGAAGTGCTGCCGCCTCACTTCCGTAAGCCTCCTTGAGCTGAATACTCTTTGGAAGGATGCCTCAGCATTAGCATATGAGAGGTATTTTTGTGAGGGCTTGGAGAGAGTAGGGACTTTGCTGGAAAATAAACACCTACATATCTCTCTGAATGTGGTGGGTTTAGGTAACATAACCAATATGTTTCAAAATCAGAACCCTCCCACTGCCCAATTTTTATCTGTGAAATCACAAATGAAAATGTACATTCAAAGTTGCTGTCTACACGTTTTCATAGCTTATACTAAGACTGGTTATGTTTTCACTTACTTGTACATATAGATATTCAAAAGCAACTGGATCTCTTCTTAAAAGGTCAATGGGATCCTTTGGGACAAAGCTGATTCTGAACAAACATCTCATCTTATGGGAGCTTGGCCTCTGGGTCACCTAGAAGAGTGCAATCATCTTATTAGCATTTTGAAACACTGGATTTAGAATGCTGTTCTTAGTCTTAGGAGCTGTTCTCCTTAAACCTGATCCAGAGCCCACCTAAGTCAATAGAGAGACTTTCATTGACTTAACAATAGACATTGGATCAGGCTCCTTATTAGGTTTGGCAAAATGAAAATTGAATTTAGTCTGTCCTTAAATATGTACGTTTGTGGGACCAGGAGCAGCTGAAGATTTATCAGGACATGAATTACCCAAACGCATCTAAATGCAAAAACAGTGGAAGCAGAATGAAACTACTGGATTCTTCCAGTGAAATGTGCAAACTGAAATGTTGGCTATGGTTATTCTTCACTGACAGTGAAGATGTTCCATGAAAAAAGTGATTTCACTTTAAGAGACTTTCACTGTATGACTTCCAAGAATTTGATCTTGGCAGCCCTCAAAGTAATAGATTAAATAGGTTTTGTTTGTATGGGTTTTTTTTTCAGTCACAGAACATTTGCTGACAGGGATTTGCAAGAAAATCTTATTGAAAATTACTTTTTGAGAAAGAAAAACAATCCTTATTTGTAAAAGGGATTTGATCCAATCACCGTTAAGCATTTTTTTAGCTATGTGATTCTAAACTAGACCAAGAGATTTCTCCAAGGACTCTTGTACTACAAGATAACAATAGTCATCCACCACCTCAAGAGATAAATTTCTTTGCTTGACAGGCAGCATAAAACTTATTAAAAAAGTAACAGCAGGTTGAGCATATTTACATGGTAGCATAAAGTCGAGCTACCAATTAAGTTGTGGGACAATCAGATGAAATGGTCATTTCCCACTTTTACACAATAAAGTATTGTCAGTAGCAAGCGTATGTAGAAACTTGCAAGTAGCAAGTGTATGATGGTAAAGTGATGGTAAATTGAATTGTAATATATTTTAATTTGCTTAAAGAAATCTTCCAAACCTTTAGATTGTCCTGCACTTTCTCTGTATCCAAATACCTAGGGATAGCGCATGTGTGTGTATACATAAAAGCTCTGGATGGGATTTTTTTAACCCCATTGCATTGGCATAACTCTGCTACCATTGATTTCAATGGAAGCTTTACCATTGACTTTAAAGAGGGAGCAGAGTGAGGCCAGTACTGAGTGCTTCTGAAAATTCTACACTCTTTGTATAAACTACACACAAAAAATTATGTTAAAAGAACATTCAAGTTGCATAATCAAGCACTCCAAAGTTAGGAAATACCAGATTTAAGGTTGCACAGGCCTCCTTGTGCATATGCATTATGATACACGCTTTAACTACATGATTACAAGGGCCTTGAGAGTTGTAATTATTTCTCCTTAGGACCCCTAAGCTTTTTTGGAAAGTTTTGCTAAAATAGGTGGGACATGACCAGAAGGAAGACAGTTTCAATTTACACAGAAATATTTTGGTAACCTGTCAGGATGCAAAAGACTAAATGATAAGTATTTAAATGAGTTTTGACAGACTGAATAAAGTTCTCCGGCCTGTTGCAATGGAACTTTTTATCTGTTCAATTTATAAGTAGTACGGTATGAGATATGAAAAAGGATTTGATACATATTTTCTAGTTATAACTATGATCACTTATGAAGTTTCAATATCCTTTTGTAATGGGCTACCAAAGCATCAAAATATGATGCCTAGATAATAGACAAACTGACACTCCGGGAGAATCATACTATATCATAACCAATAATTATGTCTAGATGCTGGAAGTGTTTCATTCAGTGCATCTTAATTAATTCAAATAAGTAACCGGAGGAACAGAAAATGTACAGATTATCTAATATCATTAATATCTACTTGCATGTATTATTACACAAACCTGAGCTAGAGTCTCCTGTTCATGTAGCAGGAGAAGTTTGGTTCCAGCTCCTTCAATCCTCTGCTCCAGCATCAATGAAAAGTGTTCAATACACTTGATGGAAAGCTTTTCTTGGAGTGTTAAGATGACATCCTAATTAAGAGAGGATTTATGAAATGTGATTAAAATCATGAAAGGCATGGGGTCTGATTTTCCATTGCCTTGCAGATTGTCTAGTCATTTCCACAAGTATAAAGTGGAAGTTAAATACTCTAAGTCAGAATGGTTGTGTTTTACTCTCATGTTGCACAGCTGTAAACAATTATACAAGACAGAAACAAGTGCAGAATAAGGTTCTTTATGTTTAGGCTTCTCTGAGTTAAACTCCAGACTTCTGGGACCAGATATTTAGAACTGCGCATGAAAAATGTATGTTGTATATAAAATTACTGTGATGGATGGTCTTTTGTGGCAATTGAATGTGTAAATTATGCTCACACAATTCTAAAACTATATGCCTCAGATTCACCCTAAAAAGAGGCAATATCTCCCTCAAAAAGAGAGGACATAAACCTCTCCAGCATTTCAAAGTGGGAACCACCAAATTATAGGGTGAGACTGGACAGAATTTCCATAAATTTAAATAGACTTGTTCCTATAGTGAAGGTTTTTTAACAAAATGTGCAGTCAAATCTCTTGTTAAGAGACATTAATACCCCTGCATTGTAGAGCCATACTTACATATTTTAAAATGATCAAAATAAAGTCAACAATAATGACATGTCTCATAGGCAGCACCTCCAAAGTTGGGGTTTTGTTTTCATTATAAAAGCGAGGCAGGTGGAGATTCTAGCAAAACTCTTTCACAGTGACATAAATCTTAAAATAAGGGTGAAATTACAATTAAGTATTTAATTGTCTAAATCCAATCTTTGTTTCACCCAAACCTGTTCAACCATCCCTAATTATCACTTTACTTTCTATGTTGATCTATAAAGCATATCTAGATCATTAACATAATTTGATAATATTATTATTTTGGTAAGTGCAGTGGCAGACAGGAATACAAAATAAAATCAACATTGAAATGCAGATTCACGATATACTGGTGAAATTATTAAAACATTTACATCCATCCCAACTATTGTTAGATATACATTAGGGTCCAGATGGATAGGATTTATTAAAGAGAGCATCTGATGAATAACAATCCAACTACTTTAATAGAAATTAGGCCAAGAGTTGATTAGGTAGATTAATAGATCAATTAATCATTTTTCATGGTTGGTGCAGGACTGGGGTGTGTGTGTGTGTGTGTTGGTGATTGACAGGAATCTAAAACCTTAAAAAATAAACCACATCATTAATCAGTTACAAGCTACCATTTAAATAGTGTAAGTTACTATTATTACTTTGTTGATTCAGAGAGAATTTAAAATCTACCCATTCAATCTACTCTTATTGATATGTCTAATTTGTGCTCAAACACAAACAATATAACAGTAATTTAGAGAAAGATGTTTGCGAAAGAAAAGTAATATGACACTGTGACATGTACTGTTTACTAATTGCTTTTTCTGAATATGCTAATAAGTGCATGCGCCCAATTATTAAAACCAGCCAACGTTTTTCTCTTGAATCTCTTGAATAGCACCTGATATTAATTCCTAACCAATCTTCTCTCCCAGTTCCCAGTACCTTATAATCAACTAATCAAAATTTCCCTGCCTTCACTTCAGTAAAAATCTGTCCTTTCTACTGCAGCTGAAGAAAACAGGTCAAACTGATTGAACATCATGAAATACTCACTATGAGAATCATGCTGATAGAATAAAATGGGAAAATTTTGAAAAAACAGTTGAAAAAACTGTTGTGATAGAAAACATCAGGTGCTGAAGTGGAAAGGAAGAAATCCTTCAAGTCACTCTTTATCTACTTGTATGATCCTCATCACCATAGTACCTTGAAAACTCAGCTGTGATTTTGACAGAGAAGTCATCCTGACAGAACTTTCTCAGGTACTAGTCCTAGGCTGTAGAGGGAACTCCCACAGGAACTAAGGACCATCCCAAACCTCACCCCTTCCACAATAACTGCAAAGTGCATTTCTTTGACCTTGCTTTCTCCAACATAAACACACAGCAATGAGTGTGTGTATGACATCCCCAAACAAAACACTCCATTGCACACATGCTGGAACAAACACATAACAGCTGTTAGTCATGTCTTTTAATGCACCATTGGAAGGTGCTCAAGTATTACAGTGATGGGTGCAGTATAAGAACCTACCTAGAACTGAATAGAACAGGCTCTACTCCCTACTCGCATTAACTGTATGCCACAACTTCACCTTGTGATTTAACCTCTCTGTGAAATATTTTGAAGAGGAGGAGACAGTACGCTGACACGAACCATTTATTGTCAGAATAACCCTACATTATCATGTCCTGATTTCACTAGACTACTGGCCAGATGATATTCAATTAGCAACCAACATCTTAATCTTCTTACCTTCTGACTTTGCTGACAAATCATGCTGGCATTTGGCAGGATATCAAACCTTAGCAAGGTCCATGCAAATTTAATTAAGCCGCAGTCACATTAAAATTATCACTCCTATTTTTGCTTCATTGATACAACATTATGCTTTTATTGGCAGAAAACCAGAGCAGAATCTTATTACTTCTTTACTACTCACATCTATGAAGCCAGCCATGAACAACACGATGGTCCAGGCTCAGGCTCAAATTCTGAACTTATTGGAGTTTTTGTTTTTCTATTACAAAGGCCTTGCAGACTGTTTTAATGGCATCCTTGGCAATGTATGTGATGAGGTTTAGTAGATTAGCCTACCTTTATTGAAGTACTGCAGTCAAAACGGAAAGATTTAGTTTGCCCATTTTCAAGGTATACCTTCAGTACATTTGGCATGAAGAGAAGTGAATTGTCCTTAACAGTTTCCTGTTAAAACAGATTAGCGAATTAGATTACACTTTGCATGCAACAAGAAGAACCTAAATTTTATTCTATAGGGAAGAACACCCTACAGTAGAGAAGGCTGGTAATGTCTGAAAATGGGTAGGTTGGCTCAAACCCAAAGCAGAATTAGCAATGCCTCTCCACAGGAGACTCCCAGGGCTCGGCAAACTTTCAGAAATGGGATACCGAGTCTTCATTTATTCACTCTAATGTAAGGTTTCGCGTGCCGGTAATACATTTTAATGTTTTTAGAAGGTCTCTTTCTATAATTCTATAATATATAACTAAACTATTGTTGTATGTAAAGTAAATAAGGTTTTTAAAATGTTTAAAAAGGTTCATTTAAAATTAAATTACAACGCAGAGCCTCCCGGGCTGGTGTCCAGGATCTAGGCCGAGTGAGTGCCACTGAAAATCAGCTCGCGTGCTGCTTTTGGCACTTGTGCCATAGGTTGCCTACCCCTGCTCCAGCGATATGCAGTATAGCTGCATGTGACAGACCCACCATTAGTTAAACTACATGTCCACAGTGCTGCAACTATGATACTAGCATTAGCTTTTCCATGTGTAATTGATAAATCTGATTACAAATAAATGACTACCATAAAGAAAGTTATGTCCTCATTTACAGCAGAAATCTGTATTTCATGTGGAAATGATCCAGTTGTTTATTTTTAAGTGATAAGAATGCAGCACAAACTCCCTGGAAATTCACCAGTTTTAAGGGTCCACTGTTTTTGTTTTCTACACCACTTAAGTTTTCTATACCACTTCACCACCACTTAAGTTTTTGCACCACTGCTTTGTTTTCTACAATAATGTTCTGCAAGAAAGTGTGATTTATGCAGATGCAGTTAGAAAATACCTATTTGGAAAGTATTTATCACACCACTGTAAAGTTACATTGTGTAACAGGCTGACCTCTCATGATGTCAAATTAAACTCATATGGTCAAATTCATGCCTGGTGTACCTTCATGGACATCCCCAGAGATGCACAATGGGATAAAATTGGTCAATACCCTTTTCGGCAATGTGTAGCAGTGAGGGCTGTTGCCAAAGAGCAGGATATGAATACAGCTCTGGATTCTGTACTAGAATTGAGTGAATTAAAGATTTGTTGGTCCAGAAAAAAATGGATAATTTCAAACTGAAACTGAATTGTTTAATTTCTTCCTCGTTGAAATGAAACCATTTAATCTGGGTTGATTGAAAAAACATTCAAAATATTTCAAATATTTTTGAAATGAAAGTCAAGTCAAAACAATATTTAATTTCAAAATGTCAGTTTGTTTAGAAAATATTGATTCCAAAGAAAAAGTCAAAACGGTTAATTTAGAAAATGTGGAAATGAACTGTTTCAACTTCAAAATCTTTCCCCCTCATTATTTATTTGGCCAAAACTATTCAGGAGCTGGCGAAAATTTTCAGTCATTCTGAAATAGCTTTTTTTTGGGTGGGGCCAAATCTACTATTTAACTGAAACATTTTGTCCAGCTCTATTCTGAACACCTATATTTTAGGGCGGTTGGGTTGTGGGGTTTTGGCACAGGCTCCTCTGAAGTAATTTTTCACCAGCAAGTGGTACCTATTCCTGACACGTGAAGCCAGTTCAGAAACCTAAATATCTTGAAGCCATTGTTTAAAATAATATTTCCTCAGATAAGTTAAAGAACTAGAGGGCCAGATATATTTAACATAATACAGGTTTGGTTTTTTTTGAAGAATCTGGCCTTGTTTACTTGAACTGTATGAGTAAAAGTTGATGGAACATGTTACTGCTATGACTCTGGGTGAATATATTATTTTCCTGTTTATTGTACCCTGTGCAATTTAAATCTTAAAACTGAAACAGATAAATAAAGTTTTTAAATTAAAAATGAAAAACAGAAATTTCTCTTTGACTGCAGAATGCTAATTTACCATACTTTTAACCTCCAGATACTATTACAGAACCCCTACTGTGGTAGAGTCAGAATGCTGTGCAGTCACATCAGTGTGTTGCTGGCAATGAAGTGCAAGTATTATCATTCACAAAATAGAATGTATATTGCTAGTTTCTACTGTGACAGTCTGGGAAGGGGGCTATAATGTTAAAAAATTTGATTCATTCATGGGGGCAAAACAGAAGGTGATTATTGGTTTTTCAAAGTGAAATTGCCGATTAACAAAATGAAAATTATGAGTTTGCTCTATGTATACAAAGAACCCAGAAGAAGACAAATGAATCACCATTTTCTGGCAATGTATACAACAAGCAAGCAACCAGTAATTCATCTTTAAAAAGCTGTGACTTTGGAAGGAGGGCTGACTTTGCTTGGGGACAGATTAGGAAAAGAATGACTTACAGTAGATAAACTGAATTTTAAAGAGGTCTTTAAGTTAGTGTTAATCTGTTCTCCTGACTCACTTCTTCACTGGAGTTTACAGGTTTTCCAGTTACAAAATTTCCTTTAAAACAATAACAAAAACACCAACAACTCAACAGAAGAAAAACAAATCCCTGTGCTAAGTTAAGATATGAGCCACATGAACTGTAGTCCTACTGGAATTTGAAATTTTATATGAAATTTTACAAAAGTCCAAAGATTTTGTAGTGCTCTGGGCCTAATTAATGGGCTTTAATTTATTTAGATATTTAAAAAATATGTCTTTCCAAAACCTCTGCTATATTTTCTACAACAGTACCAAAGTTGTGTTTACTGTACAATTTTCTCCCTTCTCATTTTTCTCCCTTTAGAATTTTATAGAGTGCCTTTAACTGAAATAGTCTCATTCCTTCTTCAAGTTAAAATAGCTGGAGCTACTCACTGAAATCTGGCCATTGATAATGACCTCTTCAGAGAAGCGCACTTTGACCGGGTTGGACTTCAATCTTGCCTTTTTTGCAGCACTGATAAATGCTGATTTAGGAGACTGGAAGAAATAAATAGAACATTTCATATAATTCTCAAAGCATAACCTATCCTTGCCTGAGTGGCCTATACTCTGCATTTTCTCATAAGTGAGGTACTCCAAGTACATGACAATATGCTCTGTGCATTGTTAACTGAATAATTAAAGAAAATCATAGTATTCCTAGAGGTATGGAAAAATTAAGTAGATACAGACACATGCAGTTAAAGGGTTGCAGCTTATTCAGCGACCAGATTGGAGCAATATGAAGTGCTCACACAGTCACTGGGAATTCCTCATGGGACTTTTTCATTGATTGCTGTCAACCATGCTTGTTTGCATGAGTGAGCCCTGATCAATGACCTTTTATTCAAACACCAAATGGAAAACTTTTGCACTGTCTAATGTTGACACACACACAGTATCTCTGAAAGTTTTGCAATCCCCTAAGCATCATTATATGACTTTATTTCCACTTGCAACCAGCACCGCCATGAATAACACACAGACTTGCCCTCTATTCCACATACTCTTTATGGAAGACTTGGTAGTGACACACCAGAAGCTAACAATACTCTATGTCTAAGACACCTGTCACCACTGTTAGTCCAAAGCATGCTTTTAGTCCCTCTCCAGCATTCCCCCAACCCCACCCCATCTGCACTATCTTTTAGGATGAAGCCATGCGGTCCTACCACTTCTAGACCGGATCTCTAGGTAGCAGCCTCACATTTCCCAACAATGTTAACACAACAGGCCCAACTGTGTTTGGCACCTGTAATTTTTCCTTTGGGGACTTGTGACTGAGACCGATTCAAGTGACTCACAAAATCTTCTTCGAACTGAAGTATTATTTATTCACCCAAAGGTACACAGAATGCAGAGTAAACAATAAAGGTGTATATGTTTATTTCCACTTACTTAAACCTTAGTCTTTCCTTGTGAACTTTGGTCAATTACATTCAACCCAGTTATCTCCATTTCTGGATTGTGAGAAGCAGCTTCTCCTACTGCAGCATGCTGCTTGTCTCTCCCTCTCTGTGTTTCCTGGCATCTCTGTCAGTGCTCACTGGGCAGCCCTCTTTCTTCCCTAAGCCAGCATCTTTAAGGTATTAGTATCTCCTTTGATCCCAGGTTTGGCCTCGAAAGAATAAACTTTTCCAGCCTAGGTGGCGAGGAAAGGGGTATTCTGCAATCAATACCTTCCTCATTGTTTCTGCAAGGACTCTTGGCACTCTCTAAAATAGCACCTTACTTTTGCCATTATTTAATTTCTTTCTGGTTTCTCCCTTACAGCCTCCTTTGGCAGAATATCACATAGATATACTGAAGTGCACATGATGTTTATAAAACATAACAGAGATACTTCCCTCATTCTCCCACTTTTGGAACCTGGCACAAAATCATAGATAATTCACCACTGACCCTAATTTAGGAATCCTTTAAGAACATAAGAAAGGCCGTACTGGGTCAGATCAAAGGTCCATCTAGCCCAGTATCCTGTCTACCAACAGTGGCCAATGCCAGGTGCCCCGGAGTGAGTGAACCTAACAGGTAAAGATCAAGTGATCTCTCTCCTGCCATCCATCACCCCCCTCTGACAAACAGAGGCTAGGAACACCATTCCTTACCCAGCCTGGCTAATAACCATTAATGGACTTAACCTCCATGAATTTATTCAGTTCTCTTTTAAACCCTGTTATAGTCCTAGCCTTCACAGGCCTTTAGTCTACTTTTGTCCATTGCACTCCCCACCAAGTTCACACAAGGCCAAATGTTCAGTCGTTAATCAAGAAAAATCAGTTTTGGCTGAGCCATGACTGGATGATTTGGCCTATTCTTTAAAAACAAATTACTTCTGCTCAAACAAAAAGGAAAGGATTCCACTTTTAACAGCAGTAGGAAAGATGTGTTAATTTGAGATCAGTAACATGCTGAAGGTTCTGGGGGAAGAGTCTAACTCTGCCCTTCTCTCCCTCCCCTCCACCCCCGAGGAACTGGGTGAAATCCTGACCCTGTTGAAGTCAAAGGGAGTTGTCCCATTTACTGCAGTAGGCCTCAGATTTCACACACTTATTTGAACAGCTAAGGTAGGCCAATTGTGAGCATATTTGAAAATCCCACCCCATGTCAGTGAAGAGTTATTTCATGCAGAATTCCAGTACCCAAACGGTTGGTTGGTTGGTGTGTGTGTGTGTGTGAGAGAGAGAGAGAACCTAGGGCATGAGTGGTTTGATAGTCCTGGAATAAATTCTCCCATTATCCACAAAGTACAGTAATGTATACAGTAATTTCAACACTCCTTGTCACTATACTTTGAACCTTGCCCAGGAATAGCAACCATGGAGTTGGTTTAGCCTCCATGTCCTTCCAGTCCTTGGCCTTTGTTAAGGCTGATTAAAAAAATATTTTTTGTGATGTAGACACTTGGCTTCTAGAAACTAGACTGACGACAGAAACTCATTTCACATGGGCTACTGAATAACCAGTAGGTGGCAATAACTGCAGTAACTACAGATTCGGCCAAACACAAATGGGACGCACTAGGAGTGAAAGGCTCTGTATGCTATTAGTAAACTCTAGCATCATCTCAGTTCCCTGAATCCAAATTTGAGCCAGGAAACACAAGTGTCTCCCTTCCTCACATTAATGGATCATGCTTATCTGCCCTTTCTCTGACAGCTCTGACTATAAACTGCATATTAGAAACGTCGTATGACAGGAAATTCTCAGATAAGACTAATTGGGATGAGTTGCAAAAACCAGTAAGGACTGTTAAATAATACAGAAAGATGTGAAAAGATTAGAAAAATTGTCCCAGAAAACAACAAAATGAGAATCAGGTTAGAAAAATGCAAGATCATTTCCCTGGGGAAAAATAATTCAGGGTGCACACATTCAGTGAGAGGGACAAAACATAGAGAGCAGTAAAATGTAGAGAGAAGTCTGGGTCCTGGAAAGTTTGGGGTGGAAGGTCAGAGATCCTGACCGAGGTATCTCTTGAGGAAGTAAAGATCCATGCCTGAATATAGGTTTGAGTCAGGAAAAGGACAGTTTGGCGATTGCAGGATGTTATTTTGCTAGGGTTGGGTTGCCTATTCCTGCTGTCAAAATCTATTGGTCACAGCAAGAATTTACGCAATGGAACAAAAAACCAAAACAAAATACAAAGTAAAATTTCATTCCACATGAGTTCCCAATGAATCATGTAGCACAGTAGAACATCCAAAGTTGTAATCTTCCTCTGGCATGCTTTAGGGAAAAGATCACTGGCTGTCTGGTTGTGAACTGATTTTCTAATGCACACACTTCAGGGCTTGGCAAAAGGGGCATTGCTGTTGTGTGACTCTCTATAGCAATTCAGTTTTGTTGAAATACACTTTTGTCATAAGGAGAAAGAATGGTGCACTGGTCCCATTTAGTTATTTTTTTTTTGACACCCTCAAGACAGTATTCCCAGTTATCTGAAAATATAGCACAAGTTCAGAAGTGCTAATAACATGGGCTAATCTAAAGTGCAACTCACTATTTAAATTTATTCTGGTCTAATCATCACCACATGCTAGAGAATTCAAGGCAACAAACACGGAAATAAAACCTATTGCCTCTCTCACAGGAGAATGATTGCCCCTCCCTTTTCTCCCACCCCGCCACGTAACTGTGTTAGTCCTCTATCAGTCTGCTGACAATTTTTTGTTACACACACCCAACAGAGTCACTAGATATCAGACACTGCGTGAATGACCAGAAGGATTTATATACATATCAGGGGCACTGAGCAGAAGACAACCTCGTCTTCTCAGAGATTTAGGCCCAGATGTTCAAAATTTGCCTTGGAAACTGTCTGGTCAATGGTAGCATATGGGCTGAGGTCCCTCTGACAATGCGCTCCTCACTAATCAGGGTGCAACACTGACAGGTCTAGAGGCAATGGGGACACTCTCCTTCCTCCAAAAGCAGGGCCAGCATCAGCATTTTTGCCACCCTAGGTGACTAACGAGAATAGCAGCGGAACTCCGCTGGGAGAGCGGAAAAAAAAAAGGCAAAAGATTCTGGAAGAGGCGGCAGAGCGTGCATGTCCGCTGAAATGCTGCCGAAAGTCTTCCTGGGAACTGCCGCCGAAATGCCACTGAGAGTGGGGAAATGCCGCCCTCAAAACAGGTAAATGCTGCTCTCAAAAATGGTGCCGCTCTAGGCGACCTCCTAGGTCACCTAGCGCTTGCACCGGCCCTGTCCAGGAAGGGGTGAGGGGCATATCCCCTGGGGGAAGTGGCTGGGGCAGTGCTACACCTGCTCCTTCTACTTCCTCTCACCTTCTCTGCAGTGTGTGTGTGTGTATTGAAGAGAGAAAGGGTGACGTTTCCTTCTCATTCCTTCCCTTTTCCAGTATGTGCAGGGTGCTATCTCATATAGTATCCAAGTAATGGAGCCTGACCTTCCTATGTCTGGTGCCTGTTGAAAGCAGAGCCATGAGCCGGCTGGCTGATTAGCTCTCACCTGACAAGGCAGGAGAAAAGGAACATTTCTGCTTGCTCTTAATGCTGGTAAACCACCAATTTGGCTGTAGTCCAGCCCTACTCTTACCAGCCTGTAATGGGCTTTACAAACCCCAGACTGAGAGAGGCAGAAGGGAGGGGAGAGTCTTCCCTGCTTCCAGGCAATTAGGCTGACCACACTCAATCGCAGCTGCCAGAACGGCCAATCGTGGAGGCTCTGATCAACAAAGAAAACAAGCCCAGCTATAAAGGAAGGAGAACAGAGGGAGAGGGAAGCAGAAAGGCCTAGGCTAGCAAAGGGGCCAGAGCACCATGCCGCTAAGAAACAAACAAGGAAACAAAAGAAAGCTGCAAGCCCTGAAGTTGAAGAGTGGAGAGACTCAGAATTTATGGACGGGTCAAACTGTAGGCAAATTTAAGGGATCAGTTAGGAGAAAGCTGGAACCACAAGAAAGTCTGCACCAGGAGCAGGAGACACCCCCTAGAGCTAGATCTGTTATGATGAGAGGGACTAGGCCGATCGACAAATTTTATCTGTATACTGGATGGGATTTTTCCCATAGGACAATATTGGCAAAATTGCTGTTTGGGTTTTCTCACCTTCCATTCGGCATCTCAGAAATCTTGGGTTTTTGTGGGTTGGGGGTGGGGTTTTACATTATATTGTCATAACTTTGCTGGATACCAGAGCTATTTGTGTGTTTAAATGGCTCCAAAATGAAGTCCCTGTAATACAATGGGTTGCCTGGGCAGGGGCCCTGAGTGTACTACTGCATGGTAAGGGACATGCCTCTATGTCCGTCACAGCATGAAGATCCCATTCCTCCTATCTCCTGTGTGGAGGAAGAGAGAAGACTGGGACTCTGGCTTTCAACCAGGGACCTTGGACAGGCCTGAGGGTGTAGAGTGGCCTTTGCCCTCAGACTTGCCTCAGATTTATAGGAGCCCAGGCCATTTGTAACCAGTGAAAATTTACGCTGGAAAAGCCCTCCCAAGTATTTGGAGGGAATTGTCCCTGCTGGTTAAGAATTTTAATAATGGTGTGGCCTCTGCATTTAGGCATACTATGTCATAAGTGTCTTATTGTTTTCATGTCCACATCAAGCTGACTCTTGGTATTTTCATTCTAAAAGCTGATGAACTAATTCAGAAAAGAAAAATAGTTTTTATTAATTTTCAAAATTCATATGTCTAACAAAAGAAGACCAGTAAGAAAATAGAAGGGATATGCAGTAGGTGATTTCCATTTCAACATCTTCATATTTGTAGCCTGAACATACCAGTGATTAATGAATTACAGAGTAGCAGGTTCATTTGTTTCTGATGCACCATCTTTTAGCCAAATGGAAGACATTATTCTCAGTTAATGATCTTAAGCAGGAGGTATTTATATTGATGCAATATGTCTGTCACTGTGAGATATTTGCACTGTTTGTGATAAAAGCACCCTAATTAGAACTATTTTTGCAAATCTGAGGATCCATTTCAATGTGGCAATCAGAATATGTAAATACTATCTAAATACTAGGACAACCTAAATAATGCCAATAATGCTTCTTTCTGTTAAGAGTTCAGATTTATCCTTGACATGTATCATGTTTACTTGTGTATTGACAATGAAATAAAAATGCCTTTCTCCCTAAGGTCTAGGGTTTTATTCTCATGGACAACTTCGTTAATAGTGCAGTTAGTCAAGAGATAGCACACTCAAAGCTCTTATGTGGCATCTCAGTTAATTTGGTCTTTGAACAAGTTGGAGTAATATACTCTTGGAGGGGATATAAGGATAAAGACTGAATACTTTGTTTGCTCCCCATGGCTAGCCATATATTTGACATTACAATCTTACAGCCCTGATCCTGCACTGGGATCCACAATCATAAACCCTTGGTCTCATAAGCCTCAGTGGGGCTCTTTCCATGTGTGGACCTTTTCGCAGCATCAAGGACTTTGCTATCACTGTTGCAGAGTAAGAACTATTTTACTGAACTTTTTTTATTCTTGTTTGTGGTGTTGTTGTAGCATGTTGGTCCTAAGATACTAGAGACAAAATGGGCTAGTGTACCTTTCCCAGACCAGTAGAAGAACTTTGTGTAAGCCATAAAGCTGGTCTCTCACCAGCAGCAGTTGGTCCAATAAAAGATATTACCTCACATACCTTGCCTCATTATTCTTCTCATTATGTTAACTTTTCAAAATTGGATCCAATTTTTGTTAAATTATGCTAAAATTAGGTCAACTTTTATTAGTGGACCCAGTTTTAAGTGAAATAGTTTTCACTGTGAAAATGGAAAATTTTACAAGTTAGCACGTTTTTTGCAGTCAAATCACAGTTTTTGTGAAATTCTGAGAAGTAAAATGGTTTCTACCATTTTGCACAAACAAAAAGGTATAAAGGAAAGGCTCATCTCAGAAGTAGGGGTGATGCCACAGTATAGCTTTACTGATGCTCAGGAAAAGGGAGATTTAGCAGCTCAGAATAAGATGGCAGGTAAAAAACCTAAACAAAACACCAGTATCAGACTAACAGAAAAGGGAAGGAAAGTTACTTTGGCAAAGTACATGTCAAATCAGAGTCCACATTCATATGCTTGGAAAATGAGGTAGTTTAAAAGAATATACTTATTTGTATATATTCAACCTTATTGGCAAACCTAAAATTGCTTATAACTGATCTGTAGTTTTCTATGAAACAAAACATATTCCACGTTGGGCACAAAACAGGGAAAACTGTGTTCATACAAGAAGAACGTGTTGATGTTTTAGTTCAAATAAAATTTGTTAATGTTTTGATTTGTCCCTGTCCCTCAGGTCAGTTCCAGGAGACAACATTTAGCAAGAATATAAAATACATGAACAGGAGGGGAAATAAACATATTGTAATGAATAGTAAGTAACGTACATAGGCAAAATAAATATACCAATACAAAGCCAGTTCACTCAGACATGTCAAGTAGTTTGCAATAGCATAGCAGAAAAGCAGCAATGCACGTGTAAGTAATAAAATAATGAAAACACCAAAAACTGAGAAGTCAGATATTTTACTGTGCAATATGTAACAACCACAGTCCACTGATGGATATATTTTCAATGTACAGTAACTGTTAACTTTTTGACACATGAATTTCAATGCTAAGTAACTATTCTATTCTTGGCATTTGTTAACTGTGTGGGGTTTTAAAAACAATGTTGTGTATCAGAGCCAACCAATTATATTTTGCTATTTTTTGTGCAGTTATTGGCCATGCACATACACAGCACATGCCTCCAAGGTGAAGAATTGCCAATACTTATTTTAATGAAAGCATCATGGAAAAATCGACTGGTTCATTCTACAGTAAACAATGATGATTCGCTAAATTGTCAGACATCCTAGTTTACCGAGATGGTCCCAGATGATTCTACTGAAACCAAGTATTTGTTCCAGATTTAGTGGAATGCTAGAACATATCACCTGGCCTCCTACCTGGCCTATTTGTCTTCATATCTATACTACTGCTGTGCTGAGCTCCTGCACAGTTATACCTCCTTTGATCTCTCCGTATCTTCCCTTATTCTTCCCTTATTCTTGCTGGTTATATCTCATGTGGAACTGGCTTCGGTTTCTTATTCAACAGCCGAGAGGTATAAAGGAAAAAGCATGTGTCTGTGAGGAGTAGGGGGTGCTGAACTACACTCAGCTCTACAAAGCACCTTTTGCAGGAAGGACCGTTAGGTCCTGTGACTGAAAGTATCATCAGCCAATCCAGATCGAGCCACTAGATAGAAAGAAGAGCAGGTGTGGGGGAATAGTGAGAACTGAAGGAGGGTAAGTTTAAGAGAGAAAAGAGAACTAGGGGTAGAAGAGGGTGGAAAATGAGAGCTGGAAGGTTAAAAGGTAAGACAAAATGTGTTGGAAAGAGAGGATTAGAGAGAATAAGATTGAGGCACTCTTCCATTTTTCTGTCTAGGGGAGAGGTAATGCTTGATTTAATCCTAAGTGGTGCACAGGATCTGGTGACTATAGTTGAACCACTCAGTAACAGCAACCATAATGTAATTATATTAAACATCCTTGTATGGGGAAAATGTGAAAGAAACCTACTGCAGTGGCATTAACTTCAAAAACTTCAAAAAAGAGGAACTGTAGAGAAATGAGAGAGCTCGTTAAATAGAAATTAAAAAGAACAGTCACAAAGGTGAAATTCCTGCAAATTGCATGGAGACTATTTAAAGACACCATAATAGAGGTTCAAACTGTATAAATGTATACTCCAAATAAATATATAAATAAAAACAGTAAGAGGACCAAAATAAATCACTGAGGCTAAATAGCAGAGTAAAAGAGGTGGTTAGAGGCAAAAAGGCATTCTTTAGAAATTGAAAGACAAATTCTAGTGAGGAAAACAGAAGGAAACAAATTCTGGCAAGTCAAGTGCACAATAAGACAGGCCAAGGAGTCATTGTTCATAGTTCTCTCAAAACATATACTCAATGTGCAGTGGCAGTCAAAAAAGCTAATAGAACGTCGACAGATAACAAAACAAAACATATTGCCATAATGGCACTATATAAATCCATGGTATGCTCACATCTTAAACACTGTGTGCAGTTCTGGTCACTCCATCTCAGAAAACATATATTATAATTGAAAAAAGGTACAGAGAAGCGCAGCAAAAATTATTAGGGGTATGGAACAATTTCCATATGAGGAAAGATTAAAAAGGCTGAGATTGTTCAGCTTGGTAAAGAGATGACTAAGGGGGATATGATAGAGATCTATAAAATAATGAATGGTTTTTTAGAGAAAGTGAATAGGGAAGTGTTATTTATCCTTTCACATAACACAAGAACTAGGGGCACACAATGAAATTAATCGGCAGCAGGTTTAAAACAAATGAAAGGAAGTACTTCTTCACATAACACACAGTCAAACTGTAGAACTAGTTGCCATGGGATGTTCTGAAGGCCAAAAGTATAAGGGGTTCAAGAAAGAATTAGATAAATTCACTGAGGATAGATTCATCAATGGATATTAGTATGACTGGGGATGCAACCCTTGATCTGGGCGTCCTTAAACCTCCAGCTACCAGAAGCTGGGATTGGACAACAAAGTGGATCACTTAATAACTGTCCTGTTCTGTTTTTTTCCCTCTGAAGCGCATAGCACAGGCCACCATCAGAGTCAAAATACTGGATAGATGGACCATTAGTCTGACCCAATATGGCCATTCTTATTTTCACATATCCGATGCTCCCAAATTGTTTATACAAGTGCATTTTGGGAAAACCTAGACAGTTACCATGTACTGCCTCAGAATGGGGATTGTGTGCTTGAAGAATACCTTCAAGGAGAAATGCCATCAACAGGTGGGGCAATGCAAATTGTACTGCACATGGACGTAGGTGGAAGATAAGTTGGCTTGGCAGAATTATTTTTTTAAAATACTTTCAATGGATAATATCCATGTTTATTTTAAGAATTTTTGCTGTTTTTATTTATCTAAATTTTCACACTTGTGGTAAATTATGAGGGGGTCCAGACAATAGAGGGAGGAGACCATATTTTTTAATGTCAGTAGACACGGAGATTCAAAAGATTAAAGCTTTATAACTGTCAAAACACAGCTTGTCAACATCACTTGTCAAAATATACAAAGTAAATTTCCTTAAGTCAAACTCTAATAAATTCTCAAGCAGCATTTTTCTTACTCTATCTGTAAACTTTGATTATTATTAATGAAAATACTTTTTATCAGTTTGTTTGTGGATGGTAACTAACATTTATTGATTAACAAGCAAACCAGTTACACAAAACACAGTTAGGAGGTCATGCCCAAACAAAAAATAGCTCTTGCTGGAAGACCACCAGGTCTGATCCAAGACTTAGCAACATGCCTAAGTTGAAAAAATAGCAACATGCCTAAGTTTTTATTTAAAATACGGCTTGAAATTGGCTACAAAATCATGAGATTTAAAAAAAATACATTCTGGATTATTTTTATTTGCCTAGTGGTTTCTAAGCCTCACTTCATGTTTTCAAGCTTTTTTCCAGAACTGTGAGGGCTTTTTCTTTTACATGAAAGCTGGGACTCTCTCCTAATTATGTGATTCCAGGAGGTAGGTTTCCAAGGAAAACTCCAAATATCATGCGACTCACAAGCAAATCACAAGGGTTAGGTACATTGTCTATAATTCACATGCTCACGTGAATTTGTGTAATCTAATGAAGTTTCTCAATAAATGTTGACTTTGTTTGACATATGGCTATATATGTTCAGAAGCACGTATTTTAAAAGCCATAAAAAGGAAACTGGATCTGTTTGTCCTTTTCCATCACACAATCTTACATTCCAGGGTTGAAATCTTGGCCCTCAGCAAAATTTGCACTGACTTCAGTGGGGTCAGGATTTTACCCTAGATGTTTAAAGGGTTAATGAAAAAACTAGAATGTCAGACTATGAAATGAATTACATTTCCAAAATTTCAAAGTCTTAACACATAAAATAGGCCAATTAATTATCTGAATAAGATACCTTGTGGGATGATAATCTATTTACAGAATAAAATGGTTTCAAATGATAATCAAATACGAAACTCCCAAAAAACATAAACTTTAAACTACTTCAAGTGCTTCAGCTGTTCAATCATTTTCTTATCAGCAGAGATGATATTCAAATTAACCTGGGAAAGATTTATTAGATTGACAGGAAGAACAAAAGACCACAGTGTTTTGTTTTGGTTGTAATTAAAATGAATGAGCTTAAACAAAACCAATCTGTAAAGTTTTAAAAAAATACTAAGTTAATTACATTGAGTAGCAGACCAGAGTATTATCAATCTGCATTATTGCTATTCACCTACAATTGTAGTGGACAGTTCATTTTAAGCATGAAACTATACAAACACTAAACACAGCAAGCATAAACTGTTCTCTCAGGAAAAATAATAAAGAAATAACAATAATCCTTTAATTCCCCTTGGTGGGCATTCTTCCTGCAGTAATGGGAACACAAATGTTCCTCGTGAGTGGAGCTGGATGAAATTTTGCCAACAAAACACTTGTCAAAAAATTGCATTTTTTCAAAACTAAAATTTTTAATGAAAAATGTTTGATTTTTTATTATTCCTTTCTTTATCTCCCTTCCCCGCTTTCACTGGAAAAATGAAAACAAATTAAAGAGAGGGGTAACATGGGCTAGAGAAAATAAAAGAGAAAGAAAAACAAAACATTTTAAAAGCTACAATAGTTAGTGAAAGATTTTTAATAAAACTAAAATCATTCCTTTCGGAAATCAGCAGAATGAAAACTATTTCAAATTTTGTCATGAAAAATCTCAACCATTTTCCAACCATCCCTACTAAGGAAGACTGGCCTTTACCACAGTAATGCTTGAGGTATCCCAGTACCTCTGTTCAACAGGTGACTAGTATACCTATCTAGCAATGAAAGAACACTAGGAGACTAACCTAGTTTCTGCACCTGCCCCAAACAGAGTGCAGGCATTGTCTGCTAGCTATGGGGTATGACGAGGTCCCTTGCCTCCCGGTGCATAGTCCGTGATGGGGGAGGGGTAGTATAAACACACACAAATTATCTGGATCTGCTATTCCTTTTTGAAGAAAACTGTGTTGCGCATCCTGCTTCCATGCCATTTCTCTTAGCTCTGGTCACTGTCAGCCCCTGCCCTTTTCCTGACCCAAAACATGGCTTACGCAGACATGAGCAAGGTTTAATCCAGTGGTCCTCAAACTTTTGTACTGGTGATCCCTTTCACATAGCAAGTCTCTGAGTGTAACCCCTTCCCCATTATAAATTAAAAACACTTTTTAAATATATATAACACCATTATAAATGCTGGAGGCAAAGCGGGGTTTAGGGTGGAGGCTGACAGCTCACAACCCCCTATGTAATAACCTCATGACCCCCTGAGGGGTCCCGACTCCCAGTTTGAGAACCCCTGGTTTAGTCTAATGGTGGGTGCCTCACAGTTAAGGAGAAGAAACTCTTTCTTTTAATAATGTTGATGATTTTACTCCACCTTAAATTATTTTTGTTATTTAATATCTCTGTGTTATAATGATAGTAGGGCCCTAGACACCTTGGGATAGGCCTACTGATTTGTAGGGCTTCAAGCAAGAGTAGGGACTCCATCTCCTGGAAGCATGATCAGCTCATAAGTAACTTTCCCTTCTGGTCCACCTGCTGGAGGGAGAACTGTGTGAGTATCCTGAGGTCATATGGGATGAAATGCCCCAATCGGCTGCTTGGTTTGCTTGTGCTTAAGGTTGACCTTGAGGTAATTCTAGGATGCCAGATGTCCTGATTTTATAGGGGACTTATTCTTATATAGGCTCCTATTACACCCCACTCCCATCCCGATTTTTTACACTTGCTATCTGGTAATTCTTTTCTTATTTTAGTCACAGTTCATTTAGGATACTACTTCACATCAATGCCATGTAGTCCAGCAAAGGAGACAACCTGATTATCCAATCAAAAGCAATACAACCTCAGGCCAGAACACTGCACAGATGTACAGCATTACACCTTACTGTTAGTACTGAATACAACAGCCGCTCTCTAAACTACATATAACTGCATCATAGAACGTACCCCTTTTTTCACATGACTTTCAAGCAAAGACTCAGATCAGTCTATTGAGGTGACTTTGGCAAAACGTGTGTAAGAGAACTTTTTTCATGTTTTATAAATAAATATTGTAATCAAACCCACCAAACCTACAGTGAGCCTAATTCTGCTCACAGCTACCTCTGTGAAATTTCTGACTACAGTGGGGTTGCACATGCAGGACTGAAGGTGAAATCTGTATCTCAATATTACTAAAATGATCTGGGTTCCAAAGAATGAAAGTAAATGGTCCTGTCGTGCATATGCATATACTCACCAGGATTGGATTCTCATTTGCTTACCTACACACTCAGATCCAAACAGGTTCAGGATTGCTCAACTCAGTGTAGAGTGTGACTGTAAAGCGCTATCACACTAAACTCCACACATTTGAAATAGCACCTAAAGATCAACTAAAGATTTCAAAGTGCGTTGTAATCCCGATTAATGCCTTACAAAAGCCATGTGAGGTAGATAGGTATCCTCATTTAACAGAGCTGGAAACTGAAACACAGAGAAGGATGGGGGCGGGTAGACTGGAGAGCAAGCCAGGCCCAAGCTCACCTTGGAATGGTGGCTTTTGTTTCACAGCGCTGGCCCAGCTCCCCATTCCTGTGTGCTGACTCTTGCTGTAGCATTCACTACTGGCTGCTATCTGCCTTTCTACTAAGCATATGCCTCGTTGACCGTAATGTTTCTAATGTATAAGGTGGGACATTTAATCTGATGATGGCTAATATATTTAATCTGTATTATGTAAAAACAATTACACCCTCGATTTTTCTATGCATACAGAGCTAAAGTTTTAGCAGATTAAATCTACATATAAGGTTGCCCATTTCAATATTTTAATCCACTACTGTTGGTTTAATTCTCCTTTTACAAACATAGAAGCAGGGGAGGGGAAGCTGGCTATATTTATCTTGCATCACAAAATGCACAACTTTGTGGACGCAGATGGGGAGGACTACAAAAACTGGCTCTTTTCTGAGGGCATTGCAACCCCCAGATTACTCCTGGGTTGAAAGCTGGGTGGGTGGGGGAGACTTGCAGAGGAGAGAAATCCCTCAAACTCATTATAGTAACAGACCAAATCTAAGTGTCTCAATGAACTGAGATTCTAGCCCATCAACGCCCCTTCCTGTCCAGCTCAGCCTCCCCCGAAAAGACTCAGTCCCTCCAGATCCTGAGTTAATCCAAGCTTCATTCTCTTTTCAGTCTCTTTCCCCTTTGACTCAGCTGGGGCTCCTTCTCTCTCCCGACCCATCCTTGAGCCCCCCTACAGGGGAAGGTGACAAGCACTTCTGCTTCCCATCCTCCCTGCTCTCCCTGGCTGCTTTTCTCTCGGGCTCTCCCTGCCCTGAGTCTCCTTCCTAAACATACACATGCCCCCTTCACCAAGCCATGCCCATCATTCTGCCTCAAACAATAGCAAGCCAGCACCATCCCTGTCTCGTAGGGAGTGAGCCACTGGAGCCGCTCAGTTTTGACCTCTGGATTCAAGATGGCAATGCTCATGATTTCCCATTCCAGCAGCAGCTGAAGCTCTCTCACCACAGTGTGCAGACGGGGCTCTCCCCACCCAGCTCCCTGCTTTACTCCATCCTGGCCCTGGCCCTGCCAGATTGCCTGTCCGGAGCTCCCCCTCCCACATTGCTGGAGATAACATTCTCTCCAGAGTTGGGAGTTTTTGGTTACAAATAGGAGTCTCACTGACATACTGAGAGAGTTGGTCAGTCTGCCTAGCAAGTCAGTAGGATTGCTGGGAATAGAACTCCGCCTGCGGTTCTAAGCACGAGGTATACTCCTAGTGCAAGTAAAAACATATCATTATTATTGAAATCACTGGTAAATTGTTCCACTGATCTATGCACTGATGTATAGTCTTAAATTTTATCTTCAAAGGCACAGCCTTTGTTTCACTTATATTTTTTGTTATGTAGATAAGGTAGAGACAGACAGAAAATAAGCAGACAAAAGCATCTATGTTGCTAGGAAACTAATTCAGAAAACACTATAGATACTTACCGGGTAAGGTTGAACAACAGTCAAGAGAATCGATTCTTTGCAGCTTCTGTAAGGGAAAAAAAAACAGAGTGAAGATCCATACTTTCACGCTTTAAAGTTAATAAGCTTTTCTTTCTAATGGAGTAAACTGTGATCCTGTGGCCAAGTGTTTATTACAATCACATAGCAGAGCATTAGAGAGATGAATAATATGCCAAAATAACAATGAATATTAAAAATGAAGTGCTTTCCAATGTAACAAAGCAACCTGACTTGAACCTTATTATGTAGTTTATACTTGGAGATATTATTGGCTTCATCAAACAATTGAGTGCGGCAATGATAGCTTTCCCTACTGAGCGTGGAATTGATTTGGATTCATAAAATCTGTTTATCATTTGCAAACTACTTATTTCTTTCACTGGTTTAACAAGATGCAGTTGTTTCTCATGCTATCCAGCTCCTGCAGATATGGAGCCAAATTCAGCTGAAGACACTGGGGAGAGATGGGTAAAAGTGAAGGCAGAATTTGGAAAGTCTTCCTGAATCCATCTTTGGGAACTGGGACAAAAGGAAGATTTTGAGAATATCCCAATTAAAGTAAAATATTTACAACATTATCAAAGAAAGATCAATCTTTAAAAATCTTATAGCCTTTCTTTGGGTAAAACCAATGAATTGAAACTAGGTAAACAGCACAATTATTTGAGCAGGTGAGTTTACAGGACACTAAATTCCATGTCAAGGCTATTAAAACTGGAGAGAAAACCACCAGGAAATTTTGCACGACCAAGTGATTCTGACAACTTAAAGGACAAACAAATGCTTATTTAATTACCAAAAGAGAAAATCCAAGTCAGTACTTCATTTATTACATCATTGGATTGCTTGGTTTTTAATTAGCTAAGAAAAGGCTAGTTGCCATTTTGTTGAGATGGAGTTGGTTTTCGGTAGGCTTTCCTAATTTCAAATGTACTTAATTGCTTGTTTATGTGATTTATTTCTTGGCCAAGGAAAATGCAACTAATATGAATGCCAGAAATGTTCAATAGCACAAACTAAAATAAATCACAATTGTAGGGTTAAGAACCATGTCACTGGTTCTGTATGCTATCACCCTGTGCTGCCAATTCACTATATTGAAATACCATTGAAAAAAAATCAATGGAACTGTGGGAAAAGGAAATAGAGGACTAATTAAGAAAATCTGTTTGGAACGTACCTGGTGAAGTCAACATTTTCTTGCAGGACTCCCAACACCTGCTAAGATAATTGGTCAACAGACTAGCCCAACCAGCCTATCAGATTCTACTCCTGTCAATGGCATTGCACAGGTGTAACTGAGGGCAAACTTCCACCATACATTCTGGCAAATTTATAGTCAAAATGATAAAAGTTCCTCAGTTCTCACATCACCTTCCCATTACTTATGATATCTGCATTATTTCATTAAAATAGTACAGCTATCCCCTTGAGAAAGAGGAATTGAAAACTTCTGTTTTTGTCTATTATGTCTTCTATCCCAGGCAGAAGACGAAAAAGAACAACAAAAGCACTGAATGATAGTGAGGCTTTGGAAGAGCTACATATGGTACATAAATTAAACATCTTTTCATAGAAAAGTCTACAAATCATTTTAGCCTAGTTAAAATAAATAGTCGCTTGGAGGAACATTACATGCATTAATTTTTTATTTTCAGAAATCATATTCTGAATTTAGGGCAAGACTCTTATTAGTAAGATTTATTTACTCATGAAACAGTATGTACTCCTTGACTCATGGTGCTGATGTTTCTGAGGAAAAAAAGCACATTTAGGATCATGGAAGTTTATAGAGGGAATAACCTTAAACCTCTATTAAATTAAAGTTAATAGATTTTAAGAAAATCTTAGTCTTGTGTGTTATAATCAACTAATAATAATAATATAACTCTATCTGGTTTCGTGAAAAACCTACTACAATTTTGGGCAATCACAAATGTACAATAAATGCAATTTATCATGTGAGATCTCATCACCATTGATATGATGTCTATATATTTATCTATATCTACATCCATCCAGGTAGGTAGGTAGGTAGACTGATTTACAGACATATCTGTAATATATTACAAAGCCATGAGGCAAATATTTCATGTCCAATTGGCCATCTTCCTTTCCACCACTAATGCATCTCCCCCAGAACTTATTCTAACATTCCAATCATTGGGTATGTGACAGGGTGCTGGACAAAGGGTTCTTGAATCAATCCTCTGTCAGCCAGCTCCCATAATAAATTAGAATAAATTAGAGCTGGCTAGAGATAACCTGGCCCTGATTGGGGAAGCAGAGACAGCTGCTGCCTAATTAGCTTGGGGCTGTATAAAAGCCTCAGGGGAAGAAAACCAAAGAGGGAGCAGAAAGAAAAGGAAAAAGGTAGCACCTCCCTCCTTTAGGCAGTGAAGAGCCAACTGTACATGGTGAAATGGTGGTGGGAACAAGCCTGTAAATAAACTGCACCTGTGGTTACTAACCCCCAGGGTCTCAGAGTCACTTTGTGGACCTAGCAGAGGCAGGAGCTGAGGCAACTTTAAAGTGTTGTCATTTAAAAAAAATAATTTGAAATGTTTTCCCTCCTTAAACTCATCTAGGACCCAGGATAGGCAAGATTCTGACTGGGCCAGTATAAGATTTTTTTAATATACATATAACTAAAAGGTCACATTTAAAATTCTATCTTGGGGACAATTCCCAGCTTCCTAATAGGACTAGCACTTGCTCTGGAATGACCTTTGACATTGGACCATAAATCAGTCATTTTTAGGTAAAGATGACATATCCGGTCATTTTTAGATATTTTTAGGGCTCCTTCTGAGCCTTATACAATTGGACTGATAATACCGAGGCACCTAGCTTTATAGACAGAGAGGCACACAAAGTAGGCATTAAAATACAATTTTTAAAGACTTTAAAACATTACTTAAAATAGTATGGCTCATGCAAAATACACAATGGTGGCATGTAATGTAAATGTTTTATCACCATCTGTTTGAGATGACCTGCATTAACAAATAAAATAATACCTTGCTCTTATGTAACTCTTTTCATCTTTCAATCTGAAAGCACTTGTATTATTGTCCCACTCACTCATGACTTCAAAACTAGCTCAAACTCATGCTGATGAAACCCTGACCATGCACATCACCATGTATAGCTAAATTCCTATATAGCTATAATGTGTATATATACACATATATTAAAAAACTATAAAACCTGAATACTACACTACTCCTTTAAGTGTGTGTATATAAATGGAATATATATAAAATGGATATATATGTACACACACAATTCACTCACTCCCACCCCGCCAGATGTATGTGTGCTATTAGATATTATATACATAAACAAACTGATCACATGAGCTAATTTAAATTTGCACCATTGCTCTCCTAAAAACTTTATGGAGGCAACAGCACAAGGCAAAGACAAAAATTACACTGTTAAATTCTCCCTCTGCACAAGCCTTCTTTTCTCTTTTCTCCACATACCTAAAATATATCTTCAGAAGGTATTTATGCATATCAAAATGTCTGTAATTTCCACCAGATTTCCATATATTTATTCTACTGATCCACCCATCACTTAATGAGTTGAAAAAATATTGTCATCAAAAGTAGAATTTAGACCATACAGGCTAAAAGACCAAATCTATATTTCATGGCATTGACAAAGCCTCTAGATTTTTAGGGTGCTCTATCATCTGACCAGCCAACAAAGAATTCAAGTACCTGTGGCCAAGTTGTCTTCATCTCAGAAAAGGGAATTAACTGAGGAGTACAAGTCTACAAAGTTGCAATGAGAATGGGAAATTCAGTGTCTCATCTCTTTGACCTTTGCAAGGCCCTGTATTGTGATTATATTTGTCCACTCCACCTACTCCTTGCAGGTACTTCAGCCGTAATAAAAAGACACTATTAATGGTCTCAGAATCAAATTACAGAACATTAAAAAAGATCAAAGTATATTACTGAATATTATCTCTCTCAGATGACATGAAGCATTAACACTCTGATGCAGTGTTAGCCATTGACTTTGTCTGTGAACTTGCAGGTTGGGAAATATGGTCCCTCTTTTGCCATCTCATGCCTATTTGAATCAGAGACAGTGGCAGAGTGGGTCGGGGCAGTATCACTTGTAGAGATATGGACCAAGAAAATAGTTGTCTCTGTGCCTGATAATCACAGAAAATACAGTATGTAAGGAAGGAGAGTGAGAGAAGGGTACAATCTGTATTCATTCTTCTGAACTGAGAACTAGAACTTATTTGCTATTTTTACTGAAAAATATGAACTCTTACAGCACTCAGATACATACTAGGTATCTCATTCTGTACATATAAGAAGAGCAAGTCCCCAGCAACAGGAGCTAACATTGTATACAGTACTTAGAAATTGTATTACGCAGTAGTATTTATATTATGCCTATCAGGGATGCCCTTGAGGGATGCCCTTCCTTTTTGGCCCAAATTTATCTCTGTGTGAATCCAGTGTGAATCGTGAGATTCTAAAACTATTGTTCGGAAATGCAATGATAAAAATTGATAAAAAATGATAACAATGACAGCACTAAGATCTTCCTTCTCTGGAATTTTTATGCTGTCTTGCATTTTGGGTCTTTGCCATATGTGACAAAGGTCTGTGTTTTATATCTGGATCTTGTTGGGCTGAGAATTATGACTGCCAGCAGAGACTCCATATATAATTACATTTTCTGACTTAAAGAAATGTAGTGTTGTGTTCACTCCCTGAGTTAAAATCTGGGAGGCAAAAGTAATAGGTTGGCAAAAGTATCAATCATATTCAAAGCAAAATGAAGCAATTTTTAACTTCCCAGAACTAGGCTAAGAAAAGCTCTGTGATTATGCATTTTAATGTCATTCATTCTTTTAGACATTAAGACAGCAAAAGATATTTTATCTTAAATCTGAGCTCAATCTACTGTAGTCTATTACACTTGGCTTCAAAGGGTTTGCTTTTATTTTAATTGCATATATCTATCTGACTGTGCATGTGTACACTCACACATACACACAATCCCTGAGTTCTCCTACATGAGTTATCCTTATGTAAGGGAATTCAAAACTCCAACCTATTTGGAATTTTAAAGTTTTTGGCCGACTGTTCCCCTGAAAGACAAAAGTTGTCCCCAAGCTCCATGTGATTTTATGGGACCTAGGAGAGGTCAGAGACATTTCTTAAAGATTCACTGGAGCAGAGGACTCAATTCTGTGTCTCTCACCTCACCAGCCCTAAGCACCAGGCTATAACGTTATTCTCACTTGCTCTTTCTCTCTCGACCAATGACTCATCATTTATCCACAGTAGCACAGCTTCAATAAGAGAGAGAGAGAGATTGAGGGAACCACACATAAGACTATCCCATAGTGCAGTGGCTGGACAACCCTAGTTAAATACTTTCTCCTAGTCAGATAGAGGGAGGAATTGAACTTGCATCTCCTACACTGTGGGACACCACCATGAATGTTAGGCATGTTTTAAGCACATCTGTTAGATCAGGCCCCACAGACAGGCAAGGAACTTTTTCTGCCTGTTTTCCTCTGGTTCGTGGATAGCAGTGGGGCTTAGGCAGGAAATAGGCATCTGGAGTGAGGCAGCAGTGAAGATCCCCAGAGGCAGAAACTTAGGTGCCTAGGCAACGTTGACCTTGAATATTTAGGTGGTGAGTGAATTTAGATGATTAGAGGGTTAGAGGGCACTCCGGAAGGCATTTTCTGGATTGAAGTGGAGCCTTTAACCTGAGATTTAGGCACCTACATCCGGGGGTTTGGTGAGTAAGTACCCTTGTGGATCTGGGCTTGTGATTCAGCACTCTCCACAACCCAAAGCTATGGCTAAGAGCTCATAATCAGCTCCACGGTGGTACACAGTACAGTGTTAGAATTTTGGGTCAGCGCCTCACTCCTGGCTCATTATAAAAGATCTGGAGCAGTGAAAAGCCCTAAAGCCCTGGTTCTGGCTGGGGGAGGGGAATTCCTCCAGTACAATCACTGAGGAAGACAGTCAGATGGATGCCTCCCAAAGGCCCCTTTGCAAGCACTGCTATATCAGGGATGAGGCCATAGTAACAGCACTGAGGAAATTCCAGGCAGCCCTGTGGCCATAGGGCAGCCCTGGGAGGCTCCCATAATTGAGATAGGCACCCAGAACTATGTCTACACTAGCACTTTTGTCGGTATAACTTATGTTGCTCAGGGGTATGAAAAAACACTCAAGTGAGTGACATATGTTACACTGACAGAAATGCTGGTGTGGACAGTGCTATGTCGGCAGGAAAGCGTCTCCCACTGACATGGCTACTGCTGCTCATTGGGGTGGTTTAATTATGTCAATGTGGGAGCTCTCCCGTCGGCGTAGAGCAGCTACATGGGAGACCTTACGTAGGTGCAGCTGCAGCGATACAGCTGTGCCGCTGTAAGCTCTCAGGTGGGCTGACATACAAAAGTGGCTTAAGACTCTTAGGCTAAGTCTACACTACCTGCTGGATCGACAGGTAGTGATTAATCTATAAGGGATCGATTTATCGTGTCTAGTGTAGACACAATACATCGATTCCCAAGCACTCTGTTGACTCTGGAACTCCACTGCTGAAGAAGTGGAAGCGGAGTTGACACGGTAGCGATTGACTCACTGCTGTGAGGACACCCAGGTAAGTTGACCTAACATATGTTGACTTCAGCTACGCTATTCGCGTAGCTGAAGTTGTGTATTTTAGGTTGACACCCCACCCCAGTGTAGACCTGGCCTTAGAGAACCTCACCCATGGCAACCGGTAGGAAAATACAATGAGCCACTAGATCTGGGGATGTCCAATGATAATCGACTAGAATTTCTAAAGGGGCTTTGTGGCGTGTTTAATTATTTCTAGCAGTATTTTAGTTTGGATAGCTTCCCTGATTCAGGAAAAAGCATTAAAAAAAATCTCCTTGAGAGATTTAAGCCTGATATTAGAGATGTGAAGATTTCCAGAAGCAGAATTAGTCTGCACATGAAGCTGGTAGTTTTGCAGGGTTCGTATTCAAACAAATCTGACCCCTCAAATAGTTCAAATAATGGATGCTTAAAATGGCCACTGCCACATAAAAAGACATAAGCAATACGATTACTACTGCACTGCAGGATCAAGCAGAAGTAGAAACTAGGCTGAGAGAGAGGACACTCTGATTCTAACATAAATATCTTCGATAATAGCAACAGGACTACAGAAAATTACTGTCAAAGCAAATTGCTTTCTATATAAATGTTCTCTCTTTTAAAGGTTTGGCACAGTGTGAAAGTCAATCTTTAAAACTGTCATAGTCTGCAATTGGCACTAATTGGAACCCTTCTTGGCAGTCTCAGCACGGGGCCAAGGAGTGAGTGTGTGGAGACTGAATGATTCTCTTGCTAATAGAAGTGGCCCCATCAGATCAGGACTGAGGCATGTTGGCTGACAGTGAAAAGAAGCTTTTGTTGCTGCTATAAAGGTATTTGGGGAGAAAAAAGCCGTCATTCTTTAGGACTGTCTGTCAGTTTATGGACACTGATTTCACTTTAATTTTTCCTTTATTGTCATTATGGTGGGGAAAGTCATAGGAATTCTACCTATTTAAATTTCACTGTTTTACTATCTAAGAAATTACCACCACCACAAAAACCAAACCAAACCAAACACAGCACTCAAATCGCCAACTGTTTCTGTAGGACCCACAATATTTTGAGCTCCATTTACAAGAATACAAGTAGCATCATAAGCTATTTGGAAGCATCAACTAGAGCAGACTGTGGCTACTCAGCTGCTTAGCGATGTTACTGTCTGGCTATACAGAAAGAAAGACAGGAGACATTTGACATGGGTTTAATCAGGCCACAGCTTTATTAATAGATGTCTCAGACTACCCAGCATATAAATGTGTACAGAACAGGTAACCCCATGTTTATTCTGTAATTACCCAGGGGGAGGGAGCTTTTACCAGCTCCCTCTCTTTTTTCATCCAAGTCCCTCCAGCAAATTTATTGCTGATACCTTACTATAATCTGGGGGGCTCCCACCAGCTCCCCCTCTTTTTCCATCAAGGTCCCTCCAGCAGATCCAATGCTGGAACCTTACTATCCACCACGTGGTGGGAGGGCTAAGGTGGGCTATACAAATGGGGGGTTGGCTCCCTACCGAACCAATCATAGGTGTCCCCAACCACCACCTGTTTGTTCCTTTAATGAACACCTCTTTCTAAATCCTTTTCCAAGCCATTTATCCTGTCACTGTACCTTCCCTATGGAATACTTGCGCTGGACATCTGCCACAAGGAGGTGCCAGCAATTAGCTTGGCTGCTTCCACTTGCCCCAACCCTGTCAGGTTCCCAGACATCTTTTATTGCCCCTCTCTTTTATATTGGCCAAAACAAATGGGCTTCCAGGCTTTACAGGGGAAGCCCATACTCCCTAAATAATTTGGTGCCCCAGGAAGCCAAATTGCTGAGCCTCTTTAGACCCCAAGGGATTTGGCAAGTCTGCTGTTAGAATCTGTCGTGCCTTGTCTACCCGGGTGGCACTCCATGGCTCCCAGCCACACCCTGCATTAATGCATGTCTGACAACACGGCTCTGTATCAAGCCCCTTCTTTTTCTGGGCAGTAACTGAACGCCTTTACACATTCCCAACTAGTGTTCTCCAGTGTGTACCACACCATGTCAGTGACTGCTGACGGGCCCCTCAGCGCACAGCAGTGGCATGAGCTGGTCCAATAACATGTTTCTTCTTCTATGCCAATGCAGCTTTGCCCTGTCACTGGACCCCAGCTGCCAACCCTTAAGGCTACTAGGATGTCCGCCTATGTGCATAAGAAAAACAATCCTGTGCCCACAGATCCACACCACCGCCTCCATGGCTGGTCTGCCAACATTTGGAATGGAATCACAACACATTACTGGCAACTGACCACCTGAGGATGCACACCATATTGTATGCTTCCGAATGCCAACGCCCAATTGTCAGAATTGCCTGTACCCCTGTACTCCGCTGCATCCCTGCTGTTGTGGCCCCTGATTGTTAATGATTGAGAACCAAATTCCATAGGGCAGAATCAAGCTCCCAGACTTTCCGGAAGAAAGCGAATGCTGCCCAGTCTCCTTGACCAGTGGTTCACCACTGCAAGCTTAATATCCCTGCTTGCCCCTCGTGGTGTACATTGCCCAGTTACAAGCTCCCCTTCTAAAGTGTCCTACATAACCCAGGCATCAACTTGCTGATTCCAAAGGTACCAAAACTGTTTTTAAGAACTCTGCTCTGAGCAAGGCTGTTTAGATTCCTAAGAATGTTACCTGTGATGTCCCGCATGACTGCTGCATGGGGCCACTGGAAAACAACCACCGTGCCAGCAACCTTTGAGCTAAGACTGCTCTGTGGATAGGGATAACCATTTAGGCCAGTGACAAATGTAACAGCCGGGAGGCGATTCCAAGATTGCGAGGACACCAATTGATGGGTTGCATGCAACCCTGTGTACCGCAGCACCTGCTGCTCTGTAATAGGCCATTGGGTGACTAGCCTTTACGCTCTTGTAATTGCATGAATTTGTTAAGACTTGTCCTATAGCTCTGACATGTGAAAGGAGTCAGTGGATCTCCATGCTACATTAATAACCATCCTATCCCAGGTTCCATGTAGCTAGCAAAATTCACTCAGGTTCTTGGCTGGCTCCTGGTGCCAGCTTCCAAAACCTGTTACGTAAAAGTGAGGCAAGGCATCTTCTATGGCAGTATAAACTCAGGAAAGGTAATAAAGTAATGGAGATAACCCTGGAGGCTATTTGAAGACCAAGTCCCAGAAGATCATAGAATCATAGAATATCAGGGTTGGAAGGGACCTCAGGAGGTCATCTAGTCTAACCCCCTGCTCAAAGCAGGACCAATCCCCAACTAAATCATCCCAGCCAGGGCTTCGTCAAGCCTGACCTTAAAAGCCTCTAAGGAGGAAATTCTATCACCTCCCTAGGTAACCCATTCCAATGCTTCACCAAGAAGATAAACCTGCGGGCTATCATATGAAGGGCCCTTCTACCCTACACTCAATTGATTCCTGTGGAATTCCTTGTCTGTTTGTTTTTGTTTAAACCACATAGCCCAACCATGCCCCTGACTTTTAATGTTTTCCTTGACAGCACATTACATACCCTATCCACACCCAGGATTGGTAGTGATTTTGTTTGAGTTGTTATTTATAGTCCCCATCAACAAAATGCTAAATCCATAAAAATATGCCCCCATCTGCTTTATTAAGGTACTTCAAATGAGCAACCTTAACATCTCCAGCTGAACTGGAAATGGTACCCTTGTCAACCTGTGGGTGGCACTTGATTTAACTCCTATGCTGGTTCCCCAAAAGCAAATATATCACCCAAAATGCCAACTGTTTATATAGGACCCACGATAGATTGAGCTTCATTTACAAGAATACAAGCAGAATAAAACTCTTTGGAAACATTAACTAGAGCAGATTGCGGCTACTCAGCTGCTTAGTAATATTAATTGCATCGAGCATATTACATCAGTTCTTTGTTTCTGCACTGGCTTCCTGTTCATTTCCAAGTACAATTCAAAGTTATTTAGTAGATCAGCTTTCTCTTCACACAGCTCTGTGATAGTTATCAGTTCAAGTGTTTAGGAGGACTGATACACCCCAATGTAATTCTCAAGGGTGCCATGGCCAATAGTGTTAAGTGGAAGGTCTTCAGCCCTAGAGTTCACATGCCCCACTGATCCAACAGAACCAGCATTGTTCATTGTGACCAGTGGGTACATGAGGAGCCTGACTGATGTGCATGTATATTTCAGTAGGAATGAGTCTTTCATCCAGTCACAGTGGTAGTGTTTTCTGGCCACTTTGCACTGAGGTAAATGATTACACAAGGTGTAAGGCAGCAGAGAACCAGGCGGCAGCGGTATACTTCCAGTGAGCACAAATGACCTTTTAAAAATGGAGCTTACTTGTCTACTAATTAATTGTTCAGCTTTCCCCTCTTCTAATTAGCCTTTCTGCTTGTTTGTTTTACAGGATCAAAAATAGATAAATTGAGACGAACCTTCATCTGGAATTCGGAGATAACTCAGGCAGGCCAAAGTTTTGAATGCTGCGCATTCTCTTTTGTTAATCACCAAAGTTCCAAGAGCTCTGAGGCAGAGTTAACTTCACATGTATAATCAATAAGATGCAGTGAAGCCTGGCCCCAAGATGGCTATTTATCTCAAGTCTCTAAGAAGGGAATTACAGGAGTACTGTAAATTACTTTAAAGCAGTATACAGAGAAGGGAGAGCTCACTTAAAAAAAGGCAGCTCCCATTCCCTTGAAAACTTTAACACTTTATTCATCAGGCCACACTGTTGCTATTGCATGAATTGTGTGTACTGTCCCTGAGTAAGAGTGTTTCCTACAAAAATGGATGCACAGTTGCATATTTCCATGTGTACTGTGATGGAGTCAGACCTGAAAGACAAAAGAGAGTGCTGAAAGGCAGGAATATCAGCCTCAGGATGAACAGGTCCCTGTTCCCTGGATAGCCAAACAAAGGCTATCCCAGGCCAATCAAGACACCTGATGCCATTTAATCAAAGTCATTAGGCTAATACCGGCACCTGATCCCAATTAACTGGCAAAAGGGCAGTTAAGGCTGTTAGGCTAATGGAGACAGGTGGAGTCAATCAAGGTCTCACTCAGACTGTTTAAAATCTCTCCTTTCCAGCCCCGTCTGGGGGAGCCAAGGAGACAGGAGCTGGAGGAGAGGAAGCTTTGCTGCAACCCTGAGGTAAGGGAGAAACTAGGAAGAGGGAACCTTGGGGAAGTGGCCCAGGGAATCAAAGCAGCATTAGTGGTGGAAGGAAATCCACCAACAGCTGCTACCATTAGGGTCCCTGGGCTGGAACCCGGAGTAGAGGGCGAGCCCGGGTTCCCCCCATCTCCCTCCATACTCTACAGAAATCCTCTTCAGAGGAGAAATGAAACTCAGTTCATTCAGGAGGCTGAACTGTGCTTACTGTGCAACAAAGACTGTGGGGTATTCCCCCTTTCCACCTCCCATACTGGCCTGTGATGAAGGTAACTCACTAGGTGGTGACTCTTGCCAATTATACTGAGAAAGGGAGGTCACTCTGGAGCCTAGATGAGTTTCTGAGGCTGCTAAATCTGCCAGGAAGCGGGGGACCCACAAGTACAGACTCAGAGTTTTGTCACAATACACATATAATCAGTTATATGCAGGTGACACATCAGATGCACACTGGCACACATATATTAGACATATAAAACTCTGGCCCTTTGTGTCAACATACTTGTAGAGGACTTGTACTGGAAGTGCAAGTGAAGGAGTGCAGAACAAGCCTCTTCTGTCAGGCATATCAAATATTCTGCTTTCTACAATAAAACCAGAGCAAACGCTGTCAAGATGAATATGCTCATGTTACAAAAAAAGGCAGAAATGTTAGGAATTTCTAGTTTTTTGAATATTTTTCTCATGCTCTAAATTCCTTGGGATTATTCTAATGTTCCCAGTGGGTTCAGAACCAATCTAGTTGGGAGTGGGTGAGGGAAGAGGCACTGGGTGAGTCATGTTTTTGAATGAGTTTCAGGATGTAAAGGCTGTTTTGTGATCAAAATAAGGTTTGGGGACTCCTCAGATGTCTTGATGAAATAACCTGGTTGTTTGATTTTTACCCCATCGGTGGAAGAAGGCAAAGTATGTTTAGAAAAATATGAGACTAACTCTCCAAAACTTGTGACTTTTACTAAGTAATTGGTTCCCATTATTGTTTGAATATCCTTGGAAACAAAGAATGGATATTTTTATTTTCACTGAATTGCAGATCCTGTCAAGAAAGCCCCCTTCGTAAGCAGACTCTGTGCTGTTCCACTCGTTATAGTAACAAGTGACGGCCCAGGATTGAGGTAATCAAAACTTTCACTTCCTATGGTGGATGCAAAGGTCAGCCACAGATGACACATTACTGATGGACTGCTACTGTCTAACATAGCACTAGTGAAACACAGACAGGATTGCTTTCTTAGCATTAATTCCCTGCGTGGACACTTTCAATCTGAAGTAAAATGGTCTTATTTCACTGTAGTTTAATCCTCCCTGGAAAGGGAGAGACTTAAAGTAACCTGGCCAGAGCGCCAAGTCATGGGAAGTGTCAGATTACCATCAGCAGGGAGTGCTAGGAAAGGAGAAAAACGGTTATTAACCTTTCTGTTCTTCAAGATGTGTTGTACGTGTCCATTCCAATGTAGGTATTTGTGTGCCCCACAGTTGCTGGAAATTTTCCCCTTATTGGTATCCACTGGGTTCGCTCTAGTACCCTCTGACGTTGCCCTCTCATAGCGCCAGTATAACGTCTTGCCAACCCTGCCCTCCTTGGGTTTCTTGTCACTGACTGTTTCCAAAGAGGGAATGGAGGATGGGATATGGAATGGACATGTGCAACACATCTCGAAGAACACCAGTTACAGAAAGGTTAGTAACCATTTTTCTGCTTTGAGTGCTTGCACATGTCAGTTCCAATGTAGGTGACTCACAAGCAGTTGACCTGGAGGTTGGTTTAGAGATCAAAGGCAGACTGACTGTAAAATGGTCCGGCCGAAGCCAGCATAATCTCTGACTTGTTTTGTCATGGCATGGTGAACGTATGAACCAACAACTGGGCTGGGACCTGCGCTAAGAAGGTGGCAGAAGAGGCTTAAGACCTTGTAGAGTGAGTAGTCAGGTTAACTGGGGGCAGGCTGTTTGCAAGGACATAACATGACTTGATACATGAAGTGATCCATGATGAAATTCTTTGTGCAGAAATGGGGAGACCTCTTATCTTTTCTGCTATCGCTATGAACAGCTGATCTGCGGAATGGTTTGGTCCTTTATAGGTAGAAGGCTCCGGCATGCTGTACATCCAATGAGTGTAGCTGCTTTCTCCCGTGTCCGCATGCAGATTAGGTTAGAACACCAGCAGAAAAACTGCTTGACTGCAATGGAAGTGAGAGACAACTTTTGGAGGAATGACAGGTGTGGTCGCAACTGGACTTTGTTTTTGAAAATGTCTATTGCCCATTGTCATGTTATTGAAATTATCTGGGATCATATAGATCATTGGTGCAACCAAGGTCCTGTAGTGGCACAAAATCTTATGTAAAGGGGGTCATATAAGGTGTCTACAATCAGGTTATGATCTGCTGATTATGATTATGCTATCTGTATGTGTGTATCAATTTTGTAGTTGAAGTTATGAGTACTGGCTCTGTACTGTCTGTCTTTCCAAATATTGTGTTATGCTGTTGGGGTTGGCTTGGCTTACCAGGCTTGATGGCCCATTAAGGACTATCAGCTGCACAATGGACTCACTGGGAGCTTGGAATGCTCCAATCTACATGAGAAGTCTGGCAAAGACATGCAAGAGAGATGGTGGGCAATGGCCGCCCCCCTGTGGACGCTGAATCATGCATGGTCAGGTGATGTGCTCACATGACTCCAGAACTGATGGGGTTGTACTTTTCACAGCAAGAACAAAGAGAATTCCTGCACCTGGGAAGGATATAAAAGGGTGGTACCCCACCTCCATTTTGTCTTCAATCTCCAGTCTCCAGCCTTGCTCCTACTTCTGGATGGGACTTTGCTACAAATGGGCGCTCTGGCTGACGGATTGATGACCCATTTCTCCAGGGAATGTATTCCAGAGACTTTAATTTGAACCTGCAGTTATTCTACAACTGATGCAAGCCATTACTGCATGTATTTGATTTCCTTTAACCATTTCTAACCCTCACCTATATCTTTTTCCTTGTATAATAAACCTTTAGATTTTAGATTCTAAAGGATTGGCAACAGCGAGATTTGTGGGTAAGATCTTATTTGTATATTGACCTGGGTCTGGGGCCTGATTCTTTGGAATTGGGGAGAACCGTTTTCTTTATTTGGGGTATTGGTTTTCATAACCATTTGTGTACAGGACAGGTGGCTGCTGGTGGTGATATTGGGAAGCTGGAGTATCTAAGGGAATTGCTTGTGTGACTTGTGGCTAGCCAGTGGGGTGAAACCAAAGTCTTTTCTGTTTGGCTGGTTTGGTTTGCCTTTAGGGTGGAGAGACCCCAGCCTTGGGCTCTAGTTGCCCTTTTGGAAACAATTTGTCCAGATCTGACACCCTCAGTTGGATCCCACCAGGAACAGCACCGTCACACCCATCAAGACTTCTCGGATGTGCTCTGAACAAACCTATATATGGAGGTTCCGAAGTGAGATCTCTCAAACCCATCTGGTCGAGGTAACAGACACCAGGAAAGCTACTTCCCAAGAGAGGTGTAGCAGCGAGCATGTTGCCAATGGTTCAAACAGGTGCCCTGTAAGCTTTGACAGGACCAGGTTTAAATCCCACGGAGGGGTGGGATCCCTAACCTGGGGATATATCCTCTCCAGATCCTTGAGGAACTTGACTACCATGTCGTGTGAAAAGACAGAATGGTTGTCGACCTTGGGATAGAAGATGGCTGCTAGATGAACCTTATCTGAGGAAAGAGCTAGCCCTTGCTGCTTTAATAAAATGAAGTGCAGAGAAGAAGGACTCGTCATTGTGAACACAAGATGGAGAATCTCTTTCATTTTGCCAGGTGGGTAGCTCTGGTAGATGGCTTTCTACTGCACATCAGGACTTCTCAGATGTGCTCTGAACAAACCTTCACTTCTGGACTTAGCCAGGGAGCTTCCAGGCCATCAGGTGCAGTGATGTGAGGTTTGAGTGAAGCATTCAACCATGATCCCTGGATATCAAGTCCATGTGCAACAGGCGCTGTAAGGACATTTCCACTGACATGGCCATGAGGGAGGGGAACCAATACTGTTTGGACCAGGCTGGCGCTATGAGGATGACCTGCACTCTGTCCCACTTGGTCTTCATCAGAACCTTGTGGATCAGTGGGGTAGGCAGAAAAGCATAGTACAGGTGCTTTGTCCATGGTAACAGAAAAACATCTCCAAGAAACCCTGAGCTGTGGCTCCTGAGGGAGAAGAACTGGTGGCATTTCCTGCTGATTCGGGTGGCAAACAGGTCTATAAGGGGAGCCCCCACTGCTGGAAGATATCCCTAACAATGTCTGGCTGGAGAGACCACTCATGGGGAGAAGAGAAAGACATGTTGAGGTGGTCTGCTAGCTGGTTCTGAGCCCTAGGAAGGTAGGAAGCTTCTAGCGTGATGCCATGATGCAGAGTAACCAGAGTAAGCAGGCAGACTGCTTCCTGACATGGCGGGGAAGAACGTGCACTCCCCTGCCTGTTTATGCAGAACAAAACCATTGTATTGTTGGTAAGGAATGAAACAGATTTGCCTGTCAAGTGAGATAGAAACGCCTGGCCTGCTAGGCGTATTGCCCTGAGTTCCCTGACGTTGATGTGCAGGGAGAGGAGTTCTTGGGTCCAGAGGCCTTGTGTTCTGATAGGTCCTAAGTGGGCTCCCCTGCCGAGGGCTGATGCATTGCATACTAGCAATGGGGATGGACAAGGTCTTGAGAAGGGTATCCCTTTGAATCATAGAATATCTGGGTTGGAAGGGACTTCAGGAGGTCATCTAGTCCAACCCCCTGCTCAAAGCAGGAGCAAACCCCAACTAAGTCTTCCCAGCCAGGGCTTTGTCAAACCTAACTTAAAAAACCTCTATGGAAGGAGATTCCACCACCTCCCTAGGTAACACATTCCAGTGCTTCACCACCCTACTAGTGAAAAAGTTTTTCCTAGTATCCAACCTAAACCTCCCACACTGCAACTTGAGACCATCACTCCTTATTCTGTCATCTAGTACCACTGAGAACAGTCTAGATCCATCCTCTTTGGAACCGCCTTTCAGGTAGCTGAAAGCAGCTATCAAATCCCCCCTCATTCTTCTCTTCTGCAGACTAAACAATCCTAGTTCCCTCAGCCACTCCTCATAAGTCATGTGCTCCAGCCCCCTAATCATTTTTGTTGCTTTCCACTGGACTCTTCTTAATTTATCACATCCTTTTTGTAGTGTGGGGCCCAAAACTGGACACAGTACTCCAGATGAGGCCTCATCAATGTCGAATAGAGGGGGAATGATCACGTCCCTCCATCTGCTGGCAATGCCCCTACATATACAGCCCAAAATGTTGTTAGCCTTCTCGGTAACAAGGGCACGCTGTTGACTCATATCTTGCATACTATGCTCCTGTCCATCCTCCATTGTAATGAGGTTCAGTGAGAACCAAAGTTCAGGGGATGATGAGGGGGAAGTACACTGTAGTTAGCCAGGCTTGCAGAGGCCTGAGTTGGAGTCTTGTATGCTGTACAATACTCATGCACAATGCCATGTGGCCCAGGAGGCTCAGGGCCTGTCTACATTACAGTGTAAGTCGATGTAAATTATGTTACTCTGGGGTATGAAAAAGCCACCCACCTGAGCAATGTAACTTACAACGAATTAAAGCAGTGTCAACACTGTTCTGACTTAGGGGCTACAGCAAGTGTTTGTAAGCAGAAGCAGTGAAAGCTTGCTTTGAATGGTGGGGAGGGACAGCAGTGCATACTGAAATCTAAGCGTACTAAGCATGGGGAGAGTCAGGGGGAACAGGAGGAGGTCCGGGTGTCGGGGTGGGTGCTCTGTGCAGGGAGTGGAGTGGGAGGGAGTTGGGGTAGTGGGGCAGAGTGGGGAATTTGGGGAGTCTGGGATAGGAAGGAGAGGAACTATTGAGACTCTGCCTGATCATCCCCAATCCTGCCTGTGTTCCAGCCCAATCCCGGCATGGAAGTGCTTCAGTCTCCCCGGGTCCCGCTCTTGCCTCCACCCCCAGCAGCTGTGGAGCCCCTCCCCAGTCCTGAGCACACAAAAAAAACTTGCTTAAGAACTACCACAGGAGTGGAAACATAGGTCAGTCCTCAAAATATTTCTCTTGCAGGAGCATTACTAAGGTGATCAGATGTCCCATTTTTTGGGTCTTTTTCTTATATAAGCTCCTATTACTCCCCCCCCGCATCCTGACTTTTCACATTTGCTGTCTGGTCACTCTAGGCACTGCCCCCAGCTGCTCCCTTCCTTCCCTCCTCAGTTCTACCACTGCTGTTTGTGAACACAGAGTGAGGCTTGTCAGCCTTCCTAAGGCAGCAGTGCCCAGACTCTGCAACACAGAAGACAGCATTGACACCTAATTTGCATCCACCTGTCGACACTTTTTAATGATAAAATATGGTAAATACAAACACTCATATTTACTCATACACGTCATCCTGGAGAGAGAGACAATAATAGTTTATTTTCTAATTTATCCAGAATTTTTTTTTAAAATCCCCAAACAACATCTAGAAGATCAGCTAGCTTTATTCTCAGTTACATTCTGTGGCATGCATTTTACAATTTGGCAGGATTCATTTGGCCTATGGGTCACACTTTGAACATACCTGCCATAAGGTTTCCTCTCCCTACCCTGCAAGTTTTCCAGTAGACATCTCTGTCATAGGCAGACTTTGTCAAAGATTCCTTATGGCCACCATTTTTTATGTAACAGCATGGGGGAAGGGAGGAGGATCTCCACATCTCCAATGAAAAGTGGCTATGTATAATGGTGGTTTGTAATTCATCAAATTGTTATATACCTGGGGAAATGAGAATGATTTATCCTTCCAGTGATACTTGATGTAAGAACACTCAATAAGTACATAATTTATGAATGCTGCAAGAGCAAAGTAAGAATTAAGGTTTCATAAACACCTAAATAAAGCCAGGTCAGCGAGGTGAATTTAATATTTATAATGTAATAAAATGCAATGCTGAACTGCTAATACATTCTGTATCCCAAAACACTTTAGAAATAATTGATATTAGTTAAAATAAGCAGTGGTGTAGATATATCATATGATAGCTACAAAAACAATAGCAGAGAAAGAAGGAAGCTCAGATACTGTAAAGGATATGTTTTAAATGTTAATAGACAGTGACGTGATGATACACAGAAATATAGGACTGTTCCAGATGTCACATGCTGTAGAGAAGACCTCTTGCATCATCAGTGGTGAGATTGTGACAGATTTTCACACAAAATTATGTGATTTTTAGATCTTATTTCTAAGAACAGTGCATTAAATATTGCAGGGGCAATGTTCATTGGAAATACAGTACATTTTTGAGGATACTTTATGCTGCAGAAGAGCCATAACCTTTTACAATAGTTATTCCAGCTTTCTGACTCTTGCAACGAGACCCGACAGCTATTGCATATGCTTATAAGAGACTCCTGTTGTCAACATTCATTGATATTTTTCCTATCTTGTTAGACCAGTGCATAGAGTATGTTGCAATACAAGGATAGGTGTTCTTCTGACATAGGCTTTTCAGATGACGGTTCCAAGTGTTTTTTTCTGAAAATCATTTTGGTAAACTGTTGAAGATTAGAAAATAACTTAAATCCAATAAATGTCTTGGGAATGTTTTGTTTCATAGAAGTATCTGGACTTACTGATAATACCTAACATTTATGTAGTGATTTTTGTGTCTGAAGCACACTAAAAATATTGTCTAAGCTTTTAGTAATAAGCTCAGTAACAGAAAGAGAAAATGAAGAGGGGGAAAAGATATTTTGAAATGAAGTACATTTCTTGATTTCTGAAGCATATTGAATTTTCAGTGCTATATTACAGAGAGTGTGCTCTTACTCTCTCCAATATCATTAGGTTTATTGCTCTTGGTTAGAAAAAGATATTCAGCCAAAGAGTAACCCCTTTTTTCTTTCAGCTGCCTGGATGCTACTTTAATTCATATCTACTTTTGAGGATGAAGCTTTTTTGATGTAATCTAAGAGTTTCATTCCCTTTCCTATGTGAAGAAGTTTCTACTTGAATAAGTTTTAAATCATTACATATTGACATAGAGACAATTTTAAGAGCAAATCTTCCAACAGAACATGACTTATTTAGTTCCACATTATGCAAAATGTAGGTGGTCACTGGATGATTTTTTCTGTTATATCTCCAAGGTTATACCATTGGCAGGCACTGAACTGCAAAGACTAATTCAGAATGACTTTTGCTTACTGCGTGAGGGATGGAAAATTGGTTGGTAGGTTGCCAAAAACATACATCCATGTGCCACTGGAAGCTGCACAACTCATGGCAAATGAGATTTTATAATGATTTTTGTGAGCGGCTAAACAGGGGACTCTTAAGTTCTCATGCACATGGCACAGTAATTCAGACCAGAATCCTGGCACTCAAACCCCTTCATTCGTGTGTCTGTATAGGGAAGTCTTTTCCACATGGAAATGATTGCCATAAATCTCTTCCTCCCAGCCCTGAGAAAGTGGGGCAGACCCCAAGCAGAAATTCTGATTCAGCAGAATTGCTGGCCAGTTTAACACACAGTCTCATTCATTTATATAATTTACTGTACAGAGCATATTGAGCATATGTTATGAATCTGGAGTGTCTAAAGCTCTAAAGCTACACTTTCTTAATTTTAAAAATATTTTAAAATTAGTAACAGGGTAAGTTGTTAACTATTCAATGTCAAACTCAGGGTTCCGTATTTTTCTTTTATTAGTTTTCAGAGACTGAAAAGAATGTCTTGGCTAATTAAAATCATTGTATTTATGCTCATAGTAGTCTCCAGTGGAAAAAAAATCTCCCCTAACTGGGGTGGTATGTATTACCAGTAATGTACATAATTTGTTTTAGATTAGCTTTGACAAAATAAGCTTGCTAACAAAAATATTTTAGGTAAGCTAAAAAGAAAATGCATATTTATCTACAATTGTTTGCACATTTCACAAAATTCACTCATTCAGGGTGAGTAGGAATCTTACCTAGGCAAGTGTTATCAATTCCTGCAGGACCTAAGCTGTTATTTGTAAAGGAAGTTCTAGCCCTTACTGTTGTGAAGATAAGCGTCCAAGTGTAAACTGATGCAGTGCTGAGTTCCTAAGTGTACTGCTGCTAAGTGCTGCTGCTGCAGCTCAGAGCATTGCCAACCTGGAGCAGAGTAAAAACTAACCAGTTTTGGCAGGGTTCACTGTTGCTATTCAGAGGCCAAAGGGAAGCTGTTAACTGACAAGAATCAGGTAAACTCTTCATACTTCTATTTGGGGAGAAGTAGCAGATTCTAGAGCTGTTGACTAGAGCTGGATAGGAGAGGGGTAGAATAGTAGACAACCCACCTTGCAGCAGCAAGGAAGCTGAGGGAGTGAGGAAGGAAGTATTAAAAATATAGTGAAGTCATGAAGGAAAAGAATATAAGAAAAAGCAAAAGAACAAAACTTGGAGAACATGGATGAATTTCACGGGTATTTGTTGACATTTATTTGACATCTACTTTTTGTAGTATTCGACCAGCTCTGGTAGCTAGTCATGTACTATTGGTGAACAGATACATTCACTGAATTACATGTGCAAAGAATATTTATTTTTCTGTTATTCAATCAGCTCTTAATAATACTGAAAAGATTGTTTGCTCCTGTGTCCCCCTCCACATCTGCAAAGTACCTGCCGCTAACACATTTTAAACACTAACAGAAGCAACCTTCTAGCTGCTGAGTGCAGCATCTGTGCTACCCTGCTTCCTACTTGATCTCTGCTTTTGGTTCTTCATCACACTGAAGAGCCCCAGCACCTGCTCTGCTGCTGCTTAGCTTTCCCAAACTGAGTGAAATAACAGCAGCAGCTTTGTATGGTCACAATTCAATCAAGTATACAACACCTGCAAGACACCAGACCTATATTACTCCTTTAAATTGCAGGGGTGCATGGCATCACAGGGGTTTTTCATTCTGGCTAGTAGACATTGGGTACACTTTTCAAGCTCTCAACCTCTTCTGTTGGATTGAGTTGTTTTGGCTTCCAATGTGAATTATGCAAATTGCTCCCATGTTAGTCGTATGTAAATCATTAATAATTATTTCTGAGTGAATATTGATGCTGATGAAGCTTCGGGAACGCCAAGCACCGTGGGCCAAGTCCTCCCCTTCACATCCACGAAGAGAAGGGAGCAAAAGGCAGACAATCCAGCCTGAGAACGAGGTTAAGAGAGTTCTGGCTCTGCAGTACATTTCCCAAACAGCACAGTCTTAGAGAACAACCAAGTCATGAGTTTCCCCTTTCAAGCCCTTCCTTGACTGCACATAATACAAGAACACTTTCCTTCAGGGAAATACATTTAACCAGGGAATAGTTTTGATTCAGGGAAAAGGGATTTCCTTGTCCATACTAATGATTTCCATAATTATGTCTCCATTAAGAAATCTTGTCACAAACAAAACTCCTGTTTCAGGTTTTACAGTAGACGGGAGGGAGCATGGAGGGGATAGAGAGATTAATAACAACATACATGCAGGAGATAAAAAATCTGATTATATTTAGGTTTTGGTCATGGGAGAGAGAATAGATATTTTGTAAACTGACTTATCTTGATTTTAAAGCTTTTCATCCCACAGACAAAAAATAACATTAAGGGCAACACACTACTACTTATCTAATTTTATGCTTTTAGACTCCTTGTTTCAGAGAAGTGAAATCACAATTGGATCTAGTCACAAGGCATGGTTTGGTGACTGGATTAGTTCATCATAGTATACGAGCTCTAATCCCTAACAGAGACAAACACCTACAAGATCTCTACCAAGCATTCTTAAAACTACAATACCCACCTGGGGAAATGAAAAAACAGATTGACGAAGTCAGAAGAGTACCAAGAAGCCACCTACCACAGGACAGGCCCAACAAAGAAAGTAACAGAACACCATTAGCCGTCACCTTCAGCCCCCAACTTAAACCTCTCCAATGCATCATCAAAGACCTACAACCTATCCTGAAAGACGATCCCTCACTCTCACAGATCTTGGGAGACAGACCAGTCCTCGCTTACAGACAGTCCCCCAACCTGAAACAAATACTCACCAGCAACCGCACACCACACAACAAAAACACTAACCCAGGTACCTATCCTTGTAACAAAGCCCGATGCCAACTCTGTCCACATATCTATTCAAATAACACCATCATAGGACCTAATCACATCAGCCACACCATCAGAGGCTCATTCATCTGCACATCTACCAATGTGATATATGCCATCATGTGCCAGCAATGCCCCTTTGCCATGTACAGTGGCCAAACCAGACAGTCTCTATGCAAAAGAATAAATGGACACAAATCTGACATCAGGAATCATAATATTCAAAAACCAGTAGGAGAACACTTCAATCTCCCCGGCCATTGTATTAAAGACTTGAAGGTGTCAATTTTAAAATAGAAAAACTTCCAAAACAGACTCCAACGAGAAGCTGAGGAACTGGAATTAATTCACAAATTGGACACTATCAACCAAGGATTAAACAGGGACTGTGAATGGCTTTGTCATTACACTAATAGAATGCATTTCCCTAGTTAAGTTCCTTTCACAGGTTCTTGTCAACTTTCAGACACAGATCCACTTGATTTTCACTACAAAAGGTTTTTTTTCTCCTGCTGATAATGGCCCATCCAAATTAAACAGCCTCTTAGAATTAGTATGGTAATTTCCAACTTTTTCTGCTTTCTGTGTATATAAATGCATTTTACTTCCGTGTGTTCCATTCTGTGCATCCAATAAAGTGAGCTATAGCCCACGAAAGCTTATGCTGAAATAAACTGGTTAGTCTCTAAGGTGCCATCAGTATTTCTCGTTTTCTTTATAGTATACTAGCTACTTACACATTTTTCAAAATCCCCTTTTGGCTTTAGAGCTCCCTAAAGTTACTGTAGATTAGTGGTCTCAAATGTTTTTACAGACAAGATCACTTTTTGAATTTAAATGCAATCCAGAGATCTATCCTGGCCCTTCCCCGAGGCCCCACCCCACTCACTCCATCCCCTCCTCCCTCCATCGCTCACTCTCCCCTACCCTCACTCCCTTTCACCAGGCTAGGGCAGGAGGTTGGGGTTCTGGAGGGACTGAGGGCTCTGGGCTGGGGCCAAGGGGTTTGGAAAGTGGGAGGGGGCTCCAGGCTAAGCCTGTGGCAGGCGGTTGGAGTCCAGGAGTGAGTGAGGGATGCAAGTTCTGGGAGGGAGTTTGGGTACAAGAGGGGGCTCCAGGCTGGGGCAGAGCACTGGGGTGAAGGAGGAGGTGTGGGGTGCTGTCTTTGCGAGAGGGCTCAGGGCTGGGGCAGGGGTACAGGAGGGTGTACGGGGTGCTGGCTCTGGGAGGGGGCTCAGGGCTGAGGGTTGGGGTGCGGACTCCTGTCGGCCAGCACTTATCACAGGTGGCTCCTAGTCAGTGGCGCAGCAGGGTTAAGGCAGGCTCTCTGTCTGCCCTGGCCCCATGCCACTCCTGGAAGGGGCCAATGTGCCCCTGTGGCGTCTGGGAACAGGGGGTGAGGCGCATGTGGCTCCATTCATTGCCCCTCTCTGCAGACACTGCCCCCACAGCTTCCATTGATGGCAGTTCCCCTTTTCCGGCCAATGGGAGCTGTGGGGGCAGTGCTTGCAGGTAGGAGCAGCGTGTGGAGATTTCTACCTCGCAAGGCCGCATGGGCATGTGGGCCACTTCTGGGAGCGGCATGGAGCTGGGGCAGGCTGAGCTGCCAGAATTTTAGCGGCCAGAGATCGTGATCGACTGGGAGAGTCTCTGGGATCGACTGGTGAGTGACTACTGCTGTAGATGGTGTGCAAGAGGAAAGCCCTTGCCTGAAGCTAACGCAGCACCTTTGGGGAGCATTGCCTGACCATAACCCAATAACTGAAAATGGATATCATTATTTCAATACATATATGAAATTAAGAAGCCAGTCATGAGAATCTTCCACATGGAACTGGGAAGGCTCATAGATTTTTGTCTACAGAATATGAAATTAGGTTCCAGAGACAGATAAATCCTCTCCATGGTCCTTGTTCTCCTGACTGTCATCTGTATCAGAATGTCTCATCAAAGACTAAGGTTATGCATGTGATTATTTTGAGAAGTCACCTGCTGGTTCTATGCACTTTTTACAATTTTAGCAGCAAGTAGATTAAAGCAGTGATTCTCAACCATGGACAGAGAGGTCTTTCAGGGGGTACAGCAACTCATCTAGATATTTACCTACTTTTACAACAGGCTACACAAAAAGCACTAGTGAGGTCAGTATAAACTAAAATGTCATATAGACAATGACTTGTTTATACTGCTCTGCATACTGCACACTGAAATGTAAGTACAATATTTGTATTCCAGTTGGTTTATTTTATAATTATATGGTAAACCTGAGAAAGGAAGCTGTTTTTCAGTAACAGTGTGCTGTGACACTTTTGTATTTTTATGTCTGATTTTGTAAGCACGTAGTTTTAAAGTGAGGTGAATCATGGGGGTACACAAGACAAATCAGATACCTGAGAGGGGTATAGTAGTCTGGAAAGGTTGAGAGCCATTGAATAAAGGGGAAAAAACAGAGCTACATATTTGGTGACCTATCTTACAGAAACAAAAGAATACTGTCACAATTTTATTTCAAGCCAGAGATAATATTCATTGTATTCTTAGTTATATAACATTTCATTATTAAACTCATTTCTACTTAGCACTCCTCCTGCCTTGATGGGTGAATGCAGACAGAGCAAAATATGTACTGCAAAATATCAAGCCCCTCTTGAAATCAAGGTCATGGTTTCTGAGAATGTAAACTGGGAAAAAAACCCCACAGTTTATTATGTAATCTGCATTGCTTAGATATTAAAACAGTGTTAAGATTATACAATTAAGAAGATATATTTTGCAATTACATAGGGAAAATAATCTCACTAACATCCTCAGCATGCAAACACGCTTCAGACAATCTGTGAAAAATGAGGTATTTAATCTTTTCTGCTATAGCAGGACAATGATTTAGAATGCAGTATTTTGGGGGCTTACTTTTTTTCCCTTCCAGTGTATATTTCATTCTATTCTTAAACAGCCTTGTACTTTTAAATCTGTTATTTTTCTGAGAACGTTCACATAACTGACACAGTCATCAGGTTCAACAGCTGTCCCTCACCTTAGCTGGAATTTTGTGATAAGCATAAGGGCTTCCAGAGCCCTAGCTGTTGATTTGGGTGTGCTAACAATGATCTACCTGTGTAAGAACAAATTCTTCACTCCAACGGCCGGCATTAAAATTCAGTACTCAGAGGGAATGCACCAGAACGTTTAGCACACAAAAGACATAGGCTGAACTCCTGATTTAAAGGGCAAATGTCAAAACACAGAATTTAAAGCAGACTTCTCAAATTTTAATCTCATAGAGGTCAGTCTAACATTACTAGTGCCCCTGTGGACATAATAGCCTTCATTGCATGGTCACAGAGTAGCTTCCTTCCCTACTACTACTATTTAGTAGTAGCTTCCCTCCCCACTACTTTATTTAGATTTAGAATTATATTTAAAAACAAAGAAACAAAAACTTCTTGAAAATTAAATTTACAGCTAATGAATGTTGCCAGACTGTCAGTATTGGATATTAAAACGCTCTCTTCATCCTTAGATCAAAGGCCCAGATCCTCAAAGGTATTTATGTGCCTAACTCCCATGGCAATCAATGCCACCTACTGCACAATGGTTGGGAGTTTAATAAAAATATAACAGTAGAAAACAATCTCTGACTGAACATCATCGTGTATGTAAAGCTAATCAAGGCCTTGGGAATTGTTGCTAAAATCTTGTGCACACAATTTTTTTTTTTTTAAAGAGAAATAATTATATTCCTTGCTTTGCCACTCCAGAAACCTCTCCTTCATTTCAATGAAGTTGAAAGATCTGTGTAAAAGGGGTCAGTAGGTCCGCCAAGCTGCTGGAGGCGGTGGGGAGCTACTGCCTCTTTGAACAGCGTTGGTCATACCTCCCGGTTACTGGGGAATTAAGGTTGGGAGGTGTGCTGCCCAGAATCCATGGCGTGCCCCTGAGGCACGGGAGTGCCAGCAAGAGTCTATAGCGCCCCTCAAGCAGAGGAGCGCTGGTACGAGTCTATAGCGCGCCCCTCAGGCAGGGGAGGGCCGGAAAGAGTCCGGGGTGTACCTCACAGGCGAGGGGGCACCAGCAGAAATCAGGGTTGTCTGCTGCAGGCAGCTCCGGTTCCACCTCGGTGTCCACCTCTGTCAGCCACGGGTCACTGCTGGACTCCGGCGGTTCCTCGGGGTACTCAGATGCTGGCAGCTCTGGTTCCCCTGCAGCATCCGCCTCCGTCGGCCACAGGTCACTGCAGGGCTCTGGGAGTCCCTCAGGGTACTCAGCGGCAGGCAGGTCTGGAAACCCCAGTCCTTCCCCTAGAATAGGGTTCCCTGCATCCAGGACCTCCCCTGGCTTGGCAGCAGGGTGGGAAGGGAGCAGCCAGCGGTCTGCATCTGTCTCCCTTCCTGGTGCTGCCCTGACCAGCTAAGGGCCCTGCCCTTTATACTTCCTGTTCCGCACTTCCCCTTCCTGGGGGCGGGGCCAGCTTGGCCTGGGCCCGCCCACTCCAGCTGAGAGAGTGTTTCTTTAGCCTCTGGCTTGGAGGGAGGCCACCCAGGTGCCCTACAGTCTGTCTCAGAGTATGAGTTCCTGTTCTGTAAATTATCAACAGTCACATGATTATGAAAAAGCAAGGATATAGGAGAGGGAATTTTCCTGGACGAACTGGACTCGTAAAGTTAGCAGAGAAGATTCTACATTAAAAAGGAAGGGCAAGGAGTTTTTTTTCAGCTGCCAGACTCTTCCCTCCTGCTCTCTTGCCATCTGCCAGGAAATTTTCAAAGCTTGTATCTTCCCTGCAGCTCTTTTGAAGAATGGAGGTCAGGCTCACAGGAGGCAAGGTAAGCTTTCACAATGTCTCAAAGGTCACCAGAAAGGAAAAAACCCAGAAGCTCAGCATTTCAATTAACTACACTGGCACACTGAAAAGCCCATTAAAAACTGAGACTCCTCTGGTTCCTCACCTTATGCTAGGAGACAGAATGACTAGCTCTTCTCTAGGCTGTACTGCATGCAACAGTTGTCAATAGCACTAATCTGTTCTGAGAAGTTCTGGTGCACTGAATACACTGGTCTACAATTTTTTAGAAATTGTCTGCTTCAGAGATAAAATGTGATATTTATTATGTATTTTGATGTGCTGAATTCAAATATGACAAAACAACTGATTGGCTACTGTTTCTAAGATATTTAAGTTTTTACATTTTATGTCTATGTATATTGTGTAGATAGTAGAGTTTTAATCATAAATTGTAAACCTAGGTCTTTTCATGTGTTTATGGTTGCTTTACATGATAATATTTCACCTGTCCTGTTTATGTAACACTTTAAAAATCAGCAAAAGGGTTATATAAATAAAATGTATTATGAAACAAAAGGCAAAAAACCATTATGTACATAGTTTAGTCCTAGTCAGCGTCTACTCGGCACTTCTTGGCTTGTCTCTTGTATTCATTAAATGGAGCATCTCTTGTCACTGTCCAGCATTAGTCTGCAAGCATTGATGCGCTCCATTTGCCCTGATAGCATTTCTCCATTGTTGCAATGTCCTGGTGAAATCGCTCGCTGTGCTCGTCGCTCACTGCTCCGCAGTTCGGTGGAAAAAAATCTAGATGAGAGTGCAAAAAATGTATCTTTAGTGACATGTTGCATCCAAGGCTTTTGTATGCCTTGAGGAGGTTTTCCACCAACAACCTGTAGTTGTCTGCCTTGTTGTTTCCGAGAAAATGTATTGCCACTGCCTGGAAGGCTTTCCATGCCGTCTTTTCCTTGCCACGCAGTGCATGGTCAAATGCATCATCTCGAAGAAGTTCACGAATCTGAGGACCAACAAAGACATCTTCCTTTATCTTAGCTTCACTTAACCTTGGAAATTTTCCACGGAGGTACTTGAAAGCTGCTTGTGTTTTGTCAATGGCCTTGACAAAGTTCTTCATCAGACCCAGCTTGATGTGTAAGGGTGGTAACAAAATCTTCCTTGATTCAACAAGTGGTGGATGCTGAACCCTTTTCCTCCCAGGCTCCAATGACTGTTGGAGTGGCCAATCTTTCTTGATGTAGTGGGAATCTCTTGCATGACTATCCCATTCGCAGAGAAAACAGCAGTACTTTGTGTATCCAGTCTGCAGACCAAGCAAGAGAGCAACAACCTTCAAATTGCCACAGAGCTGCCACTGATGTTGGTCATAGTTTATGTACCTCAAAAGTTGTTTCATGTTGTCATAGGTTTCCTTCATATGGACTGCATGACCAACTGGAATTGATGGCAAAACATTGCCATTATGCAGCAAAACAGCTTTAAGACTCGTCTTTGATGAATCAATGAAGAGTCTCCACTCATCTGGATCGTGAACGATGTTGAGGGCTGCCGTCACACCATCGATGTTGTTGCAGGCTACAAGATCACCTTCCATGAAGAAGAATGGGACAAGATCCTTTTGACGGTCACGGAACATGGAAACCCTAACATCACCTGCCAGGAGATTCCACTGCTGTAGTCTGGAGCCCAACAGCTCTGCCTTACTCTTGGGTAGTTCCAAATCCCTGACAAGGTCATTCAGTTCAGCTTGTGTTATGAGGTATGGTTCAGAGGAGGAGGATGGGAGAAAATGTGGGTCCTGTGACATTGATGGTTCAGGACCAGAAGTTTCATCCTCTTCCTCGTCTGACTCAAGTGAGAATGATTGTGGTGCATCAGGAACCGGCAGTCCTTCTCCGTGGGGTATTGGGCGTATAGCTGATGGAATGTTTGGATAATGCACAGTCCACACTTTCTTCTTTGACACACCTTTCCCAACTGGAGGCACCATGCAGAAGAAACAATTGCTGGTATGATCTGTTGGCTCTCTCCAAATCATTGGCACTGCAAAAGGCATAGATTTCCTTTTCCTGTTTAACTACTGGCGAAGATTTGTTGCACAAGTGTTGCAGCATATGTGTGGGGCCCACCTCTTGTCCTGATCTCCAATTTTGCAGCCAAAAAAAAGGTGATAGGCTTTCTTAACCATAGTGGTTATACTGCGCTTTTGTGATGCAAAAGTCACTTCACCACAAACATAGCAGAAGTTATCTGCACTGTTCACTCAAGTACGAGGCATCTCTGCTCACTTTGGCTACACAGAAATGTGTCCCTTTGCAAAATCAAACACTGACAAATAAGAGAGCACGACACTGTATGATTTCTAGTGCTGATATAGGGCAATTTGTTCAGCAGAGTGATGTAAGCTTTGTTATGATTGCATCATCCATGACTTCTAGGAATAACATGATGCAATTCCTATCATGTATGACGCAATACCAGCTTCAGATGGCATCATTCATTGTTTTGCCGAAAAAGCAAGTACTGTCCAAACCCAGTCATAGATTTATTCATAGATCCAGTCAAAGATGTATTTTAGTCATTTCTGGTTTAAACTGAGATCCCTTCCCTTTATAACTCACTTCTCCGCCATTCCCATGTCAAGGGTCGTATATACTGACCCAATAGCATATCTTGAAAACTAGAGCCAATCAACAATTTTAAGCATCATTTTCGTTCTCAGTGACCCAGAATTAGTAAAGTTTGACTACATTTATTTCAGAAGCATTTTGGCTGTAGAGCAGTGATATAGAAAGTTTCCACTGGAAAGTGTCTTCTTGCTTTAATCATCCTAGTAGCATTGCTGACTGGCTATGATTCTCAGAGTTTAATAGTGTTAGTGGTTCTCCTGAGCATACGCGTGGACTCCAGGGGTGCTCCAGGGCTGGAGCACCCCTGGAGAAAAATTGGTGGGTGCAGAGCACCCACTGGCAGCTCTCTGCCCCGTACCCCTGCCCCAGCTCACCTCTGCTCTGCCTCCTCCCCTGAGCACTCTGCAGCTCCGCTTCTCCCCCCTCCCTCCCAGGCTTGTCACGCAAAAGCCTGGGAGGGAGAGGGTGGAGGGGAAATGCGGTGTGCCCAAAGGGAGGGGTTGGAATGGAGGCAGGGCTGGGAAAGGGGACGCCAGCTCCCCTACCGGCGCCGGCTAAAGTCGGTGCCTGTGCACCTGAGCTCTCTGCCGTTCCACTGCGAAAAGACACCAAAGCCACATGATTTCTTTCCGTGAGAAAAACCATCTTAGGAAATACTGTGCTATTGATTCATGAGGATAGTTCAGACAAAAGCAGGTTGGCCTCTGTATAACACTAAGGCCTAGATGAATCTGAATGGAGGGGGCTTGTGATTTATATGTAATATCATGGCACTGCCTAGCCAGCCATTGGCAAAACTTCAGAAGCAACTGTGTACCTGATAAAGACACTGAGAAAAGAGGGGATGTGGACTGGTGGTAATGAGAAAGAGTTTAAGCGTAGCACCTTTACAAGTTATGCTCCCCATTCAAAGTAGTATATTAACACTTTGTTGACAATGCAAGCAGTAACATTTCCTAAATACTGTGTGACCCTCTCAGAAGTGGCAACCACTTCAATTGGGTGACTAATACTTGCGCAGGTATTGAGCCGACATCCTGTCAACCCATGGGGAAAGGGAGCATGCATGCAGCACATTCAGACAGTGACTCTTCAAATGCTAGCCTAAGACCAGGGGTCAGCAACCTTTCAGAAGTGCTGTGCCGAGCCTTCATTTATTCAACGTAATTTAAGGTTTCGTGTGCCGGTAATACATTTTAATGTTTTTGGAAGGTCTCTCTCTATAAGTCTATATTATATAAATAAACTATTGCTGTATTTAAAGTAAATAAGGTTTTTAAAATATTTAACAAGCTTCATTTTAAATAAAATAAAAATGCAGATCTTATCAGTTTAGTGTGATCTTTGCCTTTCTGTGTGTGTGTGTGTGGGGGGGAGATAACGAAAATGCAGCTGTTCAGCATCCCCCTTCCTCCCAAGCTCTGAGCCTGGTATTGGATCACAGCCTCCTCCCCAAGTAGGTAGATGCCTTTGCTGGGCTGTGATGGCACGTCTGTGTGTGTGGGGGTGGCTGAGTGTGCAACCCCGCCCCTCAACACACCTCCTTTCCCTGCAACAAGGCTCTGAAGCATGGGTATGGGGAGGGAGCAGACCCAGAGGGACCCCAGTTTGCAGGGAAATACAGGCATGCCTGCGTCCTTTCTCCCCACGCAGAGAGAGGGTGGGGGGGGGGGGGGTCACTTGCTACCAAAGAATATTCCTGCTGCCTTGTAGGGCTTAGTGCAAGTAGAGAGCTACCCCCCGCCCATGCCTGGGCTAGCATGTGTGGCATACAAATCCAAGCTTCCCTTACCATGCTGAGGGAGAGCCGATGCCTACAGGTTCAGCTCAACACTCTGCCTTGCTGCTCTGCGGGGGAAGGTGGGAGGGAGGAGGGGAAGGCTCTGACTGCTGCAGGCTCCAATGGCTGCCAGCAGCTCAGACCCACCCCTCCAATCAGCTGTGCCTCACTCTGCATGGGGCAGAGGGGAGGGGGGAAATCCCGGACAAGTGAGCTGGGAGTGTCCCAGCATCTGCAGGCTCTGTGTTCTAGCTGCCTGCCAAGTGCAGGGGCCTTGGCATGTCAGTCAAAATCGGCTCCTGTACCAGCTTTGGCACGTGTGCCGGGGGTTGCCGACCCCTGGCCTAAGACCATGGGATTTTGAATTGATTTTGCTGCAGACTGTCAGCCTCTGTGCATTCATCAGGGATCACAGTAATGGATACCTCACAATGTTTTATATAGTTATCCTCAAAATGCCCCTGTGAGGTGCTTTTAATAGATTTTAAGAACAGAAGGGATCATTATGCATAGTGTAGTCTAGGAAAGATATGAAGTATGGTAAGAGACCACTCTGACTTAGTCAGGAGATCTTCAATGACCTGAAATTCAAAAGAGAGTCATACAAAAGGTGGAGTCTGGGTCAAATTATAAAGGATAAATATGAAGCACAAGCATGTAGGGACAAAATTAGATAGGTCAAGGCACAAAATGAGATTATACTAGCTAGGAACATAAAGAGAAACAACATTTTACAAATAAATTAGAAGAGGAAGACCAAGAATAATAATAGTTCTGTTACTCAATTAGGAGGGAAAGATAACAGAAAATGCAGCAATGGCCAAAGTATTTAATGCCTTTTGTTTCAGTTTTCACCAAAAAGATTAGCAGTGACTGGATGACTAACACAGTGAACGTCAATTTAAATGGGGGTGGGATCTGAGGCTAAAGTAGAGAAAGAACAAATTGAGAATTACTTAGACAAGTCAGATGTCTTTGAGTCAGTAGGGTCTGATAAAATACATTGTAGAATACTTAAGGAAGTGGCTGAAGAGATGACTGAGCCTTTAGCAATTATCTCTGAGAACTCGTGGAGAACAGGAGAGATCTCAGAGGACTGGAAACAGAAAACATAGTACCTAGCTATAAAAAAGGGAATAAGGAAAACCCAGGGAATTATAGACCAGTCAGCTTAACTTCAGTACCTGGAAAAATAATGGAGCAAATACTCAAACGATCAATTTGTAATCACCTAGAAGATAATAAGGTGATAAGTAACAGTCAACATTGATTTGTCAAGAACAAATCATTCCAAACCAAACTAATATCCCTCTTTAACAGGGTAATATGCTTTGTGTGAATAGGGAGAAGCAGTTGATGTGATAAATCTCAACTTTAGTAAGACTTTTGATACTGTCTCACATGACCTTCTTGTAAAGAAACTAGAGAAATATAGCCTACTATAGTCTACTATACAGACTAACTTACTATAAGGTGGGTGCACAGCTGGTTGGAAAACCTTATCAACCTTCACAGTCAAGGAAGGGCATATAGAGTGGGGTATCTCAGTGATCTGACCTGGGTCTGGTTCTATTCAATATTTTCATAAATGATTTGGATAACGGCATACAGAGTACACTTACAAAATTAGCAAATATACGAAGTTGTGAGGGGTTGCAAATGCTTTGGAGGACAGGATTAGAATTCAAAATGACCTTGATAAACTGGAGAAATGGTCTGAAATAAATAGGATGAAATTCCATAAGACATGTACAAAGTACTATACTTCTGCTGGAATAATGAATTGCAGACAGGAAATTACTGGTTAGGAAGGAGTACTGTAGAAAAAGATCTGGGAATTATAGTGGATCACAAACTAAATATGAATCAACAATTAAATACAATTGCAAAAAAAGCAGATATTATTCTGTGATGTATTAGCAGGTGTTTTGTCAACAAGACATGAGAAGTACTTTTTCCACTCTACTCAGCACTGGCAAGGCCTCGACTGGAGCTCTGTGTCCAGTTCTGGGAAAGATGCAGACAAACTGAAGAAAGTCCAGAGGAGAGCAACAAAAATGATTAAAGGTATAGAAAACGTGATCTGTGATGGCAGATTGGAAAAAAATGGTAAGCAAAAAATGGTTTGCTTAGTATGGAGAAGAGAAGACTGCAGGGGGACAAGATACCAGTCTTCAAGTACATAAAAGAGGAGGGTGATAAACTGTTCTCCTTAACCACTGAGGAGAGGAGAAGAAGCTTACATTGCAGCAAGGGAGATTTAGGTTAGACACTAGGAAAAACTTCCTGACTATAGAGTAGTTAAGCAATGGAACAAATTACCTACAGACCCTCTCCTCAGTGGTAGCACATCTCTGAATGTACTTATGATCTCCCGTTGACTTAGCTGCATCAGAGATGCTTTGTTTCCATTTCCCAAGGGAAAATTTCATTGAAATTGATCTTCTCTTGTAAAATATTGCAATTTCAATGCAATTTAATTTTCCATAACATTGTAATCTAAGAAATTTAGCTAACTGTGATCAAAATATTTTTACACAAATACAACTTATATCATAAAACAATACTTAATCATGGTACCCACAGACTTCAAAAGGTAAATTGATCCCTACATTTATGCATCTATAACATTGCAATATCCTAAACCAAAATTTAAAATTAGTAACTGAATGATTTTGGATTTTTACAAAACGCATTGTATATATCAACACATTTTAATTTGTATTTTTGTTATGATTTGTGTCTATTTGTGCACTCATCTACTTAACCTACTGAGCAAAAGTTATAACTATAGAATGCAACACTCTTTGTGAATGTAAAATTCATTCACACGGGTACGTATATCCTATGGTATCTCATGAAAATCAGGATACTTAAAATGAATTTAGGAGCCTAATCTATCTATCTACATGTGGACATGATAATCATTTGATAAATCTGCAGAGCCATGTGATAAATGTATCATGCACCTTTGATTTCCTCACCTGTCATCTGCCCATTAATCAGTATGCCCCAGGATTTATTCTAATAGCTACATCCCCTAAGCAGTTTCAATCACATTTTTGAAAGGTAACTTGCCAGAGCAATACTGCTTCCTCCTCGGCTAATATATGGATTTTTTTTTTACCAAGATTATTCCAGCTCAATGCCAAGGATGGACTAGATTCAGTCCCAGACCAGAGGCTGATTTTCCATACATGACTAACTTGGATTTGAAGCTTTATCTCACTGGAAAAGGGACATTCCCAGCTTCCCAATGCTTCCAAACATTGGATCTTGTTATGCCTTTTTCTATTGGATTAAATAACCATATCTTCCCCACAAAGATTCTTGTAGATTGTGATCAAATCACCCCTTAGCATTCTCTTGGATAAATCAAATTTGTTCTATAGAAAAAGGTCTTGAAAATTATATTAGCATACTGTAAACATGCCTAATACACTGAATATAATTTAGATACTTATACATGAGAATATGTTGCCTCTTTTCTCCCAGAAAAATAATACTTAAAAGGAGCTTGCCTATCTTTCTTCCATTTGCTGGTTTCAATATAAGGCTTATTTCCTTCTTTGATTCTGTGCCAATTATGTGAATTACTGCTGACCTCAGCAAGTCTGCTGGACAGTCTTTCAAATGAAATTGTCATGTGATCATGGTTGCTATGGTACATTCATAAATAGTTTCAGTAATCTTATGATTTAATAAAAGTACTAATTTATTTGTCCCAATATTTAATTCAAAGGCTTTTGATACAAGAGGAAATTTAAGAGAATGAGAGAAATGGGAGGGAGGAGGGAGGGGGACTATTTTTAGTCTAAAAGGCCAACTTTAAAAATATACATTATCAAAAACATAGTGAAAAAAGCAGAAAAGGGCACAGATTTGTTCAGAAGCTAAAGAATTCAAGAGTATCTGGAGAGGAAAACAGATTGAATGAGTGGTTTTTAATATTTTGAGCTGTCTTCTAAAACTAAGAGTTGTTATTATTCTCTTTAAAGTTTTGGGCACACAATATTGTCCTTTGTTAGCTAGGATATCTATCGAAAAACAATTTTTTTAAACCATGAGGCTCAGACATATTGTAATGCTGCACAGAAAGAAAAAAAAACATTGAAAAGAAACAGAATGGATGGAGTGAAAATTTCACTAGAGGGATTTAGCCTCATGGCTCCTATTTCTGTAAGTAAAGTATAAAAACACAAGAATGTTCAGCCAATGGTATCATTTCTTCCCCAAGAAAAAGAGATGTCTTTTTTGTGCACTGAGGTCTGACTAGAAGATCTGCTGGAAAGTTAAAAGAAAAGTGGATGTCATACTGTGGTAACATCTCACAGTAGTAGGTGACAAGACCTTTGCCTCCCGAGTTCTTTACTGTTTGACTTGTAATCAGTACAAACTTGGATTTCACTGAGCTTTCTGGTTTAATTAAACTGAATTACCAGAAATGAGAGTGAAATCAATGGACTAAAATGATATTTTCTTATAGAGAAGGTAAAATAGTTTAGACCCTCCAGTCTGTGGAAATACATAAAAGAACTATCAAAACAGTTTACATTTCATCACATACTGTTACTAGCTACACAATTGTACAGCAAATCTGCCTGTGGGGAGGAGATGTCAGTTTTTATTGCAGTTTGGGTTCATCTCTGAGGTTTGATTTTTGAAATTCTTATTTTATATAAGGTATAATATGAAGACAAAGTAAGAATACTGAATCCCTGAGGGAGACACTCTGTATGAAATAAAATCCAACTAAATATTTCCCTATTATTGCTGCTGCTGCTTCCACTAGTTCAGTGAAGGCTGGAACATGTCAGCGCAAGTGGAAAGTCAAATAGCTAGAATATATCAACTTCAGAAACTGACTACAAAGAAAAAGACACACACCAGCTCAAATCAGGTTTCACTTAGCCTTTTTTCCATTATTGAAATGTATTATTAACTGGAGCAGGTCTATCATCACTCCCAATATAAAGACAGGTTTGGGCTGAATGTAAGACTTTCACAGTTGGATTCTGGTCCCCTCTACCTCAAATGTCTGGCAGATGCTTTGGTGAATGCCTTTAGAAGGTTTCAGCAAATCTTTTCTCTTACAAGAAGTCTATCTTTGACTATTTGTATTTGCTCCTTTTTCCTTTCTGTTACTTGCCTTAACTGGGAATTAATCCTTTTTGGCCCCTGAAATTCAATTATGGTCTAAATTTTTATAAGGTAATTAGTCACCTCTTATTGAAATCAAATACTCACTTACCTTTAAAAATCTGTCTTTATATGCTTAACCCTTTTGGCAGTTCTCTGGGTTCTGGCTGGCTGGTTAATTGGTAGAACTTGTCAGAAAATTTTGGCCAAAAAAATGTCCATTGAAAAGCAGGAAAATATTTTTACAACAATTTCTGTACCAGCTCTATGAATTGGCCTGTGAAGTCCTTAATTTTGACTGTAAAGCAAAACATTCATAAGCATGAGCAAAAAGCACTCAGACAATATCTGATGCACATATGAAAGTTCGGGTTGTACACACTGGAAGGTGAGCAGCAAGTCCTTGACTTGTATGCACACATTATGCATTTATACAATTAAGATGGGTGTGTGAAAAATGTAAGCACTTTTGGAAACATGGCCCTTAAAGACCATCTATGTGAAAACTAGTTCATTTTTAAAAACAAAACAAAAATAGTTTCAGAAATTACACTTGTTTAAATTCACCTGTCTGTCATTCACTTGCCAGAGTGTCCTCATCAATAGAGAGATCAGACATTCTACCATGTTCTAATGTTTCATTGTAACTTGCCCTCTTACATGTGCATGTTGAAGAGTCCCCAAAGCATGATGAACTACCATGTAGATTATATTATCAAAGCACAACAAGGAGAAAGAGAGACAATAAAAAACAGACTTTCAGCTTTTGTCATATTGATTCTAAAGCACCTTAATCTCAGTTTTCTGCGTTTTATTATTTTTACATATTCCCAGCAAGATTTAATTTTGTCTAAGTTTCAGGTAAGTGGTAAGTCCGCTTCCATCAGACTGGAAAGATAAAAGCTATCCTTGTCGGTTCCATTCAAAAAAGTCATTTTGCACAACTTCTTTCCTCTTAGCACAGATATTTCACATCTCCTTGCCCTAACTATAGTGTTCACTAACCATACAGCAATTTGTTCCTGAATAGTTGACCTGAAATTTATCAGCAATAATTTTTCTTTCCAAAGGGTAACATGGCATGATGATGTAACCTAAGGCATAACACTTCATTTGGATGACACATCAAACCCAGGAATTTTGAAAAGGTCAGAGTTAGTTACTGACAATTTGCTAGTTTTACAAAATATCCAGTCTGATAAATTTGAATGAGAACTTATAAAAATAAAGGAATAAAGAGATCATATTCTGAACATTTTTATTATTGCATTTCACTTTAACTGCTTGTGCTCAAATCTTTATAGGGTAAATCAGCTTACTGCTCTTTAAAGGTATGTGTGAATGTGTGTGCATTTCTTTTCAGACATAACTGCTTTAAAAAAAAGAATGTCCATGGTTGATCTTAGTTTTTAATAATAACAAATAATACTTTAGATTATTTCCCCATCTTTAGCTGTTAGGGAACTTTAACCAGGTGGGTAACCATTTTTAAACACATTTTACAGATGACTGAGGCTAACATGATCAAGAGGCTTATGTGATATCTCTAATCTCACAGAGCTAGTCGGGAATTCAACCCCAGTGTGCTGACTCCGAGTTCTATTCTCAGTCAATTTGACTTGAGGAGCCATTATGTAAAAATCTTTGTCCTTTTGAAGTCAATGGCTAGTCAACTGACTTGAATGGGTTTCACCCCGTTTGTTTGTGAGTACTCTAACATGTTCAGTACTAAAACTCAAAGGCTCCGAACAATAATGGTTTATGTCAAACACCAAAACCAAACATATAGTATCCACTGAGCTGTAAGTACAATACCATCACGCAGACACATGTACATAGCATGCTTATACTTACAAACATTAGGCTAGGGTAATAATCCACAAACACTGGTTTACTGAAATATTGACTTAACATACATGTGATCTACTATAAAGAGTAGATTTCAAATATCTTGACTGATTTATAATATCTTGGAGAAATATATGGTAGTATTTGACTAGATTTGATTTTATTTATTTTGTTATGTTGTTGTTGAAGAAACAATCTCTTTCTACCTACCACGATAGAGTGATATCCATATCCATCGAGCGAGTACACACAGTCTATCAAGTGAAACTCTACAGCAGTGTACATGTTCAGCCATGATAGGCAGATGGATAAAGAAGATGCATCCTGTATTAAAATCCTATGGTAGCGATTAAAATGCAATATGCAACTTCTTTAATTGTAAAATTAGAGAGAAAAAGAAATTGTAAAATTACAGGGAAAGAACCTTCCAGATCTTTATGCTGCAGGATATGCTAATTTGCCAAGGCAATGGTTACTTCAGAAGTGGTCTTCAGGCACTTCTCTTAACATGAAATAGGGCTGACACCACATAATGGATTGAACTATCCGCAGTTGTTCCAATTTGCAATTAGTCTTTCTGTGGAATACTGCAAAAACTGAAATACTGTTATTACAGCAATAAATTAGTCTCAGGGAGCCCCCATCTTTTTTGTAATGTGAAAACAATACGTTTTCCTCTAATAAAACAACAAAATACCATGAAAAATAATCCCAGGAAAACACAACTGAAACGCGAAACAATGATCTATGAGCTAGATTTGCAACAGAAAAAAAACAGACTATTTATGGAGAGAACTGGAGGCCTACATCAATAAAAAGGAGAGAATTTGTATAGTGCTATTACAGCGAAGAGTGCTGTTATCAACTCCTTTAATTGCCAAACTTTATTTTTATTCAGCAGAGGTGGAATTTGTTATGTTGTGTGAAAATGTGGGTGTGTCACTGCAACATTTTGGGTTCACCCAGGCCAGGAAGGCATTTAGGTCTGCCTAGTAATTTTGGGTGTCTTGAGGTTGTGCAGATTTGGTTCAGAGCTCTGATCCCGACAGCATGCTAGCAGTTGACAAGACTCACCCTGGCTTTGCACAACCAGGTTACTCCACACAGACTAATCTTAAAACCCTCCCAGCCCTGAATTAGCCCCAAAATTGTCCTACTGTAGGGACCAGTCCTTCTCACAAGACCCTCACAGAAAAAGTAATCGGGTCTCTGCCTCTCCAACCTGTCAGCTTGCTAGAAGCACTCACTCTATGGAATTTACCCAGCACTGATAATTTATAATTAAAGCAAAACAAGTTTATTAAAGAGCATGGATTAAATGATACCGAGTAAAAGAATAAAGGTGGAGACAGCCCTGAACACTCAATAACAGACTTAAAAGTCACCATTCTTCAACAAAAAAACTTCAAAAACAGACCTCAATGAGAAACTGCAGAACTGGAATTAATTTGCAAACTTGACACCATCAAATTAGGCCTGAATAAAGACAGGAAGTGGCTGGGTCACTACAAAAAGTAATTTTCCTTCTGTTTATACTCATACCATCATGTCAGCTGCTGGGAATGGGCCACATCCACACTCTGACTGAATTGGCCTCGTCAGTACTGACCCCCCCACTTGGTGAGGCAACTTCCATCTTTTCATGTGCTGTATATTTATACCTGCTTACTGTATTTTTCACTCCATGCATCTGAGGAAGTGGGTTACAGCTCACGAAAGCTTATGCTCAAATAAATGTGTTAGAATCTAAGGCGCCACAAGGACTCCTCATCGTTTAAGCAAATAAAAGTGAAAACACACATCTAAAAGTTTAAAACTTTATCTAGCTGGGTACCATCTTTCTTCAAGATGTTTTTATTCCTCATCTATGGTCTTCTTTCCAGCTTTTCACTGGCCAACGTGGCCAGGACACATCACAGAGAATAAGTTGCTTGGTTTGTGTCTCTTTAAGGATCAAGATGGATTCTCTCTCTGTCCCTTGTATTCCCAAAAGAATTGTCTTTGTCCTAAAAATCAGGAAAGCCTCCTGGTGATTCACTCTTGTGTCTGTCTGGGATGCATGAGACATTTTAATCCTCTGGCTCTAGAGTTCATTTTCAGTATAAACTCTGCTAGTTTAGCTTGATGGCTTTGTTTACTGCTAATATGTAAATGAAGTAAAAACGCATTGCTTTGTCTGTTTATCACCTTTATCTATGTTAAACTGTCTGGTCTTAAACATGTCCTAGTAACATTACAGAGAGAGCGTATGTCTGTACACATAATGTTGTTACATATACTTCACAATGAAATTGTTGTTACATATATTCCACTGTATTATTAGTTTTCAAATGATACCTCAGAAGGCATATTTTGAACAAATATTATTGCAGGAGCATGCAGGATGTGAGTACAGGGGTGCTTTGGGTCAGAGACATTGTAAATGTCATTAAAACATACTGCTAAGTAAAAATACTTTAATTTGCCAATCTTAGAATGAGTATATGTGTATATAAAATATATGTACATACATATAAAACACACATTCTTCCTAAATATTAACATTCTCAAAATATTTACATTACATACACACGTAATACACACACACACACACCCCTTACATATATTCAGATTACATTAGGAGACAAATGACTTAGTAAAATACAAAAATCTGCATTGACATTAAAGATGTCCCCCACTATGGGAGACAGCTAATTATTCTGTGATGAATTTAAGAGTCACAGCATTTTTATCAGCTAAATAATAAAAACAAGATCAGCAGCTGCTGCTACAATGTTGCACAGTCTGTTCTTTAAATAGATCCTGTCTATTTGGTATTCAGTTTGCTTCCTCCTTGCCTAGATATTAACGATACATTTACAAATGAACTTGTTTTCAAGTAATCTCCTTTTCCCAATTTTCCCTACTTCTCTCCTGAAGAAACCTCTTTTAAAATGCAACCACCAGTTATTCATAAAAATTTGACATGCATTTTTAGGAAATATTATAAACATGACTGCTGCATATTTTCCTTGAAATAGCTCAACAGAGTAGAATACAGCTAAAAGCCATTGAACATTACCAGAAATAATGAGAGCTTACATGTTACAATAGCAAACCATGCACTACCAATATCTCGGCAATTGTGGGTTTCAGTGACGACCTGGACTTTAATTAAATGTTACTAGTAAAGCAGGAATTAAGGAAAATGAGATGGATGAGAATAAACTACAGACATAGTTCATTATTATATAATGTATATCCTTGCTAATCTCTAGACCTCACAGCCTAGCAATAGTATTCCTCAATTTACAGACTACTTAAAAACAGATAAACAAAAAAACCCTTTACTGTTTCTCTGATGAGAAACCTCTTCACTACCCAGATGTTGCCTCAATGCAGAGTCAGTCAGTTTATGGGAAGGTTAACGTCTTTACAACAGGGCTGTTTTAATGTAACCAGCTTTAAAATGACCCCCAAGTCATGTAATAAAATATTAACATTTCATGAAGAGATAAAGTGATGCAACAGTGCAAACTTTGATAGTACTAAGTGTATCTCCACCATCATTTACTAAAGCTGGGGCACCGTATATCACAATATTTTTCTACTCATTTTGCATCACATAGGAAGGAAAAAGGTAATGAGCTTTGGCACTAATAGCATCCACTCCAAAGGCAAGCAATTGAAGGAAAACAGCAGCCCCTAGCAATTCTGAGGAAACAAATGCCACAAATATACTGGTTGGGAAAGTGGTCTTTTCTAATGGCAGAATGGAAAATGGCAGCTACATAATTCCATTTTTTGGTGAGGATTCTGAAGTATAAATCTTTTGTTTCTTTGAATTTAAAGTTACATTTAATCAATATCCCCATTTTGATGTTCTCTTCAATAACAATATTGTTCTTACACCAAAATTTCTCCATTACATTTACTTGAATTTGATTAGTATGCAATTAGAAATTCAACAGAAGCTATACTCTGATATAATATTCAAGACTTGGCTCAACAATTCTAAGTTTTACATACTTTTGTTTGAATCGTTGAGTCCTGCCCGTAATTCAGTTTAAAACATTTTATCATTGTGTTAAAACACTTTTAAAAAGCTTTATTCTATATTTGGCACAGGACGACCACTTTTTCGAATGAGACTGATTTTTTTCTTCCATTCTCTACAACTATAAAAGCAAATCCTTTCTTGGTTTTGCAGTAAGCTTCCTGGCAGGGCTGGATAGAAGCAACTTGCACATAGCTAATGCTAAGCAGTTCTTATACCTGATCTGCAGAATACAATGAGATCATGCATTCCCTCCCCCCCGCCCCTGCAATATTATGCAGTTATATCTTTTTTATATGTATCCTTCTCTGGGAAGAGAGCTTACCCATCACTGACGGCAGACATATGCCTACCAGTCAGAAAGCAAGATTATAAACTTTCCTCTGTCTGCACTGCAAACTGAGACAAAGCGTCGCTTTCAAAGATATGAATGTGTCTGACCCAAGAATGACCTTGGGTTAGATACAGTATGGAAGGGATGCACTACTGTACTGGCGCAGTGAACTGCTTCTGCCATGATGTGGTGACTGCATGCCTTGTCTAATCATTCCAGATGTCCCGTTGAAATGATGATAAGCTCTTTAAGTGGAATGATGTACATACTGCTAATACAGTCCTTTGTGAAACCCATCAAAGAAGAGGCAGGCACATGTAGAGAGCAGTGATACAATTCAACTACAAGGAAAAACCCATGAAAAGATGGAATTTAACAACACTTAAAGGACTGTTTACATGGCATAGCCAAGACGCTACCTAAGGAGTCAATATGATCAGAGAGTACTACTTTCATATTCAACATGGATCAACTTCTCAACTCCCCTTCACAGAAGGACCACCCTCATATTTAGACCCAATTTGTCTCAATCCTAATTAGACAATCTATTTTCCCTATTACTGTAAATTACTGACACCAGGGGAGGGAGATGGGGCTGTATCCCGATGTTGATAATGGGACTTACGTGTTATATATCCCAACCAATCAGAAAAAGAATATAAACTACAACATGATAGTTTTATGTAGCATAAAAGCATCCCAAAGAAGTTTCAATGACCAGTTAAATACTATCTATCTGTTTCATACTGCCACCCATCACTGTAATATCTGAGTGCTTCCAGATAAAATCAATAGCAATAGCAAAGTTCCTAAATGGACCCCATCAAGACTTCAACACTTTTTGTGGTAAATCTCTGCTTTAGAAACTTTGGTTTTTTTGTTGTTGGTTGAGTTGTTTGTTACAGTTTCCTATTTTCTTTTATTTTTCAGGGTTATGGTGTCACTGTTGTGGGTATCTTTCTAGTGGTGGTAGAAAATAATTTTTGAAAAGGAAGGTATGCAGCATTTCCTAAAGATGGTAAGACATTTGTGTCCCCCAGTCTCCTATGAAAGTCTTCCCTTGGCTGAGAATACTTTGCCCCCAACTTTCATGCACTTCATCCTATGTACTGTGATCTGCATCATCCCAAAGAATCAGAGATGTTGTAGAAGTTCATAAATTGAAATTCAGAAGTGACTCTTTTAGAAAAAAGAGTCACAGGCAATTTACTTTCAACATTGGTAGTACCAGATGAGGAGAGAAGGACCCTCCAATTAACCTATAAACCAAAAAATATATACAATCAGATCCTGAAATTTTCCCTGATACCAGCTAGCCCAAGGAAAAAGCGTACTAGCCCAACTGAAAAAAATGCATGTAACACACTGCCCGCTAAAAGTCATGTCTCTGAAGTTTAAAACAACTGTGTACAATATATATTGCCAATCAACTTTCCATTTAATAAACTTGTTAAAATGTACTCTAACTTACTCCAGCTCCTGAGTTTTGTTATGCTATCTTTTATCTCTGTGGCTTCACTGGCATCTTTGTGTGTTGTTTCCTCTTTTCCTTCTCTCTTCCTCCACCCCATAATAAACTTCATCTTTCTTTTCCTACCACGTCTTCTGTTCTCTAACTTCTTTCCCTCCTTTTCCCTCTGTCTTGTACTTTTTATAATTTGTATCCCACATTCCTCACAGTCACCCACCCAACACACACCTACTTGCACACTCACATGCCATCCACTCAAGTGTGCACTATCCAGTCCCCTCCCATACATATATGTACCTATCCACTCACAGGCTCACCTCTTCCTGCTTTCCTCAACTCTGAAGTTAAGAGAACCCCATATCCTAGGCTACTCTGTTCCCTCTTTAGTCCCACTCCACTACTGTCCTGAAAAAGCAGTATAAAGCAGCAACCACCGGGCCCACCCTACTCTAAGGATTGTCCTCACAACCCACCCTTCATGGAAGAAGCCAAAAAATGCCAGATTCTCTGTATCCTGTCCCAGTCAATTTGCCAACCAGTTCCAACACTTCCCTTATCCAAGCAACCAGAGGAGTGGGTTTTTCAAGCCCTGCATATGATACAACCCTTGATCATTAAGGTAACCTGTCCTTCAACCACCAACTCTTTTGGAGGTGCTTTAATACATTTTTTTCACATTTATTTACACTCCTGCAGTATATATGTAAGGAAATAACCTGTTAGTAATACGCAATTCCACCAACATTTTTTATAAGTTCAGTAACATTATTTTCTACTTTCTCTGCTCTGAGAAAGCAAGAATGCCACATTATCAAGTGACTGTACTGGCAGTAAGCCACTGGGCTCATGGTTTATTTGGTAGGACAAAGGCATCAACTACCTGACAAGGTCGATGACTCTCTCCCTTGGAGCAGTGCTGACTGGCTCATCATTAATCATTATGATCTGATCTCCTGGTATAAGTTTTCCTTCAGAGGGGCCGCCTGGAGACAAGTGAGAAATAAGCATAGGTTAGTAGACCATTATAAACACATGGACGGCCTCCTCTATTGCCCAAATAGTAGATACTGTTTGGCTTAGAGGTCTAAATCACTTTGCTGAAAATACATCCTCACCAGAAAATATATGGAGATATACCTATCTCATAGAACTGGAAAGACCTTGAAAGGTCACTGAGTCCAGTCCCCTGCCTACAGTAGGCAGGACCAAGTACTGTCCCCTGACAGATTTTTTGCCCCAGATCCCTAAATGGCCCCCTCAAGGAGTGAACTCACAACTCTGGGTTTAGTAGGCCAATGCTCAAACCACTGACCTATCCCTCCCTCCTAACAACCTAAATGTACATGCTTGATGTTAGGCTCCTAAAATTATATTTAGGCACTTAAATAAGCATGGCCTGATTTTCCCAAGTCAATGGGAGCTGCAGGTGATCAGCACCATTGAAAATCAGCCCACTTTATTTAGGTGCATCTATGGAATTACAATAGGACTGTAATGTTAGGCGCTCAGATATGAAAGTTTGGGCCAAGAGCTTTGGTTTCCAACTCTAGTGAAATGTAAGGTTCAGATTGCTTGGTGGTACATCGTCCCCTTGCAGAAAGTTGAGATGAACAAAACTCAAACTTCTGACCACTAGGAAATTGCTTTTTGTTCTCTAATAGTGTTAGATGCAATCCTGTGGGTGAGTGTGAATGGGTTGTCAAAGGAGGTAAAGAGCCTACACATTTTCAGCTCCTGTAGGGCTGGCAGAGCAAAGGTATGCATGTTACTAGGACGTATTGTGGCACTGCTGGAAGAGGGCAGAATGGGCATGGGTAACCAACACTGCACTTTTCCTGGTTTTCAGAAGATTGAATTTTGCTCAACTCAACCTTCTGCAAGGAGATAACATGTCACCGAGCAACCCTAACTTTGCATTAACATAATTATTTACCACTGAATTTCCTAGGTTTTTGACCAGGAAAAGATATGCTCCTGTTAGGAATTAATAGTCTAAAGAAGCAAGGAGGACATCATCATCTGCTATAAATGAATTTGAGTGGTGTGTGTAATACAAGAGGGTGGTCTAAGGCAGTGATTCTCAACCTGGGATGCAAGGCAGAAGTCTTCCAGTGGGTACATCACCTCATCTAGATATTTGCCAAGTTTTACAACAGGCTACATCAAAAGCACTAGCTAAAACTAAACTAGTATAAACTAAAATTTCATACAGACAGACACTTGTTTATACCGCTTTATATACCACACTGAAATGTAAGTACAATATTTATATTCCAATTGATTTATAATTATATGGTAGAAATGAGAAAGTAAGCCATTTTTCAGTAATAGCGTGCTGTGATACTTCTGTATTTTTATGTCTGATTTTGGAGCCATTTATTGTCAACCTGCAGGGCAAAGACATAGAAGAGTGCTGGACTGTCTCACAGACTGGTTGTGTTTGTGAGCTAACATTGGCAGAACTCCCTTGTGCTGGAGATAGATGGCAAAAAACAGATAGCCTGGGTGCTCTCGAGGCATCGTACGCAGGTTGGGGTTCACTGTCTGAGCAGTGGAGATGGGGTTCAGGCAGGCTGGGGTTCACTGTCAGAGCAGTGGCCTAGAGCCCTGTGCCGAATTAGTGTAGAAATCTGCAGCAGGACCAGGATCCCATGGGTCCCACAGGACCTGCTGCCATAATAGCAGGAGCATGCATGAGTGGGTATTGCAGGATTAAAAATAATCCTGTGCAGGGCTCTACTGTAGAGTTCATGGAGGTTGGGGTACATTGGCAGAGCTGAGGCTGCAGGTTGTGATGAGGTGGTTGAAGTGCACAGGCAGAGCTCAGGGTGCAAAGGAGTTAGGGCGCACTGGCAGAGCTGAGGGGGTGCCATGCTTCCATGCCCGAGTCCCCAAACTCTTTTGCTTTCCATACCATCCATCTCCATTTCTGCCCCCCATATCATCACTGGTTCCCTAAACTCCTCTCCTCCAGTTCCCACACCCCTCTGACCCTGATACGCCTCCTCTCCCAGGAGGCATTCACATGTCTAATTCCACCCCTGCTCCCATACTTTGATTACATTGCCCCAAAATAAAATTGCTAGCCATGACTCACAAAAGGTAGCAGCCCTCCCTGTCCAGAACTTCTTTTGTCTTAGGTGGGGACTTGTGATTAAATTATCCTTAGTTATATTAATTGAAGGGTGAGTTCACAGCAATTGAGAGGTCTGTGATTCATCCCTTTGTTAACACTTCTCAGGGCATGGTTACACTTACAGTTTTGTAGTGGTTTTGGTTATACCTGTCCTCATATACAGCTACAGGGATAGCGCTATAACTTGTTCACACTGAGACTCACCAGGAGGATAGCGTGGCCACATTTGCGGCATTTGAAGTGGCACAGGGAGTGGTGCATTATGGGCAGCTACCCCAGCATTCAGCTGGGTGCAACGTGCTTTTCAAATGAGGGGGGTGAGGGGGAACATGTTGTGTGTATGAGGAGGGAGAGAGTTCGTCCTGAGAGCCTGTCAGTAAGTGTCCTTTGACAGAGAAGGCTAGCAGGCTTTGTATTTCACACAGGCTCCCTCCCTAAACATTTGCATTGCTTGTCTGCTGAGATTAGAGAGAAACTCTGAAAAGGTACTTCCGCATTCCTCCAGCCAAGTTCAAAACAAAGGGAAGAGCTATCAACTGCCTTAAATGGCTCCAGGTGTCTGCAGAGATCACTTGTAGCGCTTGGAGTTTTAATGCCCATTCACACTTGGGATAATACGGATCACTGAATACGCATTAGCTGTTAATCCTCTGGGAAGGGAGGATTACCAGGACCGGTATAACTGTGGTTTATAGCGCTCTACGTGCCTCGCCAGTCTGGACGGGTAGGGAGTTATAGCGCTCCTGGAGGCTTTATAGTGCTATATAGTGCCAGTTTAACCAAGGCCTCAGTTTAACAGTATAAGGCAGCAGAAGGACATTCTTTTTGCGGGGAAGGGGGAGAGGACTGTAATTTAGGAATCCTCTTGGTCAAATCTGGATCACCAATGCTACCCGACACTCCCATGAGGCACACCAAATTTCAAAGCATCTGATAAACCATTTGGATTTTAAAGCCCTTAAAAGAGTCTAGCTTTAAAGCATATCAAATATTGGAAAATAAACCCCCTAGTCATTTTTCTGTATTGGTGTATGTGCAGTGTAAAAATGTACATTTTCATATTGTTTTTCGTTTGATTCCCCCAAAGATTTAGTGGGTACCATGCACTCCCTTGGGCAAAACTTGACAGATGGAGACCATTTTGACCTGCATTAGATCTCTAGTTCTGGGCAAAAACAAACAAAAACCTAGAAACTTTTTTAAAAAATATCTATTTTGGGGAACATCTCTCTCAAATGACTTCAGATTGGATCATTAACCCTACCTGGTACTCTTCTAAGACACAACAGGTTTCAAAAAATCTGACTAAGCATATTGATTTTAGAGGACTTAGAAATATCAACTTTTACACAGATGTCATGATGCAACCTTAAGCATAGTGGTGCTTCTGCACCACTATAAAAACAACTTTCCTCTTTGGAAGCACACAAAACCCTTTTTGCTTCCCACAACAAGCTCACAGAAAAGGAGCACAGTGTCACAACCTCAAATGAAAGATTATACTTGTGCTAATGTCTTCTCTTTAAACTTTGTAACGATGGTATAAAACAGAAGATGAAATCTTAAAAGAAAAAAATTCTTATAGCCTGACAATTCATTCAAACAACAAGCTGAAGCTGTGCTTCTATCTGTTTGGTCTGGAGGTTTTATTTTACTTTTGAATCCACTATAAAGGGAGTTTCACTGTGTACAAATGCAAACAGGTTCCACTGTATTTGTCCCCACTCTTACTTTGGTGATTGAATACAAATATGCTTCCCCAACTGGGCTTTAAATATGAGAGTTAAACAAAGAAAAGCTATTTCTGGGGAAAAAGAACTGTCTGAGATCAATCAGGACGTCAGGGGGAGGGAAGGCGGCAGATCCTAACTGCATAATTTGCTTTATTTGCAAGCAATAAAAACACCATTTTCACATGCACCTGGGCAAATCACATTCAGATGTTCTACAGGCAGTTTTGCTTGTCCTCTGCTCTCTACATTGGCTTCCAAAAGAATACTGAAAGTTCAAGGTCTTTGTCCTTGTCTTCAAGGCAATCAATGGCCTGGGCCCAGCATGTCTGCAAGTTTGTCTAAAGCAGGCCTGCACAACTTGGAAAGCAGCGAGGGCCATAGTACTGCAAAAAAACCAGCTGCGGGCTGAAAACCCCCGCCTTGGCCCCACCCCATCCGCTTCCCCCAGCCCCACTGCTTGGCTTGCTCCACCCCTACTCATTCCCCGCGGGCCACATCGTGAGCCCGTGCAGGCCACATGTGGCGCAGGCCTGGCCTAAAGCTTCCGGATGAAGACCATGATCGACAACTCCATTCCTCGCCCACAAGGGAACTGTCTATCACAAAGGCAAAACTCCTCTGTCTAGGAGACAGAGCTTTCCAGGGGCCAGTCTGAGATTGTGGAACGAATGCCCTCAAGACCGAATGGCTCTCACAAACCTCGCTACCTTCCCCCACAAGTGTAAGGTGCATTGCTTTGATCTTGCTTTCTCTAATATAAACACAGTGCAGTGACCATAAAGAAAACCAAAAACCAAACCGCAGCTACAACAAAATCCCTACCAAAATAAAACCCTACACTGCACACTCAGTTCTCACTCTGGTGAGTAGATGAGAGGAAAAAGAATCATATATAGCACAGTTTAGCCACAAAACTGAATGCACTGCTGGAAGAGGTTCAGAAACTATGTGAGAAGGGGGGTATAAGAAACTATACAGAATAGAAAATAAAATAAAATAAAATTCTCTCTTTAAATGAAGTAGGTCAGCCACTATAATCAAACCATAGTAACGGCTAAGAGTAATAACTATGATATTGGCTTTTTGCTGCTAACATATGTATGGGTTTGGAACGAGTGCAGTGAGAAACAGTATTCCAAAGTACAAGCCGTTACTGAATCATAGAATCATAGGGTTAGAAGTGACTGCAAGGGTCAGCTAGTCTAGCCCCCTGCCAAGATGCAGGATTTGTTGGGTCTAAACCATCCTAGACAGATGGCTACCCAACCTCCTTTTGAAAACTTCCAGTGAAGGCGCTTCCACAACCTCCTAAGGCAGTCTGTTCCATTGTCCTACTGTTCTTACAGTTAAGAAGTTTTTCCTGAGATTTAATCTAAAATCTGCTGTACTGTAGTTTGAACCCATTGCTTCTTGTCCTGTCCTCTATGACAAGAGAGAACAACTTTCCTTCATCTTTTTTAGAGCAGCTTCAAAGTATTTGAAGACTGTTATCATATCCCCTCCCTTAATCTCTTCTTTTCCAAGCTAAACATGCACGATTCCTTCAGCTTTTGCTCATACGGCTTGCATTCCATCCCTTTGATCATCTGTCACTTGCCTCTGGATCCTTTCCAGTTTCTCTGCATCAGTGTTTTCAGACTTTTTTCTGGGGACCCAGTTAAAGAAAATTGTTGATGCCCATGACCCAACGGAGCTGGGGATGAGGGGTTTGGAGTGTGGGAGTGGCTCAGGGATGGGGTAGAAGGTTGAGTTGTGGTGGTGAGGGCTCCAGGGTGGGGCTGGGAATGAGGTGTTCAGGTTTTGGGAGGGGGCTCTAGGCAGGGGGTTGGGTTTGGGAGGGGATCAGGGCTTTGGGCTGGGGGTGCAGGCTCTGAGATGGGGGGGGCGGGGATGAGGGATTTGGGTGCAGGAAGGGGCTCCAGCTTTAGGGGGGCTCAAGGCTAGGGCAGGGGATTGGGACATGGGGTTGGGATGTGGGTTTACCTCCAGTGGCTGCCAGTCAGCGGAGCAGCGGGGGTTCAGAGGCAGGTGTCCCACCTGTCCTGGAACCACAGACCACGCTGCGACCCAGAAGCAGCCAGCAGCAGGCTTCACGCGACTCTTGCCTGCAGGCACACTCCGCCCCCTCTCCTATTGGTCCGTTCCCGGCCAGTCGGAGTGCTGATCTGGTGCTCGGGGCGGGGGCAGCATGCCGAGGCCTGTGGACCCCCTGCCTAGAAGTTGGACCCGCTGCTGGCCGCTTCCAGGGCGCAGCGCGGTGTCGGAACGGGTAGGCGCTAGTCTGCCTTGGCAGGGCAGCACCGCCAACGGGACTTAACGTCCTGGTTTACGCTGCTGACCAGAGTCACCCAATGCCTGACATGCCATGACCTAGTACTGGGTCACGACCCCAAGTTTGAAAGTTGGACACAGTAAACCTAAATTGGACATAGTACTCCAGCTGAGGTCTAATCAGTGCTGAGTAGGACAGTACTATTACCTCCCATGACTTACATGCTATACTTCTGTTAATACAACTCAAAATTCATTTGCTTTTTTTGCAACAGCATCACACTGCTGACTCATGTTGAGGGCTTGATCCACCACAACTCCCAGCTCCTTCCCAGGAGTGCTGCTGCTAAGCCAGTTATCCCCCGCTCTGTATTTGTGCATTTGGTTTTTCTTCCCTAAGTGTAGAACCTTCCATTTGTCTTTGCTGAATTTCATTTTGTCATCCAAAGCAGAGCTCTCCAATTTATCCCTCTGAATTCTAGCTGTATTTTCCAGAGGATTGGCAACTGTTCCCAGCTTTGTGTCATCTGAAAACTTGATCATTATGCTCTCTATCCCTACATCTAGATAATTAATAAAGATATTAAACAACACCAGACCCAGAACAGATCTTTGTGGAACCCCACTTGAGATCTCCCTCCAATCTGACATCATTCCATCAATATAGAGGCATGTCCGCAAATCAGAATTTAAGGTTTGTTTACACTGCAGTTAGACATTCATGGGTGGCCTGTGCCAGCTGACTCAGGCTTGCGGGGCTCGGACTAATGGAGCTCAGACTAGCTGGGCTGTTTAATTGTGCTGCAGCCCAAGTTCTGGAACATTCCCACCTCATAGGATCCTAGAGCTGGAGCTCCAGCCTGAGCCTGAACGTCTCCACCACAGTTATACAGTCCCGCAGCCTGAGCCCAGGACAGCTGGCAAGGGCCAACTGCAGGATTTTAATTGCAGTGTAGACATACCCTTAGAATTCTATCTAGCATTCATGATTGACTTGGTTGCTGGAATGCATTAACAAAACCTGCATGTGTCATGGTATTTGGTCCCAGTGAGCCTCAGTTAGTGTAAATACAAACTCAAAAATATTCAATTAAATAAAATTTAAAAAAGCAATTCTAAAGAAATCAAGGCTCTTAGCAGACAACTTTAAAAGCCAATGCAGTCCTGCTGGAAATCTGAGCACATCTATCTCACTGCCAGCAATACAGCCAGCAAGGACAGGGAGTTAGTAAGTCTCAAATCCCTGCTTTTGGGAACAAGCCAGTGGAAAAATCATACCTGGTGTTACTGAGCGTACAACAACTGGCTTTTCACTGCCAGCCACAAAACCGAATCCCAGCACAGGATCCCTCCTCATTTCCACTTTCCGAGGAGCTGGAGGGGTGATTTGGCAGCTCTCTATTCGAGGGTCTTCAAATGTAGTCGATTGTGTCATGTGACTGTGCGGGGGGGAAAATGAATAAAAAAAGGAAAGGATAATTAAAATGTGTTTTTGTGGTACCTACGCAAGTCAAGCACTTTACATTTACAGGCTAGCAGGAATATTAGAGATAGCCTCTCTGAAAGAACCAACCTCTCATCATCTTTTTTATTAGTTTTCTTACACAGAGGATAATATCATCTCAGATTACAGAGCTCATTTGCTATTTAATACTTATACCTGCACACAAACTCCCGTATCTGACAGTATAAATTTGACCAACTCTAAATATATGAGAAAAATCAAGGTTTCAGCTTTTGAATTTTGAATTTTTCATCCTCCATTTGCCAGGCAGAGGAGGAAAATAAAGCAACCTTGCATTTATTTAAAACATTATAATTACATTCCCGAAAATGAAGTGCACAATTCTCTGCTGTAACGTGTGAGAGGAGAGGGCATACCCAGTCAATCTGCAGCCTGAAGTATAAAACATTCAGCACAGTTTGCATATATTTGAGCAGTCTCAAGCAGCCTGGAAACAAATGTAACACTCAACTGTATATTTAGAAGACTGGATCATTTGTTTTTAGATCAACAGAGCAAGAAGATTAATACAGAGGAGAAAGAAAGACATGAAAAAAAGAGAAGAAAGGAAAATAACGACAGGTGATAGCTCTGTCTTCTTATTACAGTACTAGCAAAATCAACCCTTGAAAAGATAAGTCTCAGTTTATTCTGGGAAAATGTCACGCTCAAACTCTGTGCATAAGAAATGGTTAAAATCAATTAATTTAAGCTACCAAAGTCCTATCCCAGAAAACAGAAGTCTTTGTCTGGCAGCAGCAGATTGTGCTGTTAAGCACCTTTTTGTGAGCAGAAAAGGTTAAGGAGCAGGAAAGTCATCCAGCGTGACATATTGTCAGTTTGAAAGTCAGTCTCCTTAGGAATATATGGATTGTAATAATAGCAGACTGAAACACTATCTCCCTCTGTATCATAAAAAACGTTCATAACAAATGATAATTGGGTGGGGTTTCATTCAAGTTCAGAGGTCTACCTCATCTTCCCTCTCTTTCTATCTTCAAGGACTGAGGTTTTCACATTCCCGCAAGAACACCCCAGGAAATAAATGTGTAATTGTTAATCACGTAATATGTAGAGAAGCTGTGTGCACTAATCATCCTTCCATGTTTAAGGTCTCTTCAAGTTGGTGATTTTCCCATCCTACACCTAACACTTGCACATTCTGACTGATACTGGTACAAAAGTTCTCTGTTCCTGGAGTTAGCTTTTATTGTTAACATAACAAGCAACAACAAAACAAGCCTTGGTATTTTTCTAGAGTTTCTCCCCGCAGGACCTCTCTGTGCTCATGGGTTCCCTTGATCAAGTCTTTTATACTCATGGTTGGAGTTAACAGGACTTAGTCTGAGTCAGAGTGAGTCAGCTGAAACAGCTTTGTACCTCTGTGCAGTGTCCTAATATTTGCATTAGGGTGAGTCAGCAAAAAAAAAAAAAAGAACCTGCTGTCCTGTCCCAGCTTATTTTATTATTACAAATGTATTTTCGCCTAGTTTGTATAATACGGCACACAGATGACAAAAAGGAATGCCTTAGACATTTTGAATCTTATCTCTATTTCTAAATTGGCCTGTGTTATTTAATATTTTTCAGTGACCTAGAAGAAAATGTCAAATCATCACTGATAAAGTTGGCAGATGACACAAAAAGTTGGGGAGTGGTAAATAATGAAAAACATAGACAACTGATTTAGATCTACCAAGATCACTTGGTATGCTGGATGCAAGCAAACAATGTGTGTTTTAATATGGTTACATCTAGGGACAATGACTGTAGTCTGTACAAACAGCATGGGGGACACTATCCTGGGAAGCAGTGACTCTGGAAAAGATTTGGAGGGATTGTTGATAAACAGTTGAACATGAGCTCCTAGTGCAATGCTGTGGCCATAAGGGCTAATGCAAATCTTGGATGCATAAACAGAGGAATGTTGAGCAGTAATAGAGTGGTTATTTTATGCCCAAAGTTGACACTGGTACAACCAGTTCTGAAATACTGTGTCCAGTTTTGGTGCCCACTATTCAAGAAGGATGTCGATAAATTGGAGAGGTTCAGAGAAGAGCCATGAGAATGATTATAGGATTAGAAAACCTGCCTTATAGTGATAGACTAAAGGAGATCAATATATTTAGTTTCACAAAGAGAAGGTTAAGGGTGACTTAATGACAGTGTGTAAGTACTGACATGCCAAGATCCCTCTAAGCTGCATAGTTGCACAGCTGCCTATTAAGCACTGCAGATGCCTCTCCCCAAGCCCCGGGCCTGCTGCGGTGCCAATCCCTTGGTCCCAACCAAGCCCAGCGCCAAACCTGCTGTGGCCAGGGCACAGATGCCCCTCCCCTGGCCCTGACCCAGCCTGGCCTGGACCTGCCACAGCGGGGAGAAGTGCTTCTCCTCTTCCAGGCCAGGTGCTGCTGCTACAGGGAGAGAGATCGGGTGGGGGTGGGGGGGAGAAGAGTCCTGTCTCCCCACCGTAGCCCCGGGGAGTCCCACTGCACCTGAAAACCTCATCCCCAGCCCCTCCCCAGAGCCTACACCCCCCTGCATCCCAACTTTCTGCCCCAGCCCTGAGCCCCTTCCCACACTTCGAACCCCTCAACCTCACTCCATCACATCAATTTTGTTATGTGCACCAATATATGTGTCACACATCACCTCTATACTGGTGCACATAACAAAATTAATTCCGCATATGGGTGGGGAAAATATAGAGGGAACACTGCTGACACGAGGAATATTTGATAACGTGTTCTTCAGTTTAGCAGAGAAAGGTCTAATATGATCCAGTATCTGGAAGGTGAAGCTAGACTAATTCAAACTGGAAATAAGGGATATATTTTTGACATATGAGGGTAATTAACATTAGGAGCAATTTACCAAGGGTCATGGTGGATTCTCCATCACTGGCAATTATAAAATCACAATTAGCTGTTTTACTAAAAGATGTGCTCTAGGAATTATTCTGCAGAATAATTATACAGGGGGTTAGACGAGATGATCACAATGGCCTCTTCTGGCCTGGGAATCTATGACAATGCATGAATTCGGCCTGTAAATTCCCTTTTTTCCTATGCATCAAGCAATGTTAGTAACAACTGGTCCACACTCTGTCTCCTATTTTTGTCCTCAAGAATCTTGTAGCATTTTTCTATTAATATTGGGTCAATTTTATATGATGTTTAATCAAAATAAATGTCAGATTTTCTATAGTGTTTGAAATACAGTACTGATGTCAGTATCTTCAGGTCTTCCAGAATCAATTCCAGCTATGGATTTGGGTTTTCAAAGCTCTTTCATTTAATCAAGACCCTATTTTAGAGGATACAGACATTTCAGAAACTTGTCTATTTAACATTCTGAACTGCACTTGGGTAGTTATCATGAGGTTTCAAACAGTTTCCATTTGTTTTTCTTTATCTTTCAGTTGAAATCCCTACAATTTTCTCCTGGTGATTGTAGCCTTCATTTCTGTAACAGGTTTCTTCTTCATTTGAGGCTGCCATCAATAAAGTAAAGTATTTACAAAATGGTGAATAAGTGAGTGATTTGGAAGTCAGTGCATGAGCCTTAGAAAAATACTAGCCTTTCAAGATTGTTGTCCTTTTCTGCCTTTGTATGGTCCCCTGGTACTCTAGCATTTAGTCTGGATTGAATAGGGAGAAAATGGTGTCAACTGTAGCATCCCAGATAACAAATTCGTACAACAAGAACAGGGGCTGCTCAAAGGAGCAGCTGTGCTCTTTGATGCCTGGTTCCATCCTTTGCATCATCTTATCTTAAGAATCCTCAGTGGCAGCACAGTATCTATTATCCAAAGCCTAAAACAGAATATCAGCAGGGAGCAGTCAATAATGATTTTGAGTTGTGCGGCCTGTTTTAGTGATTTTTTAAAGCTATCCACCTACAAAATATCATCTAAGAAGTCACCACAATTTACACTTCCACAAATGGCTGTACAGAATACTCCCGGATATAGGAACCTTATCCAGAAGGATTACAGGTGAACAGCAAGATTAATGTATATGACCCTGTCACAGGGTGGCACTGGCCCTTTAAGGAGGAAGAGGTCAGTGCACCTGTGATTTATCAGCTACTTCCCAACTGGGTTTTAAGAAAAGGCATGTGGAATGCAGAGGGGGGACATCCATGAGGGAAATCAGAAAAGGGCACATGAGAGCTGCCAGAGATCAGGGGACTGTGGGAGGTCCCCGTAGGAGATTCTTAGGAAAGGCTGAAGGCAGGGGAGCAGCAACAGGGATTATACATCGACATCTCCATGCTGTAAAGCTGGAGCCAGAGGAATGGAAAGGGCTGAGGGACAGGGGGAGTGAGGAAGCTCCCCTGGTGAGAATGAGAATGAATTCCCACCAGAGAGGCTGGGAAGAGTGGATTGCACTGCAGAGATCAGAAGGGCTGGAGTGACTGTCCAGGTAAATGAGTAGAAGAGGACTGAAGAAGAGCCCTCATGTAGTGGAAGATGCCTGGTTTGAGAGATGTACTATATTGATGGACTAGAAGATATGGGATTTTAAGAACTACATACACTGGGTTTGAGAAATGGACAGTGATTGAGACTTCTATGTTAGGGATGATTTGAACTACATTTTAGTAATCAACTGGTCCCAAAGCGGGTATTAGTGAATAAAAAAAATTTCCAGTGGAGTTTCTTGGGACTCTGAAGAAGGAAAACTGAGGCAGGTATGCCTGTTGTGCCATGGCTTACTCTGGAAGGGTTCTCCAGGTGGGATTCCCTATGACAGACCTGTTAGAGATAAGATGACTACTCAAAACTTTGTGACAGGTTGACACAGATACTTTTCCTCTTTCAACCTGCCCAATATTAAGGTGCCAGTTGTAGCACCATAGTTAGGGCCCTACCAAATTCAAAAAACACATCACAACTGTGAAATCTGGTCTCCCGCTGTGAAATCTGGTCTTGTGTGTGCTTTTACCCTATACTAGTCAGATTTTATGGGGGAGACCAGCATTTCTCAAACTGGGGGCCCTGACCCAAAAGGGAGCTGCAGGGGGAGGGGGCAACAAGGTTAGTTTAGAGCTGGGCAGCCAGAGCATAGCCACTGTTGGCCAGGCACCTAGCTCTGAAGGCAGCGCCCTGCCAGGAGCAGCGCAGAAGTGAGGGTGACAGTACCGCAACCCCACCCCCTACAGTAAACCCCTCCCCCTAAACTCCTTTTTGGGTTAGGACCCCTACAATTACAACTCTGTGAAATTTCATATTTAACTAGCCAAAATCTTGAAATTTATGATTTTTAAAACCCTAGGATGGTGACATCAACCAAGATGGACCGTAAATTTGATAGGAGCCTAACCATAGTTAAGACTGAGCCGAGTTATGCACTTAAAGGAGAGAGTCAGCCTCTTTCTTGGAAAATACAAAATTTTCTGGGAAAATAGAAAAAGCCTGGGAAATACAAAATTACAGCACTTACTCTTGGAATATAGAATTAATTTTCTAAGAATCTGCATGTAAATCTAGTCATTTAGGGGTCAAAATTAATTTCAAAATGGGTCCTTTAATAAATTTAGTACCCAGTTTCAGACCCTTTTGGTCCCAAAAGATCTAAACCACACAATACCACTTCCCATTTCTTTTAAACTCACTGAAACATTGTGCTGAGACTACATTAGACTTTTTTACTTATGTTAATTTCTCCCATTATTCTTCATATGGAAAGTTCCTCCTTCAGCAAGTGCTGAATCATAAAGTTCTTCTACAAAGAGTTCCATGAAGAACGACCTTCTTTTCAAAATGGTTAGAATCTTCCATTGTTTTCCATGGGACTGAATTCCCAAACTGCCCTCAGGTACTTCTCAAAGTAGCAACTTATCTCTTCCTGTTTTCTATGCGAGTGAGAGTGTTCTCTCTGCCTCCTTCCAGATTCCAGTCTCTTTGGAAACAATGGGAGATTTCAGCCATTTTGAAAAAGAGCAATTCTTTGGAGTTTCTCTGAAGAATATTTTATGCATCAGTCTCTCCTGAGAGATAAACCTGAAGTGAGGAAAAAAACAGCAAAAATCACAATTAATTCAAGTATTTAACTCTTTCATCTGATCTACACATCAGAAAGGAGAATGGAGGTATGATGGGGTATAGTCCTCACATGGGCCCTGAGAGGGTAAATTGGCCTAGTTAAGTAGCAAGTAGGGGAGAGATATGGGCTACTCGGATGCCACTAATTAGAAGCAAGAGGGGTTAAAAGCAGCCCTACAGAGGCTGCGCCAGAGGCAGCCAGTTAGAAAGGGGCTGAGAGAAGTAGCCAGTCATGGACTGGCAGGCCCATAGAAGAAGGGCTGCAGGCAGAGCAGAGTTCAATAGCTAACTGGAACTTGAAGGGAGAAGACCAGGGTCCTAGGTGGGGGAAGAAGCCCCACACTTGGGACAATTCAGTTCTGCAAACAGGGACTGGAAGCCAGAGAGAGCTCCTGGTTGGCTGCTAGGGCCTGCAGGCTGAGGTCCTGAGGTAAGGGCAGAAGAAGGCGCTGGAGCTGCATGGACTGCAGTTGCCACCGAGGGAAGTGGCTAGGCAAAGACTGTAGGTCCCCTGGAAGGACAGAACATGGACCGTGGCAAAGCCAGAGAGCAGTGTCATGAAGGGGACACCCCTGTCCTGGGAGTGATATGGGTCCAGGAGCAGAGGTGCTGGTGGGTGAGACACCGCCAGAAGAGGGTGCAGAGCTAATTCCCAGTACAGCCAGCAGGAGGTGCCACAGTGGTGAGTCGCACCCCGTCACATGTCACTGCATCACAGAGCTAAAGTTGTTCATATAACTCATCTGTGCCTGTTCATACTTCTACATGTTTGGAATTCTTTAAAGTTTAATCTGAACACAGAATTTCATGGGCTTATAGTGCTTGGTTTGGGATAATTACAACATCTCTGTAGTTTATGCTAAATTACTGATCTGTACTCTCAGTTTCAATTCCTTATTAATATAGTTTTTGCCTTGCAATTTGGCAGATGCAGTCCTTTTCAATAACTGAAAGGAGAGAAAGTCTACAGAAATGTCAGATCTCTGGGAGTGACTGGCAATTGGATTGGAATGGAGGTAGGATTTTCCAGCAGAAAGACTTCCTGCCCTAGTTACAAGGGTATCCACATTACTCAACAGTGACTGTAGAAACCTCATTTTTAGGAATGAAAAGATCAGGGCTGTATATTATTGATTAAGGCTGTAATTTTCTCATTGACATTCAGAAGGAGTCGGGTACCTTAAATCTTTTGGAAAATCTTAGTCTGAATGAATAATATCTAAGTCAGAAGTTGAGGCAAAGTCAGTATTTTGTGGATGTCTGACTAATGTAAAAAAAAAAGTGGTCTGTAAGAAAGGTGGATTAATCAAACCCTTACATATTTCAAATAAAATTTAATTTACTGAGGTTCAGCTAAATTATATTTTCTTTTTAAAAAAAATTAAAAAAAAACTTTTTGTGAATTTATCATGTATGAAAACTATAAGATTGACAGCCAAAAAGAGCAAAGTTTATCCACAGTTAAAGTATGTCTATGCTGCAGAGTTGTGATTGTTGCAGGTGTAGAAATAACTGAGCTAGTTTTGATCCACATAGGTTGCAATCACACCTCCTGATTGCAGTGTAGATGTAGTCCTAGATACACTCCACAATGCTCTTGTAATATAATTCGGTACACACATGTACAGGGCAAAGGACAGAAGCAAGACTGCCAACTCCAAACATTCAGAAATAATGACTCATGCCTTCCAAAATCCAGAGATTGGCTTAATTCTGAGATTTTTTTCAAAATAGTAAGTTTAAGGTTCTTTTTATTTGCTTTCTGTATTTTGAGCCATAAGGGTGTGCTCAGATCACATTTTTGAGCTTTCCTTTGCTGAATGCCAAACTTTTTTTCAGACGGAAGCTGTGATTTGTACATAATCCCTCATTTCCAGGAGCTGCAGCATCAAGTAACATCTCCACATACTCGATATCCTAAGACTTGGGATAAAATTGTGAGAGATGGCAACACTGATTGACGTCGCCTATATACCCATTCAGTCCTTGGCTTCTCTGCTGAGACTGCCAGAGCAATGACGACAATTAAAGCCAATTATGGCGGATGAGAGCTGGAATAAGACCATCAAACTCATTTCACAAAGACTACCCAAAAAACTAGATGGTAGCAACTTGTGGTCATTATCAAGCCAGGCTATTTTGAACTAATAACCTTGAGATGAGATGCTCTATATCCCCTTTCCCAGTCTCTTGTACCCTCACATGCGCTTTTTCTCTAAATTAATTTACACTGAGATTCCCTCCACATTGTTTAGAATTAGGGAAGTTAAATGCACTCAACGACATGCATCAAACGAGCCTATTTTTCTCCTGGCAACAGGAACACTGGAAAAGATATTAAAATATTTAGATAGGCTGTTAAGAAAAGTGACTACTACTGAAAGAGAATCTAGTGGCTGCATATACTCTTCTATTGTAAAGAAGATAAAGATGAAGGTAATTCCCAATTGGAATTGCTGAGTTTCTTTTTAGAAACAAATGCATTTTAATCAGTTCATGAAAGAGTTAATGTCTAAACTTCAATAACACCCTGATCCTATATTTCCACTCTTGCAATGAATGGTGATGCCTGACAAAAGTTGACCAATTATGTGAGAGCCTCGGTCAATACCACAGATACAAGAGATAACTGGAAGAATTGTCCTAGAAAGAAAAGATTCTGATCATTTTTCTGTCAGTGTCAATTCTATTTTTTCATAAGCTTCTTCAGTGGTTAAATTCTCTAAAGCAAGGTCATTTTATAACACCCTAGAACATGTCAATATAAGCCATCTGGATGAGCATATGGTGAAAATGTAATTAGAAAGAAAAAAGGTTTTGTTGGTTTCAGAAGTCGTCGATGGCAGCTTTTTCATGAAATTGGATACAGTGAAATCTGATATGCACAAACGTTTTCCAAAGTCTTCCTCCTCCTCCACTTCCCATGTGATGTATTCCCCAGAATAAGATCAAGTGAAACAAAATCCTAACAAAACCAGCAAGATTATCAACCTGAAAGGGGAAAATGCAGCATTTTACCCTCATTTTCAGGCAGGTATTGGGAGAGAGACTCTGTTTCTGAAAATATTTTATAATGACAGGTACTGCTCTAATGTTGATGATAAGATATTAAATATATTACAGCTTCCTTCTAAATGCTGCCTTAGGAAGGTAAGCAGTTGTGCAATGTGTTAAACTCAAATCATGAATGGATTTGGAAATAAGCCCTACTTCAAATTCAAACTACATCCACAAATTAGCAGCTGTCTGCTTGAACTTTTTTGTTGTCTAAGCACTTGGCCTTCGGAGGTGTTTGTTTTTTTTTCTCTCAAGATACTCAAACGTTTTCAAGCCTCTGTGTATTTGAGGACAGCTGCAGCACAAGTCTCATAATGGAAGTGACATAAAGTACTTCTAACTTCTCAGTGGCAATGACGGATGAAGGAGAAAAGGGACAATCAGGGATGGGAAGGTGGCAAGAGACCCTCCAGAGAGGGAAGTGGCTATGCATAATAGGAGAAGTGGTAACAGAGAACAGGAAGTCACACTGCCTCAACTTCTTAAGGGGGGAACAACTTATCCCTTTGTGGAAAAATGCTATGGAATTTTGAACCATCCCTTTGAATTTCATAGAAAATCATCTCAATTAAACCCTGACTTTTCCACAAGAGACGAAAACAAAATGTCTAATTTTTCAAAATCTAAAACATTAGTATCAGAAAAATGATGTTCACTTGTGCCCCTGATTCTGCCAGCTATGTGGGATTGCCGCAAAACACCAATTCACTCCTTTCTCCTTTAGTAACCGCGTTCACTTCTTGAAATATATAGCCAGAAGGGAGAGTCAAGCCCAGTGTAGTAAACAGTAGGTAATGCTGATTTTCATAGTGACCACTGTATAGTGTCACTCCTTCTCTGATACATCCAAGTGGCTCTGTGCATTGAAGGCTCAAATTGGAACTGGAGGCAAATGGAGTGTAGTGTTGCCCCTTTTTGACCCAAGCAGATATCCAAAATTCAGAGCCCTGGGGATGTTCCAGTTGAAAATAGAAATGGATGGAGTCTGGTATTTTTTTTTATTCAATCTTGTTTATTTACAAACTTACAAAGTCCTCCTTCTCCAAAGGCAGGAGGAACCAAGAATAAAAGCAGCAGTTTCTTAGGGCAGGTCTACACTACAGATGGAATTGATGCTCTGAAATCGATCCACGGGCAGTCAATTTAGGCGGGTCTAGTAAAGACCGGTCAAATCAACTGCAGATCGGTCTCTAGTTGTCCCTTGTACTTTATGCCCAGTAACTCAACCTAAGGTACGTCGTCTCCAGCTAAGTTATTCATGTAGCTGGAGTTGTGTAGCATAGGTCAACTTGCCATAGTAGTGTAGACATAGCCTTAGTTTACAGTCCTAAGCCTCTTTAGCCAATAGACCCAGAAATGCTCTCTCTCTGGCTTTTCGCAGGGTCACATTGTGTGCTTGGCTTTCTTGCTTTTTGCTTCTGCTCAGTCTGTGTTTGTTCTCTCACACTTACAGCCCCACCAGCACACCTGGTCACAATACTGCCCCCAACACACAGTGGTCATTTCTGGGGAGACTCTAAGGGCAGATCCACACTACAACTTTTGGTTTATACAAGTTTGGTACAACTATGCATGGAAAATCCACACTCCCGAGCACCGCAGCTATGCTGACCTAAACATCAGTATAGACAGCGCTATGTTGGCGAGAAGGCTTCTTCCACTGACATTGATACTGCAAGGTGGATTAACCTCGCTGATGAGAGATCTCTGTCCCATCAGCTTAGAGTCTCTTCATTAAAGTGTTACAGCAGCATTGGTGCAGCATTTTAAGTGTAGACCTGTCCCAGTAGGCCTTTTCTTAGGTGTGGCCCCTTAACAATTATCTGAAATGAAGGGCACATTCACACAAGCAATTTGAACGAGGTTTTAACTCAACCCATAACAGTAATACCTTCTTGATAGTTCCTTCTGCATAGGTGTTAGGCTGCTGCATATTGTTTCTTGACCTGGTTCTCCTCTCACATACATCAGTTTCACACCAGACTAACTTCACTGACATCAGGAGTGACTCCTCATTTGACATGCTGTTAGTGAGAGAAGAATCTGAGGCTTTCTATGTGGCCTTTACAATTAGTCTCATGGCTAGAGAGCCGACAAATCATTTTCCTGGTCTAGATAGGCCCACAGAATAACAGTTTCATGAAGGCTTGTATAGTAGCTTCTGTTCAGAAACAGAATTAATACAGGTTCTAAAAATAGGAGCTGTTGGCACTTACTGAATTATGATTTAAACTACACTGGAGCTTTTCCATGAAAGGTGTTTATTGTTTACCTGAGCAAAGCTCTTTTGATTAAAAATCTAATTGGGGCCCTTTCAAAAATGAGCTGAAACTTAGTTTCTTGCCACCTTTACATGCATCAGTGAACCCTGTTGCTGAGCCTAGTGGAATACAACTCCTAAGACAAAGGGGAGAAAAAGGCTAGAGGACTATTGAACTGAAAATATACAGTAAATGAATTGGGGTTGAAAGAGTCCACACCAAAATGGAATGAACAATTCTTATTTGTCCTGCTTCTGACAGGTTTCATTCTAAGTGGAATGACAGTAATCCATCTGCTTGTGCCTATCCCAGCTCACCATATCAAGCGGAAATGGGCCTTCAATGAAGGCATTTCTCTCTCAGCAGGAATAAGGAATTGGTATGTCCAATCCATCACGAAAAATTCACTTAATCAGCAGAGCAGAGCAAGACAAGAAGACAGAAACCTCAAATGAGGTCCTGGCTTCTGATGCGCTGATTAGAATATGCAGGCTCCTCACTAGAAACTGTTTAGGTGAGATCAAACTTGCTTTTAGAGGCAAGTTGCTATTTCTGTAAACACTAACAGCATGGTGAATGTGCCTGTGACAATAAGAAAATGTGGAGCATACCATATTAGAGAATTCCCGTCAGACCATGTTGCCACATCTGGTATAGCCTAAGCACATGACTGAAATACTTTCTGTCATTATGAATGTGAGAGACTTAGCTATGTAGCTTCTATTACTGTAAATAGGATTTGGAAAGGAAAAACCAAATACACTGAAAGTTTATGTTGTAATGGAAATCAATATATCTGAAAATATTTAAAATATGGAAAATATTTGAAAATGTGGAAAACATCCACAAATATTTAAATAAATGGTATTCTATTACTGTTTAACAGTGAGATTAATCATGATTCATTTTTTAAATCATGTGATTAATTGCAATTAATTTTTTAATCGCTTGTCAGCCCTAATAATTGTACATTCATATTTTTCTTTTGTTTAAAGCACAAAAGACACTTATTCCACACCTTCAGGCTCCCTAATAATTATTTAAAATGACATCCACAAAGAAACACCCAGCAAGCACATCACAGAATGCAAATGAATTTTCCAGCTAATAACTTATATAAGCAAAAAAGGTACTAGTCTAGTCTAACCCCATTCCACCCACAGCCCCATAGATGGGGTTTATGGTATACCCTAAATATCAACAATTTTAGTCTATTCAGACGCAGTGAAGAGCAAGCTCCAGAGCGAAGAGCCCTCACAGAAAATTCCCCACAGGCAGCCCGCCCCCTTTCTTGTCTCTCAACTAACTGAAACTGGCAGAAGCAAATGGGGGAAGTCTCTCAGGTGTGTGTAGTAGAGACATTATTAGCAGCTCCAAGGGAACTGATGAGCAGGTGTAGAGGTGGGCTATTGAATGACTAAACTGCTTATTTCCATCCTTTTCACCTCTTTATGTTGGTAGGACATGCAGACTAAAAACTTTGAGTCAAAGCTAGGTGGATTTTTTTTGCGGGGTCGGGGAGATATCTAAAGAGAGACATACTTTTGGGGGCAGGGACCATCTTTTTGTTCTGTGTTTGTAGAGAGCCTAACACATTGGGGTCAGGTCCATGGCTTGGGCTTCTAGGCACTATACTGATAGAGATTAATAATGAGGAAAATACTGATAATTTCATCCATCACGTTCTTACAAGGCCATTCTATTTCTCTACTTAAGTGATGCGCCAGTAGCAACATAAATGTTTACAGTCACTCTCACTGTGTGTTGAGAAGAAGCAGCCTAATATTAGAACTGCTATAATCTATCCACAAGTCATGGGTTTTAAAGGTTTAGATATTATGTGGCATAAACTGCTGTATAGTTTTGTTGACTGCAACTCACTGGACTTAACCTCTTTATTGCAGCTTTGACTTCGCGCAGGCGTAAGAGCAAAACAGACCCGTAAGAAAGCATTCAGTTATGCATATCACTCACACACATATAGGGAAAGAATCTAGTTCAGTGCAGTGAGCTGTCTCTTCTTCCACAGACACTGTACGTATTCTTCTCTCTGGAGACTCATGTGCAGAGAAGCTTACAAAGATACCATGCTTTCACAAGGAAGTTCTGCTAATGCACTGAAGTAAAGCAAGTGGGAGAAAAAGACGTTAATGGTTTGGCCACTTTACAGTAGCAGTTTAACATTAAATAAAAGGAATCTAGAGGAAACAGAACGTGCATGGAATGTGTTTACCTGCTACAGAAATTACTGAGATTTTGTAGTAATCCCTAAAGTCTCAGCATTCTTCTTATTTTTACTTCTTATTTTGGAAAAGGTGGGAAGGAAGGACTAAGAGAAATCCGCCTTGCTCATTCAAAGTATACAAAGAGGCAGGATAACTGTTCCTGACTACTAACCTGCCTCAACTACTCTCTGGCAAATGATCATAGAGAACAGAATTAAAATAACCTGGAATGACACATTGTACTGTAAGGAGATGAGTTTGCCCAATAGAGCTGCCATCTGAAAATTAAACCTGAGATATAGCGGGAAACGTGTTTGTTAATTATATTTTCCTGCTAGATCATTGTCTGTCTTTTAACACAACACAGCTAAACAATTTTTTCTGTGTCAACTTCCTCCATAAAGCGGTAAGCAACTTCCTTTGAAAAGGACACAACTGTCGTTCCCCTCGGGATATCGTACATACACTAAAATTAGGCTGGGAATGGAGAGGGGAAATAAGGATCACATTGGGCCAGTGGTGAGTTTTATTTACTCATCTATATTTATAACAAACACCCATCCAATTTCACTGAGAACATTTACAACACATTACACTTCACAATACGAATAATATAATCAGCAAGGTTTTTTAAAATTTGTATTTCAGTAATGCCCAGTTATGAATCAGGTCCCCACTGTGCTAGCTGCTGCACATAGAAGAAAAAGAGAGGCCCTGGCCCCGAAGAGTTTACAGTCTACTCAAAAGCCCCCTCACCCAAGTCCACATCCCTCCATCTTCCTTGGACTCAAATGCCCAGAAGGAGGGAGTGGGTTTTTAAGTTCAGTAGGGTAATCTGTCTTGCCTATAGCAGAAGAAGCTGGGAAACAAACTCCAGATTTGGGGACACTCAGAGAACCCATCAAGATGCCACACCACCAGCCCCTTTCCTTTAACCCCAGCTTGAGTACCTCTGCTGTTCTCAGTTCTGGAAAGATAAAATCATAGGCAAGCTCTCTGATAACCAGATTCTGATCCATTGAGGGCATTACAGGTTAAAACCAACACTATGAATTTTATTCAGAAACCAACGGCCCTCATCAAAGCCCTGATTTACAGCAGACATTGGGCCTTTCACTCCACTGCCTCAACCCAGTTAGAGAAAATGGAGGTGATATAAAACTGGATATTGTCAGCATACTGAAGACACCATAGGTACGTGTCATTTTATGGAAGGTTCTGTGCAACACTAAAAGACTCAGGGTTTGAGTGGGGCTTTAAATGTTCACATGGCCTTTTTGTAGAAGAGGTGCACTGTGGCGCTTTTTATCTAGACTGACTGTAAAACACTGTCCAAAGAGTTAATAGTGGGCTAGCAAGAGGATTTCTAAATGAGTTCCTTTACCACTATTGGCCTATGAAAATGACCACCCACAAATAATCATTTTATGATCATCCACAAATAATCATTTTATGATCTGGATTTGGTAAATCAACTAGTTAAGCATGTATATGTGTTTCCATTATAAACTGCTATTTTCATGTTGCATAAGTCCATTGTAGAAAGATTCCTGTGGCGTAAAATTTGGTATGTCAATACATTGTGTCATGTATTTTTTTCAATTTACCCTCTTTTCTACCATTTATTACACAGAGCTGAGAGGTTTATATTCTGATCCGTCAAAAATAACATATGTGCTACCTCATTATTTATTTACACTGAACAACCACACTCTGTCAGTTTAACAACAAAACCTTTTAGCACCATCCATAATTTATTGTTCTTTTCAAAGACCCAAAGCTTGGAATTTATAAAAACCCTGGGTAAAATCTTGACCCCAGCAAAATCAATGGAAAAACAATCCACTTCAGTGAGGTCAGGATTTAGGTAATATAAAGAATATGACAAAAACGAACTATGAAGTTATAAGTTTAAGGTTTTGATTCCTCGTTTTTTGTAGATTTGTATCATATTCTAAATTCTCTTTAAAGAAACAAAGTAAAACTTGAAATCTAGTGAACTAAAAAAAATTACAAGTAAGTTCAGATACTGCACCTAACTCCATTTTGCCAATCACATTTCCTATTCTAGTCAAAAATATTTTCTCTCCCTTATATTCTGGGAATTAGCTAGAGAAGTAATACAGAAGCTACCTATATAAGAATCGGAAACTGACTACCAGTATACACAAAAGGCTGTCAAATACACAAAGTAAATAAAATGTGAAAATAAACAACAACTATTTCTCTCCTCTAATCTATCTTGTTCAACTACAGTAATATTAGGTTTTAATTATAACAACAGTAGGTACAATACTTTTAGTTAGAAGTGTTATTTTAAAGTTTCCAGTGTCCCTTTAAATATATTTCTGCCAGTATATACCTTTATTAAACTGGTAGGGAAAGCAACAGTGTGAGTGGTAGTGAGTGTCAAGAAGTATGTAGAAGTGACAGAGTCCTGTGGCACCTTAAAGACTAACTAAAGTATTAGAGCATAAGCTTTTGTGGGCTAATACCCACTTTGTTGGATGCAAGCAGTGGAAGTATGTAGTGTGTAATAATTATTTTATTTTATATTCAAATAAAAGAATGTTTTAGCAATTTAAAAAATAAAAACATTGGATCAACTTCTATTGGAGAGAGAGAGAAGCTTTTGAGTCACTTAGTATCTTTCCCAGCCTGAAGAAAAACTCTATGAGTTTCACAGCTAAATATAGGATTGATCAGATAGTTTAGCATAAGTAGTTAGCATACATTCTTACTGTTCAAGATAAAGTGGCCCATTAACACCCCTGTAGTCATAAGACAAAAAGTGGAGTTAGTGGCTTACAGAGTGTTATGATATGTCATAAATCCAGTATCTTTATTAAGACCATGTATTAATAACATGCATTAGTAATGAAAGCTGTATCACAAAGACTAGCTAAATTTCAGACTTTTCTTGTAAACCATTTTTTCCTTCATTTCTTATGCCTTGATAGGAAAGTGAGAATTTCTAAGAAATTATTTATTCAGAAAGGGACACACAGAACATGAAATTCTTAATTTCCAAGGGAACTAAGATTTATAGTGTAGAAAACATTGTTAGTACAGGCTCTTGAATTATCATGATCACTTTAAACTACAGTATAGACCAAAGACATTAGACATGGACCAAAATATTACCACTCTAAGACTGGAGTAGCAAAATTGTTAGTTATCTAATTGGTATCACCAGCTACTCCAATCTATTTCCCTCTGCATTATTTAGTGCAAGTAACCACTTTGGAGTTAACACAAATAATAATTTTGTGCCTCTGTCCTCATTGCCAGTATATGATTTGTCATGTCATAGTTTGGATCTTCTTATTATGCTTTGGCCATAAAAACAAACCTAACAAAAATAGTGCTAGGTTTCAGAGTAGCAGCCATGTTACGTCTATATCCATAAAAAGAAAAGGAGTACTTGTGTCACCTTAGAGACTAACACATTTATTTCAGCATAAGCTTTTGTAGTCTATAACCCACTTCATCTGATGCATAGAAAGGAATTTACACTAGGTAAGATATATATACACACAGAAAATATGTGAAGATGGAAGTTGCCATAACAATTCTAAGAGGGCTATTATCAGCAGGAGAAAAAAATCCTTTTGTAGTGATAATCAAGATGGTCCATATCAGATAGTTGACAAGAAGGTGTGAGGACACTTAACATAAGGAAATAGATTCAATTAGTGTAATGACCCAGCCATTCCTAGTCTCTGTTTAACCCGAATTTGATAGTGTCCAATTTTCAAATTAATTCCAGTTCAGCAGCTTCTCGTTGGAGTCTGTTTCTGAAGTTTTTCTGTTTTAAAATTGTCACCTTCAGGTCTGTTATTGAGTGACCAGGGAGATTGAAGTGTTCTCCTACTGGTTTTTGAATGTTATTTCGGATGTCAGATTTGTATCCATTTATTCTTTTGTGTAGAGACTGTCCGGTTTGGCCAATGTAAATGGCAGAGGGGCACTGCTGGCACATGATGGCATATATCACATTGGTAGATGTGCAGGTGAATGAGTCCCTGATGGTGTGGCTGATGTGATTAGGTCCTATGATGGTGTCAGTTGAATAAATATTTGGATAGAGTTGGCCATGGGCTTTGTTGCAAGGATAGGTTCCTGGGTTAGTGTTTTTGTTGTGTGATGTGTGGTTGCTGGTGAGTATTTGCTTTGGGTTGGGGGGCTGTCTGTAAGCGAGGACTGGTCTGTCTCCCAAGATCTGTGAGAGTGAGGGATCGTCTTTCAGGATAGGTTGTAGGTCTCTGATGATGCGTTGGAGAGGTTTTAGTTGGGGGCTGAAGGTGACGGCAATGGCATTCTGTTATTTTCTTTGTTGGGCCTGTCCTGTAGTAGGTGACTCCTGGATACTCTTCTGGCTCAGTCAATCTGTTTTTTCACTTCAGCAGGTGGGTAGTGTAGTTTTAAGAATGCTTGACAGAGATCTTGTAGGTGTTTGTTTCTGTCTGAGGGATTGGACAAATGCAGCTGTATCTTAGAGCTTAGCTGTGTAGACAATGGATTGTGTGGTGTGTCCTGGACAGAAGCTGGAGGCATATAGGTAAGTACAGTGGTCAGTTGGTTTCCGATATAGGGTGGTATTTATGTGACCATCGTTCAGCACAGAAGTGTCTAGGAAATGGACTGCTTGTGTGGACTGGTCCAGACCAGGGATCGGCAATGTTGGCACGCAAGACTGCAGGGTAAGCACCCTTAGTGGGCACCGCCGGTGTGTTTACCTGCCATTTCGCAGACCTTTGCTCCCACTGGCCACAGTCGCCATCCCAGTCCAATGGGGGCTGCGGGAAGCAGCATGGTGCTGGCCGCCACTTCCTGCAGCCCCCATTGGACCGGGACGGCGAACCACGGCCAGTGGGAGCCGCGGTCGGTGAAATGGCGGGTAAACACACTGGTGGGGCCCGCTAAGGGTGCTTACCCTGCGGTCCCGCGTGCCAATGTTGCCGATCCCTGGTCCAGGCAGAGGTTCATAATGGGATGGAAACTGTTGAAATCATGGTGGAATTCCTCAAGGGCTTTTTTTTCCATGGGTCCAGATGATGAAGATGTCATCAATGTAGCGCAAGTAGATTAGGGGCATTAGGGGACGAGAGCTAAGGAAGCGTTGTTGTAAGTCTGCCATAAAAATGTTGGCATACTGTGGGGCTGTAGCGGGGTGGTCACCTGCTCCTGCCTGAAGGGGGTAAAACAGCCCTGGAAGAAGGCTGAGGCAAGGGAAAAGCTGGGCTGATTAGGAGGCAGCCTCAGCTGGGGGCCACACCCCAGACAGACCCAGCTGGCCCTATAAAGGCAGGGGAAGCCAGGAGCTAAAGGAGAGTCTCCTCTAGCAGTGGAGACAGATGGCCTGGAATGGAGCAGGGCTGGGGGAAGACCAGAGGAGCTGGGAACCTCCGGCCTGGAAACCCTCCAGGCTGACGGCTTAGTAGAAGGCCAAAAGGGGTACTGGAGTTGCAGGGGGCAGCCCACAGGTAGGCAGAAGCAGCAGGCCCAAACCCCCCGTTGCCTATGATGACTAGTTTATACAGACTGCAGTCAGCTGCTCCAGTGAAAGGGGGCTCAATGGTAACTGGTAGCCCATAGGCTGAGGCAAGGTGGGGACAGGGGATGGGGGTTCTCCGGGGAGGGGAGACCCAGAGATCTGTGGGGATACTGCCAGGTGGCAGCACCCCATATAAAAGGGGCACCAGAGTCCAGGAGGGACACGGGGGCAAGCGGGACATCGGCCTGAAGAGGGCGCTCTGGAGACTGGGAACGCTAATTCCCCGGACAGCCAGCAGCAGGTGCCGCACAGGTGAGTCACCGCGCCGTCACAGGGGCCATGTGGGTACCTATAGCAGTTCCACTGACTTGATGGTATATATTGTCCCCAAATGTGAAATAGTTGTGGGTGAAGACAAAAAATAGTGCTAACATACCTTCAAACAATGTCCTAACACAGTTATAGTCACAGTCAAATTTCCTCTGTATTGGTGAAATTATTTCTGTTTTGAGACCTAAGCATCACTCTTGTCCCACTTCATCCTCATGTGGAGGGCTTAAGTGGCATATAGGGCCTGATGCAGGCCTTCTACACTGGGATGTATATCATCTTAAGTGCACAGGCTTCATAGTAGATGGCTAGTATTCAGGCTTTAGTCCATCATAAATCAGGGATGGTTCTCTTTCTATAACATATTCTGTGATTAACTACCTCAGACTGAAGCTCTCATCTTCCTGATTTGCCCAAACTCTTTCCATGCTCGCATTTGTTCTCATTGTCTTACTTTCATCTCACTATATACAGGGTTCCTCAAGCCACCCATATCAGTGACTTCTCTTGTCGCTTTCTTCGATGCCACCTTTTATTCCTCAACCTTATTTCTTCCCATTCTAGGACAGTAAACGCTCAACTCCTTTTGCAAATCCTTCTTTAAAACTCACTTATCCCACAAAGCCTTTCAACCAGAACCAAGTATTCAATATATATGATTTAAAAGAAAAAAATCCACTAACAGCATGGATTTCTATTGTTCCACATATGCATCATCGATGTACTACGGGACACCTGGTAAAATTACTCATATTCAAGCGAGTTGAAAAGAAATCAATCAGGACTATGCAGTACAAACTTTCAAATTAACCACTAGTCGACTGAGCCCCTGTTAAAAAGAAATACTGCGTAGTTGGAGTCTTTTTATTTACCTTACCTTATCTTTAAGGCTTTAGGATTCACATGGGGAGGGGTGAACCCCCCCCATTTCCCTCCGCCCAGGGATAGGTGACACACACTCACATTTCCATACTCCACTCTCACACGGGGTAGGGGGGCAAGGGGGGAGTGGTAAACTGACGAACCCTCCCCTCCCATGCTCCCGGCACTCCATGTTTGGGACAGACCCACCTCTTCTGGTACCTAGCACCGCGTTTTCCTGAGGCAACTAGTGGGGGCGAGGATATGCAGGGTCACATCCTCCTCTCCCCCCCACCCCAGATTTCTGCCAGGGTTCACACTAGAATGTGGCCAGCAGCAGCGTTTTGGCACGGTGCAGGAGGGAAGGGATGACCTGGCCCACGTCTTTGCAGAGTTTCTCTTTCCCCTCACCACCACCCCCGCCCCAGTGTGGCTGGAAGCAGCTTGTCCCTTCCTGCCCACACAGTGTTGAAAGGTTGCTAACACCTTCAGGATGCTGCTGGCCATCAACATAAGCCAGCTGCCTCTGGCTACAGTGCAGGCAAGATGGGGTTAAGCCTGAAGGGCCCAGGAACCTGACCGCAGGGGCTTCAGTGAACCCCAGCAGAGAGGTGGCTCAGCGGGGAGGGGGCCCAGGGGACAGAGTAGCCTCATGCTCCCTGGGATCAGGAGACAGCAGGGGTGGGGTTTGAAGAGGGTTGTTAAGCCCCAGAGACTGCTATGGAGCCTGCAGGTTCAGGGCAGGAACAGGCTGGAAATCACTCCCCACCCCACCCCAGAGCTTAGCTGAGGGGCAGAGAGGCTTCCCCATGCTAGTGCTGTGCAGGGCTTTGACACATACCGGGCTCCGCTCCTCCTGGCCAGCGCCCCAGGCCAGGGGGGTCTTGGGCTTGGCCCAGCTAGAGGCAGTGGGGGAAGGAAGGAGCCTGACTGTCAGGCTGTTGGTGACCCAAGCGCTCCAATCAGGGGCTGGTTCTCTGCACAGCGCTGGGAGCAGGATGCACCCCGTCAGAGGGATATGGAGGAGCACTGGGATTTGGGAGGTGGGGGGTAAGGGGCAAAGCAGAGAGAGGACAGCAAGAGGCAGAGCACTTAAAGGGCTGCTGGGTGGGCAGCAGAAGTGACATGTAACCGGCAGCCACCTGGCACATGCCCGCACTCACCAGCCACTGCAGCTCACCGTGAGCCGCCAGTCCCAGCAGGGATGGGGGGTAAGGCACTGCAGCGGCTGGCCTGATGGACCAGCAAGGGGAGCAGCTGCCCCCGTGCACTGCATCTTACACACCCACTGTCAGCCACTGGACCCCACCACTCACCGCTAATGGGTGGGCAGTTGGCGAGCAGGGATCCGGCCAGCAGCAGAACGCGCCAGTACTGATGCGGGAGGGAGACAGAAAATATGGGACAACTTGTCCATTTTTAAGAAGTCAGGACAGCTGCAGGAGGGCTTAAATACGGGACTGTCCCTTTAAAAACAGACATCTGGTCATCCTATATCTAATATAGGTGTGTAAGTGTATAAGCATGTACAGTATTATTGGACTAAATTTCAGTTATAAGCCCCTTGGTCAGACATACTACTGACACTCCCATAAACACCAACAATGCAATGGTCAGAACTAGAGCCAGTACAAAAAAAGGACAATTTTTCACAAAATGGGAAAAATTTGCTCCTGTTCGCATTAGAAAAACTGGAAATTTGAAATTCAACCAGCTGTATTCAGGGCCTTGCTTTTATATCTGTTGTAACAAACCTCCCCTACAACAGTACAGTACTCCTGTACATCAAGCGAGACCATTGCTTCAGCACAGGCTGAAGCACACACTGAATAATCACCAACCTTAGAGATTTCCCATCTACGTATTCATCCAGACCAGCTGTGATTATCCTGTGTGAACTGACAGGATCACACCACAAGGAGGTATAGTAAGAAAAAAAGGTTAAAGGGGAGAGCCTTTCCAGCTAACAGCTATGGAAGAGCTGAGAGTGTGAAGTGAAGCAAGCATGGTTTCACATACAGCAAAGATATATGCAACTGATCTAACAATATTTAAACCCACAAAGGACCATTAATCAGCTAAGTCTGACTTCCTGCTTAACACTGGCTGTAGAATGTAATTCAGTAATTCCTACAGTGAGTAACATATGAAACATATCCATATGGGTTTCATCAGGTCAGTTAAGTGTCAGTAAATGCTTAGTCTGACAATGATAAAGTAATGTATTATTGCACAACATATTTGAATTTATCACAAATCTTTTTTCTTCTATCTTCTGCTGAGACTGCCAAATTTTATTCTGTTTGTTTCTATCAGCAATCTTTTCTTTGCAGTTACTTATATAAGTTTTCAAATGAAGCTCTTGTGAAGCTTAAATTCCTAGAATGCTGATTCTCTCTCTCTCTATAAGGAAGAGTGTAACCTTGTCTTTTGAAAAAATAAAAGGATAGGAAGGCTTGAAGGATTAGACTTTTATCAGTTGATATCAATAAACATAGATTTCACTGTACACACACAAACCGATGCAAATATATTTCCATGTATGATAATCGAAGTTTACAGAAAAATGCTGATTGAGAACTTAGAGTTTTATTTAAGGATATTTACTTTGCATATGCTGACATTTGATGTTGACAGTTTGTGTTTTCACAGTTATAAAGCTTTCACCTTTTGAATTTCAACATCTGTCATTTAATAATTGTCTGACCCCTCTTCCCATAATTTACTCCCGTGAAAATTTAAATTTATAAAAATAAATATTGACACTATCTGTCAAAATTATATATATAAAAAATTCTGCTAAGCCTATAAATATAGGAACAAGAAAACTAAATTAGTGCTGCCTTTAGGTTAAAGGGGTCTTAGATCAATAAACCAACCACACCAGGTACATTTGTGCAAACTGTTTTTGTGTGCAGTTCTTTGACTTTGTCTTCTCTAACATAATACATAGTAAAAAACCAAACAAAAAATCCTACTAAAGCTCTACTAAAAGAAGACGCTGTTCTGCACATGCTTCTCCCCCTCGGTGAGAGAGCAAACACACATGACAGATGTGTAGTCTCATCGCACGGTGCTCAAATGCTACAGTGATTAGAGTGGTACAAGAATCCTTAGCAAAGAGAAGAGACTGATAATAGAGAGAATATTTTGAGATATTAAGTCTAAATATTGTCCATTAATACTGCATATTAATCCTCTAATTTTTCAAACACCACAAAAATGTAATGTGATATAAAATATTCTAAAAATGTACCATTATGCAAAATTCTAATAACTGTACAAATGAATTAAGGGGAGCATAATAGTTCCAGTATATCTTATTGTATCAGTTTCTCTTTTCACAATTGCGAATAGCATAAAGTGGAGTTCTACATGGTCTCTAGATAAGCACTTAATTTTGATGAGATAGGCATATGACAGTTCTAATAAGGCATTTATAATATTATGCATTTTTTTAAATAGCAGATTGAAATGCAAATGTAATTAACATAACATTATAATGGGCAGAACAATGTTAATGAAAAAACAATATTTTATGTTTAATATTGAACAAAAATGTACAATAGTTAAGTAACATACACATGCTTAATGTCAGAACTTTCTGTAATTAAGTTTCCTGATATCCAATTAATTTCATGCAGGCTTCCCTGTTAAATCCTAACTGAATTCCTAAAACTACTTACAAACATAATACATGATACTGAGAAGTACTGAGCACACACAACTCCTACTGATTTCAATGGCATTACAAGCAATTAGTCCTCTTAGTATCAGCATCTTACAGTCTGATTTTCATAAATACTGACACAACTTCAGCTGAGGTCAGTGGCAGCCACAGGTGCTCAGCACATCTGAAATAAGAGGCACTCGTATATTAATAAAAACTTGTCACATTTACTGCATTTGATTTTTTAGTTAATTATATATCCAGAGAAGTTCCCATTTTCCTCATATGAACATTTATACACTTAAAAAAAATCAACTGATCAATGTACCACTGACTTACTGAACCCACGGTATGCAAAACTCTGGAATGTCTATTGAAACATGTGTGTAAAGTTTTTCTGCTGGTCTCAATTTACTTGGATTCTACAATGAATAATACGAAATATTTATTTTGTGCTGAAAAATAGGACTATTATATTCCAGGCAAAAATCTCTAATCTTAAATAAAGCAATACTGAGGTTAAGAATTCAAGCCCTCAGAATTTGGGCCAGTCAGTCACGGTTTAAAGCAAAGCCTGTGCAATATTATTTTTACTTACTATAATAAATAATGCAAACTGGAATTTCTATACAGCCTCACACATGATAATTTACAGAACATTCAGTACTCAGATATGACTTGTTTTTTAAAATCTTCAAAAGATCTATAAACAAGCCAAGCTTGAAGAAAATCAACTGAATAATATTAAAAGTACAAACATTGACATTTTCAAACTTTTTCATTTATCACTTTTTATCAATCCAAGCTTAAGAAACATGACAGTTTAGGGACATTTGAGACACACTAGAATTGGTCTTACCTGTAGCTGTTAGATGCCTCAGCACTAAGGACACCTTGGGGTTGAGCCACACATGTCTAGATTTGAAAATGCAACTCCTCAGGGACTGAAGGCTGATTCTCATGTATACTAACTGTAAATGCAGTTTATACCACATCTGTGTTATGGATGTTTGGGTTAATGAGTCAGGCCCTAAATATTTCAAACCTGCTGTTTAAATCATACTTCTTCAGAAGAGCGATTTTGTTTTTCAGGTCTTCAGAATCCAATAGAGCTATACTGAGAAATATTAAGGTGATGGATGGTGTTGTGGACCTTCAGAGCTGAAAGCATAAACTGACCTAAGAACTCTGCAGCTGGGGGCTGTACCAACTGACCGCACCACACCTTAAAGGGGAGGATGGTATCTGGCTTGCCCGGGAAAGGGTTATAGCGCTATAAGGGTGGGGGTGAGAGAGAGGAACAGCAGCTGTTGCAAAAGCAGAGTGGGTCAGCGTCGTGACACTATCTCATCTCCCAGAGACCAGAAGAGCTGGGGAGACTGGTAAAGAGTAAGCCCAGAGGGAGAAGCCCCTTTTCTCCAGAGCAGGTGGAGCAGGACCCATCCTCTCACCCTTGGGAAGTGGCAAAATGCCAGGTTTGGTCGGAATTCGCAAGGGCATTGTGCTAGGTGCTTCTTTCTCAGGGGGCGGGAAGGAATTTTTTCCTCACCACCAGATTGGTCAAGAGGGAGTGGAGGGTTTTTCGTCTTCTCCACAGCTGGTTCAGGGAGGGGGAGGATTTGTTACCGTGAGTAGGGAAGGGAGTTAGGATATGATGTTGCATCTCGTGTTCTCATCCATCCTCCCTGTTGAAGGAAAAGGGAGCGTCAAATTGTGGAGGTGAATGCATGGTTGTGCAGGTGGTGTTGGAGAGAGGGCTTTGGATTTTTTGACCATGAACTCAATAGGATGTTGTTCTAGGAAAAAGGATTGCTAGGAAGAGATGATATCCACTTAACAAAGAGAGAGAAGACCATCTTTTCTGGGTATTTGGCTGGTGAGTCTTGCTCACATGTTCAGGGTTCAGCTGATCGCCATATCTGGGGTCAGGAAGGAATTTTCCCCCAGGGCAGATGGTAGAGGTCCTGGAGAGTTTTTGCCTTCCTCTGCAGCGTGGGGCACGGGTCACTTGCTGGAGGATTCTCTGCACCTTGAGGTCTTTAAACCATGATTTGAGGACTTCAGTAGCTCAGACATAGGTGAGAGGTTTATTGCAGGAGTGGGTGGGTGAGATTCTGTGGCCTGCGTTGTGCAGGAGGGTCAGACTAGATGATCATAATGGTCCCTTCTGACCTTAAAGTCTATGAGAATCTTCACAGGCAGGCTTGCTAACCTAATGAGGATGGCTTTAAACTAGGTTCACCAAGGGGATGGTGACTTATGCCCAGAGGTAAGTTGAGGAGTGGGATACTGGAAGGAAACATAAGGAGGAGGGTAGAAGTTGGGAAGCCTCCTGATTCATACTGAGAAAGTAGGGCAATCAGCTAGTTTTCTTAAGTGCATGTACACGAATGCAAGAAGCCTGGGAAAAGAGCTGGAAGAATTGGAAGTCCTGGCACAGTCAAGGAACTATGATGTGACTGGAATAATAGAAACTTGGTGGGGCAGTTCATATGACATGGATTGTGTGGCAAATTTGCCTGTACTATTATGATGGGTCCCGCACTCTCTCTTCTTGTGGGGGGTTCAGGGCACCATTTCTTGCCCCTGAACAGGGCATTAACTACCCCACTAGTATCTTAGAGTAGGGAAGTGGAGAGGGAGGGACCCAGGCCTGCCCTCTACTCCGGGTCCCAGCCCAGGAGCCCTGAGGATAGCAGTAAACTATTTGAACTAGCTATTCCTTCCCCTGGGCTACTTCCCTCTCCTACCCTTCAGCTTGTGGGGCATCCTGCCCTCTCTCTGCACAAGTCAGGTGTCCCTTTACCTATGGTCTGGGTCTTCTTAGCTCACCACAGCACTTCTTCAAACTCTCCTCTGCTTTCCTCCAAACTGCTCTCTGCTCCAACTCCTCCAAACTGCTCTCTGCTCCAACTCCTCCAAACTGCTCCAATTCCCTTCCACTGACTGATTGAAGCAGGGGTTTTTTATCATGTGCCTGGCTTCAATTACTCTAATTGGCTTCAGGTGCCTTAATGGGCTCCAGGTGCTCCAACCAACTTTAGTAAACTTGCTTCCCTCTACAGGGAATAAGGCTTCCCTCTAACACTCTCCTGCTGCCCTCTGGCCATGCTGTATCACAATGGGTATAAACTGTTCAGGAAGGACAGGTATGGAAGGAAAAGGTGGAGGAGTTGCATTGTATATAAGAGAGTGGTTTCGCTCAGAGCTTCAGTTTCGAACTAGAGAAAAGCCTGTTGGGAGTCTTTGGGTTAAGTTTAGAGGCAAGATCAACCAGGGTGATGTTGTGGTGGCCATATGCTATAGACCATCAGACCAGAAGAATGAGGTAGACAAGTCTTTCTTCAGACAACTAACTGAAGTCTCCAGATCACAGGCCCTGGTTCTAATGGGGGACTTCAATTACCCTGACTTCCTCTGGAAGAGCAATACAGCTGTGCACAAACAATCCAGAAAGTGTTTGGAGTGCGCTGGGGACAACTTCCTGGTACAAGTGCTGGAGAAACCGACTAGGTCTTCTTGACCTCCTGCTTACAAACAGGGAAGATTTGGTAGTGGAAGTAGAAGTGGGTGGCAACCTAGGCAGAAGTGACCATGAGATGGTTGAGTTCAGGATCCTGAAAAAAGGAAGAAAGGAGAGTAACAAAATATGGACCCTGGACTTCAGAAAAGCAGACTTAGACTCCCTTAGAGAACTAATGGGCAGGATCCCCTGAGAGGCTAATATAGGGAGCAAAGAGTCCTGGAGAGCTGGCTGTAGTTTAAAGAAGGCTTATTGAGGGCGCAGGAACAAACCATCCTGAAGTGCAGAAAGAAGAGCAAATATGGCAGGCCACCATCTTAGCTTAACAGTGAAATCTTTGGTGAGCTTAAACTCAAAAAGGAAGCTTATAAGGAGTGAAATTTGGACAGATAACTAGGGAGGAATATAAAAATATTGGTAGACCATGCAGGGGTATAATCAGGAAGGCCAAGGCAAAACTGGAGTTGTAGCTAGCAAGGGATGTGAAGGGTAACAAGAAGGGTTTCTACAGTGTGACAAAGCTCTGTCCTTATCTTCGTGGATTCTACGTTTTCTGGCGGATTTCACTAGCCTCAGGGGCTCACTATGACCCTCCACGTGGCCCTTCTCTCTCTAGAGACAAGGTCAAAGCCTATTGAGCCATTTTCTTCATAAGCCAGTGAGGAGAAGCTATCCCTCCTGGCACAGTCTCGGTTGTCTCCCAATCTCAGAGACTAATTAGGGGAGGTAGAAAGGGTGGAGCCTGGGCTCCAGCCCAGGGACCCTAATAGTATCAGTTAAGATGGCTGACCTTTTAGCCACAAAACATAATACAATTCCCTGAGCTACTTCCCCACAGCAGTCCCCACTTCTTCAAACTCCACTTCACCCTTACCTCAGGGCTTTCTTCCTTGCGTATGATATGTCTATCACTCAGTCTCACCAACAGCACAATTTCTCCCCACAGCTCCTGACATCCACCCACATCTGACTAACTGGAAGGCTTTTAACTGGTTTCAGCCAGTCCCTGATTGGCTTCAGGTGTCCCAATCAGGCTAGCTGTTTCTACTGATTTCTAGAAGGTTCCAGTGGTACCAGGGATTTGTTTAGCCTGAGACTCACATACATGTTCTTCAGCACTTTCCTATAGCCATCTGGCCTTGCCCCATCACAACAGATATGTTAACAGGAAAGTCAGGGAAAGTGTGCGACCCTTACTGAATGGGGGGAGGCAACATAGTGACAGATGATGTGGAAAAAGCCAAAGTACTTTATGCTTTTTTTGCCTTGGTCTTCACAGACAAGGGCAGCTCCCAGACTGCTGCACTGGGCAAAACAGCATGGGGAGTAGGTGAGCAGCCCTCAGTGGTGAAATAACAGGTTAAGGACTATTTAGAAAAGCTGGACATGCACAAGGCCATGGGTATAGATCTAATGCATACAAGAGTGATGAGGGAATTCGCTGATGTGATTGCAGAGCCATTGGCCATTTGAAAATTTGTGGTGCTCGGGGGAGCTCCCAGACAATTGGAAAAAGGCAGATATAGTGCCCATATTTCAAAATGGGGAAAAAAGAGAACCCAGGCAGCTACAGATCAGTCAGCTTCACTTCAGTCCCTAGCAAAATCCTCAAGGAATCCATTTTGAAGCACTTGGAGGAGAGGAAGGTGATCAGGAACAGTCAACATGGATTCACCAAGAGCAAGTCATGCCTGACCAACCTGATTGTCTTCTATGATGAGACAACTGGCTCTGTGGATATGGGGAAAGTGGTAGACATGCTATATCTTGACTTTAGCAAAGCTTGTGATACAGTTTCCCACAGTATTTTGCCAGGAAGTTAAAAAGGTATAGACTTAATGAATGGACTATAATGTGGATAGACAACTGGCTAGATTGTCGGGCTCCTTGAGTAGTGATCAACAGCTTGATGTCTAGTTGGCAGCCTGTATCAAACGGAGTGCCCCAGGGGTCAGTCCTGGGGCCAGTTTTGTTCAACATCTTTATTAATGATCTGGATGATGGGATGGATTGCACCCTCAGCAAATTCACAGATGACACGAAGATAGGGGGAGAGGCAGATAAGCTGGAGGGTAAGAATAAGGTCCAGAATGACCTACACAATTGGAGGATTGGACCAAAAGAAATCTAATGAAGTTCAGCAAGGAGAAGTGCAGAGTTCTGCATTTAGGAAGGAAGAATACCATGCACTGCTACAGGCAGGGGACCGACTGGGTAAGCAACAGTTCTGCAGAAAAGGACCTGCAAATAACAGTGGATATGATAACAGTGTGCCTCTGTTGCCAAGAAGGCTAATGGCATACTGGGGTGTATTAGTAGGAGCATTGCCAACAGATCAAGGGAAGTGATTATCCCCCTCTATACCTGGAGTATTGCATCCAGTTTTGGTCCCTCCACTACAGAAAGGATAGAGACAATTTGGAGAGTGTCCAGCAGAGGGCAATGAAAATAATTAGGGGGCTGGGTTACATGATTTACGAGGAAAGGCTGAGGGAACTGGGGTTATTTAGTCTGCAGAAGAGAAGAGTAAGGGGGGCTTCGATAGCAGTCTTCAACTACCTGAAAAGGGACACCACAGAGAATGGAGGTAGGCTGTTTTCAGTGGTGGCAGATGACAGAACAAGCAGCAATGGTCTCAAGTTGAAGTAGGGGAGGTGAAGGTTGGATATAAGGAAACACTATTTCACTAGGAGGGTGGTGAAGCACTAGAATGGGTTATCTAGGGAGGTGGTGGAATCTCCATCTTTAGAGGTTTTTAAGGCCTGGCTTGACAAAGCCTTGGCTGGGATGATTTAGTTGGCGTTGGTCCTGCTTTGAGCAGGGGGTTGGACTAGATGACCTTCTGAGATCTCTTCCAACCCTGATATTCTAGGATTCTATGATGTAAGTTTGAAGCAGGTGTCCAGTCCGGGTATTCCACAGGGAAGATACAGTGACCAGATAAGTGGCTTGGTAAAGGACTTAAAAGAGGTGATGTTTAAAGGATCAGAATGGAGTGTCAGGGAAAGATTTCAGGGCACCTATGACTGGGAGCCAGTCCTTTACATAGGATGAACATCTGTCCCTTTTTAAAGGGACAGTCCCATTTTGGGGACTTTTTCTTATATAGGAACCTATTACACCCTACCCTCTGCCCATTTTTTCACAGTTGCTATCTGGTAACCCTACCTTTACAGTCCACCTTAACTCTCATTCAAGGTGAGGGAATGGTAAGGTCCCCAGCAGTGGGCTGGCTGGGGACCAGGATGGAGAAAAATGGGTGCTGGCAGAAGCCCCCCATGTAGATATTGAAATGATCATGAGGTTACCTGCTCTGTACACTTTAATTAGCTGGGTAATCCCAGACATCTAATAATAATGTTGCAGCCTGATTAAACCATATCCAACCTCTCCAGTCCTTCTTCTGGTATAGCTGGTGATCATCCTCAGCAGATCAGCACAGAGTGGGACCTGCAACAGCCACTCATGAGATAGCTCCCCATCAAGGAACCTCTAGACCATAAAGCATGAGCTGCTTCAGCATGAGCTAAAGAGCTAAGGCTTTTTTACTGAGGGCTCTAATAGCTCTGATCCTCTGTGGATCAGAACAGAGTGGGACCTGTAACACTCACTCTTGAGTAACATCGGTACAGCCAACTACTGAGTAAGGGGTAAACCTGGCTGCTGCCCAGAATCATGCCTGAAACTGCCAGGTTCATTCTCAGATCTCAGTCAGCAGCGTGACTCTGAAACATCTGTGCTCTAGAAGTGCATTTTGGGTCCCAGCATGTAAATAAGCACACCGAAGGTTCCACTTTGGGTAGCTTCACCAGCATTTTTAAAGATTCAAATGTATGGGCCCAATCATACAAAGAGAGATTACCGGGCCCAGTGCTTACTACTGTCGGTAGTCCCAGTCATTTCAGTAAGTAGAAAGCACTGGCATTGAGTCATCCTGTTCACTCACAGTCGCAAGCAGTAACTGTTTTATGGGATTAAGCCCCATCCTGACAGGGATAGTGTCCCTAACCTCTGTTTACCAGAAGCTGGGAATGGGTGACAGGGAATGGATTGCTTGATGATTACCTGTTCTGTGCATTCCCTCTGGGGCACTTGGCATCAGCCACTGTCAGAAGACAGGATACTGGGCTAGATGGACCTTTGATCTGACCCAGAATGGCCTTATGTTCTGTATTTGTTATTATGTTCTATATTGGGCAAGCACTTTGCAAAACGTTTTTAAAGGTAAAAGTAATATTTTTGAGAATTATGTAGTTTTGACTCATGCAATATCCTACTGCCCTTAAATAGGATTACATTTTAATGTTTGTACCAAGCTTGTAATTTGTTGACTTCACTCACAAAATAAAGAGGCCATTCCACAGAAGATATATATTCTTCAGTAGACAGATTGACTGTTAATGTTTTTACACACATCAGATCAAAGATGGGGCACAGTTACCCAGACAACAGATCTTGATATGTTTTCAGTTTGCATAAAGTCAAGTCTATAAACAGAGCCAGTCTTCACCATTTAATCATAGATTTTTGTATTTAATTAAATATGCAAATCAAATTTTCATTATGCCACAAATCAAGAACTCATGATGATTGATTACAGAGGTTTCAGTAACTCAGTTTGTCAAGGAGCCTAATTTTACAAACCCGATAAATCACAGAAAAAATAATAAAGGAGAAAAAACAGCATCTACTCCCCCATCCTGAAAGTTCTGTTTTTGAACACTGCACCATTTTACAGAAATCTTAAACTCACACGTGCAATTAAGAAAGCAAATGGAAGTAAAAACACCACAATTCTCTTTATTATGTTTTTATAAAGGATTAAACATCTGATGAGGAAGAGAGTCCTCTCCAGTGAGGGATATGTAATCTGCTCTTTGTTAGGTCCAAGCTATTTATGAACACCAGCAACTGATGTTGGAAATGATTAATATTTTAAATTGAATTCATTTTCAAAGGTTCTAAGTATCACTTGTTCAGGGATCATTATGTTTGTCCATTTTTGTTTTGCTACTAGGGAAATAAATCCTGTGTAGTTTAGAGGAACATTCATGTTTTCTATCTGAATTCTGTAGAGCAGGGATCGGCAACCTTAGCATGTGGCACCGCAGGGTAAGCACCCTTAGCTTGCTGGTTCGCCGATCGGGGCTCCCACTGGCCACAGTTCGCTGGTCTGGTCCAATGGGGGCTGCGGAGAAGCAGCACGGTGCTGGCCGCCGCTTTCTGCAGCCCCCATTGGACCGGGATGGTGAACCGCAGCCAGCGGGAGCCGCAATTGGTGAATCAGCAAGTAAACAAACCGGCGGGGCCCACTAAGGGTGCTTACCCTGCGGTGCCGCATGCCAAGGTTGCCGATCCCTGCTGTAGAGTAACACAGTGGTTCAAAGTAATGGTGCCATTCCTAGAAAAACATTTTTGAATCTTGACTTTTGTTCAGAACCAAATACATGAAACATTAAGAAACCTGAACAGCCTATAACTGCAGCCAGAACAGAACAGAAAATACCCTCTTTAGTTTAGATTCTCTCCTCCTACCCTACTAGTAGGAACAGATACATAATAGGAGCCACCTCTATAAACAATGTTATATCTGCACAGCTCTTTAAAATATACAAAGCTGACTTCATTTAACAGAAAGAGAAATACATCTTCCCAAGAAGGAAGGAAACTAAGAAAATGTAATCAGGTACCTCTAAACTCCAAACTACAAATCAGTTAAGCCCTCCTGTTGACAATGTGATATATGCCATCATATGCCAGCAATGCCCCTCTGCCATGTACATTGGACAAACCGGACAGACTCTACACAAAAGAATAAATGGTCACAAATCAAATATCAAGAATTAGAACATTCAAAAACCTGTCAGAGAACACTTCAGTCTCCCTTGACACTCAATTACAGACTTAAAAGTGGCCATTCTTCAACAAAAACACTTCAAAAACAGACTCCAACGAGAAACTGCAAAACTGGAATTAATTTGTAAATTAGATGCCATCAAATTAGGCCTGAATAAAGACTGGGAGTGGATGGGTCATTACACAAATTAAAAACTATTTCCTCATGCTAAATTTTCCCTCTACTGTTACTCAGACCTTTTTGTCAACTGTTTGAAATGAGCCACCCTGATTACCACTACAAAAGCTGATAATAGCCCACTTTAATTGAATTATCTTGTTAGAATTGGTAAGGCAACCCCCATCTTTCCATGTACTCTGTATATATATCTTCCTACTGTATTTTCCACTCCATGCATCTGATGAAGTGGGTTTTAGCCCATGAAAGCTTATGCCCAAATAAATTTGTTAGTCTCTAAGGTGCCACAAGGACTCCTCGTTGTTTTTGCTTATACAGACTAATACGGCAACCACTCTGAAACCTGTTGATAGGGATAGCTAAGCCATCATTGAAGAGAAAAGCCCCACAACTTGTTCCCAGATGTAGCATCTGACCCTCCCCACACCATACAACAGTCACAGAAGATCCAGTTTTCTTCCCATATCCTTTTTTAACATCTAAAAGAGGTTGTTGCAGGAAATCACATGTCCCAAATGCCATCAGTATGCAGATGATACCCAGCTCTACATTTCATTGACCTCTGATGTTAACAGCAATGTCTCCCAACCCTCTGCGCCCTCATCCCTGCCGCATGTCTGGCTGGGTAGCAGCCCCTGGCTGAAACTGAAATCAGGCAAGATAGATGTGATGCTGGTGAGAAGAGAGAAAAATGTTGAGGTTCTGGCAATCATTACTACCCTCACCCTACATCAAACTGGTCTGCCCTCAGTGTGTCAAATCAATCTACAATCAAGGAGTACTCCTTGGCTTCTGACTGCTGCTGAATATTTAGATAGTAACGTGGCGAAGGTTGTTTTTATCACCACATAAAATAAGCCACAGATTGCACTCTTTTTCAACATGGACATCACACCTCCCCTTGTGTTCCTCCTGCCATGGCAATGATCCAAGATTCTGCAGATAGATCCTCTCTTCTCACAACAAGAACAGCAATCCCAAAACACAGGGAAATCAAAGCAAGACATGCAGGTGGGTAATAACCATGAACCACTTGGGTCAGCAACAGTATGAACAACACATCATAACACTCCAAATGGCGGGTATGTAGCAACAGGTCCTGAGTAACAGGAAACAAACCAACACAGGAAGCAATAAGCAAGAAGGCAATGCACCCCAGTCATCAGACTCCCACCACATCTATGCTCCACAGGCACAATCAGACTTAAGGATAAAACTCTTGACGGGAGGAAAGGTGGCTCTCTCAGCAACAAGGCCAAAGCTGTGGGACTCACTGCAGGATGAGAAGAATGAACACAACTTTCACAGACTTCAAAAAGGGAGGAGGAAAAAGATGAAGGCAAGAGGAAAAGACGAAAACTGAGAAGAAGTAATGGGGGCGACAGGGCAGTGAGAAAGATTTGAAAATTCCTGGTCATCTCAGGGAGAAAAAGATACACACTGTGACTATGGAGGCACTCCACTGTTTAAGAACCTAGATGAAGCTGAATCAAGACTAGCATATGGCCCCAACAAGGAGGAGAGCCTGCTACTTATATTGACAGCTAGCAGAGTCAGCTCAAATACTAGTGATTTATGCTTTCCATACTGGTGACCATGTTATCAGTGTGCAAATGGCCATCATCATCATTCGTGAATTTCAGGACATGAAAACACAGCACAAGCCCTTCCCACCAACTCTTTTAATAATACTATCAATATCTGCCATGAATGTCAAACATAGTTATTCTTCATCTCTTGGCAAGATTAACCTTACTTGGGATTTACTGGTGATTTATTCTAGGACCTCACTAAAAATTAAAGTTTTGGTATTATAAAACTTTGTTCTTTCATCCCTACAGTCTCAGAGCTCTCCTGAAAGCTGTATTCATCTCTCACGTCGAATGGACAGAACTCTGCATTTTGCATTCAGTTACAGCCAGATGAATCCCTTACACTGAAACTGAGTGGCATGGTCTATCCAGTCAAATATATGCATGCAGCTTTTTGTGGTGCTCACCTTCCTTTGCTTTTCTGTGAACTTTTCTTTCTGCTCCTTCAGACACGTCTACAATGTCCATGTAATCTTCAGAAGACATTAAAGCTGCACTAGCTATGCTGGAAGTATTAACTCACTTTCTAAATCACAATGCAAATTCTCTTTTGCTGGAGGTTGGGGAAGGAGAGGGAATGGAGGGGTTGAACAGTGGAAGAGTGTCCCCCTGTCAGTGGAAGAGCGTGCTATAACATTTTGATCAAGCTCTTGCAGGTTTCAAAATACGGAATATTTGGGATTCAGAGCAGGCAACTCACTGCAGCAAAATTAGCTATTCATCTCCATTCTTCTGTATATAAATGAGCAAACAAGTTATAGGCAAAGTGTCTGTCTACATGGTCTGTTTAGTAATTCTGAATGCAGGACTCTCCAGAGCACAGATTCCCAGAATTAGAGTTAAAGCTATCTCTAGCACTGAGTTATCACTACTAGTTAATTTAAGTTGGACAACAGAATCTACCATAAAAACTGGGAAGGTAAACCAACAAAATGGTTGTCACTTTGTTTAAAAGACAAAAATGAAATTCTTCAACAGGCACACGTATGGCATAAGTTACTGTTTATTGATCAGAAGAAACTACAAAGCAGATAGGGCTGGATTAAACTAGGTGCTTTTATACATATTGGGATCCCTTAATACAATTATATTCTGGTTCTCTGTACAGTGCCTAGCACAATGGGGTGCTGGTCCAAGACTAGGGCTCTGAGGTTCTATAGTAGTACAAATAATAAATATGTCATGTCTATCGCCTTACTGGTTTAGTACCTTCCAGAGATGCACCAAACAAATCACCTGGTGTCCGTCACATATGGTAGCTTTTCCAGCTATTTGTTTATTAAGAAGCACTATGTGATTTGTGTTTGTGACAATCAGGCTGAAGAAGTGCACCTTGCATTTGGAATAGAAAGTTGTGAGGTTTGAGATGTCCTTCAGTTTCCATGAGAGTGAGTTCTACCATTTTGCACAGGCCTGTGAGAAAGTTCCATCTACTGAACAAACAAGATTTATCCTTGCGGTAAACAGTTCCATCATCGACTGGGGACTTGTTCCTAGAGCACAAAGTGATCATTTAAGTAACCTGAGCCAAGATCCTTAGGAGTCTTGAAGTTAAAAACTGAGATCTTTTATTTGATGTGATATCCTATAGGGAGCATGTATAATAAACAGAGATCATGTCTGATGTTCTCACAGTAACCTATACTGATGATGTGCTGTGGCCTTCCATAACAGTTGAATTTTCCATACCCAGGTAGATTATGTTGCTGTAGTCTCAACTGGGAAGTAATAGAGATGTGTATTTTTGAGGTCAGGTCATCATCCATAGGCTGGGGTCCAGGCTCCTAACCATCTGGATGTGATAGAATGCATACCTTGTGCATACTGCTATGTGAAAGCTCATCATCCACAAGGAGTTCAGGAGAATTATACTGCTGACTATCTTGACTAAATGTAAGTCCGTGTCTCTGACCAGTGGAAACGACACTCTGTTCTGCTAACTCCTAGAAAGGTTTTTTCTGACAATAAGAAGAACTTTCTTCATGCTGGATTTTAGTTTCAATCAGCTCCATAATCAAGCCTCAGCTATTTAAGTGTTAATTTCCATGGGACACTCCACTGCAAAACCTTCTCTCTCTGGGGAGAGGATGAAAGAATAAAAACATGACAGATGTTAGTCATGTTGCTTAAGCATTACTGGAAGTCATTCAGATACTACAGGCATGACAGCGGTATAGGAACCTATAGAAGAAGAATTATATTTGCTATAACAAGAACATCACTATAACAAATTGGCAGAAGCAATGGTTCAGTGTGAAGGTTTAACACATATATCTACTGAATGTTACTCAAAAGCTAAGTAAGCAAGGTGTTACTTTTTGAGATCAAGATAAGAAATTCAGATACACTTCCATTATCAGTAACATACTGGTTGGTGTGTATGTGTAACTTCTTCTAGGTAGGATAAAACTTTTTAAATGTTTATGGTCATGTCACCTTGAACTTCTATATTTGGCTAAGATATTAAAAACCATGATATATCAGACATAGAAAGCTTATGAGAATTTTAGTGTTTAAAACACCCTTAGCTTCCAAACTCCAAACCTGCAGTTGGATCAGACATAATGACTAACAGATCTTATGCATTATATAAAACACTATAACTATACAACACAAAAACAGAACTCTCTGAATTTTCACCCACCTGACAGCAGTCAGTGAATTTAAAGATTCTCTTTAAGGCAGCTAGTAAGGACCTAGAATGCACTTTAGATAGCTAACTGTTAATGATTGTTGTTTACTTTACTTCTGTGCAAATGGTCTCCTGATTTACTCATGCTTACCAAAGACAGCGACTAACTAAACATTGGAGGGAAAATATAGATCTAATGCAATTTACTTTCGATCTGAGTACTTTGGAACACAACTTCCAAGCCTCCTCTTAAGAAACTCTGAAAGAATAATTCATGATACCAACAGGTTGCCAATCAAGATACAAAGGCACAGAAATCAAGGTTCAGAATGAGCTCAATTCACTGTCTACCTCTGCAATTCAGATAACAAATCTTTCTTTAAGTATATGTGTCCCTGTTAGTCCTGTTGTTGGTGCCTACTTAAGGTTGCCACTGAATAGTCGTGGCAGGTGGCTGCAGTAGCTATGGGCTGCTAGGTCACATGTAACAAATCAATGCAAGAAGCATGGCTCAACCAGCTTGATGACAGTGTTGTATAAATATATTTTGTAATCTTCAGTGACACCATAGGATATGGTGTGTCTTCTCATTATTCTAAGTGTATTTAAATGTTCTCAATCAAGTGCTCCAAGGACTTGTATGAAATGGGATCTTATCAAAGTAGGAATCCCCTTCTTTCCCAAGTGGATAAGTAATAAAAGTGAATATTCATATATGGAGGAACAATTGGAGTTTTACTAAGAAAAAAAATACTTTCAATTGATTTTGAATTCACCAGATACTTCTGAAGTCAATTTAGTACCAAATGAGATTATAAGAAATCCGGGATTGGGAATATATAGAATAAATGCACAGCTCCTAACACAATGGGGATTTGTGAGAGAGTCCATACTGTGAGACAATAAACAAACAAAAGACAATAATAAAAATATTAGAAACTTTGGGGGCTTAAATTTATAATGACTTTGCAACTATTCTGCACACAAAACTTGCAGTGAAACCAGTGGGAATGCCACATGCAGAAGGGGCTACAGGACATGATCCTATATTATACAGGAGTCACTTACCCATGTTCTGGCATTTAATGCAGCAGCAATTAAACTGCAAACATCAACACTACAAAATGACAACACTTTCCTGAGCAGAATCTAAAGTCTATGTTATCAAAATAGCAATATTTCTCATATTGAATTTAGAAATGGCTCTGCAATTTATGGATAATGCTAACTATTTTTTCCTATAGCTTCTAGAAGATGCATGAGATAACACGAACAAGCAGATAAAACATATTTTGTGAATTGTTTTGTTAAATATCTTTGAAAAATACACGAAGAAAACATTAAGATTGCATGCTTAAGTACATGAGTTGGGAAATGAAAAAGTTAAGGTTGCACACACAAATATTAATTCTACCCCTTTTGCATAGAACACAACTGCATACTATTTATCAAGTCCTACAGTATCTCGTTTTTTCCCCTACAACCACATGTATGGCACCGTATAGTATTCTATTACTTTCTGTTTGCCAGATACACACACCAAGAAAGATTTTCTATAAAAATACACAGTCTCTAGTTCTTACACTTTATAATATAAATTAAATACAGCAATACAGAGCATTAGTGAAATTTTGCTGTTATTTATAGGCCAACTAAGTACGCAGGTAGGTTAGTTTTGTAGTCAAATGTCTCAGTTTAGAAAGACTATGGTGTGAGTGTGTGTGTGTGTGTGTGTGTGTGTGTGTGTGTGTGTGTAAATCAATTAATTCCCTGAATATCACCCTAAGAAAGGATGTATTGCTAGCTGAAAATGAACAGTATTGTATATGTCTAAATAACTAAGTTACTAATATATATTCCCCAGAGGAAAAAAAATGTATTGCATAAACATTTTAAGTAGGCTTCACCGTAGCTCAAGATTTTCCAACTATTTATTTAGACAGTCTCCTTTTTTGGGTGCCTAACTTAAGATGCCTTAAAAGAGCCTTTTGCAGAAAGCCCCGAGCACCCACCCTCTGAAAATTATTCTTTTTTAAGGTGTCTCAGGTTGGACACCTAAAATCACTAGTCATTTTTTAAAATCCTGGCCATGTTGAAAACATAAAATGATGGTAAAAATGACAAGGCATGACACATATACAACATGCAAAATTGTAGAAAAATTATGATATTATATGATACTTGTTTGAAAAATGTGTGACTATGGAATTAAGGACTGTATTGTAATGCATAAGCACAAACAGGCAGAGCTAAGGATGCATGGGAACCCTCAGTGCTATTATTTCTTGACTTTTGAGTACTGAACTGTGTAACCGTAATGATTCCAGGGCATCTCAAATGTATACACTGGGGTGTCTTACAAGATAAGCACCTTAATTCACTGTGCACATTACAAGATAAGTCCTACCTCATCCACCACATAAGTTAGGTATAGATTTGCGTACAGCACTTTACAAGCTTAGTGTTATCTTTGTCAATGTAATTTGTATACCAAGAGAGCAATTTGTGCGAATCCAGACAGCAATTTTCGCAAATCCAGACAGCAATTTTCAAACAGTCACAACACGGCCACATGAAAATTAGTTTTTATCAGAACAGAGAGACATTTTTCAGTGAAGGATATTTCCCTTCCATATTTCAACTTTCTAGCCTCAGCTTTTTCAGCACGAAGTCTGGTTTAAAAAACAGACGCTTAAAAAAATAAACCATTATGGGGAAACTGTATTTGTTTACACCGTACTCAGTGTCACAAATGGCAAATAATTGATTCATATTTGCTCAAACATTGAAATAGAAAATTACGTTTGGAATTCATCAGGGATGAAGTTTATAGAATTTCAGTTTGAAACTTGAATATTTTGGAAAGTTATCAGTAACTGAAACAGGAGTTTAGAATGAAAACAGTCATGTAATTTTAAATATAGGAGCCTTTGCCAGTTGCACTATATTCAGAAAAGGTAGAGTGGCAAGCTGATTATAATGGCATCAAATGAATCTACTTTCAAACACATTAGTTTTTAACCCTGTTTAAAAATGCTTCTCAAGTATGGGGTTAAACATCTTTGAAACATATATTTAGTCAAAACTGACTTCTTAGTTTATATTTTGAATAAGACATAAAATTGCAAGCAATTCCACATGGGATGTCAAGATCTGAAGATCTTTAAATGTTGCTCAGTAGAAGGTTCATTAAAAAACATATCATGTTGCTAGGTAATAATCTATTATAATTTTGTTTTGATCATTTCAGATAGCTGTCTTGCCTTCATTCTAAAAGCAGATTTTGTTTCATTTTACTGCATGGAAAAATAATTACTCCAACTCCAAAAGGTACCTTTTAGGAAATGAGCCAAACCACTATTTTTCTTTATCCTTCAAAGTAGTAAATATTTATACTCAGGGAAAAGGAGCTTGTGTTACAACTCTAAAGATACATTTTAAACTAGTTTTTTTGTAATTGTTCTGCCTTATTATATCAAAATATAAAGATGATTTTAATTGCTGGATGATTTACACAGAATCTGGTACAACCAAAACTTATCTATTCTTGCAAGAGATCTTCCATCTGATCTGTAGCAAATAAGGCGCTGACGTATCAAACACTTACACATGCTTCTTTTATAAATAGCATAAAAAGCCCCATCAAAATCAGTAGGATTATTTATGTGCTTATAGTTAAACCTGTGCATAAATGTTCGCAACATTGAACTCTAATATGATACTGAAAGGATTTCTGCTTACATTAGCAAAATTCCAAGTATAACTGCTTTAACGGAGGAGTGAGAAAAGGAAGGCCATATGCTTCCAAATGAAAACTTCATAAAAACCCAGAACACATTTTGACTATTATTTCTGATTAAAAAGCTAATTTAAAATGTATCATCTATAATTGTGCAATGGCACTACACTTCTGAACCATAATCTACAATTACTCAGACACAGTTAGTGAGGGTAGTATTTGAAAGCTGAAGTGGTTGGTCAAATGATGGAAGTGCAGAGGGAGAGAAAAATCAATTGCTAGGGGTCATTAAACAGTTGCAATGTTACAGCTCATATGTAAAGCAGTAAAATATCATAACAAAAGATTTCTTGCCAGATCCATCACTGGTATAAATTGTAGCCAATGAACCCATGTGGATTTACACCACCAGAAAATCTGCCCCTTAATTTGTTAAAAGTCAGTGCATGTCAATCATTCTTAATAAAGCTATTTCTACAGCGTGAATTGAAGATAACATGAATGTACTCAATATAAAAGAGTTAATAAAGATTTTCTTGTATTCATTTTTTAGCCTTTATTTACCAACTGCACTGACATGCATTACTAAATAATGAACAACATCTTTGAGGGAGATATACAGTCACAATAACTTAGTACATAAATACTAGATGCATGCTTCAAAACCAATAATGTTCATGTTTGGGGACCAAAACATTATTTTTTCTAAACTCTAGATTCTGTCAGATTACCTGTCTTCACAGCGTAAAGGTTACCTGAAGCCATTCCTGAATCCCAACATAATTTATTAGTATGAACAATGTATCTGATTATAATATTTGCCTACATGGTTTTTAGGTAATTTGAATAAGGTAATTTGAATTTGATTATTATTGTTATTACAGTACTATTAATCTTTCATCTAGCACCAATAGCGCTTGCTATGCATTTTGCAAACAATAATGAAAACAAAAAATCCCTCTGTCTAAAGAATTTAGCCTGAAAATAAGCAACATATAGATGTGATAGAAGGATGGGCTGTAGTGACAACACAGTGACTGAATGGGAATGCTTAGCTCACATACTACCTAGTTGCATTATTTTTATTTTGCATATATAATTAAAGTTGATCACCTAGTTTATTAACACTTCTTTGCAGGGAAACTAGAGTGTACAGGCATTCTGGAAGAAGAATATGAAGGAAGCATGGGAAGCAGAGAAGAGAACACTAAAGGGGTGAAGTAGTTGTGTGCCTTTGGGGATCTGCTAGAATCAAGATGAGACAAGTACAGATTGATAAGCAAGCATTAGGTTTTATGGCCTTGAAGGCCAGGAAAAGGAGGGGAAATGAACTATGGAAGATGAGAGTAAGACAAAGAATGCCCTATATATAAATATGCATGCACACATAGGTATGGACAAGCACATGGAGAAAGACAGAATTAGGTAAACTTTCTCATGGGAAAACTGAAAATGTTGGTTCATTCTACAAAATTCAGTAAAAATATTAAGTTGATTAAAGATTTGCATAAACGCGCCGGGAGTCAATTGTGTGTAAAATCACGAAAACTAAATTTACAAACCCACAATGTTCCATATCTAAAAATGCTGATTAGTGATTCTCTCTGCCAATGTAAAACATATATTTTGGGAAAATCCTCTCCCCCAAGTCCAGACAGCAGAATATAGCATTATTATGTGTAACTGAAATGTAATTAATGGTAATGACATTTTTTTCATAGATTCTAAGGCCTGAAGGAATCACTGTGATCATTTACTCTGACCCACTGTATAATACAGGTCACAGAACTTCCCCAAAATAATTCCTAGAACATATATTTTAGAAAAAAATATCCAGTTTTGATTTAAAAATTGTCAGCAACAGAGAATCTACCATGATCTTTGGTTAGCACATACCCTTTATCCAGAGAAAAATTCAAAGGCATTTAGAAGCAAGGACCTAAATTCTAACCTACGATATATACATGCAACTCCTATTGCTTTTAGTAGAAGCCAAATAAGTAGATTTAAGACTATAAATTGCCTGTTTGACCTTCTATTAGAAAGATTTATTTATGCACACTTTGCCTCTTTTGTTATTACTTCACCCATCACTGACATACAGGTAGAACACACACTAACACTACCCAGTTTAGAAATAACAATACCTTATAAAACTGAAACTACTGCGTGTTTGGAAAGGATAATCAACCAAACTAGAATTCGGCTAGGCCACTAGGTTTAATGCCACTACACTTGTCAGAACACTCATAAGAGATAGAACCTTTGCTTTAAAACAATATTTTAACACCCACCCCCCCCACACACACACACTGTGTTAAAAGAATATTAAGGCTGAAGAGTCAACACTCAGACATTAGCAAATGTCTGAATCAAGGTTGTCTGTGCAAACTGAGCATCCAGAAAATGAGGAATACATTGTAAGTTTGGCACAAGTGGCTTGCCTAACACTCCAGGGAAAGTCTATAGCAGAGACAAAGAAAAAATCCAGCTCTTCAGGGCAGCATTCATCTGCTTTACTCATGAGTCCATCCTCTCTCTTCCTGCAGACCCCTGCCTTATTCACCACAGACCTTCCAACTTCTGAAACAAAGGAGGCAGAAGTCCAACAGAAAATAGCCTCTTCTATTACACAGCCCTGATTCATCACTAGAGCAAGTTCATGTGGTTAAACACTGTAGTATAATGTAAATGCACAACAGGGCCTAATTAAGGCTATTTCCTAACTTGTGAGTATTGATTTTACAATCTTAATAATATTCTTTTAATGTAGTTCTTGCTGTGTAATCTCCTAGGTTTTTAAATAAGCAAAATGAAAACAACAACAAGTTCCATCATATAGAATCACACTGACATCCACATGACTCATCAGCAGTGTTGAAACTATTAAATCCACAATGCAGACCTCTGTCACTTGAGTTAATGTAGTACCTGATAGCAATAGTAGGCTGTCACTCCTATGTGGATAAGCTCTACAAGGGAATGAGACACTTTGCTAGTGGGTTTCACAGATACCTGCCAACAAGAGAGGAATGGAGAAACTCAGAAATTTTGGGTTCCATTCCAAGTGCAGGAGGCAAGTGTATCTAGCAGTCAGACTTTTATGTCTGTTCCCCTTCTGAAGCTTGACCGCTTTTGCTTTATCTAGGGTGACCAGGCAGCAAATGTGAAAAATCGGGATGGGGGCAGGGGAGGTAATAGGAGCTTATATAAGAAAAAGACCCAAAAATCGGGACTGTCCCTATAAAATCAGGACATCTGATCACCCTAACTCTGTCCCTTCCAACCTGTCCCTGTTCCAGTGCTGTCTCTTCTTTTTTTTGGTTCTTCATCCCAGTCCCATTCTCCTCACCCACGCAATACAAGTCTCCACTCCTCAGGCTCTTTACCTCAGTCCCTCTCTTCTTTCCAGGGCTCCTCATCCAATTTCAGTTTCCTCCCTGGCTTCTTGTCCCAGCCTATTTGTTCTCCTTTGTCTGTCTGTCTCTCTCTCTCTCACACACACACACGGTTTCTCTCCTGTATTGGTCCAGCTTTTGTGTCTTCTACATTCGAGTCAGGAGGCTTCCTCTTCCACCCTGCCTGTGTATCACAATCAGTGGAACTGGAGTCAGAGGGCTCATGTTCCTTGGAGGGACTGCTGTTGAAAGGACACTTTGGGAATAGAGAACTTGGTCACGACTCAGCCACATGCACAGAGCACTACATAGGGTTTAATCAAGTTCCATTTATTCAACTTGACCTGCATTCAGCTTCACTCTTTGCAAATGAAACAGCCCGGGTGCTAGCAGGCAGGTTATTTAGAGCACAGGGGAGAGAGACTCCCTACTCTTGGTTCTGGTGTTCTGGCCCAAACCATAGCAGCCAATACACGGAAATGTCCTTCTGACACTCTGTAACCCTCAGGTGGAGCATGCTCAGTGGCTGAGTGTGGGCACAATCCAGTCACATGTAAAAGCTCAAGCATGTGTGAGTTTTTGCTGAAGTCTGAAAAATCTACTGAGCATTTTTAAATGTTATAAATGTCCAAATTTGGGCAGTTTTCAAAGGAATGGCCAAAGGCACATCCCTGACAAAGTCCACATCTCTGTCACATTTCAAGTTCTTGCTCTAAACTGTGGGTACACTAAACTCTGATAAAAGGCTGCTAGAATTTTATAAAATGGGCAAAACAACACTTTTTTCACTGGTCTTGTTCTCAGAATTTGCTGAGCCATTTTGGCTTAATCAGCCTGAGGTAAACACACAGCTAGAATAATTTCATCCCAGACAGCTAAAGTTTGGCTAAAGTATTAAGCCACTAAAGATTGGTTTTATAATGGGAAGTGTCTTGCCAGGCTTAACATTAGATAGTGCTACCAGTTCCCCCGATAAGTGAACTCCAATTTTGCTGTACAATTTTTGCATTCTCTAATATATGACAGAGAGTACATTAAAAAACACAAAATCTCTACCGGAACAAAACAAAACCCTGCATACACAATCCTCTTACTGGGAAAGCGGATGGGAGATGGAACAAATCACTTGTGAAAGATGATAGTCATGTTGCTTAATGCACTACTTAAAGGTGCAGATATACTATGATGATGAAGGTGGTATAAGAATCTACACAGAGTCGAACAGCAGTGCATAGCCTGTTTAGTTGTTTCATGTCCTGTGTCCATACTAATAGAGGACAGTCTAGTATAGTATATGTTTTTTCTTCACTAATTTTTTTTTTCCAAAACTAGCTGAACAGGTGATCTTGTTAACTGGCAGTTAAGGAATTCTGGATAGTTACTCATATTACAGAGAAATCGACAGAAATTGCAAGCAAAGTTACTGAACATAGGGGAAGTTTGGCACACAATTAGTGGAGTTATTTATGGTAAAAAGATGCCCTGACTACTTGAGAGGCAACCATAGAAAACCATGGTAACACCAGTTCTTCTATATGGATCAGAGACATTGGCGACCAAAGAGAGGCAGTTGGAGAAGACGAAGCCATTGACATGAAATGCTTGAGGGCAGTGAGAAGGATGACACTGCTGGACCACATGCAGAATGATTTCATCAGGAATGAGACCAAAGTCTGTGATATCAAAGGGAAGCCATATGAGAGAAGGCTGAGGTGGTATGGACATGTATGAAGGATGGATGAAGGCAATTCTGTTAGGGAGGCATTTGCTTCTAGCATTCACAGAAAAAGAACAAGATGGCCAAGAAACAGCAGATAGACTCTATTGGAAGAGATACGGAGCGAGCTTTGGTCTGGCAAGCCCAGAAAAGATTAACCGATCCAGTGACCTAACCCCAGCCAGCTGGGAAAAGTGGAAGAGCAAGTAGCTGTGTAGTAAATAAAATACTAAAGATGCAGTGGAAATATGAAATATTGAAGATCTGAAACCTAAAAAACAAAATATTGCATCTTCTTGGTTTAATTAAAATACATCGCCTTAAAATTATTTTAACTGAAACAGTAAAAAAATAAATAAAACCTTTGTAATATCATTCATAGAAAAAAATGGAATTGTTTTCCTGGGAATAAAGGGATGAATTACAAAGAACATGACAAAACAATGAATGTGTTGGAGCCATATTTGTCCCAGGATATTAGGGAGACATGGTGGGTGAGGTAATATCTTAATCTGGTCCAATAAAAAAAAAAAAACTACCCCACCCACCATGTCTCTCTTATGTACTGAAAAGATGGATAGAGGCTTTTGTTCTACCTGTCTAATGAGAGGATATTCAATTAATCTGAAAGGCAGCAAATTCAAAACTGATAAAAGAAATACCTTTTCATACAATGTGTAATTAGACTGCAGAACTCATTGTCACAATATATTATTGAGGGCAAGAATTTAGCAAATTTCAAAGAAAGGTTGGATATTTACATGGATCTCAAGAATAACCAGAATTATAATAACTAATAATAAAACAAAAGTTTGGTAAAGATTAAAAAAACTCATGTTTCAAAGCTTAAGCCAATCTCTAACTATATGACACTTTCATGGAAGGCAGACTATCCCACATCTGCCTATCATGGGGGTTCTTGCATCTTCTCTCTGAAACATCTGGGCTGTCAGAGACCAGATACTAGAATGGATAAACCATGGGTTTGTTCCTATATGGCAATTCCTACCCTCCTATTTTTGAGCAGCACTGTTGTGTTTGATACTATTTCCCTTGTTGAAACCCACTTGCGCACCAAGGGCAATCTACTATGGTCTGAACATTCTTACAATGTATTTGAAGTCGAGCATCACCTGGGTACTCTGGGGCATAAATTGCTCTTTCTTTGCAGCTGTTGATGGATTTGTTCAGAGGAACCATTTACTACAGCTGTCGAACACTATATCATTTTCACTGAACGCTGAGGAAGACTATCTTCAGACTCATTTTTCAGAAGATCAATCTGCAACTTTAGGTTTCAAAAAAGGACATTATTACATAGGATGCCATAACTGTTAAAGCTGTAGAAGCTCACATCAGTTAAATGACAAATGAATTTAAAGTGTTATTCTGGAGTCTGCAGAACTGTCAGATTTGCACATTTACAAAGCATAAGGATTTACAGTACTTGTAGTAATAGAATTGATTCAGAAATGTTGCTACAGCCCTAACGTCACTGAATACATTTACCATAGCACTGTACCAGTGCATATGAGCTACACAATTCTGCACCTTGCAGTCAAAAGAACATTTCAGATATCAGCAATTATTTTTTTACCTGTGTGGGTAAAAGATGACAGTCTACATACCTTGATGAAATTAATTAATTCATCCCTGCCCTTATCTGGACAACAGTATAAAACTCAAAGACGTTAGTAGTAAAATATTGCTGATGCACTGAACTTCTCGTCCCCATATTAGCAGTTCACTTCAGTGCTTTCACTTTAATAAGATTGTAGATATTACTTCTTTTCCTGAAAGACTATTTTTTTCTGCTCCTGCTTATAAACAAACAAGGAAATCCATTTCCTCTGCTATCTTCTGATGAAGGCAAAATAGCTTTTTACGGAGTTATCATCCATCATATTGTGACAGTGTTTAGAAAATAGTGATTACATTGTATCTGAAGCCAGATCAGTTTTTCAGACTATGCCCTGACTTAAGCAGCACACTGCATAAATTCTCTAAAAACATTGGTCTTTATTCTAATTTTAAACTGGCAGGCTAAACTGCCTTGAGCTGTCTGTAAAACCGAGATGATTAAGCTGACCTACCTTTTTCATTAGGATTTGTAAAGCCTTCCAAGATCCTCCAATGGTTGGAAATTCACTGCCCATCTATAAGCAGAATGCTTAGCTTCTATGTTGCCAGGGTCTAAAGAAAATCCTAGAATAGGTAGCCAGATGGAGGGTTTATATGAATAAGATGATGCTGATGGTTGGCCCAATACTTAGGGTGTTCAATGGGGACTGAAAACACCCCGTTCAATTCCACACTCCACCACAGACTTCCTGTGTGACTGTGGGTAAGTCATTTAGTTTCTCTTGGTGTCTCGGTTCCCCGTCTGTAAAATGGTGATATCACCACCTCAGGGGGTATTCTGATAAATTCATTAATGATTGTAAGGTGCTCAGGCATTACGATGATAACAAGGGCCATTTCAAACAGACACTAAAAAAAGGTCATTTCAAAAGTGTCTGATTTTGTTTTTTAAGGTCTCTTCATAATTTGTTACCACAAAGAAAAAATTGTGGCATAACATGCTAGTGTATTTTATACTGTACTTTCATATACAACATGATTCTGACCAATATTTCCAAGCCTGAGCCTGGGATTTTCAAAAGAGGAGTGTGATGAGGTGCCTGCCCTGCGCCAGCCCTGAGAGGGTTAAAATAAGACTAGGGAGGCGGAGTGGCAGGCAGCCAAAGGACTGGCTGCAGGGGAAACAGCCATTTAGGGCAGCGGATGCAGAAAATTAGGGCGGCAGCGGAATCATCTATTAAAGGCCTAGCGGGCCCATAAGAAAGGAAGCTGCAGACCAGAGCGAGGGAGTCTGCTGCAGGGAGCCCTAGGGAGAAGACTAGCTTACTAGAGGGCTACAAAGAGACCAGCACCTGGGGAAGGGCAGGTCCTAAGGAGCTAGGGAGAGCTCCTCATTGGCTGCTGGGACTTACAGGCTTGAGGCCCTGGGAAGACAACAGGAAAGGCCCTGAAGCCAGAGGCAGGAGCAGAAGCAACAAAGGCTGTGGGGAAGTGGCCTAGGGGATAGAGACAGTTAGCTAGAAGGAAGAGGCAGCAGGAAGTTGCTGTTTGCAGGGTCCCTAGGTTGGGGCCTGGAGTAGTGGATGGGATTGGAAACATGCCTCCCCTCCCCCACCCCCGCCACTAGCCACTGAAGGAGCAGCCCAGCTGTGGATTGCCAAGCCGCAGAAAGGAGTGATTGGACTCTTGTTGAAGGAGTCCCCTGACAGCGGGAGAAAACGGATAGTGACATGGCCGGAGGGCTGCACCACAAAGCAGACCCTAGGAAAAGGAGCTGTAAGGGGTCTGCAGGTGGAGGCGTGGATGGGAGAACCACCACCAGAGGGCACACCCACTGGGATGGAGCTAATTTCGGAAATGCCCAGCAGGAGGCGCCAATGTGATAAGTGAGCCCATGACAGGGAGTCAAGGAGTTAAATACCATTTCCCGCAGACCTTTTTGAAAATCCTAGCCTAGGTGGCAAAGTTAATAACCTAAATGCATATTTAGGCTCCCAAGTTTATGCATATTTAGGAACCCAAGTTTGAAATTTTGGCACTTATATTTCAGTATGTGGTTTGTGGCCATTAAATGGAAATTATAGTACAAAAATAACCACAGAAGCAAATGCTTTATTTAATCTTCTTTTCTAAGGAATGTAAACCAACACTAATGATTATCTCCACAGTAGATCCACCTGAAATCATGGGAAATCAAAAGATGGATAGATCCATATTTCAGGTAAGCACGTGGTTTTTGTTGGTATTTGTTCATGTGACAAAACTAATTTTAAAAAACAAAAGGATCGTCTTTCTACCATTAATCTTTGCAACAAACCACCACTATCACTTTTGGACATGTATTTTCCACAATATTTAGCCCATCAATTAGAGGTTTGATTAGTTCTTTCCCTGTATCCAATAGTTCATTTACAGCCCACACTGGCAAAGGAAAAGTTGTGTTATAAAAGCACTGGACAAGAATTCAGGAAGCTTGGGTTCAATTCCTGGGTATGCTACACACTTTGTGCCCCCTTGGACTAGACCTTTAATCTTACTGTATCTCAGTTTTCCATTTGCAAAAGGGGGATATTTCCCTTCTCCCACTTCACATGACTTGTCTATTTAGATTAATGCTTGTGTTGCAGGGATCAGCTCTTATTATGATTTTTGCATAACTGAACACAATGGCGCCCCAGTAGACAATGGTTGGTAGACTTTAGGTGTTACCACAATATAAGCAATGTATTGTCCGTGGCATTTTGTATTGCACAGGTGTGTCTGGGAGTTCAAACAGTTAAAGATGTTTACATAAGGCCAAATCCTGAATCCAATTGAAGTGACAGCAGACTAATTGCTATACAGCTGGTTTTGAGAGAAGGATGGTGCGTGAGGTGATATCTTTTATTGGATCAACTTCTATTGGTGGGAGGTACAAACTTTTAAGCTACACAGAGCTCTTTTTCAGGTCTGGAGAGGGAAATCAGAGTATCTGAGCTAAATACAGGTTGGCACAGATTGTTAAGCATAAGGGGTAACATGTTGTAGGAGGCCACTTGCAATAAAGTGGACAATTAAGGGTCACTTATGTATAAGAGGTTTGAAGCAATTAACAGTTAGCAGGCTGTGGAGTGTTACAAATTGTCATGAGGTATAAAACCAGGGTCCCCGTTGAGTCTGGTTTTTAGTGTCTAGCAGAGTTATGAATTTAAGTTCCCAGTATCTTGCCTTTTGAAGATATTGTGCAGGTTTCCTTGGAGAACAAGTACTGAAAGATCAGATATGTAGTGATCACTTTGCAAAAAGTGTTCACTGATGGGTGAGATGGTGTTTTTGTCTTACGTTTTGTGGGAGAGTTCATTTCAGAGCAAAGTGGTTGTCTGGTTTCACCCACATAGTTGTTGGTGGTGCATTTGATGCACTGAATGGGGTATACCACATGTTGTGATAAGCATGTATAGGATCCCTGAATCTTGAAAGGTGTGTTGATCATCACAGCAGCAGAGATATTTCTGTAGGTTTTGCATTTGTTGTGGCAGGGTGTGGTGCCACTTTGAGTTGGTGTCCTGTTCGAAGCCTGAGCCTGGGATTTTCAAAAGGGGAGTGTGACGGTGTGCCTGCCCCGCACTAGCCCCAAGAGGGTTAAAATGAGCCTAGGGAGTTGAGTGGCAGACAGCCAAGGAGTGCACTGGGATGACTGATCCTGGGGATGATCAGTCTGATGTGTAAGGAGTAGGTGGATGAACCCCAGTCTACTTGAGGCTCATACAGGATGTGCAATACTGCTTGTTGCCATGCGGGTGGGAATTTAGGTAAACAAACTTCCTGCTCCAAGCAACTGTAAGCAAATTCTTATCCTGTCCTAACTAGGCTCTAACATCCTGGCATCACTGCAAAGGGTCCAGTTGCTTAAATAAAATCACAGACTCATCTCAAGAGATGGATTAGGCAGCTGTGTAACCATTACACACTATGTTCAAATGATAGGATTCCCCTTTAGGACATTGTGTTATAAAAGCAGCTGGTCTCAAGATTCAGCCATTAGCTTGCTTCTGCTTTAATTAACTGTAGTCTGAAAATGAACAGAGCTGCTTCTAAGCAAAGAGAGAGAGAGAGAGAATACTCTATGGAAGTTGGAACAGAGACTATTGTTTTGATAACTGTGACTGGATTTAATGTCCTGTGGTGCTCCTGGCCAGCTGTGGTAGAGCTTCCCAGATAAAGCCAGCTGAGCTAAGGGCCTTTGAGAGACCTAGGCGGGTTACATTCTCCATCACATCTCTCATTCTTTTGAAACCTTTTATCTTTTAAAAATCTTAGGTGTTGTTGTAGAGGTATCTAAATGGATGCTTTGGGATTCTTCAACACATAAGAGCTATCTTTAACCAATTTAAATTTAAAACACCCAAACATAAAACCTCTTCTCCTAGAGTGTTTTAGGAGACTGGTAGATACATTTTTAGTGTGACGCTGAAAATGGATTCATACAACTAAATCCCTATGTACTATTTGTGTAAGTTGGCACAGCTGGCCCTCATGACAAAACAAAACGTTTTATCAAGATGACTTTTCTCCAAAGTCTTTTACTGTGCAGCTTGAGGCATGAGCTGGATTTTACAGCAACAACAAGTGTTTAAAGAAAAAGTACCTTCTCAGGCTACAGATAAAACACTGCTTTCTCCATATGGTACAGCACTGACTCCTAAGAAGTTTCCTCCTGGCTGACTAGCAGTGGCTTTTTTGTTTTGTTTTTTTTTAATACAGAGCTTCCTTGACCTCCTAATTTTGCCTTAAGCCTCCATCTATGTCACATTACCTTTTCCTTCTACACCTACAAGATACCTGAGCAGGAAGTTAATTCTGACTGTTGGTGCTTTGGTATAGTCCCAGCATCTGTCACATGAACTTTAAACATGCCTCTATGGATATGGGATTTTGTTTTTTTAACCCTTGACAGATTTAAGTCCCTGTAGAGACAGAACAGTTTCAAGTCAGCACAAACTGTACAAGGCAGTATAAAGAATATTCAGTATTTATTTGTCCCTTTATAAAATGCACTCAATACATCTTTGGGGAGGTATAATATTTAGCATGATTCTTAATTAAGAGAGAGTCTTTCATCTAAACAAACACAAAATAAATTAGACCACAAAAAGGTGCAGAAAAGGAAATGATCTGTAACATTATGTGAGACCCAACAAATCTGGACTCTGTCAGACCACAGGGTGGGAAGCAAATTTCAGAGTTAAGGGCCCTCTTGTATGAACACCCTCACATCAGCAAAACATTTACATGTAGGGACTCTTATCCTGAGAAATCCATCGTCATATCTCTGCTGCTGTGAATGTACACATGGAGAGAGAAAGAAAAAGAGAGATTTTCTCAGATATTGATGACCCAAGCCATATATTCAACCAGCAGCTTGGATTGCACCTGAAGTGAATTGGATCCGATTGGATTGGATGGAATAGTTGGTGGGCAGCTGCATTTTGAACCAGCTGTAGGTTGAGAATAGTTTTCCTGGGTGTCATACACTGCGATAATCTAATCTAGAAGTCACAGATGAATGTTTTATTGAACCAAGTTTTGCATATAACAGAAAGGATTGCAAGTATTTTACAAGATAGATTTTAAAAAAGGAGCTTTTGGGAACAAGCACCTATATGCATCCGGAAGCACTTTCCGAACTGCAGAGCTCTCTGATGGACAATCCACCTCAACATGGAAGACAGAGTAATAGCTACCTGAATATCCTTCATCCTACTAGCAACTCTTACTGTTTTGATTACATATCAGCTAACTGACTCTCAACAAAGTCCATATCCTAACCAGATATTGGGAAAGACACCATGCAACCTGGATTTGCCGAAAACAAGACATATAAGGGCAGATCATTAATATGTTGATAGCATTTTGACGCAAAAAGATTACAACCTGTCTCCAGCATCCTCAATCATAAGCTGAATGGGAAGAGTGGGAGAAAGAACATCACATAATCATATGTAAAACTGACCTCGGGGTAGATAAACATGACCCCAAAATCACCTTCAGAGATCTCTTAAAGAAGAAAGAAGAGAACCAGTATAGGGTAGAACCCTTTATCTCATTGAATGAACGTTAGGGGACAAACAAAACCTGGCGGTTAATGCTTCAGTGAACTAAGAGATTCAGCATGGACACATTTATCCATCAAGAGGGACAGATCCTCGACCAGTGTGACTAGTGTTGTTCTATTCTATATCATATCCCAGCTCAAAGCCAAATTGAAAGGGACCATGAAAAACTGAGGACTCCAAATAGCACCATATTTTCCTTACCACATCGCCCTTCAACTATCTTTCTTTAAGCGAAGATCTGAGGCAGTGGTAAACACACCAGCATCAAGAAATATACAACGGAGGGTAACTAGCAGCTGACTATTCCACAAGAAGACAGAAAGATCTCAGATAGCAATTAGTTTCATGGTAAAAGAGGTAGCTCTTTCAGGGCCTTTGAGCAAACCAGAAAGACATTACACTTATCCCTTCCTGAGACAGATCTGGCACCATGAAAACATCCAATCCATTCTGAATCCAGTCAGTACACTCAGTAAAGTATATGGGGAAACTCCTTGCTTGTTCTGTGCATCCCAGAAAAGGAAAATGAGATTAATAAATCTATCCAACAACAACATCTGTGCCACTGACTGGGATGTAACAGATGTAATTGTAAGCAGTGTCAGGAATGAGATCTATTCTGACATCTCCTGGTGAATTATGGGAATTGCAGTGAGTTGTGGAAAATAACTTTGGGGCTGATCAATTTGCATAGGCACACCCACCATGCCTAGCCTGAGCTCGCAGCAGCCCACAGGCTGATCACCAGCAGGCTGATGTGGGAACCCCAGTTTCTATGTTATTGGGGCAGGAATGATAAAGTGACGTTACCCTGATTATGTGAGTGAAGGACTATGGACATTTACTTGGCCCTTGTTACGATGGAGGGACACACCGTCATCTTGGTAGCACACACTGGGCAAGGGCCAGGCGTTTCAGAACACTCTGAGATTGAGAGATGCTATGGGCAGGTTCCTATGCCTTTTGGAGAGGGCCTTGTCTAAGGGCCCTACAGGCCTATTGCACCTTGTCTCTCTCTATTGTGGAATGTCAGAGTTAATTTTTGATTCCATTAGGAGTCTAGATTCAGTTTGCTGAGCTGAATTCACTTTGGGTCCACTGGTGCACCTGTGCTATTGCCCCCCTACTAAAAGCTGAAATCACCTAAGAGCTGAAACCACTGAACACTGTGTTAAGTAGGGGGGGGCTAAAGGCATTTGGTGGCACCAAGCAGTTTGTGTGGCTAGCAGAGTGAAGCAGCGGACTCAGCGAGCAGTTCCTGGGTGCAGTTTGTGCGACTGGCAGAGTGGCTGGCGCAGCGGAGCAGTTTGGATGTCGGCTGGCAGGACGGCCAGCGGAGAGTTTTGTGCTGCTGGCGGAGTGGCTGGCGCTGCAGAGCAGTTCAAGTGTCAGCTAGCAGGATGGCTAGCGGATTGACTGGCAGAGCGGAACAGTTCGTGGGACGGCCAGCAGAGCAGAGCGGCTTACGGTGAGGGCTGCAGCGGAACCCCACGGAGAGGTGGCGCACTCGGCCTTGGACCACATAAGGTGCCCCTGGCCCTACCCTCCATTTCCACCCAGGCCGGGAGGTAAGACTCTGCAGGTTCACTTTTGAACTCTGCACTGACCAGGAACAGAGACTCTTGGGCTGCTGGACTTTTGGGACTATTGGGTGATTTTGGGGTTGTGGGACTCAAGAGCCAAAGGGAAGGACGCAGCCTATTTGCTGGAAGGGGGGCTTCTGGTTCATGGTTTGTTTTATTAATCCTGTTTGTGGTGTTTCCCCAATCTAATGCCACATTGTTCCTCTCTGTTATTAAAAGGCTTCTGGTACACTCAGACTCTGTGCTTGTGAGAGGGGAAGTATTATCTCTTATAGACGCCCAGAGGGGTGGTATATGGTTGTCCCAGGTCACTGGGTGGGGGCTCGAGCCGGTTTTGTATTGTGCTATTGGAATGGAACCCCTGGATACTGAACCCGGCCCTTGTTGCTGAAAACTCTGATGGGCAGAAGGGTTACATAATGGAGAAAAGTAAAGGTTAATTTTCTCTACTACAGGCACACCACAGGGATTTAAAAACTCTATGTTGTAGTCAATTTAACTTGGAGAATGATACACTCTATGCAATTCATTGGTCACAAGTCATCTTGTGTACCAAAGTGATTTATGAAGATAATGTGAAGAATACATTTAAAAGCTACCATATCAATGGTTAAGGACAGATCATTGTATTGCCCTACGATGCTATCAACAGAATGTTATGACAGCATCCAAAGTTTTCTTCTAAAGAGGAAATCTAAAATCTGATTGTGTTCATGGGATTCCATGGACAGATCAATGGATACTTTGCCCTAATCAAAGCATGAGAAAAATACACATATATATAGTCTTTTTGAAGTAACTTTACTTAGGTGTGTGTTTACAGGAAAGACACTAGAAAGGAAAATTGCATTCCATAGTTTGGTTGCAGACAACAATTCTCTCCTCCCCACTTAAAGTTGCTGAAAGGTTCCTTTTTCAATTAAACATGAAGAAAAAGAAGCTGTCAGTCTGTTGAATTTATTGAATTTTGGCAGTCTCCTTTATATTACATTCTCTCTATATTCTAAACAAAATGCATCCCCAGGTTTTAATTGGGGAACGCTGATTAAATCCCATGAGCCTACACATTTTCATATGTCTGCCATGTTCCTATTTGTAATTCCAGCTAATTACTTCCCCCGTCAGGAAAATATTCTCTGATGTCCCAAGATGTATCACATGCACTTCAATCCCTTTCATTTTATATCTCACAATGTTTGGTGCAGAAAATTTAACTTCAATTGGCTGTTGCTATAAGGGTAAGAAACTAGGAATAATCTCTGCATTGTCAGCAGGTCTTTACTTCCTGTACCTAATCCTCATTGCCATCGAAAAATTTAATTGAACAGCCACACAGTTTAATTAGTTTATTTTAAATTGAGGCTTTCCCGTAGAACAGCATAGGATACTAGTGAACATTAGACAGCTAAATAACTTTTTAAATGTTCCAATGAATCACACTGCTGTTAGTGACTAGATTAGCTTGGGTGCAGTTAAGATATTTATTTGCTCATCTTATGCATTCATAACATACACATACAGTGTATCCACTTAACACTATAGTTGGGAGCTAAAGATTTTGAATGTAATGAAGTAGTATTTTATTGTAGATAAGGCCATTTAAAATGGGGCCGCATATAAATAAGAATTAAAGTTCTGTAGTGTTTCACTAGCATTAAGAGTATCGCTTATTAAAACAAAGTACTACACTATTCTATACTAAGGCTCCAAACATTACATCTTATAATAGGACTGCATTTTCATAGATCATTATCTGTTTCTTTGTTGGCTCCAATATCAATTTCTGCTTCTAGGAGATTGTCAGCAATCATGTTCTCAATCTGTGTGCCCTTAAAATTATTTTAAAGCCTGTTGCAAAGTCATCATAAATACCATATTCCTTGCAACGCGTTACAATACATTAGGTAATTGTTTCAGATCCCACACATACATTACATGAAGCTCTGTATTTGCTGCACTGTATTATTTAAAGGCACATCAGTATATTTTGGTAATTTTCATTTTTCCCCCTTTTCTCCGCTGTTCTGCAATTCCTTTGTATTAGGCATAGGCTAATTTCTCTTGTGTGTTTCTGGAGCACAAATCACTATGGTTCTCTCTCGTTTACAGTGTTTCCATGCACATGATTTAAAGTAGCATTGTTAATTTGTTAGCTAGGTCTAACTCTCTTCTTACTGACTGGCTCTGCAGAACCTGAACTTACCATTTTGTATTCTAGGTGATACATAAACAGGAGTTTATGCTTTTATTTAATTCTTCTATAAAAAGAATGATATAAAAAACAAATATTTACAAACTGGTGATAAGATTATTCACCAAATGAAGTAACTTGCATGCCACCCGCTGAAGGGCACGCTGAACTGTTGATGTGATGTTTTAGTGCACATACTTATTGGTGGTGTGAAGAATAATATTACATATTATATGAAAGCCTACAATGAAAATTAGTTGAGCTCACTGAATAAACAGGATGTATTCTGAACTAGGACACACTGGAGTTCCCCAGATCCCAACATCCTCCCCTATTTGCCAAGAAATCTCCATCTTTTATTCCAAGTAATTTCCATCACACACCGCAACATCCATGGAACACTAAGCTTTGGCTACATGCCTCGAGCTCGCATGGCATATGAATTTGGAAAAGGTGGTGGGGGTCACAAAAGAAGGTCATAAAATAGATACTGAATGTTGAGACCAGGACCCTGAAATGAATGGCTTCACTGTGATATCAAAAAATTTAGGGAAACAGACAATTAAACAATCCTACTTGTCAGCTTATGCCTTTCTGAAACAACAATTTCTCTTTGGCAGAATACAGTCCATTAATATATAACTTAACCTAAAATTAAGCATCTTATTTCTAGACTAGTTTATTATCCCGCTCAACTCTTTCTGAAGGGCATCTGTCTTCCCTGGCCTTATTGTTTGTTCAGTTAGAATATGGTAACCCCACATGCCAATGTCACATCACTATTTTTAAAAAAGGATTTCTCAGTCAATATTAAGTTCTATACATCTCTTGTGTTTTATAAATAAAGCAACCCTTTCTGAGAATGAAGGACTAGTGTTAAATTCAGTGTCCCCTCTTGTAAGAAGTTCGATTAATCTAACAGTCATTTTCCTTTTGAAAATGCACAAAAGTTGTTTCTAAGCAGACCATTGATACTTAGGTTGCTCTATAATTTTTTATCTGCTTCCTCCTAATTATTCAGCTGTCTTTCAAGCATTAATTTGTGTTTGGGCTTCTCTGTTGTTTTGTCTTTTACTCCAACTCCCCCTCCCACTGGAACAATTCTACCTACAGAAATCATGCGTTGAGGGAGCAGGTGGAAGTCCTACGAAGCAAATTCTCAGGCAGGCTGAAAGAGAGATACCATACTTTCCCCTTACAGCACAGTATTCATTTTAAATATCAGTGGCAGGAAGAGTAGAAAAATAGGAATTGCCACACCAGTAAGAAGAGTTGTCCATCTAGTCTATCTTGTCTCTGTGTCCAGTATCAGATGCTTCAGAGGAAGGTGCAAGAAACCTCACAATTATAGAATAACCTGCCTGAAATGTATGGATTTATGTCTGTTCACAGTTAAATTACATGGTGTTTTTTTAAAAAAAAACAGAAAACAGAGAAGGATTCATTAGAGCTGTACATTTCTAACCCTGTTTGGAATCCTACTAAGCATTTTGGCCTCTACTGTATCCGTGCTATTTATATAGGTTATAAAGACAAACTACCATTTTTTCTCACTGTTAAATTTGTTGCCTTTCAGTTTCACTGGATACCTTTGCTCATGTAGAAAAGATGAGCAGAAGCCTTGATAGACTAAGTGTAGTGTTCTTCATTTTGTATACAGTAGGCCCACTTTCAAATAGTTACATTTATCCATTCACAAATTAATTCTTGTTGAAACTGAGATTTTTTTAATTTTTTTTTTACTTTTAAATTATTAGAGAAGAGAAAACACCCGTGGGCCTGCTTAAACTTAACCCTGAGTGGTTTTGCTGTGGCTAAGTTTATGGGGGAGGAAGAAATGTACTGAGTTGAGGGCTAAGTGGAGATGTCCAACTGATGCCCAATCAGTGTACAGGATGGCAACATGAAATCACAATTATAGATATGTGAGGTAGCTGGTGCCTCAAATTTTCATGGTGACTCTATTCTCTCAGACTATTCTGAGAGGTGATTTACACTACAATAGCTCTTCCAAGAACATGCGATAACAACCACGAGACCTTCATCATACTCTTCTATCCCTTGAGATATCCTTGAGAACCTTTTGATGGAACAAACTCTAGAGGAATACTGTGAAAGAAGATCAGCTGATCTGAAGATATATCCTGGAGAACAGATTGACAGGCAAACGGATTAGTATGCTTCTGAGCCTCACTTCTGCATCAGTTATACATTTTTGGTTCTTAATAATAAGGGTGTATGAATGGCTTGAATAATATCTATGATTGTTTGTTGTCATGACCACACTATCGAAAAGCCAGATGAACAAACTGAATGTGCAAGAATGGGGGAAAATCCTGTCTGCTAGAAGAGACGACCAAGCATGCTGTTCTAGAAACTGTCCAGAAGGACAAGCAGCAAAATAGTTAGACGAAGTCCACCACAGGACGCAAGTTCAGGTAAAACACACAGTATGACTTAGACTTATCCCTTGGCAGCAAAACAGTCCTTCTGGCTATAGACATATTTTGAAATAGATGAACTGCGTATGCTTTGGTGTTTTATGAATTATGTGACACTATTGACAGGATTTTGTTTATAAGCACAGATGACTTTGGACAACAGTTTTGCCATCCTGCAACTGTGCCATTGTTGAGCTAGGCAATGATGGCGAAGGACAATAATTTCATAAGTCAAAATTCACAAAGCTGATAACATTACATGTCTCAGATACAGCTGAGAGAAGTAAAGGAGAATAATATGTTTGAAAATGTCTGAATCACACGTGAAAAATAGCAGTGGGCAGGGATGATGATAACAAAATATACTGCAGGACATTTCAGCTGATGTAGCCACTGGGGCATACCAATGCAACAAGACAGAAATTTATTCAGTCTAAATCCATGGATGGAGTTAGAATGCACTCAGTCAACAATCTGAGTATGTCCTTGAGGATAGCAGTGAATGAGAAGATGATGTAAATTAACCAAGTTGAGATCATTTCGGAGATTTAATCTGGGAACATCATCATTGATTACATCTTACTTGAGCTGCTGAGTACCATCCTGTACAATCATTGTAATTCTGATTTTTATAGTCTTGGGCCTTTTTTGAGCAGACTGTGAAAGATGTGTTCAACTCAAGTGTCGGTGTGGCCAAATGCTGACCTGAATTAAAATGGAGGCCAAACATTTTCACTTGTGATCTACAACAAAAGCAACTGATGTTGCATTGGATGAACTAGCTCATTTTCTCACGCAGAACCCATGTACACCTTGTATAGTGATATTACTTGCTTTAAGGAGTTTTAATCAAAACCAGAAAAGGATTTGAATTGTTATATCTCCTTCAATGTAATGTAATTTGTTAATCTGTATGTATATAAAAACTTCAAAGATAACATGACAGGTGCTATCTTGCTGATCTCTTTTCCTTTTCCAGGGGCATAACTGTCAATATGGAAAGCTTTCCTTATGCTCTTTTCTTCCTAGAATCCAGAGGTCAAAATGATGGAGAGGAAATTACTGGCTTCATTTTTAAGTTAATTTAGTGCTAGTGAAACGTGTCCGTTTAACAGCTATTGACACTGAAGTCTTCTACTTAGGCAACTAACAGATACAAGGACAACATCAGTAAGGGCACACAGTCTCCATTTCTATGCCTCACACAAGCCTGAAAGGGACCACTTCAAGTGGGTAATTATTAAATCTATCTTTGGCCCCCTCTTCTGAGATGGCAAACAAGGGTTAACATTCATGCCAGTTTTTGTGATATGGAGATCTGTCTCATTAAGATCTATCCTCCCCAGCATTTTACCACATTCATCACGGAGGCCTGGTCTATACCACACAGTTAGGTCCACGTAAGGCAGCTTATGTTGACCTAATTATGTCAGTGTCTGTACTACAGCCTTGTCCTGCTTACGTAAGTGCCCTGCTATAATGACATCATAACTCCACCTGCATGAGAGGCAGAGAGCTTATGATGGTGTAGTTATGGCAAAGCAGTGTCTGTGTACATCCTGCATTACTTACATCAACCGTTGGCTGTCAAAGCCGTAAAATTGACAAGAAAGCCCACTCCCTGTTAGGCTGTTGTCAGAAGGCTCCCCACTCTGGGAGCCAAGAACCTGGGAGGCTGCCCTCCCCCACTCCCAGCTGAGAGCAGGCAGCTGGGTTCCTGGTGGGGAAGTCAGTGCAAGAGCTCCTGGTGAGGACGTGCGCCACCAACAGAAGGAGAGTAGTGTGGACATCATCCACTGCAGAAATTACTGTGATGGCTATAAGTCAACCTAACATATATACCCTGAGGTACCAGCACCACATTTCACACAGGCCACTGGCGCATAGATGGTAAGGACTATCATTCACTAGCAACCATTGCTAGATTTGAACTGGTGACTCGGAGCAGCAGTAAACGGCTTCAAATCCCATAACTAATTTCTTGAGCTATTCGCTCTCCCAAAATAGCTGTTTCTAATGCACCCAAGTGATAGTGATTTAATGTAATATGCATTACTGCTTCAGAGGGATGATGCACACTGATCAGAGTACATTTTTAAAGCTTAGTGCTATCCTTCGTCATCATTAAAAAATGTCTCATACAGTCCGGGTACTGTGATTATTCTCATATAGTGGTTCTTAGCAGTGGTTCTCCAGCAGGGTATATGTACCCCTGGGGGTACAGAAGTCTCAGAGGTACATCAACTCATCTAAATATTTGCCTACTTTTACAACAGGCTACATAAAAAGCACTAGCAAAGTCAGTACAAACTAAAATTTCATACAGACAGCCACTTGTTTATACTGCTCTATATACTATCCACTGAAATGTAAGTACAATATTTATATTCCAATTGGTTTATTTCATAATTATAAGGTAAAATGAGAAAGTAAGCAGTTTTTCAGTAAAAGTGTGTTGTGATACTTCTATATTTTGATGTCTGATTTTGTAAGCAGGTAGTTTTTAAGTGAGGTGAAACTTGGAGGGGTACACAAGAAAATCAGACTCTTGAAAGGGATACAGTAGTTTGGAAAGGTTGAGAGCCATTGATGTAAAGTACATGATAAATAATGCAGTACAACATCCAACCAGTCCGGTCAACCTACTTTATCAGCAGGCAAGTGAGACAGACATGAAGTACCAAAGGACTATATCAGGGGTGGCAAACCTGTGGTTCTGGATCCACATGTGGCTCTTCGTAAGTTAATATGAGGCTCCTTGTATAGGCACCGACTCCGGGGCTGGAGCTATAGGCGTCAACTTTCCAATGTGCCGGAGGGTGCTCACTGCTCAACCTCTGGCTCTACCACAGGCTCTGCCCCCACTCCACCCCTTCCCACTCCCTCTCAAGCCTGCCATGCCCTCGCTCCATCTCCTCCCACCCCCCAGAGCCTCCTGCAAGCCACGAAACAGCTGATTGGGAGGTGGGGGGAGGGAGGAAGAGGTACTGATTGGTGGGGTTGCCAGTGGGCGGGAGGTGCTGGGAGCAGGGGTGGAGCTGATGGGGGGGCTGCTGATGTATTACTGTGGCTCTTTGACAATGTACACTGGTAAATTCTGGCTCCTTCTCAGGCTCGGGTTGGCCACCTCTGAACTATATAATCTTATATCCCACCAGAGAATTTGTTCTTTCCCTTCCATTAAATCAGTATATTTGTTTTCATATAGAATATGAATTCATCATTGCTTTGATTACTTTCAGCCTTACTGACAAAATGTTAATTACTTTCAACCCATCTCAGTGAAATATATCTTCATACAATAACTTAAGAGTATCTGAAATTCATTAAGACGTAGCCCCTACGTACATCATAAAGGATCCTGTAAGTCTGTAAACCCATAGCCCTAAGCTGGTTATGTTTGGGACTTCCAGCCACTGCCAAAAGAGACACTGAGGCTCAGATAACATGATACATAAAATTCCTGGGCCCATACCAGTATCCTCGTGATCTCCAATTACAGTTTGTATACATCCAAATATATAAATTACAGTTTGTATACATCCAAATAAATAAATAAATAGCCAATTGCAGATAGAATAATGGCCCCAAAGGGAACAGAGGGCTATCATCTCTAGGATGTTAATTTAGTATCTTTATGAGCACTAAAACACACTAAATACAAAAACTAAACACGAGGGTCAGTATAATTTGGCATCATAAAAGGCGCTTTTGACTGTTATGAAATTTTGATCAAAGAACTTCTACAATATTTTGAAAGTCAGTAAAACAGCATGAGACCTCAACATTTTAAAAGGGAATCAGAAAAACAAACGAAAAATGCAGACAGAGGTGATAATTACCAGTCAGATATTAACTTTGAAAAAGCTCTATTAATTTACAGAATTTATGAGTGTTAATGAATTCAGTATAGTAAGGTACAGGTCTGTACTGAGAGAATGAAGGAATCAAACTTAATGGCTGTCTTCACTAGTTAGATACAACTGTTAAAGGAAATGACAGCAATAAAGTTCTAAGAAGATCCTCTCTAAATTCTTCACTAGGCCTTTGTAACAATAGGAAAAATGCACAGTTCTAAAAGATTCTTCCCAAATTATATACCTGACCTAGTGCATGTTGGAAATAGTGTTTGGGATTTTTAGTTACCGCTGGGTAGTCAAATTCAGTAAACACTAAATGACTATAAAATGTTAGAAAGACTCCTGTAAATGGAAACACTACAGCACCTTGAATTAGTCTAGCAGAGTGTAAGCATAAGAAACTGAGAGATAATTATTAAAGGAAAACTAATGAAACTATTGACTTATTAAAGCATCTCTGCAGACTAGTAGCTGGAGGCACTAAAACACAGTTTACCCAATAAGATACTTGAAGTACTGATGCACACATCCCAGCCTGTAAGGTCATGCGATATATGAGCACGTTTTGGATTGGAAAAAACCTCTCAAGTCCAAGGATGAGAACTAATGGCTGTGGGTGAGGATGGGCTACACCATCTCAATCCTGGGCTGGTTTATAGCCCTTGGTGTAATTTAAACACCCTGAGGCCTGTCAAAATTTCTGTCCTTGGTTGCCCAAGGCCTACTTAGAATTTACCTGCTGTGGCCCTATCCCCAATATTCCCTTCCTGCCTCCGTTATGACTCCTATGACTACAAGTGAATTCTTAGTCTCTATGCCTCAGTTTCTATGCTAGGAGAATTCTCCTTTAACTAGATACTTGGCTTTTAGGGCTCCTTTATAACATTCCAATCCTTTCACTCTGCGTAAAGAGTATGGAGTGGGGATGAGGATCTCATCCCAGATTTTCAAAGGAGCTCAGCACCCAGAGTTCCCATTAAGAACAATTAACAAAATTAGAACCATGAGAGCTGCTGGGTGCTAGGGCCTTTTGAAATTTTGGACACTTAATTTAGGTGCCTTAACATGAGCTGAGCTCGTCAGAAATTCTGACCATCATTTCTAGGTGTTGAGCACTTTTGAAATCTTAGCCTGGTGTTTGCAGAAGTAAATTAGACTAACAGCAATAAATAGAGTAAAACCAAATATTGGTTCTTCTACTTCAGCTAAATTTGTTCTTAGCAAAGAAGTGTTCCAAACTACAATGCAAACCAGAGCTCCACTTACTTGGACAGGAAAATCTATCTTAATCAAAGGCACATAAAGAGTTCAAAAGAGTAATTACGGAAAGTTTTAAAGGGGGAAAAAAAGCAAACATAACCTTTGTTTACAATCTAATCATTCCTTTTAATTTCTTACAATCCTTTAAACCAAGAGGCAAAGGATCATAGATCTTAGCTGTGCAAGCAAATGGAAATCTAAGAATTAGATTACAAACTAGATAGGATCAAAGAACTTATTTTCTCTTTGCCAGTATGATGAAAGTATTAGGCAAACTAAAAGGGATCACATGTCAGAAATAGAGATTTGTTAGTCCCAGTCAAAATTGGTCTTTTGCCTCATTCTTCAAACCTGGGGGGATGTTTTGTGAATCACATTTACTGTAAATCTCACCATAAGGTTCTCTTCTAGGAAACTGTCTTCTGCAGAACATCCAATATCAAGAAAAACAGATCCTTAAGTTATTTGTGCTTCTATTAGTATCAGAAAATACCAAAGGTATGCAACAGTAAAAGAGAGACAGAACACAATAAAGACTGGTCAAGACCATCTCTTTGTGTGCAAATCAGAACAGTTGAGCATTAACATAGTAAAGCTGAAGCTGATGTCAGCTCAAGATGCAGAGAAAAAGAGTGCTAAGTATTAGAGTTATAGTACTGAACTGCAGCCTTTATCCATCTGTAACAAAAGCTCAAGCTAAATCTGTTCAACCTACTTGATGAAGTAGTCTCTCCCATCTCTGTTTGTCGTCATCTCCCATCCATAGGGTGGGCCCTGGTTCAAGCTCCAGGTTCCTGAAGGATGTGGCCAACCTGAAGACTTGGTCCTGTGGCTGCAAATTAGCAAAAAACAAACTCTTAGAAACAAAGAAAAAAGTCTGATGTTTCTAGTCTATCAATACTTAGCAAACCACACTGACCACTGTGGCATCTGAATATAATCAGATGTGTGAAATATTTTTTCAGACAATCTCCTGGTTGCAGAAAGGAGGCTTTTCAGTTTTAATTTCAATCAACTTATTCCTAGTAGTTATGAAGGAATGTGATTTGCAATCGTTTATAAGGTCCTGCCTGTGATAGGGACTTGAACCTAGACCAGGGGTCGGCAAACTATGGCAGGCGTGCCAAAGATGGCACACGAGCCGATTTTTAATGGCACGTTGCTGCCTGCTGGGGCCCTAGCCACCAGCCCACTGCCTGGGTTCGGCTCGCGTGCCATAGGTTGCTGACCCCTGTGTGACATTGCACTCTATATAATTTTATAAAATATACTAATGAGTGTAGATATAACGTAACTGGGGTATGCTTTGTGCAAAAAGTCTCTTGCAAGGTATCATTACAAAGCTTATACTCTACTGAATGTGTTTATCCTATTTGTATGAATGTATCATTCTTGTATCTGAAAGCTCCCTGCTTAAATGTGGAGTTGGAAGGTCAGACATTCTAAAACCAATCCAGCCTGATGGGGCCATTAGTTGGAAACACAGATGAACCTGCCCCATACTCCTCTTGTAGATATTTCTTTGGAGTGGTACAGTTTGGCCCATGATCAGCAGTGGCGAGGGCTGAAGTGCAGATCAGCAGCAAAATGCTGGCTGAAAAAAATGTGAATTGCAAGAAGCTATCTGAAGGAGAATTAATGGATAATAAATCGATGTAATTACAAATACATACAGAATGGATACAGCATCCCTATATCTAAGTGTGATGGATTTTCTTTACTACCACGTGAGAAACAAATGATAGGTTGAAGTAACAGGAGAGTGCATCACATGGGAATTGAACATTTACATAGCTTTCTGTGCCATTTAGTGCATTAATGTACATAGTTTGCCACAAGGATTCTGTGATTAAATTGTAAGTGTTGGGAATTTATCATACTTGAACAGAGGTGTTAGCAAAGACTAGGACTGTTTTTGTCTGTTTTTTTTTCCTTTTCTTGATTGTGTTGCAATATATAGGGAAAATAATCGTATGTGTGCATAGATACATGTGGCCATGATCCAAGTCAGAGGTCGGCAGCCTTTCAGACGTGGCGTGCCGAGTCTTCATTTATTCACTCTAATTTAAGGTTTCGCGTGCCAGTTATACATTTTAATGTTTTTTAGAAAGCCTCTCTCTATAAGTCTATATATTACATAACTAAACAATTGTCTTAGGTAAAGTAAACAAGGTTTTCAAAATGTTTAAGAAGCTTCATTTAAAATTAAATTAACATGCTGCTCTTATGCTGCTGGCCCGCTCAGCCCACTGCCGGTCTGGGGCTCTGTCCGCTGGCTCCTGCCAGCCAGGGTCCTGGCTGCCAGACCCGCTTAGCCCGCTGCCGATCTGGGGTCCCGGCCCTGCCCACATAGAGTGGGTACCTACCTTCTCCCTGGTTCTGGCCCATTCTCTTCCTCTCTTTCACTGAGCTGAGGGTGGGCGTACACTGAGCACAGGGCTGGGGGTGAAGGAGCAGGCTGGGGGTTGGGATGTAGGGTCTGGTCAGGAGCTAGAATGAGGGAGGGGGATCGGGGTTGGGGCAGGAGGTTTGGGTGTGGAGCGCTCACCTGGGCAGCTCCCATTTGGTGCGAATGGTGCAGGTGGGAATGGGGGGCAGGGACAGGAGCTCCCGTTCGGTGCTGAGGGTGGGGGTGGGGATGTGGGGGGTGCAAGAGTCAGGGCATGGGGTGTGCAGGGGCTGGCTAAGTGTCAGGGTGCAAGAGTCAGGGCAGGGGGCTGGGGGTGTGTGAAGAGGGTGCAGGAGTCAGGGCATGAGGTGTGTGTGGGGGGCTGGGTATGCGCAGGAGTCAGGGCAGAGAGCTGGGAGTGTGGGCTCAGCTCAAGGGGGTGCTCTCAGCCCCCTGCCCTGAGCGGCTCATGGCAGGGGCTGGAGGGGATATACCCTGATTCCACCCCCTTCCCCAAGGCCCCGTCCCTGTCTCTTCTCCACCTGCTCCCCGGAACAGCGAGAACACTGCAGCTCCGCTTCTCCCTCTCCCTCCTCCCCATCCTTTGCAAGGGCCATCAGCTGATTGGCAGCAGGGAGGGAGAGGAGGAAAGTCAGGAACCCAGCACGCTGCGGGAAGAAGCACGGGAGAGGGGAGCTTGGCTGCCGACGGAGCCTGCCCTGCAGAAGCAGCCGGCAGGACCAAGCTTCTGCCCCCAGTCCTCGCAGAGAGCAGGGAGCGGGGGTGGGGGCGGAGAAGAGTGGGCCGGGCCAGGCAGGATTTTTAATGGCACATCGCTACCTGCTGGGGTCCCAGCCGCCGGCCCCACTCAGCCTGCTGCATGCTCAACTCCCAGTGGGGTCCAAACCTTGAATAAAACAGTTTTACCCTGCATAAAGCTTATACAGGACAAACTTCTTGTTAGGAGGTCCCAGGCCCATGGAAAGTCAACCTTTATGACAAGGTCCTTTGCCCTCTCCTGCAACAGACGTCCCAGTTCCTGTAAATAAACGCCACCACTCAGGGAGTCACAGGCACAGAGCCTAAGTCAAAATTCCCAACAGCATGAACTGAAGCATGGATATCCGCATGGGATGGGAAGGGATGCAGAGGACACCAAGGTACATAGAGAGGATCCATTCAGAGACCTTCCAGACCCTGAAGAGAAGGGATGATCTGGGCCCATTTTAGGATTTTATAACAAACTCACCATGAGAACCCAATTGATTACACCATATAGTTCATACATGTTCTTCCAAGAGCTTCTCCACCCCTAATTTTTCCCCCCATATAACACACTCCTCTTTCTATCCTGTGCTGGTGATAACTTTTACTCGTGGTATTTGTATGAGCCATATTGTAAGCAAGGGCTTGTCTCATATTTACCATAATGATCAACAATGATGCTATTTAAATAATAAATTATATATATCTATATCCAACTATCTTAGATATATCTATTTCCTCTAAAGAAATACAGAGTGAAGTATAACCTGGCGAGCACTTTTTAAAAAAAATGAGAAATAGCTGTCTATGAGTAACTCAACAATTCATTTCAAACTGCTAAATTCTATAACAGTGTACATAGTTTGTCTTTCCCAAAGGAGGAATGAATCATTAAAAACAAACAAGCTAACCTCTTTTTCATTATTTGAAGGCTTAATCACTACTGAGGAAAGATATGGTGCTTCAAAATATAATTTACATATAAAATAGAGAATTATAATAGAGATTGCCTGAATTTCATTACAAATCGCACTAAGTATGCGCCATATCTTCAAAGAGTAGAAAAACATTTCACTAAGCGTATCAAAACATGGGCATTTGGAATAAAATAGAGGTTAGTTCTAATATTTGAGCATGCTGGAAATCTTATTAAAATTAACATCATTCATGTTAAAGACACAAGTAAATGTCAGATTTGCTACATTATCCCAGATAAATGCAACTAAACCATTCCTGATTAAAGTAGTTTAACAAATCAAGTGTTCTCATTAAGAAACAAAGTAATTTTTTAAAAATGAATCTTCAATAATATTCTCTAGCATGAAGACTCATGTGAAATTGAACTAATGCATTCTTGTATCTGTCCCAAAGCTTACAGGCATTTGACAGAGGAAGACAAGAACAGTTGAGGTGCTTATATTGAAAGCAAAACCATCAGAGTGGGAGGTTTTAAAATGAGTAGTAAATTGCCTACTGAATATACCCCATATAGTTCATAGTCTGATGTCTCCAACTTCATGGATCTCAAATTAACACTTAAGAGCTTATCTTTAACAGTCTTTTTTACAGTAATTTTCATGGTAGTAATAAAACTACCTAGAAACTGTGTGTATGACATGTGTCATAATAACAAATTATCCCAGGATTTTTATGATTTTAATACTTTTCACTTAAAAGGTAGACACTACTGCTCACCTGTTTGTACCTCAGTTTGCACATCTGTAAAATGTTACATAATTTAATTTTGTAAAACACTTTGAAATCTACTGTCAACAGTGCTACGTATGAGCAAAGTATTATTATTAATGTTTCCACACTTTGCACGCATCTTTTCACAATTCATAAAGACCTGGATAATCTTCCCCCATCCAAATATATTTTTTTAATTGCTACATTAATGGAGCTCAGGGTCGATTAGCACTGACACTTCCCAGTGGTTTGCACAATTTTTTTTTTAATAAATATCATATGCACTTCAGTTTAGCTGCTTGATATTATTCTGCTCAACTGCAAAGAGTTAACTAAAAGGAGGCTGCTGGGGACAAACAGGAAACAAAACAATGCCAGTGAACAGGTCCTATCGGATAGAATACTAAGGGTTTTTGTAGATACAATACAACGGGGAAGCTATTAATTTTGGAGCCAGGCATGTGGAAATTCTTATCAGGCTGGAACTTGGGACCAAAGAGGATACTAATCCTCTGAAAACTCTAGTTTAGAGATGAAGTGGGATTGAATGGGCAGCAGCAGCTGGAGAGGAGTTTCTAATAAGGAGCCTGGCGGATGTTACAGGGGCAGTCTGTCAACTCCCAGCTGGTTTTAGGGTTTTTGTTTGTTTTTTCCCCTCAAATCACTCCATTGTTAAATGCTAATAACTTAAACAGAATGGAAACTGGAAAACAAAATGTTACTTCTATGACATTTAATCTGCTCCTGCCTCAGGAATAAAAATGCTTAGCCCAGTTCTCCCTCATTGCAGAAGACAAGAGCCTCCACAAGGAGGCTTGTCATTCCATGTGACAAGACTTGTCACTCTTTCACTTTTAATGTAAAAAAAGAGACTGCACCACTGTGCTATCAAGATCAAGTGTCATATCCTCCTATCAAAACTCTACTGCAGAGCAAGACACACCAGCAGGCATAGAGTAGACACAGAAATCTTGTTGCATCATCAAAGACAGTTGAAAGTATTGTTATCTCTGCACACACACAAAACGTTGATGAAATACTTGACAAGACCTCTTCCGCCCATATCCAGCAGCTATTGGGTGGAGGTGAAAGATCTCAAAGCACTTGTCTATAGGAGACAGTTCTAGTTCCACATCAAACCATTTCTTACTCAACAAGAAATATTGTACAGTGTGAAGGAATCCACCTATGTGCCAGATTTCCCACTGCTTGGATAAAGTAATGGACAAAGGTCTGGACCTGACATTGCGTGAGAGAATGCACAGGAAAATAAATTAGATGTATCTTCTGATAAAAGAATGTGTCAGGCAGAAAGCCAGTTATATTTAACTTTAAAAAACAACTGGGGAAAAATACATTTTTAGGACAATACTTGGTGTTGACTCAGAAAAACCACATGACTCCAACAAGACAAATCTGTTCTCCTCCCTCCGCCAACACTTCCCTGGGTGAGTTACTGACTGACTCAACAAATATACCCAGAAGTATACAGCACAAGCACAGCTAGAAAAAATGAAGTGCATGAGTAAAACTCACGGACATACATTACAGATGAAAAAGTCACACGAAGGCCCCCCATCTAACATAGGCACAGGAGGGGACTTCTACTCACTTCAGACAGAGACCTCAGTGGGGCTACACACAGTCTAAAGTTAAACATGTGTTTTCATGCCTTGCTGCATCAGGGTCATAGCGAACAAACATTTTTTGTATTCTCAGAAGCACTACTACAAATTAAACAAAACTTAGGAAAATCATCCCACCCCTGTGTTTAGGCTTCTAGAATTGACTTACAGCACACTGAATCAGGAGAGAGAGAGGAAAAAAAAGAGAAACACTGCCTGCACTGGGGGAGGTGGGAAGAACCACTGCCTGACTCTAATGTCACATTTCTTTTCACAGTTGCATAATTTAAATAAGGATCCCCTCCTCAGACAAATCCCTTCGCCTTTCAACAGGCCCTTGACCCGGTTCAACATACAGCTGTTTCAGATAAATACACAGAAATATCAAAGTGTATCTCACCTTCTAGCATCCGAACAGAGTTTTCCTCCTGGGGCTGGTGTAATCACATAACACAACTAGAGTTCCACAAACAAGGTCTACACTTCCTGGAGTACGTTTATTTACATACAAAAAATATGTCTCTACACCTGTACTGGAAAACGCCACCCATTCACACAACCTCCTTAGGCTGTTCACAAAGGTTCCTATCCCCTATGTTGGTAGGTTCACAAAGTCCTACCCCCTAGTTGCCTGGGTTCACTTATTGGCATAGGTATTCCAAGAAGTAGTCACCCTTCTCTGGAGAAACATAACAGCTAAACTGTTCCCTTTCAGGTCTCGAGGCACAGACACTCCCAATTATTAACATCAATAACTGAGCTTATAAACCTATGAATTATTCCTTGCTCTCCACAGGTCTCACATGGCCACGCAAAATGGCTTGGTTTTTATTGTACTTCCTCACCGCCTACAAGTGCAATGGCTCTACAAATCCTAGAATTCCTATAATACGGGGGGGCAGAAAAATCAGGCACAAACCAGAGCTCAATACTGAACCCCTACAAAAGGGCATAGCTGACCATGTGACAAGATTCATCTCCAAGAAATTCTAGCTTCCAATTCATCTGCTGACTGTGTGAGCTCCCAGACTCATCTCAATTGGGTGATCACTAAGATGCCTCTTAGGCAGTCTGCTCTATTGATCCAGCCCAGCAGGATCTTCAGTATGTTTATTAGGCTGAGCATCCCCAACTAGTGCTGCTGCCACTCTCCTCAAATGAACCCATCGGCCACTACCAGGCTGCTGGTAAAAAGAAGGGACAGGGTCCTGCTTGTTGCTGATCTTCAGGTACTCACACAAGAAGCACCTTTGAGTGCTTTGAGATCTTGGTTCCTGTTCCCTGTGCGAGGGCACTCTAGCTGCTGATGCCTTTTTGGAAGGGAGGGAGGAGGTTTCCCGGTTGTCAGGGAAGGCTGTAGACATGATCCCTGTATTGGACAGATGCTAGTTGGAGCTAGTGATTGTTGCCCAACGATTTAGTGGTTATGGATTATTAATGATCTGATTTCCAATTAATTACACACTAATGATCTGGGAGATTCTAGGGTTCTGGTCCCAGAATCAGGCACAACAGAATCAAGATGATCAAGTTCACTATCTGGTTGGGAATCTCGAGTTGCACAACGAAGACTTGCACACACCAGGCAAAGCAAAATTCTAAGCAAGTTTATTAGCACAAGACACAAATGCTCCAAACCACATAAAAAGACAGCAAAAATACAGAACTAAAGTAGTATCTTTTACCATTCCATGCATATACTCATACCCTTTCTTGGGGATCTGACGGTAAAAGACAATGGTCCTGCTCCATCACTAGCATGCCAAACGGGTCTGAGGGTCCAGATCAAGATTAGATCAGATCCTTTTTACACGGTGGTCTGGCCCACTATAGGGCATAGGGACTGTCGTGAATATTCATTCAAATGCCCAGCCTTCCTTGTCCATTCCTCACCCTAATATGTTGTGCTGTCCTTACTCTATAGGCTAGTATATTAATTATTTTAGCTTATTACCATCACCATTATCAATTCGTTCCCAAGGCAAGTTCGCCATTACGCATTTGCCAACATTCTATTCTAAAATATCCAACCCTAGTCTCAGTTCATTGTTCCTGTGGTAACATGGTAGCACTTTACACAGCCTCCCCCCACCACTGGTTCCCAATGTCCCAAAACCCAGGGTCACTGACAGGCCACTTACTCTGCCAAAGTTCACAGGCCTCAAAGCCTTATGATAATAGCTTTAGCTAATGCCATACACGGTACAGGACTGCAGGTTCCTCGCATTACTGCCAAGTAAAGTAAAATGCTAAAGCTGGACTACAGGATAAAGCTAGAGCCGGTTGGGGAAATGTCAACAAAACCTCCTCTTGAAGGAAGAATGCCCTGTAGCTCCTGTTTTTGGTGGCAGACTGGGAGCATGAACTCTACTCCCCTGCTGCTAATCTCTACTTCTTGCAGGGTCCCTCTCCCCAATCCTAGAGCCTTGGTTCTGCTGCATTGCTCCTCCCTGGGGATATTACTTTCCTCCTTTTTGTTTCCCTGGAAAACAGTCAGTTAAAACAGAAAACAGTGCTGCCCATCTGAGATGGAAAACAGTGTCATGTTAACTGTAATCTATTACGTTGATTAAAAAAGTATTGAAAAGATTTTAAAACTGAACGTTCTTGTCTTTTCAGATTTTTGGGGGGTATTGAACAACAAATGTTCATGATTCTGCTTTGGATGTAATTTGCCAACAGATTTTACTTTCCAATAAATAAGAAAGCGTGGGTGTTGAGGACAAACTTGGTTGATCTCTTTGGGATCCCCATCATATGCATCTGAAGGGTTGGTCATTGTACAGTTAAGTTCGTAAGTGCCAAGAGACTCTGAAAACAGTTACTTTCTCAGCTCAATTCCTAATCAGATGTACACACAATAACTGGTTCTTTGGATATGGGGAAGGCAGTAGATGTGATATACCTTGATGTTAGCAAAGCTTTTGATATGGGTTCCCCACAGTATTCTTGCCAGCAAGTTAAAGAAGTACGGGCTGGATGAATGGACTATAAGATGGACAGAAAGCTGGCTAGATAGTTGGGCTCAACAGGTAGTGCTCAATGGCTTGATGTCTAGTTGACAGCCGGCATCAAGTGGAGTGCCCCAGGGCCATGGGCCTGGTTTAGTTCAACATCTTCATTAATGATCTGGATGATGGGATGGACTGCACTCTCAGCAAGTTCATGGATGACACTAAGTTGCGGGAAGCAGTAGACACGCTGTAGGGTAGAGATAGGGTTCTGAGTGGCCTAGAAAAATTGGAGGATTGGGCCAAAACAAATCTGATGAGGTTCAACAAGGAAAAGTGCAGCGTCCTGCACTTAGGACAGAAGAATCCCATGCACTGCAACTGGCTGGGGACCAACTGGCTAAGCAGCAGTTCTGCAGAAAAGGACCTGGGGATTATAATGGACAAGAAGCTAGATATGAGTCAACAGTGTGCCCTTGTTGCTAAGAAGTCTAATGGCATATTGGGCTGCATTAGTAAGAGCATTGCCAGCAGATCGAGGGAAGTGATTATTCCCTTCTATTCGGCACTGATGACAATGTAACCACCACCATACTGGGTCAGACTAAAGGTCCATAAAGCCAAGTATCCAGTCCTCTGACAGTGGCCAATAGCAGGAGCCCCAAAGGGAATGAACAGACAGGTTATCATCAAGTGATCCATGCCCTGTCACCCAATCCCAGCTTCTGGCAAACAGAGACTAGGGACACCATTCCTGCCCATCTGGGCTAATAGCCATTGGTGGACCTATCTTCCATGAATCTATCTGGCTCCATTTTGGGCCCTTATAGTACTGGTCTTCACAACACCCTCTGGCAAGGAGTTCCACAGGTTGACAGTGCGGTGCATGAAAACATACTTTCTTGTGTTTGTTTTAAACCTGCTACCTATTAATTTCAATTTCATTTCATTTCATACCTATTAATTTCATTTGGTGGCATTTGCATTTAATAGAAGGAGTAAATAACACTTCCTTATTTACTTTCTCTAGACTACTCATGATTATAAAATCATATCATATTCCTCTATCATATTCCCCCTTACTCCTCACTTTTCCAAGCTGAAAAGTCCCAGTCTTATTAATCTCTCTTCATACGGAAGCAGTTCTATACCCCTAATCATTTTAGTTGCCCTTTTCTGAACCTTATCCAATTCCAATACATCTTTTTTCAGACGAGGGAACCACCTCTGCATGCAGTATTCAAGATGTGGGAGTACCATGGATTTCTATAGAGGCAATATGATGTTTTCTGTCTTATTATCTACCCCTTTCTTGATGATTCCCAACATTCTGTTTGCTTTTTTGATTGCTGCTGCACATTGAGTGGATGTTTTCAGAGAACTATCCACAATGACTCCAATATCTCTTTCTTGAGTGGCAACAGCTAATTTAGATCCCATCATCACAAGGCCACATCTTGAGTACTGCTGCAGTTTTCAGGGCCCCCACTACAGAAAGGATGTGGACCAATTGGAGAGAGTCCAACAGAGGGTAATGAAAATGATTAGGGGGCTGGGACACATGACATATGAGGAGAGGCTGAGGGAACTGGGATCATTTAGTTTGCAGAAGAGAAGAATGAGGTGGGGATTTGATAGCAGCCTCCAACTATCTGAATGGGGGTTCCAAAGAGGATGGAACTAGCCTGTTCTCAGTAGTGGCAGATGACAGAACAAGAAGCAATGGTCTCAAGTTGCAGTGCAGGAGGTCTAGATTGGATATTAGGAAATATTATTTCACTAGGAGGGTGGTGAAGCACTGGAGTGGGTTACCTAGGGAAGTGGTGGATATCTCCGTCCTTAGAGATTTTTAAGGCCCGGCTTGACAAAGCCCTATCTGGATGACTTAGTTGGGGTTGGTCTTGCTTTGAGCAGAGGGTTGGACTAAATGACCTCCTGAGGTCTCTTCCAACCCTAATCTTCTATGATTCTATGATCAGAATTCTGTTCCTAACCTTATTTGATTCAGACAGGAGGCATTTGTTAGCTTCCTGTAGAATTTCTCTCTAGAATCTGCCTCTAGTTTTTCCTGTAGCAGCACCAGCACTTTACAATTTCAGATCTGAGAACTTTTCCTTTTTCATAAATTGTTCTTGCTCCCCCCTCTTTTTTTCCTTTCTCCTCTTATCCCCACCACCACTGCTTCCCAACAGGTTCAACTGCTTTTGTCGTTCACCTCCTGTTGTCTCATATGTGACGCACATATTGTCTTGATTTTCTCACTCCCACCCCGAACCCACATTATTATTAAAGCTGTGAACTCATGGTAAACAATCACAAGAAAAAACAGTTACTAACCTTCCACAAACTGCCCTCCTAACCCTTTACATCGGACCTTTCAGAAAGAAGGAACAGAGGGGGTGTGGGGATGGCTGGGTTCTTTATATTAGCACTAACAGCCCACAGCAGCAGAGGGTGCTCAAGTCGCCCCAACTGAGGGGGAAAAAAAAATTGGTGACTGTGCGCAGGGCACGTGCACACCAAGAGCAGAACTGACACATGCAATCACTCGAAAAAGAATTCTCTTTTTGGTTGCTGTGGTGGTTTTTGGTATGAAGCTCACTGACCCCATTAGAGCTAGTCACAATTTCAGAAGTAATTATTCTCTCCTTCAGAGTCTAGTCTTGTAAGCACCAGAATCTAACTTAACAGGTGAACAATGGTTTGGGCCTGGATTTTTAAAAAAGGCTTGTTTACTTGAGTTTCAGTTGCTTGTCTATAGGATGCTGCAGCTATGCACTGTTATACAACATTATTATACAGAAAGAGTAAGAGACTATTTTTAAGAAATGAGGTGTGTGCTGGGTTGCTTTTCTGCTTAAATGGCATTTTTTGACCATAGACTGAAGTTTATTCAATGTGTTTTTTAAAAACTGCACTCGTCAGTAAAGCATGCTTGGGTCTTTCTTGCTTAGTAAACAGACAAAACTTGATTTCTGGAGCTGGTCTTTTTAAAATGCCTCAGTTCCTAGCAAATTTGTGCACTTGTAAAGTTCTCCTACGTCATGGCCAACACGTTTGTATGGGTGATAAACAAAATTCTTGCTTAGTATTATATTAGCTGCGCTCATACTTTCCATAAAATGAGACGCGTCAACAATTAAATCCTCTGCCTGGCAGAACAGTAATTGGTATTAGAGAAGACTATTGCATTACACAAAATTAGAAAATGCAAATCTTTTTTGTTGCTTTTATGTTAAAAGGTCTTGTCCCATTCATGAAACTAAATCCTTTTCTTCCTCCCAGGTTTTCCAGTGTAAAGCCCAATCATCTACTGAAAGTCTCATTCATACTTGTGCTTAGTCCCAGAGAGAAAACAAGATCCAAATGTACAAAAGGAAAGCTATAGCCACTCTTCCCTTTAAAAAGAAAAAACATCTGCAGATGATGTAGAGTTCATGTTCTGCTCCTTATACTCACAGTTTATGACAGTACAGATTAGATCATTTGGAATTTAACACTGCAAATTTTCATCATATTTTAAATAAATGATACAATATATTAACTAGTTTGTTACACACTACATATTTTATGTAGCATGAAAACTTGTCATCTGTGTGATTCTAGGTACATTTTACATATTCATTAAAATCTGGCTTGGCGCACTCCATTTTAAAAAGTGCACGGGAAATATATTTTAATGTGTAGTAAGATTATTATTTATATAGCAGTCAAAGCAAACATTGGAGATGAAATCTGAGTACAACACAATACAAACAGAACAAGTAGTGTGATGCAATGTTTGCAGATGCTAAACAGCTTAGAGTAGGTGTTTATTTCTGAAGGAAAAGCAGGAGGGACTTGCTGCATATTAACTGCAAGGCTGTTGTGTATATCCACAGCAGAATGAGAGAAGGCTCTAATCAGTAGTGGGCTAAGCAGATAAATGGAATAGCATAGGCAGAAGCAGAAGAAATCACAGAATCAAAGGGAGAGAAAAGGGAACAGGTGAAGATGAGGACAGATATGAAAGTTGGGATAAGCAATAAAATAGAAAAGAATAATAAGAAGAGTTTCTCCCACAATTTCCTTTCCTACACTAGACATTAAATGAACCAACTCACAAGATGTTATGAGGCATTTTGCTCTCTCTTGAGAATCTCTACTTTGTCAAATAAATTTTTACTTGGTTTCCCTATAAATATACTTAAGAGCTGTGTATTAAGTGGGGTGATGATCTGAGGTATAGCTGGTAAGCAGATTCACAGTGAATCTGTGAATATTGCAACTGACTAATGCAACAGGAGCTGGACACTCCAGGGAGCTGCTTGGAAACTGGAGTGTGCTTATCATCACTAACCTGGAGAGCGTGAGAGCGAGCAGAACCCGTGTAGGTCTAGAGAGGAGTGGTTGTTTTGCCCATGGCAGGTGGACTTGGGGAGATGACCCATGGAAGGCACAGAAAAAGTTTCTTCATGCCAAGGGATACTCCCAGGAAGCATCACAACAGAAAATTTGTTTTCACATTGAGAACCAGCTGGTCTGCTTACCGGAAACTCCTGTTGCTTTGGTGAAAGAGATGCTTCTCTTTTCCTGTGGTCTGGTTTACATCGTATTAGGGAATGAGAGTTGAATATTGTATATTAACCTATTAACGAATGGCAATCCCTTTTGATGTAGAATCATACTGACCTAGAGAGGAGAAAGCCTCAAATCTCCATATAGTTTCTTAATCTATTTGAAGCACTCTGGACACAGGTGCTCTTAAGAAAACAAATATCAGTATTTCAGAAACCATAAGCACATAGTGCCAGGAAAATGAGCCTGATTCTCTGTTGCCCTAAATGCTATGCAGTCTACACCAGTGCAAATTGAGGGTAAAACACTACTAAAGCAGAATGGTTGTGTTTTGCACTAACTTTGCTCAGGTATAAATAACTACACAAGGTGCAGGGCAGTGAAAGTGTTTGCATTTTTAATTTTATATATGAAATGTTCCTTAATGAACGTTTGGTACATACATAATCAAAGGTATTAAAAGAATCTAGAGCATATTTAAGGACCTGATGAAATATTTAACTTAAGTGTTAAAAAGCTAACATGAAGTGAAAGCCTTTGGAGGAGAGCCAACCCAAAAGCTTCATAAGAACCCAGTGGTCATGTTTCATAAGGCTTATTAAATGCTTGATTAGAAGTTATGTAGACATTGTTCAGAATGAAACAGCAGTAATGACAGCATGTAAATCACATACAATTAAGAAAGCACAACTAACAGGTACTGATACAGAAGCTGAAGATTTATATAGCTGTTTCGTCCTACTGATGTTGAGCCACATTAAGGCTGCTGGAGAAGATGACTTCAGTGATTTATATCACTCTTTTAAATGTTTATGAAGGCATCAAAGAATGCAGATAGATTGCACAAAACAAGATAAGGACACTTCAAAGTTGGCATTTTTTCAAAGAAACAAAGTAGTTGACACAGGAATTTGAACTTAAGGAGGAATAGTCACACAAAGTCAACCAAGATGATGATGTCAGCCAGAAGAAAGGAAGCCTAAAAGAAGGTTTGCAAAGACAACATAGGGGAACAACTTTTTTTTAATCCGAAGAATTTATTCAATCAGCAGCTTTGTTTGGTTTTCTTCTTTTAAAAACTAACTAAACAAAAAAGAATGTGTAACAAAAGGCAGAATTCCTAACAGAACCTAGCTTGGGAACTAATTCAGTGTATCCTAGACCCCAAACACATGTAGCAGACAAAATGTCCATTTATATCACTCTTCTCTATGCCAATTGACCCAAACATTAGCTCAAGGGTGGTTTTCAGAAGGAAAATTCTCTCTGTGAGCATGAAACCACTCTGAAATATCAGTGGAAGAAATCATTGTGAATAAATGTTCTAGTATTTGGCGCTGGAAACCTGAAGCTCCAAAGGTCAGAGTTTTCCAGAAAGATACAAAAGTAGAAACCCTGAAGGGAAGGCAGAGAGAGAGATGGAAATAATTGCCAGCTAAAATATTATCTTGGAAATGAAAAAAAAAATAAAGTTAGTCAATAAAACAAAAAGTTAAAAGCAGGTTCAGGATCTATACTTTCAACTAAATTCCTCTCTCAATTTTTGTGGTGTTACAATCACATCTTTTGGTTGTTAAGATGTTTTTCCCCATTATGGTGTGAGAGACGGACACAAACAAAAGGTGATGGTGATTTACTGCCTATAGAAGGGAAACAGTGAAACTGTTTGCATGTTTACACAAAATGCTGTCAAAAACAAATAAGGTAACTAAACTGAAAAAAGAAATAAACCATTTTTCTCTCTTTCAGATTTAGTGATCTTAAAATGAACAACACTAATAGGCAAATATTTGCAGACCAAAATGTGATTTTTTTAAAAGTTCATAATGTACTTTTAATGTAGTCTGACTGTGCAAAATTAACTCTATGATAGCACAGTGCTAAATTATGCCATAATGTCACTCATGTATTGCATTCAAAAACATACACATAAGATAAACATCTAAAATTCAAGTTATGCCAATGGTCTCTAGGGTTCCTCTGAAAAAATAACTGCAGATATAATGATTGATAAATAAGTCTTATCCAACTTATCCAAATAAGTCTAAAAGGAGGAGCAATAAAACACTTGAGATTATTGTATGGGTTTACTGTATAAAATGCTTCATTTCACATTTTAATCTTACAGTACTCTGTAGTAATGAACAATTATTTTATGCTTCAAATTATACAATCTGTAAAAAGAAATCAGCAGAACACAGAATTAATAGATTTTTTTAAAAACTCACACTGGTGCTACTTCCTTCATTACGTGACCTCTCCTTTTCTTGACAGTCAAAACATATGGTTCTAATCCTACTTCCAAAGGATATGATTTGATGATAATGCTACTAAAGGACAGATCACTAAATCAGCCCACTGTTTCCAAAGACTGTCAACTCAGAATTATTTTTTTTTAAATAAAGGCCACTACAGGCTTTTAGATATTACTTCACAAATCACAATATTTCTTACTTTTTGTTTTGATTAGCAGCAGCTGGTGTATCTCAGACCTTAAACAGTATCCTGTTTTGGATAATAAATAGAAATGGCAGCTTTTAAAATTACAGTGTGCCGGGGACGGGGGGGGGGGGGGGGGGGGGGGTAAGGAGAGAGAGGGAACCAAAAGTAGCATGGAATTGTATGATTTAGAAAAAGATCAAATTCAAATAATATTTTCCCCTTTACATGAAGTTGCTAATATTTACTTGAGTATGGGCTCATATCAGAAAACAATTTGTAACTAGTATCAAAACACTGGAAAAAGTGACATAGACCAAAATTATGTCAGATTGGTCTGTGAATCACATCATTGTCCCAGCCATGCAGAAAGTCTAGATACAATGGATGTGGTTGAATTAGGTTGTAACTTTATTCACTTAATGTACTTGGGAACACCAGGCAATAAACCATCCCATCCAGGTTAGCATTATTTCTTTCATCTTTTACAGTTATTTGTAACTCCCTCTTCCCAACCTAGGGTGACCAGATGTCCCAATTTTATAGGGACAGTCCTGATTTTTGCATCTTTTTCTTATATAGGCTCCTATTACCGCCCCTCCCCATCCCCGTCTCGATTTTTCACATTTGCTATCTGGTCACCCTAACCCAACCTGATCCTTTACTGGGACTCTGCCACTCTCCCCTCATATAAGGTTTGGGGGTGGGAGGACTTGGGGGAAAGCAGGATGGTTGTCTCCCCACTGTATCAAACATTAGGCAACCCAACCCTACCCTACCCAACCCTACTTTCCCTAATTTCCTTAGGAGATGCCTTTCCACAAGACCCCTTCAAATCCTGTTTACCTGCACAGGACACCTGCCAAACCCGTTATCTGTTAAGTTGCAACGTATCTGACCTAACCCCTATCCCTGAGCAGCTGTGGGGAAGGCAATTCCTTCCCCCTCCCCCATGCCTGGCCAATGTAGCAGAGCAGGAAAGGTTCCTTCCCAGTTCCAAAGGAACAAGGTGACTAGTGAAAGGCCCACCACTGAACATACAAACGTGACCTTATACTGATCCCATGGGTGGGTGGTGTTGGCCCAAGAAGAGAGAGTTCCTATCAAGGTGCGTGGGTATAAAGATCCACCCCTCTCTCCAGACACATTAGGCTACTGTTTCCCCAAATCTGTTCCTGCCATGTCCCCTTCCCTGGGGCTCTGTCCAGGTGAGTTTCCTTTTCCTCCGCTTCACAATTCCTTTGAGTGCTGCTCCTTAAAGAGGCTTCACCTTCTTTCTTTCTGCAGCCAGACAAGGACTCACTGCATCCAGTTGGAGTGAGCTTATTTTCAGGTAGGTGTATGCACCGCCAGGGCTGGCTCCAGGCACCAGAGGAGGAAGCATGTGCCTGGTGCGGTACATGCTAAGGGGTGGCATTCCGGACTTTCTTGGGGTGGCACCATCCAAGCGGTTGTTTTTCTTTTTTTTTTTTTCTCTTTTTTTGCTTGATATGGCAAAAGTGGTAGAGCCGGCCCTGCTCGCTGCCCACAGTGCCCCCTTGTGTCAGGGTAAGATGTTGCAAGAGGTCCTTGTCTTTGATGCCTCCTACTGGCCATCTGCCTCTCACTGAATCTTCCATGGTTTGGCCCATTGGCCAAGTCACATAAAGTCTACTCCCCTTCTGAGATAAGAAAAGGTCCAACTTGAACTCAAAGGTATATGTCCAAATAATAATTCTTCCACCCCTCTTGGGCACCACTCAAGTGTTCTAACTGGCCCTCCCTCAGGTCCTCTCTCTCAGAAGCCTTAATCTGCTCATGCTGTTGCATGCCCTGTGCTTCGGGACTGGTAGGAGAACAAAGGTCTACCCTCTACTCTGGGATCCAGCCCAGGGATCCTGCATTAATAGCTATGTCTGTTCCTTCAGATGTGCTGCTGTTTCCCTGGGCCACTTCCTACCTATAAGTCACCTAAGCTGCTTCCCTACAGTCTGTGCTTAACACAGCCTCCCTTTGGTACTTAGGCCTGGGGCTTCTCCCTCCCCAGCTGACTTAAGTCTTCCTCCTCTTGTGGGCTCCTCTAAAGTGCTTATACTGACCTACTTGATGGCCTCCCCAACAGGAACTCTGCTGGGTCCACTACCCACAGAAGAGTTGCTTTCTCCACAGCATCTTTTTATTTTTCCTCCACCCACAAACTGAGTTCGCCATTCTGTATAGTCTTGTGGTAAACCTTTCACAGCTGGAGTCACTAATTAGCCTTAAGTTGTGATATCACTATCAGCTGGAAACTAGCTACTAGGTCACAGGCAAGGCTGAGCCTTGCTTGACTTAAAGGTCCAGCCAGCTTGTGGCAATAAACAAATACAAAAACTGTGAGCACTTTCTCTTCTAGTAAGTGTATCAATCAGTGCACAAAATTAATAAATAATGTTGCTTTGTTCACCAGGTTTTCCTTGCTAAACTACCAGTAGGGTTACATTTACCTGGACTGACAGTATTCACAAAATAATATTTCATTACATGCCTTGAAAAATGGGTTATAGTATATTTTTGTGCAATAAATTCCAGAGGTTCAGGAAATCTAGGTTTGTACTTCAGCACTCCCACCAAGTGTAATCAGTTATCTAGCAGTACATTATCCAGCTCCTGATGGTCCAGCACTCAGAGATTAAAGCAATTACAATGCATTAGCAATATGTGTTGTAATTTTAGTTTCCCTCCTCCACCCTCTCAACCCCTAGATACAGAGAGACACAAGTTAGAGTAACTGTCAAAAATGGAATAAGAAAATGAATGTCATTGTTATTCCATTGGAGAATAAGCCGATTTCATTTCTAATCACTTTCTTCATCCATCGTCTCCTTTAATATCCTATCTACCATGCATATCTATCAATCCCAGCATCTTGCTTTGATTTTCAGTTACTCAGTCACTTATGCCGGCAAAGAGGTCAAATAATTATGCCTGGGATCACAAATAAAAGACTTTAAAAACTGAAATGAAATCAATGCTAAGAAGAAACAAAGAAGTGTATTTTTAAATGCTTTCATATGGATCCCTTAGTGTCAAGAACCAGGTTTATTAGAGAGACAGGTGGTGATGTAATATCTTTTATTGACTAAATTCTGCTGATGAGAGAGAAGCTTTCGAGCTTACCCAAAGCTCTTTTTCAGGTCTGGCAACAACACTGCATGAGAACCAGGTTTAGCATTTAACTGGAATGCCATTTTTAATATCAGTTGTCACAAACAGATGGGTTTTAACCTGAACACAGTTTCTTTTATATACACTGAACAGCAAAGACCATGACTAAATTCAAGATGCTCAGCTCAATGTTAAAGACAAAGCCAGCAGGTTACAAGTAGTGCACTTTTCAATGCTTCACATTTTAACAGATATTTTCATACTTCACAGATCTTTTTCTGCATTACACTGCAAAACTAAAAAGTTCCTACTGCTACAAAGGTACATGACAGAGCTAGCTTTAGATCACTTGCCTACAGTGGAAGACTGTTTGGAAAACAAAGATGGTGCTTAGAATTTTTGCTTTTCTGTTTCATGCCCGATGCTTTGATCTCATTTGTAGATACATTTTCTATTTCATCGATTTTAAGATTAAAACTAAACAGAAAATATGATGTAAAAATGTATCTGTAACTCTCGAAAAAGAAACGGAGACTACTTACTTGTAAATGGAAGTTCTTCAAGATGCTGTCCCTATCTGTGTTCCACATGTGGTACATATCCATGCCACGTGTCCAAGTCCAGAGATTCTTAACAAGCAGTATCCAATGGCCTGCACATGCACCCTCTCCCTATATTCCAGACCAAGACCATAAGAGGCAGCGTGAGCCAACACCTCTCCAGTTCCCCTTCTTACCGTGACTCCAACAGGATCCAAAGCAGAGGGATGGATAGAGGAATAAAGATGAGTATCACATATTCAGAAGAGCTTCCAGTTACAGGTAAGTAACCTCCATTCCTTCTTGGAGTGCTGTTCTCGCTCTGTATTCCACACATGGATAACCGACAAGTAGTATTCAGACCAGAGGAGGGTGCGAGGATGTCCGGCATGAGAAATTGTAATCCCCCCACAGCTGTATTTGCAGCAGAGGCTTCAACTAGCACATCAAGTTTTGTAAACACGGGACAGGAACACCAGGTAGCCACTCTGCATATGTTCAATTTCAGTACCTCCTGTAGAAATGCTGCCAAAGCAGCTTGCACTCTTGTGGAACATGCCCTTACCCCATCTGGGAGAGAGTCATGTGCTAACTGGTAGCATATAACGATGCAATGAGAAATCTATTTAGAAATTGCCTGAGAAAATACTTCTTGTCCTGGTGACCCTTATTCTATAGCAAGAAATAGACTTGGTGATTTTTTTATTGGTTTTGTCCTTTGTAGGTAGAATGCCAGGGAATCCAGGGAATGAAGTCTTTTCTCTTCAATGGAAGCATGAGGTTTTGGGAAGAAAACAAGTTGGCTGACATTGATGAATGCAAAGGGAGACCTTCTCCTTGTGAAAAATAGTATATGGGGATGAGCCATGAGAGTTGCCATCTTGTTCATCCTTCTGGCTGAACTAATAACAACTTAGTGCGACCCTCATGAAAAGGTGGTACATAGAGCATGTGGCCAAAGGTTCAAATGATGGTCTGATGAGTACTGACAAATCTGTGGTCCTGTTGAGGCTTCACCACAGGCAGAAGGGTCCTGGCTAGGCCCTTCAGGAGTTTGACTGTTGTTGGGTCAGTAAAAATGGAATGCCCATCTACTGGAGGAAGGCAGGCATTGATCACTACTTGACGAATTTGCAATGAGCAAAGGGAAAGACTTGAGTTCTTCAGTGACAGGAAATAACCTAAAATGACTGGAATATCTGCAGAGTCTGAAGAAGACTGATGTGCTCAGGTAGAGAAATGTCTCCATTTAGATAGTTAGCAGGTCCTACTTGAATCTTTCCTACTTTGAGTAAGAATGGCTTGGATGACTTCCGAACATGAGCATTGTAGATCGGATGCCCATCTTCCAAAGATTGGAGGGGAGGGAATAGACATGGTTGATATAAAAAAAAGATAGGCAGTTCTCCACTGAGGTGTCAAGAGAAGCCCTTAGAGGGTGGGTGGGAGGGAATGGATAGAGGTGAGAATAGTAGAGAGGGCTAAAAATCAAGGTCTTTGAGCTCTCCGTTGCTTGCCCAGAGGCTTGGCTGGACACTGGTGATAGAACATTTGTGGAGCGGGAGGTCTTGGCCTATATACCCGCCTGTGTTTTTCTCTTTGGGGCCAGGGTTTACATTCTCTGGGATCTTGGGGTCAATTTAGGAGTGTGGAGACTCAGTTTTCTTGCTGAATAAGTCTGACTTGTTAAATGGTAAGTCCTTTATGGCATTCTGCACTTTTCTGGGGAGCCTCAGAAAGTGAAGCCAAGATTCATGCTTCATAACTACACCATCAGCTATCCCCTTACATGCCGTGTCTCCTGCACCCACTGCAACTTGTATCCACTAGTCTGCCTTCCTCAATGAAGGACTGAAACTGGGCTCGGGCCTCAAGGGGAAGATTGACCTTAAAGTCTGCTAGTCTAGAGTAGTCGTTAATATCACATTTTGCCAACAAAGCCTGATAGTTGGCAATGCAGAATTACAGGCTGGTAGAGGAGAATACCTTTATTCTCAAAAGGTCCACCCTCTTTGAGTCCTTGTCAGCTGGGGCAATCTTAGGATGTTGTGACCTTGCTCTTTCCATGGCTGCCTGTACCACCAGCAAATTGGATGCTGGGTGGGGTAAAAGGAACTCAACTCCTTCAGCTGGGATGAAATAGTACCTCTCAGCTCTTTTAGATGTGAGAATGTAGAAAGCTGGGGTATGCCAGACAACCTCTGACTGGCTCCACTCCCAAGATCATGTGCTTGGAGGAGTGTTGATTGTTGGCTGGGGCCAATGTACAGGGGAGAGTCTCCATGGCCCAGATCAGTGAGGTCTTATGGACTTCTGCATAAAATGTTTCCTCAGCTGAAGCTCACAAGCTTCATATGTTTGTAGGGGAAACAAGCGGCAGATGCTGCACTTTGCAGAGATGTGCATCTCATTCAGAGAGTAGGGGCAGCATTGGGGGTCATCTTTCACAGAGAAGGAAGAAACACTTCTTTTTTTTCTTTTTGGAACCTTGTATAATGCTGGCCTTTTACAGTGTTTCCATTTTCACCTGTTTATTTCTCAGTATTAAATATATTTCGGGAGTTTCCTGAAACTTCCCTTTGAATGCTTCCATTTCCCTTCTGTCTGCCCTTTTATTTTACTTCATGAGTATGCTGCGTTCAACAATACATTCATGTTTAGAATTTTCTTTGTTGATACAGTCAGCATTCTTTACCTTCTCCAGATTGTGGGACTCACTCACCTCTCCTATTTTCACAGTCCCATTAACCAGTTCATTGCTAGTCTCTGAAGCAGCAGCATGTTGGGGTTTTTTTAGAAGTGTCAGCACATAAAACAATTCATTTGGGATGTTCAATATAATGTTTGATAAATGCATGGTCTTTCCTGCTTGATGCAGAATTAAGATAAGGACGTTCCCTTCTTAACTCCGTCTGTGAAGTTCAAGGACCTAAATATGCTGTAGTTCAGGGGTTCTCAACCTTTTTCTTTCTGAGCCCCTCCCCCCAACACACACATGCTATAAAAACTCCAACCACCAGTTTTATGCATATAAAAGCCAGGGCCTGAGTCAGGGGGTAGCAAGCAGGACAATTGCCTGGGGCCCCACACCACAGGGGTCCCCATGAAGCTAAGCTGCTCAGGCTTTGGCTTCAGCCCCTCGTGGTGGGGCTCAAGGCCTTGGGCTTCAGCTCCATGTGGTGGGGCTTCAACTTTCTGACTTGGGCCCCAGCGAGTCTAATGTTGGCACTGCTTGGTGGTCCTCCATGAAACCTGCTTGTGGCCCCCTCAGGGGGCCCTGTACCCCTGGTTGAGAATGACTGCTGTAGTTGACCAATGCTCAAATAGACTTGTGCACAGCATATAAAATGGATAAAATATCCTTTATAATCCCAGTCAGGCTACTGAAGATAAGTTGTTTGTGCCTTTTGTTCCTTTAAGGGTGAATAAACCTTGCCTCAAAGTTCACCCTATCCCGCAAAAAACGTGTGCTTGCTTACTTTATTAAAAGTCTGACCTCCCTGTTTTTTGCTGGAGGACTCATTGGACACTGTAGAAATAATGTGCATTATGCTATGATAGGACTTTCAAACCCAAATGAGCTGGGTGAGGTAAATGGCTAGGGAGAGTGAAAAAATGGCTGGCTAGGTCAGCTCTGGAATTAGAAAAAAGAGAGAATTTGCTGCCTACTAGCATGGCTGCCTGAGTTGCTCCCTGGTTCCCCGATGAACCAGCATCAACTTTCCAACGATCCTCACTTGCCTCTCCTGAGTAAAGCTTCATGCACCCCCATCAATTCCTCGAAAGTTCTCTTCCCTCTTCGGATGACAGCAACAGCAGAAGCCAGTGTCCAGGTTCACTGACAGCGACCATTGGGCGGCTGCTATCCTGATTACAATTATCATGAATTTTCCCTATGAAAGGGTGGAGGTGAGGGGCTTGTGGGGACCTATGCAGACTGTACTGTCTCTTTCCTTTTAAAATGTCAAATAGTTTAAAACTGAACTTCTCCTACGCACCAACACTTTTCTAAAGAGTTTTGGTCAATCAAAAAAATCACTTCAGACAAACTAAGGTGTGGGGGTGTGCGGAGGGGGCATGTATTACACAAATACAACTATTTCCTATGATTATTTTGTGCATGTGAGTGTGCACGTAGAAACAATTAGAAATATGGAGAGGTTCATTTTAAATTCTGATTAAATGATAAAGAAAACTAGAGGCTTGCAGATGATATTTTGTGAAAGGCGTTAGTACAAAGGAGCATGAAGCGCACAGCATGCACTTGTTTGTGCAGGGGTATATAGACTCTGACACCTGTTCTTTGTGCCAGGATTTTCATTACTACAAAACGAGTACGCAGCTAATTGTTGTGGCTGCTAATTGCTCAGGCTGCAGCATATGGAGCTACATAAATTCCATTAGTCCATCCATATTAAAACATCTTCATCCCCAAAATTGTAGGGCAAACATTTAAATTACTCCAGGCTTAAAAATACCATGGACTTCAAGAGAGCTCTCTGCATATCAAGCATTGACAGGACTGGGCCCTTGATAAAGTTCATCTTCAGCTAAACTCTGGCAATGCATTAATTCATTCTAGTAACTTCTAGTGGTTAATATAAACTATCCTGTCATTCAGTGTTCTTATCACAACACTTTAATCCTTTGATATGATTTTAAGAGACTAACTGCTGACGCCAAATAAACCAGCCAGTAGAAAAAACATGTTCTCATTCTACATGTGTTTTCATTACTGTTTGCTTTTCAATGGCCAAGAACACATCTTTAACACAGAAATACTAGAAGATTACATAAGAACAACTGTATTCAAGATATTTTCTTAATCTTTTTTTTCCTCCTTAAATCATGCATTACATTCACCAAATGGTATCTGATTTGATAAGTCAATTGAGGGTAAGTATTCTAAAATACTTTCAAAATGCTATTTCCTTTCTCTATGTCCAAGTTTAATTGAAAAAGCCTGATTTATCTTGACTTTTTGCCTATTTCAGCTTAGAGAAAGCAATTACTAGTCTACTTTGAAAGATGCGTCAGCTTCTGAAACGGAATAGGGTAACCTTCAGGGAAAGTTTCTCTTCATCACTATACTTTGGGAAGGCAACCTCAACCCAAGGAAAAGAGCCTGTCATTCAACCGACAAAAGAAACACAGCTCTAGTTTATGGCTTCTCTAACCAAAATGAATTTAGTCTATGTTAGGAAAAAACAAAAATTCCTCACATTCTCTGAAATTGTCCAATGTCTCTCCTCATTACATTCAATTAAGTAGAAAGACAACATTATTTTTGGAAAGGGGCCAGTAAACCAGTCTAGCTTCACACACATCTTTGAGTGAAATATCAGAGTTTTGCACTGCAACCTTTTAATTTTATGTATGGATGAATTAAGCACATAACCCAAGCCACTACTGATCACAATAACATATCTATGTAGATATAAATAGCCTAAACACAAAGTTTTCCATCAAGATGAGGGGGTGGTGTTGTTTTGTTTTGTATTTGTAAAAAGGGGGACAGCGGATACAGATTATAGAGAGAGCGGTTTTTGTTTTTGAGTGGAGGGAGGAATTAGTGTGGTTTTTACAGGTTACAGCATTTAGCGCTTTGTTTTTGCTGTTACTGGCATGTTGCCAGGTGAATACAAATTGATTTTAATTTTTGAAAACAATAACAATTAAAATAAAAGCACTAGCAAAATTAGCAACTGCATGCCAGGGGAGGCCTGCAGGCCAAATCCAAAGAGGCCATACTGTGTTTTTATTTGTTATTTTTGCAGGACATTAATACTTAAAATGTACTTATTGATGGGTGCCATTAGCACCGTTGCACGGGAGGGCGGTGCCTTACCCAGGGTGAGTGTGGCAGTTACGGCGAACACCCGTGGCTTTGAGCCACTCAGGCCTTGTACTACAGTTGAGCGCCCCACCATCTGCGTGGAGTGGAGGATGGTGATTTTGGCTTTTGTGTTCAGCAAGGCCAGGACGTGTTGAGTTTTTTTATGCGGCTACTGGATTGTGAGCGGGACGAAGGGGCAGTGGTCCCCCGCCTTCCGGGTCAGGCGCATGGCCATGCACCGGATGGAGGACCCGCCTTTTTGTTACAAGGCATGCGGAAGACTTTAGTTTACTGGGGCGATTGGCTTTACCGGGCGCGCCGGCTTTTGCTTTTTTTTTGTTTTGTTTTGTTTTTGATTAAAAGTTTTTATAATTTTTTGTAGCTTGTTTATTTTGAAGGTACGGATAATTTTTTGAAGTGAACTACCCCCTGCTTGCAATTTTTGCACTGGGCACACCTGTTGGGGGGTGTTAGTTTTTTTTATTTTTTGAGGCTGAGGAAGAACTTTAAATGTTGCTATTTTAGGTTTTAGGGTTTTATAAAGGGGCTGTTGTGATTACCCTGACCTGGATGACCGTGATGGGCTTTTGCCCCTGTTTTACCTGTTGCTTGTTGATAATACACACTACAAGTGCTTTACAGCAACGCGTGGGGGCTTGAGCCCTTTTTGCCTGCGAGATTACCATTTTTTGTGCTACTGTTTGCACTTTTGCTTGCGCTAAACATTTTTGCATTTTACTTTTTATAAGCTTCTGCAGATGCAGAAGCTGTTATTGTTTTGGGCTCGGAGTGCAGTTAGAAACAGCTATGCCAACTTGCCCATAGCGTGTTGCTTTGTTTTAGATCGCTAGCTGGCCTGCAGCCAGTGCAGCCCCTTTACGAGCTGCACCGGCGTGACCTCAGTAACCTGGTGGTATTTAGGCCAATTTGACGGGGCCGCTTAGCCGGCAACCACCCGCACAACCAGCACCCATTGCTTTGTTGGGGGCCATTTTGGTATGCGCTGCAGGGACAGCGACAACTTTTTTGCTTTTTTAGCCTTTAGCCAAAGGGGCATTGTTTTACGGGACCCTGCTCTCTGCGCCAAATGTTGCAGGGTACTTGGTGTCCCGTAGAAACGAGGCATACACACAGCTGTTGAATAGAAGTAGTGAGTTTATTGAAGGCAAAAGTGGCACACCCATCTCAGTGGCAGCAACAAAAAAAGCCCCCGTTACGGGTGTGCCACTTTTGCCTTCAATAAACTCACTAC
>ML677364.1:7739602-7860838 GCA_007922305.1 Dermatemys mawii
GTAGTGAGTTTATTGAAGGCAAAAGTGGCACACCCGTAACGGGGGCTTTTTTTGTTGCTGCCACTGAGATGGGTGTGCCACTTTTGCCTTCAATAAACTCACTACTTCTATTCAACAGCTGTGTGTATGCCTCGTTTCTACGGGACACCAAGTACCCTGCAACAGGGGGTTTACCTTTGTTTTTTAAATCTACGTTTTCATCAAATATTTACCTTAGCTGAAGTTTGAAAAGCATATTCCATTCCTGTTTGAGTGCTCTTAAGTCCCTTTTTATAGTTTGCCAGAGCATTGGATTGGAGCACACTTCCACATTTGTAACTTTCTTTGTGTGTGGGACACAAAACCCTTGATACTAACATCATAACACACATTTACACTTGGAGGCTTATCTTTTGATGTCTGGTTTTTTTTCCATCTTACCAGATAGATATCCAAAGTCCAGTTACAGTGACAACACCTTGTGTCTCGTGTAGCATCATCAGTAGATTGTTTTCAAAAAGGCCACACATTTGAAGTCATTAAAAAAAAACAAAACACCTCACATACCTAGGTTGTGGCTTGATTGATAAGTACTTTGGAAAGCTTTCATTTCTTGTAAATATATACAATTCCTAACATTAAAAAATCCCTTTTCTTCCTTTTAAAAATCATATTTAAAGTACAACATAAATCAAACTCCACCTCAATGCCAGTCGATTTAGCTACTTTACTGAATGCTATGCAGTCATGTAGAGAAACTGCACAGGAAAGAAGGAACATATGTGTGAAACACAAGCAGCATGATCTTTATTTCCCATCTTAAAGGAAGGCTTTGAATGATGTACCAGGAGCAATATTAATCTTGGGCATTTTATTCTCTTTTTCTTTCTTGGAGGAATAGTAAAGTGAAGAGACTCTTTTTCTTTGTGCAGGATGACAAACTGAAATATTCCTTCAGGCACTGCACTCTTCATTTCACTTTTCCCAGACAGTATGATTTACTGCACACAGTTGGCGATAAACTTGTTCTACTGTTGATACTGATGTAGAGAGGGTATGGGATTGCTAAAGAAAATCTGTGAAGTCCTTCTGAATAATAAAATCATTTGACAGACAAGCCCCCCCTCACAACTCCTGCTGGAGTGCTCAGCATCGTACAGATAGATACATTAGACAGTCAACGCGAATGGAAAAGAAATAAAATTAAGCTTAGTTGTAAATTTGGAGAAGGATTGTGGGAAGGCTAGGGGATCTCAGTCAGTATTTTGGGTCCTATCAGATGTTTTCCTGTATCTAAGCTTACAATCAATACAATGTTTTTTTATTTTTAAAAATGTACGCAACTGTAGTTATCAAGGAAAGAGACAAACAACAGCAAGGCAGTGGCAAATGGTGTATCCTTTTTAAAGGTCTGAGGGTCAAATTTTAATTACCAAACCTAATGGGGGCTTTGAGTTTTGGATAAATGTTCAGAAAAGTTAACCACTACATCAAATCTGTCTCCCTCCTGAGACTCTAGGCAGGCAGACTATATTCTTCATGATAGTGCTGCTGCAGTTACCAAGACTGACAGTGCTTTTGGTTCAGCACTTTGTGGATCTATTGTATAGAAACCTCTCCCTCATCCCTTTCTTCCTTCATTTTCCTGTTTCTATCTGTCTTCTCCTATTTTACTACAATAATCCCTACCCTAATGTGTTCTGTCTATGTAGTATTCTTTGGTTTTGTACTATCACGCTTTGCAGCTTTGATGAGCTGTAAAATTGCACAACTCTGTCAGTGATCCTGGGACGCATGTGACATTTGGAAACATACCAAAAAAAAAGGAATCATTTTTTGCTCTGTTTTTTTTTCATATAAAAGTCACTAAAAATTAATCACAAAAGAAAGAGTGGAAGTTGGAATAGATATTGCTCATCTGCCATGGACTGACCATTGCCTCTTTCAGTTTGAGGTGAAGGAGATCTACTGGGCCCAGTAGTAGGTTTCCTGCAGCCTTTAGGAACAATTGACCACTGTGAAGTAGGATTTTATTGACTAATCTTTTGTCCTGCACTAATGGCCCCTTAATACCCTAGCTCAATCTATTTAGTTTATCCAAGAGAAGGTTAAGAGGTGACTTGAACATGGCCTACAAGTGCCTCCATTGAGAAGAGAATTCTGATAGCAGATGGCTCTTTAAACTAGCAGAGAAAGGCATAACAAGTCCTTGTAGTTGGAAGCTGATGCTAGAATGCTAGAAATAAGGTTTAAGTTTTTAACAGTGAGGGTAATTAACCACTGGAACAAATTATCTAGGGATGTAGCGGATTCATCATCACATAAGCTCTTTAAATCACAGTTGGATGATTTGGATCTCTTTCTAAAAGAAACACTTGTTACTCAAAGTGAAGTTAGGGGCTTGATGCAGGAATTAATGGGTGAAGTTCAGGAGGCCAGACTAGAAAATTGTGATAATCCCTTCTGGCTTTAAAATCTATGAAAAACCTTTGCCATCCACTTTGTCCTTGAAGGTCTCCAAGGTTTACAGATGACCCAAGACAGATGAATCAAAAAGGGAGACACTGAAAGCACCCTGGGGGACATCTCATGAGGAACATCAACATTTGTGATTTACAGATGTTATAGGTACCATATCATGGTTGTGATAAAGACAATCAAAAGTCTCCTTACTCAAGGTCTTAAAGTAAAAGACTCAATTATCCAAAATCTGATTCTGGGACAAGTTTTCTTCCTACTCCTCAGAATTAATAATATAATCAGAGGGGAACTGAGAAAGAAAGTAATGAGGAGAAGGGAGAGAAATACTGTCCGACAGTTAGAATTTGGATAATTCGAATAAGAGCAGAAAGCAGAGAAATTGATGAAAATAAACTCAAGTTGCTCTGTGCTGCTGAAAACAGACAGGAATGAGTAAATTGCAACGTACAAGAATAGGGATCTTCCACTTTAGACTGTCGATAAGTTTCTGTATCAGTGATCGGAACAAACTTTTGATGTGATGAGTGTTTGTACACGAAAAAAGTAACACTATGAACTATTCAGTTCTGGGTTTTATGTCTCTTGTATGTAAATAAGCTTGCTGAATGAACAGAAAACTTATTCTGAGATTAGAAATCTTTGACTACTATAAAATCTGGAGCTAGCTACTTAAATGTGGAGGTCTTTTGAAAAGCAGATTGTATCTGCATGCACTTAAACTGTCTAAGATCGCTGGCCTCCAGAATTGTCCAAAAGTATCCTGTTTTCTAACGATAAGGTCAGTCCTTTCAAATACTTCAAACTCTGCTCTGCAAACCAATCCTCTTCCAATTTACATTAGACTCAGAAACCAGATAAATACATTGGGTCAAATTCTGCTCTGAATTACACCAGTCAAAGTAATTCATTTATCTTCCAACTGATTTACTCCGGAATTATGACATCATAGAAGTTAGTCATTGTCAAGATGTAAACTCTACATATTGATTACAAAAGCATATGTACTTTTGAATTTAATTCTATTTTTTATTTATTGGCAACTTTACATTTATCTTGTACCACCTAAGCACAATCAATTTTTCCACTGAAGACTACACTGGAGGGAAAATATGCCTATCCTTCAAACAACACAGATAAATGAAAGTATTCCATTACTGGGAATATTCTGCAGTGACTACTTGTTATCAATTGGTCCAATAGCTTTGGTTTTACTTCCATGTCAGCTTTCCCCTCTCTGCGTAAAATATAATCAGACTCCAGACATTAATATAGAAAGGACCTTATGGTTTAAAAGTGTGAAATTTTTTTTCTCTGATTTGGACTCAATTGGAACAGATTAACTTAATGTTGCATGAAAATAAATGAAGTGCCACCTTAATTAAAAGATAGTACCACGATGTCATTTGGCTCGGCATCAAGCAGGCAATTGTAGACTTTTTTTTATTAAGAAAAAGACTATTTATCCTGATATTCTTTAAACTAGAACTTTTATTCTGATTCATTTTAATACACCAGGCTGCACGTCCAAGCACCTGCGCTTTATCTGGCTTTCATAGAACAGAGCAAAACAGCATCATCACATTGGGAGTTTCCGTATCATTAAAACTACTCTTCTGAGCTAGACAAAAAGTCTCCTGGGCAAAATACACTACTGCTATAGATCAGGTTTAAAAATTACAAAAAATTAAAAACCAAAAGCACAGGATGACTAGCAATCTAGTGTCAATGCAGCACACTGCCGTGCAGGGGAATTGACCTCTAGTGGGTGAGAGTACGGCAGGAGCAGCATTTCCAATCCAGGATGAATGTTCTACTGTCACCAGAAAGCGCCTTCTGCTGACCAGCAGTAGTGCAGACACACCCCAGCACCTCATGGAGAATGTTGCACACATCAAAGGTGATAAAATGTTACCTACTTGACAAAATGCAGATCTGTGCTATAAACTGCATTTATTATGCATGTGACCACCTCACCTTCACTCTGCCCACCAATCCATCTCCATCAGGACTATTTCTAATATTACCAGCCTGTGAGCAGTTCCATACAGCTACCTTCAAAAACAGATGACACAAATGTTTTATTTTCCCTCAAATATGGAATGTCCCTCCCCAAAATCACACATGCCATGGATGGGCAATATTCAGTCATGGGCCTGAAAACTTAAACTGGCGCAACATCTTGGAACCCATCAAAGCTAGAAATGGACGTTTTAAACATGATCACAGCATAAAGCACATCTTAACACACACAGACTGTCTCATGTATGCCACCCCTCCCATTCATGATCATGTGGACCACCTCCCTTCCCATTCACATAACATCCCTGTGACCACTACAATGATAGCTTAGCAAAACGAGGGTATTTGCAACTGTTTATAATGCAATTTACTAGCCGGAAATAAGTAAAACAGTTAGCATCATGTGACCAGCTAGTTCTCCCAAAATCACAATCAGTTGTTCATAGACCACAGCTTAAGGATCAATGCTTTCAACTACCATTGCATTCAACTAGCAACTAGCGATGCAAACTTCATTGCACTGCGATCCCCTTCTCATAACAAAAATTACTACATGACCCCGGGGGAGGAGGGGAGGGACAGAAGCCTGAGGCTGCCTGAACCCCATCACCTCAGGCCGGGGGGAGACTGAAGCCCAAGGACTTTAGCCCTGGGCAGGGGGCCTGTAACCTGAGCCTCACCACCCAGGGCTAAAGCCCTTGGGCTTTTGCTTCAGCCCCAGGCTTCAGCTTCAGCCCTGGACAGTGGGGTTTGGGCTTTGGCTTCAGCCCTGGGTCCCAGCAAATCTAAGCCAGCTCTGGCAACCTCATTAAAATGGGGTTGTGACCCACTTTGGGGTCCCAACCCACAGCTTGAGAACCGTGACTTTCAACTGTCAGAGAGGATAATTTCCCGATTGTTCAATAGGACAGTACAGCCATGTGAGGTTTCAGGATATTGAACCTTTACATCAAAATGTTATTCTGTATTGAAAAGCTATTTAGGTATTTTTATAATGGTTCCTATAACATTATTTAAAATTTACTTTTCTCGGACTCCTATATTGTTGGGCACATGGTTTGAGATCCTGGCCCTATTGAAGTAAATGGGAGTTTTGCCATTGATTTTAGGGTTGCCTAAGGTTTTAGGGTTGCCTAGGATTTTAGGGTTCATCCATGATATCCAAGGAAGCCTGGCTGCATATGCAGAGAAAGACAAAAAAATGCCAAGCAAAATTTTAACTCCCTAAAATATGTGCCATTGTGAATACTTGATGCTGAGTAGTGATATACAAAGGTTTATTAGCACGATTAGAATGCTATCCAGTACCCTACTTGTGGCTTCACCTTTGATGAGTATTGCAGAAACACTAAATTCATGTTAACGAAACTATTATGATATGCCCTCATACAATCTCTATTAATTATTATAATGAAAATGGCTCCTTAAACAACTGAAAGTATAAAAGCAATTAAGACTGTTTCTTGAAAACCTAATCTGAAATCATACCTAGTATTCCTATTAGGTTCTTTTCTGTATTATAGCAATTACTATCACCCAGTTGTGTTATAAACCATCTGTACTGTAAGAGAAATCAGCAACAGGGGCACAGTCCTGCAGGGAAAAGAATCTGTTATGCCATTGGCATTTCCACACTCAGCCAGCAATCAGGTAGGTAGGTTAAGTTGATAGATAATTATCTATCTTTGAGATTTCTATAGCATCCACTACCATGTGTTGCTGTTATGCAGGTTTCCAATAAAAAATTCCTTGAAATGTGACATCTTAATGATTCTTTTTTTGTGGATATTTTATGTTATTGAAATACTGTGAAAGCATTAATTCCCTTGCCAGAGCCTCTTTAATCTTCAGAGTGACATGCTGGACACACATTTTTCAACAGATGAGTCTTTTAAAATAAAAATCCTTTCAGAAGTTGTTCATGTACAATATTTTTGTTCTGCACATGGTATTATGCCAACTGCTTAATGGATAGTAGAATATTTTGCATAAACTTTCAGGTTAAAACGACTAAAGTAGTTTTACCTTTGCAGTAAATATGTTCTGTAGCTACAGCACAGTCTGCATCTAGATTTGGTTTCAGCGTAGAGTTGAATTTTTGAATGCAAAGTATTTTCTTTCCATCTACTTTACATTGCTCTCTACACTGTATTAAAAAAAGACCTTTATTTTTAGCCAAAATGCAATGAAGTAACACAATGTTTCATTTTACGTTAGCCTTCCGAAGCACTTGGCAATTCAATTACGAAAGCTAACACATACAATTAGACAATGACTGATGCCAAGTTAATCAGCATCTACAGAAAGTGCCAAGTGTTAAAGCAATGATATTCTTCAAAGATGCTTAAACTCCCATTAACCTTGTTCTTTCTCACATACAGCAGATACAAAAGGAAGAGAGTTCTTAATTAGTGAGGTGAACAACAATGTTGAGCCACTTGTTCATGGCCAGAAACCAAGAGAAGTAAGAAACAATGTAGTCATAATCTCTTTCAAAAAGATAATCAAGTTCACTTGAAAATATGCTGAATGAAGAAAACAAATCCTAAACAGCAATATTTGAAATACATACTTAGCACTTAGTAAAGGAGGCTCTTTTCTTAGTCACAACAGACATCTTTGTGGATGTGTAAAGAGTGTGTGAACATTGCAACAGAGTAAGAGCGGATCTGCAAGCAGCAATCAGTAACCATGTCTGCATTAAATAAAAAGCTGCTATACATTAGCTTCTATGCAATGACAAATAGGATTACACTCAAAAATGTGATAAAGTAAATAAACAGTGCCCCTCTAGAGAGATTTTTACTGTAATAAAATAATTATGCAGAATCCATGTACTGTCTGAGATGCTCATCTGATTGAGAAAAGAATAAATAAAGCATGCCTTCAGGTACTGGAAGGCACTGGAGGGCTCTGAGTATCGAGATTTTAACTAAAAAAATTCTTGTTTGTGTACTTTCAAGTAATTATTCCAGAAATGTTGTGAACTGCCTGCCTCTATAACCTTCAAAATCTTAACCAGCAGAGAACAACAAAACCTCTATTTGGGCTTCAGAAAATGTTTCAAGATGAGGAAAGAAAATACTGACCATGGACCCCAAAGTATTCCGAACTCATTAGTGCTGGAAGGGGAAAATGATAGACGGCATATGAAGAGGAAAGTATTTGGTAACACATTTTCAAAACTGGGTGACATTTCAGTTATACATGCTGATCCATACATTAATGTCCTTTCCTCCCACTCCTTCCCACACCCCAGTATATTGTCAGAGTAAAACTAGGTATTAGCCAATTGTAACCTGTTCTCTTTCATTTTCTTTTCTTTATAAATTAATGTGGATTTTTGTTCTCAAAGGTAAAAGACCAGGAACACTGCCCATGCAGGATGATAGCTCCTGAAACTCCTGGCACTGGCCACTGTCAGATGACAGGATACTGGTCTAAAATAGACATTGGTCTATCCCAGTATGGCCATTGTTATGTTCTTCAACCACATAGCTCAGTCAATGCAGTTCCATCTTTACCTGCAATACTTCTGCTGATATTAAAAGGAAAATGTGTGTTTCTTGACGTTTACTTAGCATCAGGTATCAATTCAAACAACAGATATAGGATAATTCCTACAGACCCTGGATGCAAAACAAATTTGAAATGACCTGTTTTATTGCAAACCAGAAAAAACAACTTCAGCAAACAATTAAAATGATTCTACAACTTTCACCTCCACTTCAGCCTAAGCATTGCTTTTATTTCTGAAAAAGAAAAGGAACTTCTTACATGTATAGGAGCACTCTCAGCAGAAAGGAGCAGAAGTGGAGGGTGCTAAACAACCTACACAAACATCATTCATCTAAAGATTCTTCAATACTGGGCTCATCTGTCTGCTCTAGCATTCTGAACTGAGACAGTGTACTCTAGACATAACAGAATTAATTTTATAGTCATGGGCTATAAAATCTAGACAGTTCTTTGTACATAACCTCATCATAATAATAAAGGGTGAAGATGCACTTGTCCAATAGTAAGCTAGGTTGAGCAAATACTGCATTGAAAGAAGGAAATACAAAGCTCAGCTATACAGATCCCAATTTATTTCCTATATCTGCATTTTCATGGTATAGTCTTTTAAAAAAATTTTTTATAGCTTTCCATACTACTCGAAAATGCAAGGTCAATAATGCATCATTACATCCTGATATTTTTATTGCCTTTTGCAGACACAAGTTACACTACGAAAAATCCTTTCAACTTGTACATTCAAATGACATTTGTACTAACACAGCCAAACTGAAATTCTTCATCTAACCAGTTCTGCCCAGTGGCCATCCCTTGCAGGCTTTGCACACTTTTTCCTGCATATTGAGCCATCATGCTGGCATCAACACCTTGTCTCATAATAATTGTACATATTGTCAAAGAGGAAAGGCAAGAACACACATGCAATAGCTTCCTTATGAATCCCATCCTATCTACCATGACTCCTTCTATTTAATTCTATTAGAACTGAAAATACATCACAATGAAAAATGACATAGTACAAAAAATTAACATTCCAAACACAGAATGTGTCCTCATTACTCCAGTATAGCTTTGATAATACTAGATGACATGCAACCATTAACAGATGACTGAAAATGAACATTGGGCATACAATGCAATACCACCCCTGGAACGAGAGACTTATGGTTCCTCATACTGTGTAAATTTTAACTAAATCCATAACCGCTTAGTGAACTCTGTGAGTCTTAATATAGCTGCCTTAAACATTATCTGCTGTACTGCAAAGGTAAAATTCCCGGTGAATGTACACCTGAGCATGATTTAGAAAAGCTTTGTCTTCAGAGACACATTCTTGAGCCAGAGGCTGATGAATTAAGCCACTTGCAAGGTAAACAAGATTTAACATTTTCACCAAGTTTGGGGGCAAAATTCATATTTGTGCCATTTCAAATAGGAGTGGGATAACAACATTATACAAGAATAGCGAATAAGGCAGCACTTTGCCATAATTTAATGTTAACTTGGTATTAACCATAACCTGGGTTAATAAACTCCTTAGCTATCAACCTGTTTTTTTTCAGACACCTCAACTTTGAAGTTCATTTATGATAGGATTATTATTTTGTAAATATCAGAGAGTGCTCGGGTTATTACGATAAATTATTTCTCCTTGTACCTTTCTTTCAAGGACTTCAAATCAGCTTACAAACTTTATTGAATTAAGCTTAGCAAAAAAACTCTTATGAAATGTTATCATCTATCCCTGTTTTACAGATCAGAAAATCACACCATGGAGAGACTAGGTCACACTGAAGTCCATGGGAGAGGACTGAAGTAACGTCTCCTGACAACTCCTTTGCCTGAACTGAAGACCAGGTCTACATCTTCTCTTTTTAAACAGAGAACGAATGGGTTAGCCAAACCAAACTGAAGAAGTATGGCACAAGCTATACTTTCTTAGTTGCATGGTTTGCAACAAAACAGCACAACACTCAGAAATATTTTCCTCAGCTGCCTAAAACATTTACTGACCATAGCAGTGCATAGAAGCAGTGGATTTCATGACACTTTCAAACAACCCAGGAATGTTTTGCCAGTATAGTTATACCAGTTTTGCTATACCAACAAAACCTTCTATTGGGGCTGGTGTTATGTCAGTATAAAAGTGCTTATACTGATGTAGCTTATGTCAGTCCTATATACTAGCTCTTTTGCTGGCATAGGTATGCCATTTAAACTCAAATGGAGACCAAACCTTATACTTTGTTTTAGTGCTTTCTCTGCAGAAGCCAAATACCAGATAGTATCGTGATAGATATTGGAATCTCATGAATTATCTTTGATGTACCATATTATATTAAGTTTATAAATAAGACGAGGAAGACTTTGTAGCGCCTTAGAGACTAACCAGTTTATTTCAGCATAAGTTTTCATAGGCTATAGCCCACTTCATTGGATGCATAGAATGGAACAGAAGTAAGATGCATTTATATATACAGAAAGAAAAAAAAAGATTGTACATTAGCATACCAATTATAAGAGGCTGTTTAATTTGGATGGGCCACTATCAGCAGGAGAAAAAAATACCTTTTGAAATAGATCTCTGTGTCTGACAGAAGATAACAACTATTGAAGGTAAATTAACTAGGGAAATGCAATCAATTAGTGTAATGAGAAAACCATTCACAAGTTCTTTTCAGTCCTTGGTTTATTGTATCCAATTTGAAAATTCATTCCAGTTCCTCAGTTTCTCGTTGGAGTCTGTTATGGAAGTTTTCCTGTTTCAGAACTGACACCATCAAGTCTTTAATGGAATGGCCAGGAAGATTGAAGTGTTCTCCTACTGGTTTTTGAATGTTATGATTCCTGATGTCAGATTTGTGTCCATTTATTCTTTTGCATAGAGACTGGCCAGTTTGGCCAATGTACATAGCAGAGGGGCATTGCTGGCACATGATGGCATATATCACATTGGTCGATGTGCAGGTGAATGAGCCTCTGATGGTGTGCCTGATGTGATTAGGTCCTATGATGGTGTCAGTTGAATCGATATGAGGACAGAGTTGGCATCAGGCTTTGTTACAAGGATAGGTACCTGGGTTAGTGTGTTTGTTGTGCGGTTGCTGGTGAGTATTTGTTTCAGGTTGGGGGACTGTCTGTAAGCAAGGACTGGTCTGTCTCCCAAGATCTGTGAGAGTGAGGGATCATCTTTCAGGATAGTTTGTAGGTCTTTGATGATGCATTGGAGAGGCTTAAGTTGGGGGCTGAAGGTGACGGCTAATGGTGTCCTGTTTTTGTCTTTGTTGGGCCTGTCCTGTAGTAGGTGGCTTCTGGGTACTCTTCTCACTCTGTAAATCTGTTTTTTCACTTCCCCAGGTGGGTATTGTAGTTTTAAGAATGCTTGGTAGAGATCTTGTAGATGTTTGTCTCTGTCTGAGGGATTGGAGCAAATGCGGTTGTATCTTAGAGCTTGGCTGTAGACAATGGATCGAGTGGTGTGTCCTGGATGGAAGCTGGAGGCATGTAGGTAAGTATAGTGGTCAGTAGGTTTCCGGTATAGGGTGGTGTGTATGTGCCCATCATTTATTAGCACCATTGTGTTTAGGAAATGGACCGCTTGTGTGGATCGGTCCAGGCTGATGGTGATGGTGGGATGGAAATTGTTGAAATCATGGTGGAAGTCCTCAAGGGCTTCTTTTCCATGGGTCCAGATGATGAAGATGTCATCAATGTAGCACAAGTAGAGTAGGGACATTAGGGGACGAGAATTAAGGAAGTGTTGTTCTAAGTCTGCCATCTCCTGCTGATAATGGCCCATCCAAATTATACAGCTTCTTAGAATTGGTATGCTAATATACAACCTTTTTTTTTTCTGTGTGTATAAATGCATCTTACTTCTGTTCCATTCTATGCATCCGATGAAGTGGGCTATAGCCCACGAAAGCTTATGCTGAAATAAACTGGTTAGTCTCTAAGGTGCTATAAAGTCTTCCTCGTCTTATTTACGGATACAGACTAACACAGCTGCTAATTTTAAACCTATTATGTGTCACTGAGACTGTAAGCAACTCCAGTGGGGAGGAGTATCACGGCTCATCCAGGAACCACAAAGAGACTGTCTGTGTGTGGCGGGGAGGTTTAATAAAGTGAATCACTTATTATAAACTCCTCCACAGAAACAACAACCCAGGGAGCTTTGCATATACTGGAGCAGACAAGGTTTCCCAGAGTCCAACAGACAAAGAACACTTCAAGACAGCCGCTTCTCAACAGCAACACCTAAAAAATGGCAGAGCCAACAATACAATGGGGATCGAAAACACACTAACTAGAGGAATTGCCCACAGTACAGACAACTTTATGACTATTGCCTTCCTTTCGTAGCCTATTTGAAAAACATCTCTATGGTTAATTTACGATACTTTAAATGTCCATTATGATATTTAATGCCACGATACTTCTACATCTAGGGATTCCTTGTCAAGTAAACAGCAATATAATGTTCACAGTGAGTTAAATATTTATGTTACATCTTATCAAATGACATCTACTTAAAGCATTTTCTTTAAATTAACTCTTCCTTTTTCACTTGATCCCTCTCTTCTGTCTTCACTGATTCCCTGGGAAATATTTTCACAATGGAAAGCATGCTGTGTCATCTTTTTATTTCCTAACCTCCTTTTAAACTCTTAGACTATAGTGCAATAACCTGCATTAATCATTCATGACTGTCTAAATACATGAAAAATTAATAGCCGTCTAGAATTCCCGGGTATCCACTTAATGAGTTGGGACTGTCAAATAGTAGCATCATGTCCTCAACAGTACATATATAGAATAATTTTCAGTAAGGTTAATTAAATAAGATTGCCTGCTACAAGATGAGCTTCTAGGAATTATGATTACGTGATTTAAAAATAATTTTCAAGCACCTTTGTTTCTATCTGATTTTTTACAATGTACTTCCTGCCATTTATAAAAACCCTAAATTTTCTTCTTGTTTACTACAAAAAATCTTCTCAAAACAAGTTCCATCAAAACTATTAAATTCACTATTAAAAGGTTTGCAAATATTTTGAAAAACCTGGTCAAAATTTCAAGTTTGTAGCGAAACTGAAAACCTGGAGTAGTCTGCCAGCAGGAATGATGTTTTATGCTGCCATAAGTCAGTTAATGCAACAATTTCCAATGTCATACAGCACTGAATAATACAAGAACATATTAAAAGATGAGATTCATATTATATCATGACTTTGCTCAAAGTCCCTGAATTGTGCTCTACTTTCCCCATTCAAAATCAGAAGTAGATACAACTGCATTCAGGCTGAATAAGACAGACAGCACTTCTGTGCCTATCTCCAGGACAGCTGCAATCAGTACCTCTATCATGGTTTCACCAGATAGGCTGTGCCAATCTTAACTCTGCTTCAAGGTGGTAATTCACTGAACTACAAGAAGCCCTCGCAACAGTTCATTTTTAGAACCAGCAATTTTGGCCTCATCTATAGCTATTTACAAGCTTTTTACTGGTGCTGAATGAATCACACACCTGGTACATTTATAACTAGCCATAAAAAGTTATGACAACTGCACAGCACAAAACTAATAATATTAATAATAAAAACAGGCTGGTCTTTTAACTGTTTGTAAAAGGTCACTGACAAGTTGTTAGCCAAATATTGATTGTTATAACATAAACCAGCCCTAAAATTATTTTCCCTTGAGAGAAGACATTAATAAAATGACAAGAAAAATAAAGACAGAGACAATTCAGATAGAACGAATAAACAACTGAAACAAATTATTTAAAGTCTACCTCATGACATTTTAAAAATGAATTTCCACACTGGTTATTCAGAGAGTAAAGCACCATTTATTTGCATCCCCATTGTAATGAACTATTTTACAAGCAGAAAAGGGCTCACTACCAAGGGTCGTGGTGGATTCTCCATTATGGACAATTTTTAAATCAAAATTGGGATTTTTTCTAAAGCTATGCTCTGGGGAAGTTCTATAGCTTGTATTATAGAGGCAGTCAGACTACATGATTGCAGTGGTGCCTTTGACATTAGAATCTATGATTCCATGGCCAGTAAGGCTGTGTAAGTATATATGCTGTGTTTCTGCATTTCCTTAAATATAGATAGCCCTAATTTATTTAAAAATACTTTATATTTTATCTCTGAGCAATTCATGCAGTTTTCCAAAAAAATAAACACATTTTTTACAAAATGAAAAAGCACTGGATTTTACATATTTCATGGGAAATTAGGCAACCTGTTAGCCAAATAAAATTGAATACATTTGTAAGGTAGAAATTGTAGGTTGCAGGGCCCATTCTATTCTGACTACCATTTTCTACTACTTCAAGTTTTTATACACCCACCCACACCCACACCCACACCCACTCTTCCTTTGGGCTAAAATTTCTCATGCTTAGTCTCAGCTCAAAGGTGAGTTAATTCTGGGAAGCCTGTATATATTTTATTGTGCACAGTAAGCAGACTGGCCATTGTACCACTAGAGAGGAAGACACAATATGCATTACATTTCAATTTAAAGGGGATGCTCCTGCCAATTCATAGTCTGGCAGAACTCTAATTTACCTGGGGTCAAACTCTAATCCCACTGAAATCAATAGTAAAATTACCTTAAATAGGGCCAGGATTTCTCCCCTGGAGTTTTGCCTATATGAGACTTCCAGCATATCTTCTATTGGTCTTATAGGGTATGTCTTTACTGCTCAGTTCTTCTGGAATTGCCTCTGACCATCCCCCTAGCCCACTTTGAACCCTCTAACTTGAGTTTAGTGGTGCTTTCAGCCTGGGCTAGCTGGCCCAGATGGGGGTATAGGCTAGGGCTCAGATGCTGCTTTCACTCAAGCTAGGAACTCCCTGCCAGCTTTGCAGTGATGACAAAAGATACAACTGCTCGAGTGCTGATAGTCTTCCAGTCATTTCCCCTGGGTGCACAGGATGGACAAGTTTTCTCACCATTCACTGGGAAAGTATCAGAGTGGCTCACCTCACTGTAGCACAAAGACCCATGGGAGATGCCCCCAGAATTCCTAGTGCCATACACAGGCACAAGTGAGTGCAGCTCTGGAAAGGACAGTCTCTCAGGTTTGGTTTTGCGGTGTGGCTGTTCTCACCTGTGCTAGATTAACCTAGATCGGGGTGGGCAAACTTTTTGGCTCGAGGGCCACATCGGCATTGTGAAACTGTATAGAGGGCTGAGTAGCCTGGCACCGCCCCTTTCCGAGCCCCTCCCACTTCCTGCATCCCGACTACCTCATGGTGGGCCATGAACGCTCAAGAAATTAACAATTCAGAGATATTCAAATAAACTCTGTTGAAGGGGTGGTGAGGTCATACCTTAAGAATGTGGAGTTTTGCCTGCAGAATCTTCCCTGAAGATGGTGCTAAAAATGACTGCCCATCACTGAAGAGCAGCAAAACAGCAGTCTTGATCCCCAGAGCTAGAGGGGAGAGGGGCCATCCGCCAGCCCCGCTCTCCCAGGCTCAAGGCACCCAGCCACAGGCGGACCAGCTGTCCCAGGCTCCGGGCGGCGCACAAGCCCCGCTGTCCGAGTGGAGCGCCTGGCCAGCTGCAGGACACCTGTCACGGGTTCCAGGTGGTGCGCCCAGCCAGCCGCGGCACGCCCAGCCACTCATGGGCCAGCCCTGCTCTCCAGGCAGCGCCCGGCCCGCCGCAGGCAACTCCAGGCAGCCGTCCAGCCCCACTCTCTGAGCGGCGCGCCCAGGTCATCCCGATTTTTTACATTTGCTCTCTGGTCACCAAAGCCCCGGCAGCCCGCCCAGCAGGCCGCAGGGCCACTGTCTCCCGTGGGTCACCCGGCCAGCAGGCCTCTGGGCCACTGTCCCCTGCAGTGCGCCCAGCCAGTAGGCTGCGGGGCCGCTGACCCTGCGGCACGCCCGGCCGGCCTGTCGCGGGGCCACTGTCCTCTGCAGCGCGCCCGGCCTGCCAGCTGCAGGGCTGCTGTCCCCCCGCAGTGCTGCTGTCCCCCACGGTGCGCCCGGCCAACCTGCCATGGGGCCGCTGTCCCCCTTGGCGCGCTCAGCCCGCTTGCCGCAGGGCCACCATCCCCAGCGGACCGTCAGACCAGCCACGAGGCTGCTGTCCCGGGTGGCACGCCGAGCCAGCAGCCGGCCTGCTCTCTGGGGCGCTGTCAGAGCGCTCGGCCGAGGAGAGTGGGACCACTGGTCCCGCTCCCCCGGCAGGAGCTTACAGGCCGGATAAAAACAGCTCACGGGCCACAAGTGGCCCGCGGGCCGTAGTTTGCCCACCACTGACCTAGATGCTCAGTCACCCCGAGTTAACTCTGAAGTAATGACACACCTGTTCACCACCTCTTTCCTCGACCTCCCTACTGCATGAGCCTCAAAAATTTTCATTCTGCAGGAAGACAATAGTTTTCCATGGACCAAGAGTTTTAGAACAGAAAGGCCATTTTTAGGATTGTTCCCTAAAATCAGATACAAATAACACAGTTCCGCTATATTATACAAATGTGGAAGATCAAAGCTTTGGGTTATGTCCGATTTTTAAAATGATATGGAATTTTACAATTGAAAAGCCTCGCAGGCACTGAAGATGAGTACTTTGGCCAAAGAGGAGCCAGAGAGCATTCTATAGAAGAGGCATGAACAACAGATGAAGGCAAGAGTTTGAGAAAAATATAGTGTGAGCATATATGTACCCTTTCTTTAAATGCAAAGCAGAAAGCCAGGGAGATAGGTAAAACTTGTGGTTTTCATGGTAGAAACTCTACAGTGAAAGAGATAAAAGAGATAAAAGCTTTAGGGATAATATTTCTTTTCTTATTCCAAGAAAGTTCCTTGTTCTGTGCAAGAACAAAACAACTTTTTCTGCAATTTTTATCACTGTCAAATGACTGGGTACTAAGGAGGGAAAATTGGAGGAAATTAAAGCAGTGATGTAAGCCGGGCTGGAGTTTATGCTAAGCATTCCTATTCTGAAGTCCATGGAGTTTTATCAGTAAGAATTTGGTTCCTGGTTTCCATCACTTTTCATTCCAAAGAATCTGAAATTAAACTGATATATAAACTACACTTTACTTGCCAGAAATTAAAAATAATAGATCCAGTTCTGGTCTTACGCCAAGTTACAAAGGGGTAATTCCACTGGTTTTGATGTAGTGACCCCTTACACTGTTGTGAGACTAGAATAAGAATTTTGCTTTAAAGTTTGAGATTAAAAGGTGTTCACTAATCTAGTATTCCTTCCTCCTCCTTTTTGCATTCATAATAAAAGTTTTCTAATTGTTACATTCATGAAAACTACTTGAAATAGAAGCAACTGGATCAGTGATTTCATATAGTAATTCTTTCTAACAGAGTAGCCAGAACATTTACCAATTCGAGTAATCAGCATAAAAAGAGAGAAATGAGATTGTAATGGTCACTTTCGCATCTTTTTGTAACTACCGTGGCAATAGCCTAATTCATACATGTGAAAGCAACAGCCTGGGTTAGAATATTGCGGTAAAACAGAAATACCTGCTTACAGCATTGCTTTCAAAGTTCATGTACAAGATCTGACCCTCCTGGAGACTTTTGCAGCTTTCTCCACTTCCTCAACACAAAATATAAAAGTCCAATAACATAACTGGGGAAGATGCAAGTCAAGTACAACTTCAGTAAAATGTCATCCTTCTGATGAGTATTTAAAAATACATTTCAGTTAAGAGTGTTTAAATTCCAATTTACAATGCACAGTGTCTGCACTACAATACAATGTATGCTTTGTAATACTTGGGGTGATCATCACATGGCTGGGTACAATGTACAATGTAAAGATGACATACTGAATGGAAATTTCAGCATATAGGGACACAAAAAATCTAGGGACAATATTAAAAGTACAGGTCTAGGTAAAGACAACATATGCAATTCAATGCTTAAGTACCTACCGGAAGAAAATCAGAGTTTTATTGTTGAATATTTATAAACTTACGAATGGCACTCTGCAGGGCAATGTTATCAGCCCAACCCTATTTAACATTACGATTAAGGATCTCCCAGAGAGCACACAGACACTACTCTGTTTGTGGACAGCTATGCTATTTGGGCCAAACATAGAAGACTTAAGATAACTGGGAAAGAAACCAGGGAGATTTCAAAATGGGGTGATACTTGGGGATTTAAGTTCTCACTTGCTAAAACAAAGGGAATGATCTTTACAAAAAGAAAGACTAGGAAAGAATGGAACCTATATCTCTATACAGATAGAGCAGGGGTGGGCAAACTTTTTGGCTTGAGGGCCACATCGGGGTTCAAAATTGTATGGAAGGCGGGGTAGGGAAGGCTGTGCCTCCCCAAACAGCCTGGCCCCACCCCCTATCCGACCCCTTCACGGCAAGCTGGAGTTACGGGAGTCGACAGGGGTGCTGCTAGCGATCGATTTCTCGCGTCTTAATGAGATGCAAGGAATTGATCGCTAAAAGATCGATCGCTACCTGCCGTAGCAAAGACCTATCCTTTATGAAGAACTGAGATGCCTCAAGGTGACAGAATACAGTTCAAAAGGATTGGTAAGAGTACCAGGAAAGTGGGGTAGCATTAAAAAAGCACTACTTTGCTTTTTTTAAGACTACAAGACTTATCTGAAAACTGCGGTAGATGGTGCTCAGAGCTTCACACGCTGAGGCTGTCATGCCATAAAATGACCAGAAATGAAAAGAAAAGAAAAGAAAAGAAAAGAAAACAAGAAAGGGGTTCCAGTGTGGAATCCATCAGTCATTCTCAGGGTTTGGAGAGGGAAAATGAAATGAAAAGAAAAGAAAACAAGAAAGGGGTTCCAGTGTGGAAAAGGAACTTTGGTACCCTGGAAGGTGAGGACCTGACTGGAGGGAGGGAGGGAGGGAGAGTCTCAGTGTGAGTAACCAACAAAAGGGGGCATCAGATCAGGTGGGAGCTGATCCACAGATGTAGCCACAAGGAGGTTCCACTTGCAGTGCGTGTACCCCATTACAGTTGTAATACAATTTTAATTACCCCACTTGCTATATAGTAACTTGTGCTTCTTGTTTCGTGAAGACCAGACATTTAAAGGCCAGAGCAAGAACAACATTCTTGAGCCAGGCTCTTGATCTGGCAGAGTATAATTCCTTCCCCTTCATTCTCTCTCTCTAGGTTCCTATACCATGCCTCCCTTCATGGTATCAGAGTGCCCAGCCATGTAGAGTAGTGGGATTTTATCTACCTTTTTCTTTTGGCTGTGCAAGTTTCCCAAATGATAATAGGAATAGATCAAGAACTATTACCAGTTACACAAAGATCCTCTCTGAGGGAACATTAAATTTGAGACTAGATGTATAAATGAATCATCATTTTAAACTATGGGAATTCATATACAGAAGTCAGAGAACGGTGACTAGAATTGTGGCAGGATCAGGAAGGCCAATATATCCATTATAAGCCACAATTTTGAGATTTAAGTTGTTAAATATAAATACTAAAGAGTAAGCTAAATGACTGAAGAAGATACAAGTATGTGCATGCCTTTCAAGGCTTCCTGTCCCTTCAGTAGAGGTAATTCTTCTGATCATTGTCTTTATAATGCTGAACCGTTAAGAACAGAAGATTTAGAATCAAGTACGTTACATGAAGGCAGAGAACCGAACTGAAAGTTTTACTCCTGACTGGTATTTTGCTAAGTGGAAGTGAGGTTGGCGAAGGAGTAGTAAGAATATGAGAGTGCCCAAAAGATGCAAAGTCTGGGATATCATTTGGAGAGTTCACTTTAACATATTTAGCTGCAGTGAGGCTCCCGCTTGGCATATTGATGATAATTATTAATCTGGCTTGCTACTATCTGTATAAAGAATAAAACACTTCCAAAGGTTAAAAAAGTTGAATTGTGGAACATTGTCAGATGTGTATTTGTAAGTGGGTGGAGGGACAGAACATATTTATGGGGCATATATGACAGTGTGGTGAAGTATAAAGGTTTTATCAGCATGAGGTTGTAATAAACACTTTGATAACATGTGATAAAGTCTTCAGTGAATGTGTACGTCTTCTCAAGTGAATGCCGACAAAACCTTCCTACCACACCAAATGTACTTTGTGTACGCCATATATGTTAAAAACTATTTTACATACGATTTAGAGGTTTAAAGCATTTGAACAAGATTCAGTAGGAACCATAAAAACATCTAAAGGAGAACTAAAGTAGATTTTCTAAACATAAATAAGTCATGATTTGAAGATCTGATATCATGGGGGCTTTCTTGGCATTTTTACCTATAGAAGAGCAGTTACTAACATAGAACTGACTCTTGCCTGCCTTGAGTCTAAGGCAGATTAATTTGGTGGGAGGGCCACTTCACTGGCAAGATTTTTAAAAGTCAGCAGCTGTTTGAAGTTGCTACATGTTACAATAAATCCAAATGAGATGAATTTGTGGAAAAATGACAGATGAGGTTGTCAAAGGCATGTTTAGTTTGTTTAGTATATGGTAATGCAATTTATCACCTGCATATCAGTGCACATATGTAATTTAATATGTTATTTTACACACATGTACCATGCAACACATGTTTTTTCCTCCTAAGTATTTGTTTGACTAACATTTGGGAAATGCCATATGTTCTGCAGATTAAATGTAACTGAATTCTTGGCATCCAGGTTGGTTTCTTGTAAAAAAGCATTAGCAGCCTAATATTGTTTTAAGTCTAGAAAAACCCTATCTTTTCTATTTAATGGAGCAATTCATTTATTTGGTGTGCTGTAAGTGAGGCTGTGATTTTGTCCCAGAGGTCCTGGAAGTCACGGAATTCATCATTTCCAGAGACCTCCATGATTTCAACCCTGACGGCTGGGAGCTGCAGGGTCCCATGGCCTACCACAAGCAGGAGGGAGCTGTGAGGTTTCCCCACCTCCTGAGGCAGGGGGTCCCCAAGCTTCAAGCCACCATGGGCAGCGATGGTATCCCGCAGCTCCCTGCCACTGCAATGGGTCAGGGGTATCTCCACAACTACCGTGTGGCAGGGGGATCCCACAGTTTCCCAGCCATGGCAGCAGGTCAGGGAGATCCCTGACTGCTCACCGTCACAGTAGCAGAGGGGGAGCCTCGCAGCTTCCCAGCCGCTAGGAAGGGGACAGGGGGATCCTGCAGCCCTGAGCCACCACAGGTAGTTGGGGCCCTGGAGCTCCCAGCCAACCCACAGCTGCCCAGCTCCTTCCCATTTTATCATCTATAATTTTCCTAAAAGTGAGGGACAGGTCATGGGCTTCCGTGAATTTTTCTTTACTGTCCATGACCTTTCTGACTTCAGCTAAAAATATCCATGACAAAATCTTAGCTTTAGCTAGGAGATAAATGTAAAAAAATTATACAGCGATGGAAAATATTGAAAATAAATCCATAAAGCCTAAGACATACCAAGTAAAGCTGGTTAAATAAAAGGAAAATGATTTATTCACACACACACACACTCTAAGTAGCTCCCATTACAGTGTCTCTACAATATGTCTTTGAAATGGATATATCATCTGTCCTTCAGAAGTTAAAAAAAAACATTTTTACTGAAACAGTTTTTGAAATTTTCCATTTACTGAAAATCCAGTTTTCAAATAAACAGAATCTTTCATGATTTTTAAAAAAATCTGATAAAATATTTCACAGAAAATTGCACAAAATCCAGAACATTTTAATAGTAAAGACATTTTTATAAAAAGTTTTAGTTTTGCAAAAAAGCCATTCATCAACTACAAAAGTTTTTCGGAAAAAGTTTCAAACAGTTGTAATGACAAATAATGTATAAATAGTGCTCTTTATAGTATCTCACATTTACACTAAGGATATAATGTAGTCCATCTATTATTACATTCTCGGGTTTGTTATAAACATGAGAGAGACATCCATTTTCTGCATACAACAGAATACTATGAAACAACATAAATGCTACAGTTTCTGAACACAAGACTACACCTGAATAACACTGAATGCTTAAAAAAAGAAAGAAAAGCTAAATCTGATAATAAATAACTGTATATTCTGAGTGAACATAAGAATGGCTACACAGGGTCAGATCAGTGGTCCATCTAGCCCAGTACCTTCTCTTGCGACAGTGACTGGTGTCAGATGCTTCAGAGGGAATGAACAGAACAGGGTAATTTTGAGTGATCCATTCTCTGTCATCAAATCCCAGCTTCTGGCAGTCAGATGTTTAGGGATACCCAGAGCACAGGGTTGCTTCCCTGAACATCTTAGCTAATAAAATTGATGGTCCTGAAAGTCCAAGTACACTACATTGACTGGATCATCCTTGTCCACATGCTCACTGACTAAAGAAATCTAACAGATTTGCAAGGCATGGTTTCCCTTTACAAAAGCTGTGTTGACTCTTCTCCAACTTATCATGTTCATTTACGTGTCTGATAATTCTGTTCTTAACTATAGTTTCAACCAGTTTTCCCAGTATTAAAGTTAGACTTGCTGGCCTCTAACTGCTGGAATCACCTCTGGAGGCTTTTTAAAAAAATAAATTAGTTTTACATGAGTTATGCTCTAGTCATCTGGCACAGAGGCTTATTTAAACAATAGGTTACATACCACAGTTACTTGTTCTGCCATTTCATATTTGAGCTTCTGCAGAACTCTTGGGTGAATCTCCTGTGGTCCTGATGAGTTGTTATTGTTTAATTTATCAATTTGTTCCAAAACTTCCTCTGACACCTCAATCTGGGACAGTTCCTCAGATTTGTCACCTAAGAAGAATGGCTCAGATGTGAGAATCTCCCTCACATTCCCTGCAGTGAAGACTGGTACAATGAATTCATTTAGCTTCTTTGCAACAGTCTTGTCTTCCTTGAGAGCAAAATAGGATTGTTTATGCAGTCCACAGATGTGTTGGAAAGCATGGTGCGAGCAGGTGGCCTTTCCCAATCTGCTCTAAAGCAAAGTCCACAAACTATGCTGAGTAAATAGTTCTCCTGCCTGGGATTTGGCTTTATTAAAAAAACAAAAACAACTTAAATGATGTTCAACTCAAGGTACCTATCACAGCCCACACCTTCCATCTAGGCAGCCACTCCCATCTCCCTTGTATCTATCCTGCGTAACAAATCACGTCAGTCAGCAGGACCCATGTAATCTTTTTCCAGTACTTGTTAAGTGGGGGAGGGAGCTGGCGGTAGGGAGAGTGGTGGCGGCAAGATGCAGGAAGGATTCAGGCACACACTTCCAAGACTGTTTCACATGGCAGACCTAATACACAGAATCTTTTTTATCTAAAATCGTCAGCTTCTTTTAGCCTCTGCTAGGCAAATTGGTTCTTTCTCCTATACTATTCCTGAACAATGTAGCTGTGTAAAATCAATGTATCCATTAATGTTTATTTCCTTGGAAGTTTGTGTTCCTTTAACGCTAAGCTTTAAATAAAGAGTCTCCCACGTAAATCTAAGGGGCAGATGCTTTTCCAAAACACAGATGGGATATTATCATAATCTATTTTTGTCCTCAAATTTAAAACATTATGCTACCTTCTTCTCATTACAATCTGTATGGTCTCAGTCAGATTTTGCCTGACACCAAACTGTAGAAGAATTGTATTCTGCTGGTATAATGGAAATGAATTAGTGAGGGAGATAATAAGCATTACTAACTTTCAGTGGTCCCTGAAAATATATTCCTTAATAACATGTTGTTTATCACTGGGTCAGGAAAGAAAGTTGAGAGCCATTCTATAATGACTTTTAAGCTGTGTTTTGTTGCTTAATGCAGACTCTAGGTTAGTATAATTGAACAATCTTATCATTCAAGCAGTGATTTAAGGTTGGGTCTTCTACACAGCAAGAGAGTGCCTGAACCCCTGGGCCAGTCTACAGTAGATGTTAGTCTCCTGTTGAAGCTGTTCCACTTTGTATCAATAAATAGCTCTTGGGCCAAAGAAAGAGTGAAAATGACTATAGCCTGGTGTCTAGGACACTCACTTGGGAGATGGGACACCCAAATTCATGTTCCTGCTCCAATGACTATTTAACTGTTTATCCACAGTGGAACAGCTTCAACTGGTGAGACTGAGAGCACCCCATAGCCCAGAGCAAATATCCTCATCCATTCTGTGAGAGACCCAAGTTCAAAACCCTTCTCCCTAGCAAGCAGAAGGGGGAACTAGACAAGAATCTCCCACACCCCAGGTGAGTGCTTTAACCACAGGGCTAAAGCTTGTGAGGGAAACAGCAGCTGCTTCTCTCCCCATATTTTGTGAATTTAACCTGTTAAAAACACCAACAGAACAAAACATTTTGTTCCACCCCAAAACAGACTTCTTTTGATGATTCACCAACATTTTTCAGCAATTTTTAAATTCAGTTTAAACCCCAACCTATTTTTTTCCCCCATTTGACTTTTGGAAAATCAGGTGAACCAAAAAAATTATTCATCCAGCTCTAGTAGCCTTGCTCAGATGCCTCATTTAGCTACTACTTTCCAGTGCCATTTTAGAGACATACAGCAGAAATCATTTTGTTTTAATTTCACAGCTTTTTAAAGATAGCGATTCAAATGAAACATAATCCCTTGCTGAGTACCATTCTATATGCTACTTCAGTTAATTGAACTGATATTGAGGATTATTTTATATGTATTTATAAGATACATAGACACACAAAAATAATTTGCAATATCATTTCAGTTAACTGAATTACCCGCACTGAGTTTCTCCAACCTAGGAGCATCTCATTTTGATCCTGGATTGATCTGAATCACTCATTATTACAATCGCCATCGCTGAAATCTTGGGCTCATTGAAGTCAATGGCAAATTTTCACATAAGAGAGGTATTTTCTGTAAATCCAAACCAATAAATAAATTTCTTCTTTCAAAAAAGGAGCTTCTTACATCTTTTGTCACTATGGAAACAAACAAAACATGTTCTTACACACACGGGCACACTCTAAATGCCAGGATCAAATTTTTGTCCAGTAGGACATCCCTGTTTAAATGAGGTTTATGCCACCTATCCATCTAATATGGTTTGGTCTGTGAATTTGTGTTTGTATGCAGATTTAGAGGAAGGAATATTAATTCTCTAGAACTGCAGTCATAACATTTTGCTGGACATTAATCATTATTCACACTGACATTATACTGTGCAAGAATGAACGTTGCTTTGTAACTGCTACAGAATCTCTCCTGAATCTACTCATTCTCAATGCTATATACTTCTCTCCTCAGGATGATGAACAGATAGACAACTTCTTGCTGCATTTACAATGGAAGCTGGGAACACAATTCAATTTGCAAATACACAAATCACATACAACTGAAATAATAAGAACACCACATAGGCTATGCAGAGGAGCAACAAATCTTTTATAACTACAACACCCAACAACAAAGGAACCAATCAAGCACACTGAACACTTCTGGCAGTTATTTTGTGTTTGTTGGCAGTTATTTTGTGTTTGTTCACTAGACTGAATACAGCACTCTATCATAACATGATTACACTGGAAGTTTGTGTATGTTTCTATGTCTTGTTAAGCTTCATATTCACTTTTAAAAGACCAGAACAAGCATTTGTATTTTTTACACAAAGGAAAGATATTGGCCTAGTAGCTGATGATCACATTTTGATATAAAACATGATATAAAACTTTATGAAACAGTTTTGAAAGCACTCCTGCAATTTAAGTTATTTTTTCCTTGCTTTCTTAGAATTTGGGGGTTTCCTTGGTCTACCCATAATTAATCAGGTATGTTTAAACATCTTTTTACTATTTCACCCGGTAGTTCTTAAAGGCGTGACTGTCACAGCATATATTACATCTTGTATAGAGTCAGAGATTGCTTTCATGATTAAAGTCCATCCTCAAAAATGACATCAACAAGCTGTACAGATTATATATGATAGAATCTGCTAGCTGTTGGGTAGAATATATCACAATACATACATATCCAAAAAGAAATAGTGGGATGTTTCAACCTGTCATTTAAAGCAAAAAACAAAACAAACCATCATCGCAGGGTACCTTGAATGAAGATCAGTAATAAGAAATGTAAGATACGGAGAATAAGTGAAATATGGAAGAGATCAAATCAGATCACACCAAGCACAATATACAGTTCCATTTTGCTTTTTTGCTTTCATTCATATATGCTACCATTAACCTTAAATTCTTGGATTACTGTATGTATGTGAGCTAAGTCCTGGTTAGGCAGGATTATTTCCTGGATACTGCAGACCCACATAGGTGTTTTGTAAAATGCTTCTTGGGCCTGCAGACCAGAGGCTGCCAAATAGGAGTTAGCCTTGTCAATGGGTACAACTTGCTTAATGACAAAATTATTGCTGGAGGAGACTGAGGTAAATGCTGACCATAATCTTATAGTATGGTACGCTGTGGATGAAAACCTGACCCCGGTAAACTCTATGGCAGTTTTGCCTTTCCAGGATTTCACCCTATAACTTATTACTGTGTGGATACTCTTGGGTAAAGGATTCATGATTACCTTATTGCTTTCTTCATGACTTTCTGGAATGGAAATGTTTTTTCTGTTTACTGAAATGGAAGAAATATGGAGCAATTTTCACATAGGGCACTCATGATGAGAGGTTTCTCACATGTGGTAACTGAAATAGTTCTAAAGTTTTAAGGGAAGAGGTTAACCTTTTACCACCTTCACAAATATCATGATGCTGTGATGTCCGTGGATTCTTATTGACCTGGCTTTTCTTCCCCTGGACTTCCTACCTTCTCACATAACTGAAGCTTGTTTTCAGTGTTGTAGCTGTGTTGGTCCCACGAGATTAGAGGGACCTGGGTGGTGGTGCTGGTGGTGGCGAGAAAATACCTTTTACTGGACCGACTTCTGTTGGTGAAAGAGACAAGCGTTTGACCTACACAGAGTTATTCTTCAGTACCTGTGTAGCTCGAAAGCTTATCTTCTTCACAAACAGAAGTTGACCCAATACAAGATATTACGTCCCTCATCTGTCTCTCTAAAATGTGAAGTTTGACCATCACAGCAGGATGTTGCATCATGATACAGTAGGACAGCAACGTGAGGATACTTCAGGACTGTTTCAGATCCTGCAAGCCTAAGGATATGGAGACATCCAGCTCAAAATTGAGAAGGGGAAAACATGAACATGTCCCTCTGGTAGGGTTTGATTTATTTCATCTCCCATTAATTGACTCTCCTCACCCTGCCCCCTCCACCTCGAATTGTAGCACTTGTACATTAGCAATTTACAGCCAAAACTAGAGAATCCTTGTTCATTTTTTGTACAATTTTATTATTAAGCACTTAAAATGTAATATAAAAGCACTTATTCATGTTTACTTTGTACACTGTGTCTATTGTTCAAGTATTAAATTTTCCATTGTATTTTACATCAAAGACAAATGTTACATAGTTGTTCACGCAACCTGAGTTATAAAACACATTTTTCCTAAGAGGAAATTTTTCAAAGATCCCTTTAAGCAGCAGATATTGTTAGATCTTAAAATCTCATTTAAAAAGTAAGCTCACAAAAATCAATGTTTCCATTCTGAAATAAACCATAAAAATAAGAAACATCATAGAGTTCAAACTTTTGCAAACCTCTCTAATTAATTTATGTACCCAATAATTAGTATAAGTTCTCAGCTCCGCTTTTTTCCTTTAAGTTAAATTCTTTTTTTTATTTTTAAAACAAGTTTGATTTGTTTTCTCTCTCCTTTCTTTGCTCCTTAATGTTGGTTCTTCTATGCATTTCCTCCTCTATTGTGCTCTGTTCCTTGTCTCATCCTAGATTTTCTCTTGCCCCATTTTCCTCCAGTCTCTTAAAAGTGACCTTTCAACTTGAATCCTTTTTTAAAAAAGTCCAAAGTAGCTACAGAAAGTACAAGACAAATTGTTGTGGGTTGCTTATTTTTTTTTTAAATATTTCTCTTCCCATTTTTGTTGGGAGGGGGGGAAGGAGAGAAACCCACACACAAAGAAAAGAGAGAAAACTTATTGAGACCCTGATCCTACAGTAGGACCCACTGCTGGAGGATCCCTATATCCATGCAGAGAACTAATGATTTAGATCAGGGATGGGCAAACTATGGCCAGTGGGCCACATGTGGCCCGCCGGCCATTTCTATCCAGCCCGCGAGTTCCCGGCCGGAGAGCAGTGCCAGTGGCCCCCCTCCTCCCTGCCCAGGGGCCAGGCCAGCACGGGGAGGGGCCCCGCGCTCCCCGCCCCGGGTGCCGGGAGGAGCCACGCAGAACCACAGGGCCCTGCACTCCCCATCCCAGGTGCCGGGGGCAGCCATGGGGCTCCGCACTCACCACCCCAGGTGCTGGGCTGAGTCACAGGGCCCCGAGTTCCCGCCGGGGTGCTAGGCCTAGCTGCCAGGGCCAGGCGAGAGCAGCAAGCCGGGGGCGCACCCGGATGAGCAAGGTAAGCAAGGACAGGGGCAGGGGGCAGCTTGGGTGGTGGTTAGGGCGGGGGGTCTCAGGAGGGGGCAGTCAGGGAACAAAGTGCAGGGGGCTTAGATAAGGGGTGGGCCCCTTGAGGGTGGTGGTTAGGATGGGTGGGTTTTGGGAGTGGGAAGTAAGGCAACAAAGAGCAGGGGGGCTTAGATAGAGGGTGGGGTCCTGGGAGGGTAGTTATGGTGGGGGGTCTCCGGAGGGGGCACTCAGGGGACAAGGAGGGTGGGTGGGCTCTGAGGGGGCAGTCAGGGGGCGGGAAGTGAATGGGAGTCGGATGGGGGCGGGGCCAGGCTGTTTGGAGATGCAACACCTTCCCTACCTGGCCCTCCACACAGTTTTGTACCCCAATATGGCCCTCTGGCCGAAATGTTTGCCCACCCCTGATTTAGATAGAATTTTGCACTGGCACAGGTATATGTACTAATGAATATCAGTACAAGAGCAGGTCATCAGTGAGGATTGCAGCAGAAATTGTGGAATTGACCACTCTATATAGAGAATTCTCTCAAATGCATGAAGTAAAAAAACTGGCGGGGAACAAAAATATTTTCCCTCTATTGTTTCATTTACAGTAATCATGGGTGCTATGTGTAGAAATACTCGGTCAACAATTTTCAGAGAGAATGTGTGGTTTTTTTAACTTAATATGTCCCTGTAAGTAGAATATAAACCCTATGTGAATACCATTTTTTAAACCCACCTTGCTTAAGTGGGAAAAAATTAGGCAAAGCGAGTTCACTTCTTCTTAACAAAAAAGGGGAACAAACTGAAAATATTTTTTCAAGGATACGTAACTCAGACAAAAATATTTTCTCTACATATGATTGATCCTTTGCCAAGAGTTATTTTTTCTCTACAAATGTGAAAATATCAAAATTGTTAACATTAAAAAGATGGCAAAAATAAAATACTAGATGACTATCAGTTTCAAATGCATTTTGATATTCCCACGACTCCAAAATGATTTTATTTTACACATGTTTCAGATTCCAAGTATGGAAAACAAAAAGTCATTTTGAAATGAAAAGGACTTCAAAAACTGATTTTTTTGACCAACTCTATTATGCTGTTCCCTTATTCCCTCCTAGTTTTCTCTACTTCTGCTTTTGGCATGCATATCATTCAGAGGCACCATTAGGTTCATTCTCACTGCTAGATCTCTACCACACCTGAAGAAGAGCTCAGTGTGGCTCAAAAGCTTGTCTCTCTCACCAACAGAAGTTGATCCAATAAAAGATGATATCCTCACCCACCTTGTCTTTCTATAGCTCTACCTTGGCAGTTAGCCAGATATATTCCTTAACCTTGCAAGGTAAGGAAGGCTCAATCGGAGCCTCCAGTTGGTCTCTCATCTACAATGCACTCAACATGAGGTGGCTTCTTTAACCAATGTGATACAGAGAAAACATTAGAGTTATAGTAAAGAATTACTTCCCAAAAGGGACTTGTCATCTGCAGATAATGTAGGAATTTTTCTAGTCTTACACAAAGGTATTTTCATGAAATGAAAATAAACAAAAACTAAAACATGATGCATCTCTCTATACTCATTCTTTGAAGCATCACTAAATTCAGACAATAGCAATAGACTTAATTCCACAGTAACTAATACCATTAGATTTCATTTTTTGCTATGGATGGAGTTACAACAATTCACATTTCAGGAAATCAATTTTTCATGAAATCCATAAGACCTCAAATACAATCCAAGGTGTCTCAGGTAAAAGGCTTTTTTTTTTCATTCTTTTGCTAACGTTTATTTGCCCCCTTTCTACTGTAAAGAATGAACAATGTAATGGGCAAAATGCCCTACCAAATAAATCTATCATTTTGCACAGAATGTGGCTCATGTTTGAATGAGAAAAAAGAAAATGGTATAATTCCATTAGAGTCTGTTTCCTTGGAGTTGAATTTAGACTAAGGGTACATCTACATTATCCGCCGGATCGATGGGTAGTGTTCGATGTTTTGGGCATCGATTTATCGCATCGCATCTAGATGCAATAAATCGATCCACGAATGCACTCCCTGTCAACCCCAGAACTCCATCTCAGCAAGAGGAGGAAGCAGAGTCAACAAGGGAGTAGCAGCAGTTGACTTGCTGCTGTTGGGACAGCCAGGTAAGTCGACCAAAGATACTGTGACTTCAGCTATGTTATTTGCATAGCTGAAGTTGCGTATCTTAGGTCGATCTCCCCACCCCACCCACAGTGCAGCCCAGCCCTAAGAGGAGGAGAGAGGAACTGAAAATGTCAGTAAATGTACTTCATTTATTTAGGATTTTTACTTTAATATTTAAGTTCTTGATAATACTGTACATTTATGCAGTCCCCTGAGGTTATCGTCATTTGAATTATGCGTTTTCTTATGCTGAGATTTGGGGATCAGAATAGAACTGCTCGATTTCATTTTATACTCCTCTGTTCTGATCCTGAAATGCTTGTGACACATTCCAGTGATTCCTGTAATTATATCTTTAGAGCATCCCACACATTTATATTAACCTTCAGTTGAGTTCACAAATATGTTCCTGGAAAATCCTGTTGCTCAAAAAATCCTAGGTATTCATCTAGCATGCTGAGTAAAAATGATCTTAATTGTCCTTACCTGGATGAGATCACATGGGGGTACACTACATTCTGTTTGAACTGCCCACATCATCTTTTTTTAGATCTATTCCAAGCAAGCAAATAAAACCTTGTTGTGGCAACAGTGGGAGAGGCAAAGGGTTAGAGCTGTGCTATTTAAAATAGGAGGAAATGCTTGAGTTCAGTCTTCAGCTGACAGTACTGTGAGATATTGAAAAGAGAGGGTGGCGGCATGGGAAATCTTTGGCTGTGGTCACTCTGTCACAGCCAAGACCCACCACGGCATTTCATACCCATAGTGAAAGACAGGGCTGAGGTGGTATTTACAGTATTTATTAATCTTGTCTTTCCACAACAGGAACAGAGGCCCTTGTCAATGCCTAGTGGGAGAGGACATTTTGTAATTATGGACTGTGGATGATGGCTGGATGGGTGTAGATTGTGAGGGTGAGGGATGTTCTTAAGGGTTACGACATATCCAGCTCTGTGTGTTTTACTTTGTTTCCTCTATAGCCTCACTTGACTAACTTCCTCTGTAGCTTCACTCTATGGTTCACTTGACTAACCTCAGCAGCAGAAGGGCTAGATGTCAACGGAATCCATCTACCCCAGACCTCAAAACACAAGTGTCCTACTCTGGAGAGGGGCAGCAGTTCTGTGGTAGGATGGTGACCATCGATTTGAGGGTTGGAAATTCTATCTGAGGTTGTTTAAAAGTATTCTTGATTGTATGCTTCCATCTTTGTCCGTAATGCATTGCTTTTGAGAATCTTTTGTTTGTCAGATGGACCTTACTTACTTACCAGTCCTTACTAGTTAACTCAGCTACAGCTACGGTGACCAGAGGGCAAGCGTGAAAAATCAGGACGGGGGGTCGGGGGTAATAGGTGCCTATATAAGAAAAAGTCCCCAAAATTCGGATGGTCCCTATAAAATCGGATCATTTTATACAGCAGTTCTGTCCCTTTAACGGCTACCGCCTGGTGGCTAAGAGGGCAAAACAACAAGTTTTAGAGCAGGAATTTGGAGGAACGGGGAATAGAGACTGAGTTTGAAGCGGAGAGAGGACTGATTCCCCAAAGTTTGTAGTGGGCATGGTAAGTGAAGGTCAAAAGACTTTTTTCCAGATGGTGGCCAGCAATCAACATTTATTCTGATCCTCTTTGGGGTTCCATCTGTGGAACATAGAACACTGGCTGACAGGGACCCAACTGACCCTGTAGGAAAGTTCATGCTGATTAATGCATGTTCTTTGGATAACGAGGTTGTCACAGACCATAATTCAGTCATAAAGCCCCTGACTTTGCATGTATTACTGAGATTTGTCTGGATGATTTATCAGCGTTTATTGGCTCATCTTTCATTAGTAATATACTCAGTTTAGAATAAGCACAGAGAAGACCTGGAAAATAGCATAGCTGTGCTGATTGCATTTAACCTCATATGAAGGAGGACATTCGCCCCAAAAGCTGGTCTGAACATGTCCACACAGCATGAAAATCCCTAGATAAAATTAAATCTGGGATAGTCCCGCCGTACTTCAGATCTTTCCATCTGACAGGAAGAAAGGTTTTTGTCCAGTACGGTACCAGAGACAGCATGTCTTGTGTTCCTTAGTTGCAGATGATTGCTCTGGTGTGTTGACTAAGATTCTCATAGCGACTATGGAACTATACCAGGCAGTGGTTGGGTCTAGGCATGTGCACACTTTGGATCTTACTTTTGGATTGGGAGTAAAGACTGAAGTGTGAAGACTACAATCCTCAAGGTCTTCTCCTAGTCAGATCTTTACCTCCTTCACATTGAGGTCAGGGCTCATTTTTGCAGCACCATGGCTGATGCACTGATTGGCCTCCAGAGACTAAAGGATACTAGCTGTGTTACATACATGTTGGAGATACAATACCATGCAGCCAGTGGTCTATTCTATAAATGTCCAGGTAAAAAGGATGATGACAGTGTTTGTTTTTATGTTATTTACTTATTTATTGTTTCATATTTTTGTATACTAATTATCTCAAATGATTGTACGTGTGCTCAGAGGCCACAGGAGGAAGAGGGGTATCACACTACACTCCAAAACCTGTTCCCTTTTCTCTCCTGTTTTTAAAACAACTAGATTCATCTGAAGGTGCAGTTAAATTAGTTTCTTGTTGGACTGTTAAAACGTTTGGAATAATAACCCATCTAATGCTATTCTATAGCCTGGTTTACTGATACTTTCAGTTTTTAAGTAATAGACATGGCAAGAATCCAAATAGCATTTAATTTTTTATATGGCTGCCAAATCACAACATAATAAGTCACAAACTGCCTGAAGCTGAATATAATCCATGATATATAGATGTTCTCCCTGTCTTTTACAAGTTCAGATAATGGATGGGAGATTTCATAAGCTGTTCTGCATCACAGGCTTTGGTCAGAACTAACACACTGAAACCATTAATTTTTCCATAGCAAAACTGATTCATTAAGGAAGGAGAGGTAATATATGTAAGCCAGACTGAACCATAAAAATACTAGTACCTTGTTGTTTGTCGGAAAATGATCCCATTTTACAATCAGCTGAGTGTTTAAAATATGTTCTTAATGTCCTTACTAGCTTTCTAAGTTTAGGGAAGTGCCACAACATACTAACCAACCAGTTACATAAACTTGAATTTTCTGCATAGATGCACCCAGTATCACTTATCTTTAAAAAATGTTTGAACTGCTCATAAGAGAATTTCTGATCCAGTTAGTACTGACGTGTATGTTAAAAAGGGAAGAAGGCGGAGTTGGAATGTATACTGCTAGAAAGTCAATTACACACTTTCATAAAATGCATTATGCTTTCTACTAATTTTAAAATTTAATGGAAATTTAAAAAAAAATGTTTTTTATTTTCAGTTCTGATTCTTCCCAGCAGTCGTCTGACTTCCAGCTTTCAAGAGTTTTACTGTTTAGTCTTTGATTAGTAAGACTAAGAAAACAGAACTGCAAATACTTGCTGACTACCACAGCATAGACAACATCCTCAATCTAGCCATGACGAGCCACTTTTTGAACTGCATGGCTTCAGTTTTGAGAAATAATACATTATGCCACTAATGCCGCTGAGGAGAGCATGAGCTACATAAAATCTCAGGGATAAATTTATAGTAGATTAATCTGACTATATGCACCTTACTATAAGGAATCCTTACTATAAGTATCCACCCTTACTATAAGAAATAACCTGTTTTACTCTATTGTCTATGATGCTGTTTGCAAGAGTAAGGAGAAAGAGAGAGAGAGAGAGAGATTGGATTGAGTGAATCATTTAACAGCAGTATTTTAAGAGATTACATTTCAGAATGTTAAGCAATGAACACTATGTAAGGCTGACTGCACGGGTAAAGGTCCACCCTGCAAGATGAACATCTAGTTGCTACTGTTACATACTTCTATTTCATATTTATAAAAAGGAGTTGGTTTTCAATTATTACCCAAGTACTATGATGGTTTCCAAGTAGGAATGCTCTTACGTTAAAGTCCAAACTATCTTTTAACCCTCCTAAACAAACAAGCCGATTCAAATATGTTACTTCTTGTCAATCTGTAATAAACTCCATGCATGAACCACACATGAACCATTGTGTCTAATACAATATATTATACACCATGTATATTGGAGATAAGTCCAGTATTTACTATTTATTGTTAAACAGCAAGTCAGAATGTTGGGAGGGTTAAATGTGACATATGAAGGATGAAGAGCTCTGTCTAAGCTCAGAAGCTTGTCTCTGTCACCAACAGAAGTTGGTCCAACAAAATATATTGCCTTCCTCACTTTGTCTTTCTAATATGAAGGATGAGTCACTTGAGAAAATAAATCCTTGAACTCTAAGACATCCAGCTTTCCAGAAGGTAGTACTGCCAACCAACGTAGCTGAGATTGCTGGCCTAACTTCCAACACATAACAATCGCCTTTAGGATGTCCTATATTTTAAGAAATGCTGTCAAGGTAAGGGGACTGGCTGTCTCAAGGGATTGGCCATGGATATTGAGACTTTTACAGTATCCTTCTGCCTGTAGGTGGAATCCAACCCAGGTTGGTATGATGCAAATAGCTGCTCTCTGGCAAAAATTCTTTGGCTATGTGAAATGAGTTGGTGGTGTCAGCAGAGTTCTCAAATAAATCATGTTCACATTTCCTAAGTCATCACTACAATTGACACTAATTGGCAACATCAGCAGAAACGCCAAGGATTTTGGTGACATGGAACCTGATCTATTTCAGTATTAGTTATGGAACCACTAGATCAGAGTTAAATAAACCTGAAAAGGAAAACTTAAAGCATCTTATAATCAAACTGTTCTGGAAACAGAGTCTTTCAGTCATGAGAGAGACATCAATACTACCCATAAACTTCAATTCTGCATGTATATTTAAATAAAGGAGCAGTTTTCAATTCTCATACCTAACTAGTCAAAGTGAAACATTTAAAATACTCATTCCACAACATTGAGAAAACGGCTTCTGAAAACTATTCAGCAATTGTATTGCCCTGACAAACCGGTTTTATTGCTCAGAAGGAGTAACATATCTCCAACCAAACACTAACAAGAGCCACACTGTAAATGCTCCAAGCTTCAAGATGAGATTAGATGCCAAGAAGTTTGATAATTGATAGAGGGTCTTATTTTCTTCAATCGTTGAAGAAAACTGTGACAATCTCTTTTTAATGTCTCACATATACATTAATTCATTTTGGGTGCACAAAGATTGCTATTCAGCAAAGATGTAACTCAAAAGAAGAGAGACAAGCAGAAACTATACAACGAGCCTTCAAGATCTCAATTGCATACAGCCAGCACAGATGTAGCATGGACCTGAAATGTGAAAGAAGACAAAGGAAAGGAGATAAATGCACTTTAAGACTATCTCACAGATTTCACAAATATAAGAATATGTGAAAATGTAACTATTGACTGTTACTCAGTGGACCAGATTATTACTTTCCCAGCTAGATGCAAGACCAGAAGGTATTACTATAAGAGGTAGCCAAGCTTTGGATTACATGTGTTTTCATCAGTTTCCCAAGGGAGTACTTGTCAACTGGCTAGTCTTTCAGGAAATTAGACCCTTATCTAATCTGCACTGGGAAAATGGGGGAGGTGAGGAAAACTCAAAAAAGTATTTCAATTTGAGTTTCAACATTTAGAACAGCACTTCTTTCTCCTATAAGCAATATTACAAAATATCTCCTATTATAAATAATCCAAATTATTATTTTTTAAGAATAAGGATACTGAATTATGTTATTCCTAGTTGAACAGTTGGCAAAGACAAATGAGCAGCTCTGCTATGTATAATGCACCATGCATCTGCTAAATAATACATTACTGTTGGGGATATTGACAGAGCAACTGTCATTCTTGTTACACTTTAGAACAGTTTTATAAAATCTAGCGTGGAGAAGTTCCTTTTCCTGTAAGCTGTTAAACTGAGGGCATTGAAATTGTACATAGGTTTTTGTTTTTAAAGTGGCACACATATACAGGAAGAATAGTGGAGCTAATATAGGTCTCAGGATGCAGATGGCTTCATTCTACGTTAAATTCTTCCATGTTAATTCACTTTTTATCCCCAATGTTTCCTAAGACTTCAGAATGGTCTTAGCATTATTCAAATGAGTGAATACATTTTGCCCGATTCCAGTTGAAATGTTAGTATGTATATTCCACCAAATATATCAAGTACAAACAAACATTTTTTTCCTCCATCTTGGTAAAGTTCTAGGAAATCCTATTTGTAATTTGTAATTTTAACTTGATGGAGAAAACACACAGTTTGCCCCCCTCTATTATACACAAGAAGCTTTCGAAACATTCAGGTTAAAACTGCAATACCATAATAACACAAAACTGATGCTACAAATCCATAATTCTTGTTGGATAGTTTTATCTAGTATTTAGTTCCCCCGAGAAATAGCCTAAATGGTCCATGAACATGAATGAGTTATTGCAAGCTTGCTGTTACCCTTCAAAGCTGAAAATGTAAATGATACATTTTATTTTGTAGGCTTTTTTGCATGAAATATTAATACAATGTTGTAACATCTGTAACTATCCACTAAAAAGCTCAAATGATGCAGCAGCCCATCATTCGGGAGCATTGCATCTTCTACATCCATCCACCACAACAGAGTTAATCTGCAAAACTACTTGTTCTAAAGTGAACAAAAATTCAAAATAGAAGCTTTCAAGTCAAATCAATTCATTGGCTTTTTCAGCTGTTATATAAAAGAAACTAATGGAGACATTTGTGGGATTCAGCCCAAATAATGTAAAATGGCTAAAACAATGGTATTGATTTTGTTCTCTTTCTGTATGAAAAGACAGAAACAAAATGTATCACATAACCGGAAGCTTATAAATTCAAATCCAAAGGCTCCTTGCAGTCCCTTTTATGAACGGAATTAAAGAAGCATTCTCATTAAAGTTTTCCTTCAGCATCCATTACCTCATATGTCATGCTTTTTAGAGTTCTTAACAAAAACCACAGATGCAGGGTCATAGTTTCTACTGGGCAGGTTATTGGTAACTAGTGACTAAGATCTTATTTTGACAGACTTCATTCATGTAGCAGGCTAGCTTCAGTCAGGCATGGCAGAAGTTATAAAAGGTTCTTCACACCACAGAAACCAGAAAATGATCCTAACATATACGGCAAGTGATAACAAAATGTTATTTAATACAACACTGTAATGTGGGAAACGAGAGCGCACAAGACCTGCTGTCGTCCTGCATGCTGGCCATGAGACACCCAGCCTTCAATAAAACTCTGCTTTTCCTCACAAGTTTAAATGTTATGTTGCAATCACGTCACTGCTCTATTTTGGGGGAGGTCAAATTGCTTGACCCAAGTAGTAGTACCTAGCCAAACCTGAAGGGAAGCCATAAATAAAGTACATGGTCATAAATGAGAATATCAGTTTACCTAAAACAATGCTGACTCCCAGAAATAAGATCAGAAATTTAGCCTCTAGAAAAGTCCAAGACAGAAATTAGAGAAGAGACAGAGTCATTAGGAAATCTTCCAGTCTTCTTTCACTGTTCACAAAGGTTAAAAACTGTACTACCTGAAACAGTTTATTAAATTGGTTTTTATAGTGGTTTCTAGTCACTGTCCTTTTTGAAGTGTGAACATGGCTGCTATGGGTTAATAGGCAGAAAATTACTAAACAACCAACCTTCATTACCAACCCTTCCCCCATCCCTTAGAGAAGCAAGCCTCCGATTGAAATATTTTTGGCAGGTGAACTAAGGCAAATTATGCCCTGTTCTTTTCCCCCTCTGTTTTAATACAGGCTCTTTGATCCAAAACTGCATATTGCAATTATCCCATGTGAAATGCATATTTTTATGCTGCTTTTGCAGTTCAGGGGTGGGAAAGAAACCATTATAACAATTATACAGCCAAATCCCAGGACAATTCTATGAACGTTATCCTTTCATTCTGTGTGTAAATAATCGTCTACTAAAATCGAGACATCCTTTGCTGACTGGCAAACAAAAAACTATGCAAATCTCTTCAAAGCACAAAACAAACTAAGGAATATTAAAATGAATAATTAGAAATTCAGTCATCCTTTCTCATCAAGAAGATAGTCCTTGTATTGTCTTTCTGGGGAGCTATGTGCAATGGTGTAAAATACCAAGAAAAGTAGCCAGTGGTATTTGTGACAAATGGCAATTTCCTGCATTTTCTTTGGAAAGTATCATTGTTGGCCAGTGACTATATATAATTCCATGCAGGAGGATAGCCACAGCCCTCCAGGAACTAAGGACAATGTGGGGGGTGATTAGGCAGATTTGCTCAAATTGTAACACCTTCAGAGAGGTACCAAATGAAATTTTCCAGAGATCAACAGACAGAAAAGGGACACTGGGTTAAAGAGCCTGACCTGAGTTTAAACTAGCTCAGGGCCTACTTTCTGATGCAGCAAAGAGGAAGAACCTTCTGTCCAAGAAACAGAAGGAGAACAAGTCTTAGGGAAAGGTTGAAAGGACTGATACCTACCAGAGCCTGAGGATGGAGTTGGGGTGACTTCTTTTAAGCTTTTTAAGCATGAGTGTAGGTTCTTCTGTTGTTTTGAATAGGTTTTTGCTTTTACCTTAAGAATGAATGTGCTCGCTCAGAAAGAGCTGTGTGGTAACTCATAATTGCAGACAATTAACCTCTGCAGAGAAAGCAAAGTGCAGACCTGGCCTTTTAAGTTGTCTGGCTTGCTGGGGACATCATAGTGTAGGCAGGGAACTGGCAGCCTGGGAAATGGTTAGAGAGGGGAGAGAGGTGGATCTCTCTCCAAGAGAGGTAACACCTGGAAGTCAGAAGCCTAAAAGTGGGTGTCCTTGGTGGACCACAGCGGGGGAAACAAAGGTGCAGTTGTTCTGAACCTTGATAGTATTATCAATCGCAAGGAATTTGTTTTTCAAATGTGAAAAGTGCAATTTATAATTCTAATCACATCACTGCACACTGGATGAAGAGTGCTATGGATGGGGAAGTACTATACCTTTCATTAGTTTTGTGAGTATAAACAGTGTACACCTACTCTGGGTACTCAGGTTGGTAATCCATAAGTAAGATAATACAGTGACAAGACATCAGAGCTTCAAATAAATAAGAAATTTGTTGACATCTTCTGAATTTTGAGGTTCTGACGGAAAAATCACTTAGAAAATGAAAGATTAATCAGTTTATATGTGTATACATACAGAACGTAGTGTGTTACTGTATCTTTTAAAATGAAGTAATACGCCTTTTAATGTGAAAGCGTATTACGGTTTCTAGAGCTGTGGTACACACCTTATATCTTTTTGAACTGAAAATGAATCTACAGACAATTTTACACAGCCAAACTATAAACTATTTTATATAGCCAAAGGGACGCATCTTGTGGCAAAGACTGGAGTAGAGCTTTGGACAAGGAAGGAATTAAGCTCAAAAGAAACAAAATTGAAGTGTTCTGAGTTAAGGGGAAGTGTGGCAGCGAAGTTTTGGGCAAGCAGCACAGGATAAGTATCCGAAAACAGATTTGATATCAGCAGAAGAGGAGTGAGACCAGCTGAAAAGAATATGGATTGCAGCAGCGGAAGAGTTTGTGGATGATGCAGATTAGCGATGTAAATCTAGTTTAAAAAGTTAACCATTTAAACAAATAACAATTCTATCATTTAAACGGTTAACCAATTAAAGGGAGAGGGGCTGGGATTGCTCTTGGGGCCGGTTGGGCCATGGGTCATCTGGCCGGTGGGCGCTGCATGGCCAGGGCCCGGCACAGCATGGCTGGGGCCCAGGATGCCAGGTTTCGGCCAGAGCCAGGGTCCAGCCAGCGTGGCATGGCTGGCGGTTAACGGTTAATGTCGGTTAACCAGTTAGCCTAACGCATTTAATATTTTACATCCCTAATTCAGGCAGGGAAATCTAAGGGAAAGAGAGGAGAGTGGTGGTGGACTGATGAACTGCAGTTAGCAATGTGAAACAAGAAAATGGTGCATAAAAAAATTAATGAATTGACTGAGTACAATGAAAGCAAATACAAAGCAACAAAAAAGAGAGGTGTGAAGAAGGCCCAAGAGTGCGCTAAATGACCTGTACCCTGAGATTGTAAACTACCCAAATCTGGCTGGTATAAAGGTCTATAACTTTGCAAAAATGAGACACAAAGGGAAAGAGGATGGCACTGCAACACCATTTGTAAATGATGACCAGGGGACACTGCTAATAATACCCAAACAAATAAAGATAATTGGAAACAATATTTTGAGAATCTCTTAAATGGGGCTAACCCCTTTTGATTAGAGTTGCAAATGTGTGTTCCTATCATGATGCCTGAGCCTGACATAACTGAGGAAGAGATGAGAAATTCTGTCCAGAAAATGAAGAGCAGAAGGCAGTGGAACCTAATGAAGACATGTGGACCTGGTGAGAGTCTTGGGCAAGAGAGACATAGGATGAATGAGCAGAGTGGTTAAATCTGCATGGCAAGACAACAGAAATCCCAAAGATTAGTACAGGTATCTCTTGGTCCTAATAAAAAGGAAAGCATTCATGAATGCAGAAACTATTGCGGGATAAAGCTACTGTTTCATGGAATGAAGATACTGAGAACTGAAGATGCATTTAAAATTAGGAGAACGGTAGAACCCCCTCTCAAAACAAGAACACTTCGGCTGTAGAGAAGGACAAGAAACCATGGATGCCCTGTTTGTAATTTGGCAAGTGATAGAGGAGCAGCTAGAGTAACAAAAAAACAGCTTCTGGGCTTTTACAGACCTTGAAAAGACAAACAATTGAGTGGACAGAAGGATGCTTATGCCAGTGCTAAGGAAACATGAAATATCTGGAGATTTAATGGCTATGGTGAATTCACTGTATAGATCACTTAAAACAAGTCCCTTTGAAGAGACAAGGTGGGTGAGGTAATATCTTTTAACCCTGAGACCGATAAGCTACAACGTTCACTTCAAAAGGACTTAGGTAAAGTCAGACTACATCAGGGGTCAGTCCGCAGTCCAGTGCTATTTATCATATTGATGGATTACGTCAGCAGGAAGAGCCCGATGGGAAAAAGTGTGAAGCTGCTATATGCAATAAGGACACCCTCAAACTAAGATGTAGGGGAAACTGTAAATCAGTGGCATGACCAGCTAAGCAAACAGAATGAAAATGAACATGATTAAAACTGAGGTTATATGGGACAGCAAAAGTGCTACTGGGGAAACTGGATTAATAGAGATTAACAGAGTATAACTAAACAAGAGTAACCAGTTCAATTACCTTAGCAGCTGGATTACAGAAGACCGTGCTCCAGTTGTGCAATTGGTTAGCGTACAGTCCTTATAGAGCAGTAGTGAGAGGGGATACATTGAGGTTGTGAGTTCAAGCCTCACCTGGAACATTGGTTTGTGGGGGAGAGATAGCTCAGTGGTTTGAGTATTGGCCTGCTTAAACCCAAGGTTGTGAGCTCAATCCTTGAGAGGGCCATTTATGGATATGAGGCAAAAATCTGCTGAATGATTTAATTGGGGTTGGTCCTGCTGTGAGTAGGGGGGGGTGGACTAAATGATCTCCTGAGGTCCCTTCTAACCCTGATACTCTATGAGCTTGACCATGAGATAATGGAAAAGTGTTGAATAACATCTCACTTATTGCATATACAAGTGGATGTCCCCGAGATTGACATACCAACTGCACAGAGTCATGGGGTGCCCCATAATGCTGAGTGGTATAGCAGCATAGTGATAAAGAGATAGCAGATTTCAAAATGAAAGCATTAGGATGGAAATCAAAATCCATGATGTGGCTTACAAAAACCAGGAAGCACAACTTCACTGGCTCAGACACAGCAGAAGATGAATGAAAAGGCTCTGGTGAAGACAGTATGGCAGGAGAGGGTGGAAGGGAAGACTCTGAGGAAAGCCAAGGAAACCATTGTTTGTGGATCTAAATATTAGGAAGAGGGAGATTTTCCATTTACAAAAATGGAAATGATACAAAATAGGTAAATTGCAAGTTACAGAAAGTTTAGGAATTATTGCAGTAGGAATTATTGGCATGTTTGTGACAGGAAAATTTAAAGAAAGTTTAGGAATTATTCCAATAGGAATTATTGGCATGATATTTGTGACAGGAAAATAAGCTGACTAGCCAAAATAATTGCTATCTGGAAATGGAATATTTGCTGCAGTGAATACACCAAGAGCTATCTTAAACAATGTCAAACTATTTCTATTTTTTAAAAGCACTGATTTCTACATAGAAAACTATTCTATTCCATTCTCATTATAATTTTTTCTTTGAATTTGGTACAGCTGCCCCTTCTTTGAAAGATATATGAAAGTCTTGTATCTTAAAGCACTGGATTTTTTGTTTGTTTTACTAAAATCAAAGTCTTGTCTGCAGATGGTATCAGAAGTCACCATGTTTTTAAAATACCAAGGCTCTAACAACAGCCTCTCTTGCTCTCTATTCAAATGAGATATAAACCTAAAATTACAGATGTTGATACAACCCTTATGAAGTTTGCCAGTAAGAGTAAAAGATGGAACAGAGAATTGTGACGAAGAATGAACAACATCCTCTGTGAAAGCTCTCTCTCACTGTGAAGATTGCCTGATCTAATGGCTCTTGAATGGGAGTCAGGACTCCTGGTTTCTATTCCCAGCCCATACCACTGACTCACTGCATGAACATGTGTGAGTTACTTAACTTTTTGTTCCTCAGTTTGCAAGTCTACAAAATAGATTTAATAGGTTACCTATCTTCCTGTTCCAAGACTGATGTGTTTGTAAAAGCACACTGACATACTTGATGGAAATACTATTCTATATAGATGTAATGTATTATTGTTGTAACGCAAGTAGTAATCTTCATGATCCTTCTTTGTAGGCTGTCACCCTTCATGCTAATTAAAGTGTCATTATAAGATGGTTTGTCGGCTGCCTGACCAGAGACATATTTTAATTAGCTTGTTGGGATATTTAGTAATATAATGATCAAGTTTAAATACTCACAACATACCACCAAATAACCTGGTTTACATAATAGTTATCCATACTTTCCTGTATAATAAAACAGATTGCAATATTGATTGCTCCCCTCAGAAACTCAAAATCCAGAGAACTTTAACTAGCTCTAGTAGACAGCAATTTAAAGAGAAGAAACATGACAGGTTACAAACATTAACTAAATGGATGGACAAAATGGTTCTCTGCAACCAAAAGTGTTCTGATACTCTGAGGAAATGTCCAATTATACCAATTAAAGAAGATTTTAAATTTTCCTCTGTCTCCAAGAACTTCACGGCAGCATTGTTATTTCAGTGTTATCTTTCCCTCCATCATAGGTTAACCAGTATCACACCCACAGCTGCAATACTTTTAATTTGCATCAGCAATTAGATATTGTACTGCTCATCAACTTCTGAAGCAACCTGTCTCAGCTTTCTTTCTAAGGCTTTGTCACCCAAAGACTTGAAATGATTTATGTTTTATGTTTCAATTGGTTAGTTATAAACATAAGAAACAGAAATGATTCAAAGTGTGCGTGTGTGCACGCATGCGTGTGAGAGAGCACAAATGCAAACACGCATGCCACTGCCATTCTTCCTCTATCTATGCCCTCTATAGTTTCCTCCCGTCTCAGAAATCTACCCCTCTAAGTCATGCCCTGTACGTTAACCTCACCTCAAAAAGGCCCCTCTCCCAATCACGTCTTAAGCCAACAAACCATCTGAGGTTTAAGAGCAGGACAGATATTAGTGGAGGCCGGGATAAGGGTATAGACAGAGGAAACAGCACTGGGGAGGGAAGTCAGAGTGGGGACAGCTAACAAACTGTTGAATGTTCATCAGCTAGTTAACTGTGCAGCAGCAGAGCTGGTAGTTCCACTCCTGACCCTCTCTACTTGCCAGAGGACTATTTTAAACATTTACGCAGGCAGCTCCATCCACACTGGCATGTCACCAGCCAAGTCTGAAATGGTTCAACCTCAGTCACTCTTTGCCCTGAAAATTCAAGGCCTGTTTGGAATGTTTCTTAGCCACTCTGAAAACCAGGGAAACATTTTCTTTGCAGATGCAAGGTGCATATCAACTGACTAGAAAGGGAACAAAAATTGTTGAGAATAGCTCTAAAGGTATTCATGAGATACCTATGGCCAAACAGGTTAAGAGCACTGCAGAAGAATTTTTCCAATACATTAGGGAACAAAAAAGGAATGCTAACACTGGGTCCATTACTAAGGGGAGGTGATGACATTGTCAATAAGGCTGTAGTGAATGCAGATGTGTTCAATAAATAATTTTGTTCTGTATTGGGAACACATCTATCAAAGGTACATCATCATAGTATCAGAGTGCCTCAACTCTTTAATGTATTTAGCCTTGAAATACCACCATGATGTAGAAAAGTAATATGATCCCATTTTATAAATGGGCATTTGGAGCTCAGAGAGACTAAGACTTGCACAAGATCACATAGGAAGTCTGTGGTGAAACAAGGACAAAGTTGGTTGATACAATATACTTCATACAGTGGAGATGAAACCATCCAAGATTCCATTAGAACGTTGTGTAGTTGTAAGTCAAAAAAGCCAAGTTTATGATGTCAACACCTTTATCAAGAAGACTTTGGTTTTGTCAAAGAATAATCTGAGTTTGTCTGTCAGGAACTTTTTCCATGAAACCAGACTGATTGGCATTAATTACATCATTGATCTACAATTTTTATTGATTAATTTCCATATTTTCCATTCCATTATTTTTCAATGTCAGGATAACCAGCCTATAATTACCCAAGTCATCCAACTTATCTTTTGTAAATATTGGCACAATGCTGGCTTTCTTCCAAGCCTTTAAATTTTCACATTTCTCTACAAAATTATTAAAAGTAATATCAACCGTTCAGAGAGCTCCTTAGTTAAAAGCTCTTAAAATGCATGAATGTAAGTTACTTAAGCCTGTCAATTTTAAAATGTTTAACTCTTGCAGATGCTGTCTGAGATCCTCTTTAGTTACTTTTGAAACAGAAAGTATGGGATAAGAGAAGGAACTGACAATCTAGAAATACTTCAGTGTCACCTCCTTATGACACCTTAGAGACTAACAAATTTATCTGGGCATAAGCTTTTGTGGGCTAAAACCCACTTCATCAAATGCATAGAGCGGAAAATTCAGGAGCAAGTATAAATACATGAAAGGATGGGAGTTACTGTACCAGTAGATGCTTTATATATTTTCTATTTCAGCTTTCTGTTCCATTTTGCAGAAGATAACCAACTCCACTTCTGCTTACCCTTCCAGATCCTCAGTCAAACAAGCCCATTCAGAGATAGCGGACCTCTCTAAATCTCCATACAGAAACCCTCAATTCTTCTTATATTCCTCAATTTGCTGCTGCTCCCTGTAGAGAGACTCTAGATCACTCCACTTTTAGACTTCTTGATGTGGCCCCATCACACTCTGTCTAAAATCTAATTTAAGGTGATTAATAACACCCTAAATTGCTTTTGACTCCTGTGCTCTATGCGCAAAGCATGAATAATTGAAAGAATGCACCTCTAATTTTAATTTATTTTTCCTAAATGGATGGCATTCCCCACCACCAACCAGAAGATGGGAGAACATCATGTCAAGGAGCTGCTCTCTGAATAGTCATAACATATACGTAAGTTCCTCTGCCTTATGTATTTAGTACAGCACATAGAAAATTCCTTCACATTTGTCCAATTTAAAATAAGCTCCTCCTCTGCAGCAATTATGACCTTGGCTGACATAAGCATAAAAATAGGATATATTGTGAGTTTTTGCTTAAAGCCAAAATTATTACTAATGTCCCTTTCCATAGCTGCTGGGTTTTTAGTATGAAAAACAGACCAAAAATGGCAGAAGGCTTGCTACTGCTAAAGACAGGTTGGATCCCTAGAGACAGATATACACTGCATTATTAAAATTGTCCTTGAGTATTTTTTTAAATTATAAATGAGGAGATTTGATTTATAAATTAAATTACGTGAGAATGGTTGTGATGGAGTCTGCTGAGGAGTCTTTCAGTGAAGGTTGTAACTGGAGACTATACTGTGGTAGTGAAGACTCTGGGAACCTTGCTTTTTCAATTCTGTTTAATAGTATTAAATTTAATTAGTACAGTATTTATTGTATTATGTTAAAGTGTGGGAGTATTACACTTGTGTAATACACTTACAGCTAGTATAAAAAAGTGCAATAGATTTGCATAATTATTCAAGTCCATTTCAAGGCCAGAAGGAACCATTGTGGTCACAGTCTGAACTCCTCACTCCTGATCACCTAATCTAATCTCTTTAACACAGGCTCTAAGTAATTCCGAGAGCATAGCTTTTAAAAAAAAAATCCAATCTTCATTTAAAAATTGCCAGTAATGGAGAATCCACCATGACCCTTGGTTAACTGTTCCAGTGGTTAATATCCCTCACTGTTAAAAATATATGCATTATTTACAGTCTGAATTTGTCTAGCTTCAACTTCCAGCCATTGGATGGTTTATGCCTTTCTTTGCTAGACTGGAGAGCCCATTATTAAGTATTTATTCCCATGTAGATACTTAGAGACTGTAATCAAGTCATCCCTTTGTTAAGCTAAATAGATTGAGCTCCTTCCATCTATTACTATAAGGCATGTTTTCTAAGCCTTTAATCATTTCTGTGACTCCTTTCTGAACCTTCTCCAAATTATCAACATCTTTCTTGAATTGTGGGCAACAAAACTGGACACAGTATGCATATGGTATGGATACATCATATACCGTATGGCTAAACCATGACCTCCAAATCTTTTTCAGAGTCACTACTTCCCAAGATAGAGCCCCCACAACATGCATGTATGGCCTGCAGTCTTTGTTTCCAGATGTATACATTTAGCCATATTCAAACACATTGTTTGCTTGCACATTACTCTGTATCAGTGACCCATCCTCTTCATTATTTACCATTCCCTCAATTTTCGTGTCATCTGCATACTGTCTCAATGATGATTTTACATTTTCTTCCAGGTCGTTAATAAAAATGCCAAGTAGAGTAGGGTTAAGAACTGCAAGATCCCATTTGAAACACACTCTTTCAGTTATGATTCCCTGGTTATAATTGCATTATAACACCTATCAGTTAGCCAGCTTTTAATCCACATCAAGTGTGTCATGTTAATTCCTGGATTCTAATTTATATTCATTCATTACTTCACCTTTCTTCCATTTGTTACATATATATTTTGTTATTCTCTTTTATTATTTTTATAGCTGCCTTCACTTCCCCTCTAAACCGGATCTTTTTTCTAATCTGTGTGGATGACGTTTTGAAAAGGCTGAGAGCCCCAACTGTAGAGATATAGCCACACATTGTTTCAAACAGTGTCAAATGTCTTCTTTGAAAACTATTCTGAGAAAAAGAATAGATCTTGTAAAGAATAGATCTCATTGCTGGACACATATCATACACCCTCAGAAATTGCAAAACTCTCTTTGAAAAGGTAATAAAAAAGCAAACAATTAGTTCATTTTAATCTTCCCCTGCAATATATTGAGTTTTGAAGTACCTCTTGTTTTCCTCTTTGTGGTCCTAAGGACGCAATGAAAACCTGCCCAAAGGAATTCCTTTTTAAATCCAAATTAGATTAGTTCCTGCCACTTACAGCAGTGACCTGTGCCAAAATTCTATGCACAGGCTTTTTGTAAGATGGGAAATAATATTCCAAAATCTTTCCTTCAGAAGTTCAGAATGGATTTGAAAGATCCATCCAAGACGTAATGCCAATGTTTTAGACATGCTTCCACCTAACTCCTAGATGGCATTTTTGTAACTTTCAATTATATAGTAACAAAATATACATCTAGTTCCTTTTTCAGGAAGTAAGCCAAGAATCAAGAACAAAAGATGCCTTTAATTCTCCCTACAGAGTGGTATGATTCACAATTTCGAGTACTCTGATAACTAGCTTGGGATGAGAATTAAACAACTTAAATGTGGGCCATCAAGATATACTACAAACATCACTGATAAATCTATAATTTAAACTGAAAAGCCATAAAAAGAATTGGCAATACTACAACACTACCAATTGCACTGACTATGACAGAAAACAGATCTGGGAACAATCCAAAATTCATATCCCATTCCTAAGGCTACCTGAAGAGCAAGACCGAAAGGTCGTTGGGGCAGGGACACCTGTTCATTCTGTATTTGTACAATGCCTATCACAATGGGATCCATTATTGGGGCTCTTTTGAAGAGAGGACACGTAGTGCCACAAAAGAGTGTCAAGCGCCCTGCCAGCTGATTACTGAAATAACTTTTAAACAAGCTTTTTAGGGAAGACAGCAGAATAGCCGCTTTCTGTCCAACAAGTTGGTATATCACTGCATGTTGTGATTCTATTAAGATCTGACAGGCTAACTAAAGAGTAAACCTTGGCTGCGAGACCTCTATATAGCAACTAGCTGTTGATTAAATGGGACTGATGATTCACAGTAAGTATCACACCTCCTTTGGAGCTGAACCAATGCCCTATCATGATGTATGGGACAATTTGCTGCTTTTTTACAGGTATGGCATCAAACAGAAATTGTGAACATGGCAGGTGCTGGCCAACATATGCAGTCTTTATTGTAATGGATGTATTTGTTGTTTAACAGGTTTTTTTCAATGTGTGTCTAATTATGATTAGAATTTTAGAAGGAAGAATTTTCAAACACAGATCATACCCATTCTTATCATACCCAAAGGAAAACCAACAAGGACCCCAGAATGAGAAGTATCTTTTTCATAATTCAATATCCACCTACCAACAGCAATAGAATAGCGTACAAATCAAAATACTCAAAACAGACTAGATGCAGAATGAGCTCTTTTGAAAACTGTCTCACTAATCTATTCTAGAAATACCTGTTTTACAAGCATTTTGTAATTGAACGTCTTCAATCCACACTCATTATTTTGAATATTCAACTCTAAAGTTATTAGTGGTATTCTTTATTTTAAATCTCCTCCTTCTCTGTTGCCTCTAATCACTATGATCTTGGCTGATTCTGCTAAAGGCAATTTTCATTTCATGGATGGACTCTTTCAACATGAGAAGACAAATCAAATACTTTTATTAAGAACTCAGCTTCCTCTCGATACCATTGCCTGTTAGAACACTATGTTTGTCATTTTGTTTCCAGGCTCTGTTAATTAAAACACAGAGAAAAATGAGGTCATATTCTTCTTCAAATTTGCTACGAGCATATTAGGAGCAGACTCCATCCCTAACTAATAAAGAAAATCAGAGAGCATGTAGATTATTGCTTATCTTGGGCTATACTAACATACCCTCCTTTTAATTTTATTTTCTTTAAGTACAAAGGGGTTGCAAGTTACTCTGGGCAAAGATCTTGACCTTGCTGTAGTAAGACATGGACCAATGCCAGATATACGGGAGGTCAGACTAGATGATCTAACTTGAAACTCTAAATTATGGGACTAATATCAATTATATGGTCTAGTATTTTAGGACCTGTCAAGGCTAGGAATGAGTACATTGAACAGTACCAGTAGAAACCTGGTTTGTCACCTTTCTAATGGTATACAATATATTACAGGCCTGGTACACAATTCTGATTACCATCTTGTCTTTTTCCTCTCTCATTTCAATTATGACATCATTTTTAACCCACAAGATGTTGATTGTTATGCTTTCTTACCACTCAAAAGCTGACGTAAATAATTAGTTTATAGTGAGCCTCCAGATAGCAACCTCTAAAACCATGGCAGAACTGAAACTGGGGGAAAGTAAAATGGCAAATCAGAAGGATTTGAGGGGAAACGGGATTTCTGACTTGAAAGAAGGATTTTTCCTGTGAAGCAAACTTTTATTTGGAGTCTATTACAGAGGAGTTCAACATTTAGATGCTGCATTACCCATGGAAGAATATTCAGTAATTGCAAAACCATGTGTCCCCTGCAATAAAAGCATGCTCATTTCTGCTCCACTATGATTAAGCATAACAATTACATTTATCTAAGATTCAGAATCTATGGCAGACAAACCTAGCAAATATTTTCCTAGTGAATTCCAAACTAGTTTTAATTTAGTACACAAAAGTACATACTTTATATAAATACATGGCTTCTATGAAACACTGTACCAAGAGAACTTCATTGGCTACTGACTGCCTGACACAAATAAATACCAGCTCTATTATTTCTCTACAAAAGCCAGTGTTTAAAGCAGCTAACAAGTATCCCAGGCCATATTTTTCCAAGTCTATATCAAGAAAGAATAGTAGTTTTTGTGGATATTTTCCGTTACCAAATATTTCTTTAGTGTCCTATAACTTTACTTTATAAGCTTCTGATATCAGGAACTTTACAGGTGCAGACCACAGCAATTCACCTATTACATTAAATTTGAGGACCTTCTGCTGACCCCAGTCGGCACACACAACTCTCCTTGACATCAATGGTCCTTAAGGTTAGTTAAAAAATATTCTGACTATACTCAATCATATACTAGCTGAAGAGATTAAGGAACTCTCTTTAAGGGCCTGATTCTGATCTCTCATCATTCCAAGCTCCAAGAAATTAGATAAAAATTTGTGTTTTGACTCCTAGCTGAATAAATGTGTAACATCCTATTTTATGGGAAGAGATACTCCTTTCCTGGCCATATACTGTAATGGTAGTCTTGGAGCTCTACTGTAGGTATGGGAGGGCAGTGCATGAGGGAGAGAGAGATGCTAAATGGTCACATTTACTCTGCCCCAAGAGGTCCTCCAGCAGTTTTTTAAAAAATACACGATAAAGCAGCACGAACAGAAAAACAACAAAAACCCCACACTGCACATGACAATTTTTTTAAAAAATTACTTAAATTGCAGGACATCTTCATGACCAAATTTGCAGAAACGTGAGGCACCTGCAGCTCCTCTCATCAGTGAGATTTCTGGGTGCTCAGTACTTCTGAGAATCAGGACATCAATGTTTAAAAATCAATTCCAACAGCTTCTAAATTCAGTCCATGACATGAGAGGCTAATTCCAACTATCTCAGGCCTTTTTCCCTTCTAAGCTATGATACAGCTGAGGCTCTTTCCTTCTATTTTCCAATTCAGATTCATAGAATTGGTCCATCTGTTTTCACAGAGTGTTTATAGGCTTCAGAAATCAGTTATATTAATATTTTATTTTAAATATATGAATCAAGACCATAAAACTGCAAATAAGAAATTAATTGCAATCAATATACATATAATAAACAGACTTTCAAAACTTAAAATAACCTTGTAGCGAGTGCCACAACCATAAAAATTCTTATATTTTTCACAAAAACATTTTAGAATAAAGGAAAACAAAATGATATTTTGTCCCCTGATGTTCAAAAATTAATTGGTTTAAAAATAATCAGAAAAGCAGGCAACTTCTGGAGTCTTTTAAATGACAATAAACTTTAAAGTGCAGTTCCATCCTGAAACTGTAAAATGTGATTGTGAGGTGCCATATTTCTTGCTGTCTCTCAATTATTTCCAAATCAAATGTGCTAAATTACAAATAAAGAGGGTTTTCCCCCCTCACTTCCAGCCCTCTAATCTAAACTGAGAGCTCAGAATCAAGCCAAAATCTTGTATTTTCATGCATCACTATGAGCACCCTTCCCCACTCCACACATACACACACATACACACACACTGCAGTCCAGGCTGAACCCTCAGTAACTCTAGATCAGGGGTAGGCAATCCATGGCACGTGTGCCAAAGGCGGCACACGAGCTGATTTTCAGTGGCACTCACACTGCCCGATCCTGGCTGCCGGTCTGCGGGGGCTCTACATTTTAATTTAATTTTAAATGAAGCTTCTTAAACATTTTAAAAACCTGATTTATTTTATATATAACAAGAGTTTAGTTCTATATTAAAGACTTCTAGAAAGAGACCTTTTAAAAACATTAAAATGTATTACTGGCACACGAAACTGTATCCCCTGTGGAGGGTGCCGGGCTCGGCAAGGAGTGGTGGGGACAAGAGTCCGGGAAGGCTGAAAGGAGATGGAGAGAGGAGATGACGGGACAGAGAGGGGCAGCTTAGGGGTGGGAGGGTATTGGGGAGATTTGGGAAACAGGGAGCAGGGTTGGGGGGAGATTTGGGGACAGGGTGCTGGGTTACAAGGATGAGTGGGGGACATTTGGAGATGGAGAACAGGGTTATGGGAGTGGGGTGAGATTTAGGGATGGGGTACAGGAAGCTGAGTTACAGGAGTGAGTGGGTGGAGATCTGGGAACGGGAAGCAGGGTTATCAGGGTGAGTGGGGGAGATTTGGGGATGGAATGCAGGGAGCTGGCTACAAGCATGAGTGGGGGGAGATTTGGGGAACAGGGAGCTGGGTAATAGGGGTGAGTGGGTGGAGATTTGAGGATGGGCACAGGGAGTTGGGTTACAGGGGTTAGTGGAAGTGGGGAACAGGATTATGAGGACCAGTTTGGGAGAGGGAGACTTTATAAAATTATAATTGATATTAGGCTGAGATGGGCTGAAATTTCTGTCAGATTTATCAGCATATTACATTTGAACAAAGCTTGAATCATCTGAGGCTGGTAATTTCTTGTTAAATTAGATTTGTTTGCTTGTGTTTCCAGCTCTGGACTTCCTATATTGCTCTTGCTTTGTTTGCCAAACAGTTGTTGATGGTGCCTAGCGCTTTCCAGGAGGGAGCAGGGAGCTGCGTGTTCAGAGGAGGAGGCGGGGCAGGGACTGGACCTCATAGAAGGGGTGAAGTGGGAGCAGGGGCGGGGCTGGGGGCAGTGAGGGGGGGCGTGTCAGTGATGCGGCCCTCGGACCAGTACACTAGTCCTCATGCGGCCCTCGTGGTCATTTGAGTTTGAGACCCCTGCCATAAACAATATATTGCACATTGTATCTTAAAATACTCTGTCCCCCGTCTATCTTCTCATAATTATTCTTTATTCCCTTAAAACATAGGTGGTTGCGCTTCCTGTGGTCTGTTATGTAATTAACACTGAAAACCAAACCAAACTAAGTACCAATCAGAATTAATATTTGTTTATTAATATCTAAAGAGAAATTCAAAAGAATGGACCAAATTCAACCCATAATGGTTTTTACACATTGAAGGAGGTATAAAAACTGGTTAGAATATGGGACACAGTGGTGGAAACTTCTTTATCTTTCACTTTACTATCTCCTTTTTCCTGAATTGAAAATGGACCCCTCCTCTCAAAACATCTCATTTGTTTCCTCTTTCTAGAAGCTATTTCTTCTGATATATTAGAACTCAGAAAAAAAATTTCTCCTCTCCAACAACTGAACTACTACTGATGTTTCAAAATACCACTTAAAATTGCTTAATGAAGAGTAGCTGGCAAATAGATTCCTTACAATATCCATGGCAGATTGAGCTACTACAACTAGTGGAAATCCACTCTACCTCATCCTTCAGCAATTCCCCTATTAAATTCTCTCTCTCTCATCAGCAAGTATGAGAAGAGACAAAGAGTCCTGTGGCACCTTATAGACTAACAAACGTATTGGAGCATAAGCTTTCGTGGGCTAATACCCACTTCGTCGGATCCATGCCTAGTAATAAGAAGACTCAATTAGACAGCAATTTCAGATCTTCGTTTCAGTCCCACATACTGTAAATACTACAGAAAATGCATGTTGTAACTATACTCTATTGGTGCATTCCCAATGAAGCCTCCATGGCTAATTATCCTGACTAGATGTTTGTCACTACAGCTTTGAAAACATCTATATTATGCATCACATTTGAAGATGCACAACTCCAGTTGTCGCTGGTCATTCCCCACACCTATGATAACAGGCACTTGTGCAGCTTAATATGTCAATGCCCAATGCCCAACTCTAATATGCAGTAAATTTCAAACTTCTGAAGTGGCAAACTGAAATCAAGCTTTGTCTAGCTGAGGAAACAACACCCTATTGTGGGTTAGGGGCTTGGCTGGTGAACTTGATGTTTTTCCCAGCACTTTGTTAAATAAACACTATTCCAGTTTGCAAAATCACTGTGCTCAATCTTTACAAAGAAACATTCTGCATTGTAGATTTGTCATGGTTCAGCACTTTGGCTCAGAACAGGAATGAAATACGAGCACTGAGATGTACACAACAACTGCACTTTAGCTCTGCTAGATGTCTGTGAGTTATACCTAATCAATATAACAAATGACTTTGCTCCACACAAGAGTTTTGTTCACAGTTTAACTATTCAGTCATCAGAAAAGCCAAAACTAGATCATATTCATTGCATCAGAAAGACCATGCCCGATAATTAACACCTTTGTAAAGAAGCTGGTCTTGTTAGAATCATCATTTGTAAATGTATAATTTATAAATGGCAGAAACCCAAAATCTTTTGTATAAACATGCCAACAGACAAACTAAAGGCAAGCAATATATAGATTATAGCTGAGAGAGTCATACGAGCTTCCACTAGCCAACCTATCAGTCTCTGAAGAGGAACTTTCTTTTTGATTCATTGCCTTGTTTCCTTGTTTTATATTCATCCTCTTTGTCATCTCTCAGCTCCAGCATGTCGAGAAGTCCCCACTCCTTTTACAGAGATCCATTATTATCATCTGTAATTTAATCTGTCACGGAGTCCTTGGGAGCGCAGAGCAAAACACAATGATTAACCGTTGTTTTTGTAGTAATACCATCATCTCAGCCTCATTCCATCCTTTGGACGAGAAATTAAGACAAGGTCTTGCCCAACCTTGTCTGGGTAAAAGTTAAGAGAGCCAAATGCAATTCTGAAAACAGCAGGGTATCAGACTTTGTATGAACTACCGATGGCACCATTTTCATACACAAATAACTACTCTAACCAATTTCTTTATAAAATGCTTAGAGATTTTATAAACTATCCAGGGCAAGACAATTTCACTGGTATATCCAGAAATCCCTATTCTAATCCAAAAATGATTATACTAATCATGAAAAAACCAACCATTTTGCTATTCCCTCAGATTAAGATGCTAGAAAACTGTATAGTGAATACATTAGACTGTAAACTCACTGATGCATGAACTACTTATTTGTGTTCTGTACAGTCCCAGTACAATGTCATTTTTATAATAAATAACCAACCACACACCAAACAAAAACCATGTTTTCAATTGAAATAGTGCTCAACTTTTTTTTAAACACATAGCTTTCTCATTCCTGGCTTCAAGCCTTTCTTTCATCTTGCATCTGTTTGTTTATTCCTTTGTCTCTGCTTAGGATGAGCGTTTATTATTTTTTCTATAGCAATTAATGGATTGCACTGCTTTCTAGAGCAAGAAACTGGAGTTTCTTTTGGGGAAAAACCTCTAACAGCCACACAGAAAGTGTGGAATCTCCATCTTTGGAAAATGTTATCTGGAGGTAAAATATGAAGACATTCTTGGGAATGCCATTTCATTTCTCATAATTTCATGTTAACTCTATACAACACGTCTAACCGAAAACATTCCACATAAGGAAGCAGCTAGCAAAAATAAACAAAGATACCCCTATCCCACATCATCTAGCAAAGGTATGTTTAGTACAAGGTCTAAGAGGGAACTGGTAAATGTTACTTCACCCCTTCCTTAGCATTTCTTCAATCCTTGTGCATTTTAAGCACCTTCAAGTCTGTTCTAAGCTGCATGAAGTTCACACATCCTCAATAAGATGTTCCAGTGCCCAGAGATGGCCAGAGTGCAACAGCTTTGACCACACCTTCTAGCTAGACCGAGGGCTTTGAGATATGTTGTGTAAGGCTAGCTCACTGAGTCACACCAGACAAATCGCTGGCTGGACCCCTAAGCATATTGGACAAGCTTTTGTTCCCCCCATGCATATGGCCAAGAATGGCTTATGATATCTCCAAAGATAACCATGTTAAAAAAAAGAACTTAAAATGCTCAACTGTGAAATCAATGGGATTCAACAAGGATCACGGGATCAGTTTTCAAGATTGGAGCCTCAGTTTAATTTCATGTGTCCTCCTCCTCCTCCCCCTCCCCCCCGATACACACACCTGAATGCCAGGTCTGCAAACTGAACCTGGGATTTCCAGTCAGACTTGATCAATTATGGCTCATCCATCAACATTGGTACAGCAGGATGAAATTATTGAGGTGTTCCTGGCTCATATTCATTCAAATTTGTTTTCATTCAATAACATGCCTAAACATAAGTATATAGAATTTTATCAAAAAGATACAAAGCCATATAGTAGAGATAAGTCTGTTATTTATTTTGAAAAAAAATGGTGGTTATGTCTCATTTCCTTGCCCACTGGTCTGAGCTCTCTTCTTGCTGAGTCTTGCTCCATTGCGATGGGGACTCTGATCAGGTGAAATCACATATTCCATTGTGGTCCCAATGCATTAACCCAAGACAACATAGATTTTTTAGCCAGCATTAAGAGCAAAGGAGCTCCAATAACTATGCCATAAAGTCTTAATGTCATTAATGCCAAGGGTACATCACTGGTATATTACAGGAACAAAGCTTTCCGATACATCCTTTATTGTGTTGCATCATGTCATGCTGAAAAAGTTGTATTACTTTACATGACCGTATTACATGAAAATAGGCAGCATCTTATAATCCGCATTTATTACAAATGCTTCCCTCACTTTTTTTATATTCTGTCATAAAATCCTGGAGAAATAAAGCTCCAAAAGATAATGAAGATCTGGCTTTAAATAAGCATGTTATTTCTGGAAAAAACAGTGTATAATCTGTATTGCTTTAGATCACTATGTCTGGCTAAATTGTATGTTTTAATCTTTATTCCCAAAGGTGAAGATGCTTATGAAGTTCCTTTGCATTAGATTCGTTAGTATTCTGTAGGCTGCTGATATAAAATTTTGAGTCTTAATGCTCTTGGTAACAACTTTTCAAAAGAATGCTGTCCCTATAGGCCTTTGTTAGCAGTAAAATGTTTTAAAATGTACCTTCTGAGATCAAGGTAGTTCAGCTTCTTTAGAACTCCTTTTTCTGCAATGGATCTGGGAAACACGCTATTTGTGCAGTTTTTTCAAACCAGCAAACATCTTTCAATCCAATTTGTCCCATGGGAAAATGTTTCTATTCTTGTATAAGGTTTTATTCTAGTTTATATAAAGGATAGTCCATGGAAATAATCTCTTAAATGTGTTTCAAGTATGCTTGTAACCTTTTCATGCTCATTTTCTGCAATAGTGGCGAACTCTCACAATTTTATCACCAATCTCATGATACTTGGGGTTCTTCTTAAAGCCCCAGCTCCTGGAATCATGGGATTATGTGAGACTCTTATCTTGCATCTAAAAAAAGGAAGTAAGTAATACCTTGTTATTGCGGAGGAGGGGAGCTTGAAAACATGAATCCTAAAGAATAATAATAAAAAAATCAAGTAACATACACAAATTGTACTAGTTTTTAAAAGTTCATGATTTTTAAGGCAACCTCGTCATGTTTTGGGGCTTGACAATACTGCATTCATTCTATCAACTACAACAGCACAAATATTTACAAAAATGAAGAATGCTCAAAGATAGATATGCATGCAAAATGTTTCATAGCACCATGCAGAGCAACAAACTTCTGTAAGCAACACTTCTGCAGCAGGCACTGCTTCCTCTTTGAAGAAACAAAAGCCATACAAATCTTGCTGTAATTTATTCTATTTTTATCTCCCTATTAAAATCTTATTTCAGGTGGTGACAAGCTGCTAGAAGTTGATTTTTAGTTAGCATTGGATATTATATCTCTAACAATCTTTTTTTCTCTTTATTAAATATAATATAATCAGTTCCAGAGATTGTCTCTCCAACTCATCCCTCACATATCTGCCATATAATAGAGAACTATAGAATCCTGTACAGTGTAATCACATGAGCAATTACTAAATATTGGTGCAGGTCTGTCAACATACTTACTGAATTCATCCAGCCCTTCTTTGCAAACTGACAACTCCTTCCTGTACAGGTTCATTTTAAACACACACACCACACCCACACTCTCTCTCTAACTCTGGTTCTGTTTATGGTCTTTCAACTAATAATGTGATTTTCTTCTCCAAGCCCAAACATAAAACTAATTATGGAACTTTGACATCTACATTCTCTGTAATCCTAAACACAGAGAAGAAAGTCTGGAAAACTGAAAAAATTATTTCAGTAAGCTATGAAGATTTTCAAAGGCATAAATAGCAGCGAGACAACCAACTCCCTTTGAAAGTCAGTGGGAGCTGAAGACCTAACTGCCCTTTGTGTCTATGAAGTTATCATCCTATGTTTTTTATACACAAAAATGTCTGCAATAAACAAAGAGGACTTTTGTTTGATCATAAATTAGTTCTAATCATCTGCCTCATAGCACTCCTTCTCACACTAGTCACATGCTCTTAGACTAGAAACCAGGAGAAAAAGTTTAACAGTGAGAGTAATTAACCATTAGAACAGGGGTTCCGAAATTTGGTTCACGGCTTGTTCAGGGTAAGCGCCTGGCAGGCCACGAGACACTTTGTTTACATGAGCATCCACAGATACAGCTGCTCGCAGCTCCCAGTGGCTGCAGTTCGGTGTTCCCAGGCAATGAGAGCTGCGGGAAGTGGTGGCTCGGTCCGTGCGCTTCCTGCAGCTCCCATTGGCCGGGAACGGCAAACCGTAGCTACTGGGAGCTGGGAGCAGCCACACCTGCAGACGTTCATGTAAACAAAGCGTCATGCAGCCCGCCAGGAGGTTACCCTGAAAAAGCTGCAAATCAAGTCTGGGAACCCCTGACTTAAGGCTAAGTAAGACTAAGTATTTCCACAGAAGAACTTCATGGACAGTGGTGACGAAGTTTTTTTGTTTTCTTTTTCAAATACAGGGATGAGTCCCCTTCAAAAATATCTGAGCTCTGATTTTTACTTGTCTTGACGAATCAATTTAATTCCTCTCTAGCAGGGGTCAATAGGCAGGTTTTTTACAGATATCTCCATTTCCAAAACCTCAAACACTAGTATATCAGACACCTTCCCAGATTTCTGTATCTGCTACAGAAATGGGACTACATTAGTTAACAATCTGCTTTCCCAGTTCTGAAAACTCTGGACATGATTTCCACTGAGCTCACACTCATAGTAGAGAAAATGCCCAAAGGGGCCATTTGTTTGTCATTCTGTAGCACATACATTAAAGGGTACTAGGAGAGACTGAAGAGGTTGAAATTTAAAAAAATGTAAACCTAACATATAATATTGATTCCAAATTGAGAACTGGCTATGAGCTGTTCTTTAATCCACACAAAGGAAAGAAGGTCAAACAAATACGCACATTTATTGGTTGATGGGATTATTACTGGTTTGTTACTGAATCAGAGGCCTCGGTGCATAAGAGCACTATGGTTAGATTAGTTTTGATAGTCAGCAGTATTCAGCGAAATGGGTTGACCCCCATCTCAGCAAAGTAATCAAGAAGACTCCTTCAAGCACCCTCCTCTCATAATGAACAATATGCTGCTCTTAAGTGCATAAAACATTAATCTTAAGATTTCAGAAAAGCCAGAAACTAACTTTTGTCACATATACTTCTTAAATGTTCACTAACAATGTTTTGATTTTACCCTGACTTCTTTCAGATAATAACAGGAGAAAATTCAGATGATAGGCATCTCTGAAAAAGCAATTAAAAAGAGACAAATCGGTGAAAATATATTATTCAATAACATCAGAATCTCATTGAATTGTCCATCAGATTTGAAATGGTTGTCCAGCCCACATGAAGGCTAGTCCCTTATCTCAGCAATTCTGAGACAGGTGGTAAAATTCAAAAGTCTGTTATTTCTTTTTCTTGCATTACCACAGGCACAATGAAGAGTTGTCTGCCAGTCTCCAGCACCAAGAAAAAAAGAATATTTCACCCCAGAGACTTGGACATGTGATAAAGGCACTAGGAAAATCCCTTGAACTGTAATTATATTGCCAGACTATTTGTTCCCTTCTCTTATATGGGGCATTTATTGGAATCTGAGAGGGCATCCAGCTCCTTCACAATAACCTACAGCACCGGAAACAGTACACTACACTAACCATTCCACATACGACTGAACAACAATGATGTGCACATAATACTTTGCTGTAAAAATACAGCTAGGAAAATCATCTATTCTGAAAGCCCATTAGGCAGACATGCAGGGCACATTGAGAGAGCATTTGTTTTTTATTTGCACGGGGTGCTTTTTTATGCTAGATCTTGTGATTCATGTCATTCTAGTGTCCAGTGACACTGCTGTAATTCCAACACTGTGCAAACAATCCCTCAACCCGCTCCCCCATACCCACCATTATAAAACACAAAATTACCACTCTATATAGAAATGTCAATTGTTATGAACGTTCATTAGTGCACAGTTTATGATAAGTGATAAAAATGGTATTAGGACCATTTGATTTATATTGTTCACCTGACAATATTACTGCCTTCCAATTCCCTGAGGTAGCATGCATGGAACATGTTATTACCTACAATGCTATTGTTGTAAAGCTTTTAAATGAGTCCAACCAATCGAGAAAGACATTTATTATGAATCTGAGTTCTGCTTACACCTATGCAGAACTTGGATCCAAAGTGTGTGTAGAGACATGCCAAAGCAGCCCTGAGATGCTAGTGGTTACACAACTGCTACACACTTATTTTTTCCATGATTACTAACCAAAGATAGCATTTGACGTGCCAGTTACAAAACAGAATTTGCATTTGTGAAGTCAGTCAGGTTTCTTTAACTCAAGAACTTCTTTTAAAGTGACATTTCCCCCGACAGAAAGTATTGCAGATGACATTCACCTAGCACATGAATACCACTTGCATCACACAGAGCCACATCAAAAGTTTCTTTGTATTTGTGTCCCTGCAAAACCTTTCATACCCACCCATAGGTGTAGTTAAGGTGGTGGAGCGGGGAGGTGGGGGGAGATCTCCAGTCAGGCAAATAGGGCTGCATGTTTTGGGGTAAATTCTGTGCCTGCCTGAGGCTTGCCATATGAGAGGACAATGTCGCCCCTGCTCCCCAAACTACGTCCATGCCCTCATCTCTGCATCATGAAGAGAGAGAAAGAAAAAAAAAACCTCTCTCAGCATGACAGTCCTGTAAAAGAAGCCTTCGATTCTCAGACTTTAATAGCCCTTACAACATATGCATTATGTACTTTCTTAAATATTAAGAAAAAATGTTATTGCGTAGCAAGGCATAATGATAGCTAGATACAAAGGTAGAGGCACTTTCGAAGGAGAAGAAATTTCTTTCCTTCAACTTGAAAAAAAAAAAAAAGACCAGTAGTTTACAAAAATATATACATGTCTCAGCACTCTAACTCTTCTTTTGGAAAAACGATAGAAAAATATTGGACAAAATAGAAATAACCTTGTATGCACCTGCAGTCTTACCTTTTCCTTATGTGATCAATAAGTGTTCTTCTTAAAATATTCCACAGAGATGTGATATGATGCCTTTACCTCACCCAAAAGGGGTATCTCACTCCATGTAATCACTCAATGCAGTGTGGAGAAAATGTTCAAGTTCAGGTTTACTGCTCTATACATTGGTTTTTAAGCTGTTGTAAATACCAAGTGATAGAAACAATCATGTCAGCTGCAGAGCCCTTATTTTTTAAAAAAATTGCTTGGTCTAGGAAATGCCAAATGCATGGAATTATCTTTTTTTTTTCCAGCTCCAGCTGCAGTGCTGTCACAATTTAGTAGGAAAAAAAAAAAGAAGAATGCAAAAACCTGAAAAGGCATATCTTATCCTTTTCTTTTTCCTCCCAGAAAAAATGTTATCTATCCAATCTCAGGGATGCAACGAGTGAAAAAAATTATGAACATCTAACTTTATTGTAAAACAGTCTTGGTTTAATTTCATCCAGCCCAGTGCTGTCTGTGCAGCAATCCAAAATCTTGTCAATGATTTTTTGAAGTGCACGTTCAGTATACAAGGAGGCCAGCAGGTAAAATATCTAACAAACAGCACTATAAGCAGCTGACAGCTTAACCTTTCTCCTGTCTTCAAAAAAATGCCAGGCTGTTTTCTGTTTGCTCAAGACTCCTCCTTTACCAACATTCAGTTTGAATGAGCCAGTGCAAATGCACTGCTCAGCCTCTCATGAGGACAGGATGCATTTATGTGAAACATGAGGAGAATGCCTAATGCTGAAACATACTCTCAGCATCCTCAATGAGGTTTTTTTACAAGGCTCTCTTACATTTCACTGGCATGTATTATTATGCCTGCAATTATTCCACTTTTTACAATTATTCTTTATATGTATACTTGTATATAGAAGCTGTGTAAAAATAGAAATAGGAATTGTGTGCCCCCCCCCCCCCCATTTCTAATAAAGGGGACAAATTCTATTATATGTATGATAACCCAATTAGGAAGATATTTGAATAACCATCTAATTTTTTTTCTGGTACTGTTCATGTGTGACGTGAGCATGTGCATCACTGTATGTTCTATTTGTATTTTACACAGCTAACTTACTGGACATTAAGACCCTTAGAAATACAAGATACTATTGTCAATAGTGGGCTAAAATTAATTGTGCTTTATCTCCTTTATTAGTAATCTATGTGACACACACACAAATTTCTAAAGCTCCCAGATAGTAATTTGCATAAAAATTGTAGAAACTAAATATACGGAACCCCATCCAGATTCTGTAGTCCTTTAAAGAAGACTATATTGTAAAGTTAAGCGTTTGGTCACTGTAAGATAATTTTGCAAATTATTCCTTCTGTACTGGTTTTCATATTAGGTCATCCTTCTTGGGTTGGGTTAACTAGATTTAACCAACCATCAAAAAATAACTAACAGGCTTGGCAAACACTGAATTTTTCTTTCCTTCCACATATGTAATTATACAGTTCTCAGCCATTAAATTATTATTTATATTAAGTAGTACTCCCACACATTTAAGAAATCACAGTCTCTGCCCAGGGAGCCTACATTCCAAGATAGAAAGAAGAAACTGTGTTTTGTTTTTTTAAAACACTATGGTCCTCTCGTCATAACAACAAAAACAGGTAGTCTGTGTTCAAATTATTGGGGGCAAAAGTGCTGGTTTGCTCCCTGCTCTGAACAATCATCAAATTCTGAAGCATGATTGACAAAGATTCTGCATCCTATCTCACCATCATCTCCTCCACATCTCCTTTTAGTGAAAAAAAATTACTAACCTTAAATTATGTTGCCTCTTTTTGTTTTTAAATTTACTTTTATCTCCTTGCTTTCATCAAATCCCCCATTTCATTCCTTTTAACTTTATATTACAGTTCTTCAGTCTCCTTATTTATTTGCCTATCACTGAGCTACTTCCTTCCTAGAACATCTTCTCTTCACTGCCACCTGCACTCTGAAGTTGCATTTTTCATGAATTCTTCTTATTATTTGGCAACAGCTGCATCCTATCACTTACACTCTGGGACTTGGTACACCAAGAAAATGAAATTTGCAGTTAATGCTGGTGACGTACTGGTTCCAGAAAACAGGTATATTTCAGACTTGCTTTGCTATCACTTTGCTTGATAGGGAGTTTGTGAAAGGCTATACATGTTCTGAGAAATGCTCTGCTCTCACAATAGCTGCAGTGTGGCAGGGCAGCCCATGAAATTACAGTAAAAGTCATCAGTGTCTTTTATCGTCTAGTATGACGAGCTGGCATGATGCCAGTATGACACACCAGTTCAGATCAAACCTTGTCAGTACTCACTGCTTTTCAAGTAAATTCCCTGGTAATTTATAGGAATTAGAAAAGTTGCACAAATGTTTTCAACTTTCTTTCTTATGTACACACAATTGTTTGTGGAGTGAGGTAATATTAATGGTGAATAAGGATGGCAGGATTATCTGACTCTTTTAGGTATTCTGAGTTCTCTACCTGCCACAATTTGCTTCCTTTTTAGCTTTTTCTCTGTCTTTTGAGTGGAGGGGATGGGTTGGGAGGGTGGAGGGGAAGTAGAAAGAGGATGAAAGAGAAAGAGTAGATTGCTAAAATGTAGGATAAGATTCCACTGAGTTACTGTATGAGTTTTGCATCCAATTAGGTATAAGAGAGTCAGTTGGTACAGCATCTTATATTGGTAGAAAAGGTCACCATCTCTGTCCTGTCAAGTCTTCATTGGAATGTGACCCTAATTTCTTTCATGGATGAAGGCACAGAAGGAGCAATTGTACTCCTATCAAAGTTATAATGAAAATTTGCACTCAGAATCAGAGCTCTGCCAAAGTACTCCTGCTGGAAGGATTAAATTAGCTAATGCAGGTAAAGTATTTTCAAGATGAAAATTATAGTAATATATGTATTATTATGGCTTGAATTGAGACTTTTCTTTTGGTTTCATCCAGTATTTTTGATGTGAAAGATTCTGACCCTGTAAAGATTCATGCCATGGATAATTTTACATAAATTAGTCACATGCAAAGATTTTGCAGATTCAGAGTCTTAGAGTATTGCTATAAGGGTATCTTTTGTTCTGTGTTCTATTTGTTGCTGTGAGCTTTTAAAATTACGTGCTAAAATCGGGTTTCTTGGTGGTATGCATAGTTATGTAGATGTAGAGGAAATGTTATGATTTTGTATCGGATGTACTGCAACTTTAAATTGCTTTAAATATACAGAGTTAACATGACCAGAAAGGTGAGGTAATATTTTGTTGGATCAACTTCTGTTGGTGGAAGGTACATGTTAACCTGCCAGTCTGCTGGGGGATCAGAATTGTGAATCAGTTCAAGATGGCTGAACCACACTCTCATGAAAACATATTAGAGCTCAGATTTTCAATTTTTTTCTAAATCCATATTTCATCACCAGAATAAGTGGCCTGATTTTCAAAAGAATTGAACAGCAATTCCTGCTCAAGTCAAAGGAGACTGCTGGAAACTTATTAAATTTGAAAGCAGGCCACTTACTAAATGGCCTACATATGGATTTATGAGCCTAATTCTATGCTCCCATACTTAAAAGTGTTCCCCCCCCCCCCGATTTTTTTTAATTTGCAATCCAGATTGAAAGCACGTTTCCCTCTTTATGGACAGAAAACAATGTTCCTATGTCAAAACTTCACAGAATCATATTGTGCTATGACATAGGGTGATGAGGTGTCTGGTTTTGGACCGGAACACCCAGTCGAAAAGGAATCCTGACAGCTCTGATCAGCACTGCTGACCAGGCCATTGAATGTCTGGTTTGCAGTGTCACAGTGGGGCTGACAGACAACCTGCTAGCACTGCAGCCCACACAGCTCCTGGGACTGGAAGCAGCCGGCATCCCATCATTGTGTCCCTCCCCTGTCCCATCCTGCCCCCCGCACCTACCCATCCCAGCCTCGTACCCCTTACAGAGCTCTCCCACCCATCCTTTCCACTTCCCAGAACCTCCACCCCCATGTCCCTCATCAATCACACCTCATTCGCCTTCATACACTGCTGTCCTCCCATTATGTCCCTATACACTCCTATGTCACCGACATCCTCACACACTTGTAGCCTACTGCCTCCCTCTTCATCCCCTCGACCACATACACCCCCAACAACCCTCCTCTCTCTTTCACTGCACCTTCTCACCCCACCCTGCTCCTGCCCTTGGCTTCTTTCACTCCCTATCCTCTCTCCTCCCTTCCTGGCTAGGTGATTTAGGCAGCCCCTGGAAAAGTGTATGAAAAACTGTCTCTGTGTACCCAAGTGTGTGTATGTATGCATTGTATGCGTGTTAGAGACAGTGTTTCTTTGTGAAGGGAGGTGCGTGTATTGCCGCATGTTTGTATACCTGTGTGAATACAATCTGCAGCTTAACTTTGACTTTTATTCCTTTTGCTGGCTTGCACACACAAAACTTTGACATAAAAAGTGTGTGTATTCATTTCATAACAAGTTTTTAAAAGAGAAGGGAACTCTAAAAGAAACATATTATTGCTTAAAAAATGAATGTTGTTGACTAGTAATTGCAGAAGAGCCAATGTATCAGACATTTCTCCCCACCTTTATCTAGCTACATTATTAACTCTTTGTTGCAGACTCTCTTTTTATGTGTATGTCCAGCACCTTTTACTCTGGAGTCCCGATCTTAGTTGGGGTCTCTAGGCACTAAACAATTTAATAATAAATAATATGGAAGTATATGTGTTAGTGCATGCTAGATGTGTACACATGAATACACATTTATCTGCATGAAGCTGTGGTAGTCAATTTCTACAGATTTATTTTTATATGTATTTGCACAGGTATGCATTTAATGGAGTGGGCCTTTTAATAGACCTATTGCAGCAGTGATAATGTGTGGTCCCAAGTCCACACACAAAATTACAGTAACTTCAGTGAACAAAAAAGATGGAGCTGGTTACGAAAAACGGGAAGAGGGAGGGAAATAATCATGAAAACTTTTGTGAAATTTAATTTTTTTTCAAATTACCCTTTTTTGAATATTTTGCTGCCAGCTGTAGCATCCTTTAAAAAAAAAAACCCTGAATTTAGCTTAATACATCTGTCAAAACAATAAATATGCCTGCTTGAGCCTTGTAATGAAAATGAGCACATGAGAAAAGGTGGGGGAGAGCAAGCGATGGGGGGAGGGAAGATGGAATGAGTGGGGACGGAGCCTCAAGCAAGGGTGGGACCTCAGGGAATGGGCAGGGCAGTAGGCGGGGGAAAGGTGTTGAAACCAGTGCAATTGATTTAAAACAGAAATGTTATTTTTGAGTATGATATGTGGGGCTTCTCCTGTCCCACAAAGAGCTGACAGATAGAATACCAAATACTGGACAGCTTGATATTTGAGTAGTTCATTTTGACTGTGATGTAAGATGTTATCTTCTGCCTGTAATGGCCCTAGCTGAACATATTTCAAAGCACAGAAAATATCTTGTGTGGATTTTGTTTGTTTGTTTTAAGAACCAGAAATTTCTTTTTATTTTTATTTGGTAGAACAACTTGACCAGTTACCTACTCTAATTTTATTTATTTTAGTGGGCATAAGGTGCAATAAAAAAGAAATATCCTGATATCAAGCATCAACATAATATCAATATCTGATCTACATAATGTAACAGTTGAACCAATATGCCATATTTTGTTAAACTCTATTCTGCTTGAATAAGGAATTATAAATTTAAAGTTACTTCTCCGATCTACTGTGGTCATCACCTAACTGTTTCAGAATATCAGATATAATCATGACATATAACTATCGTCCTCTATCTCTGACCTCCTGGACAACTCATGGTTTTAATCAGGAAAGCATATAATCCTACACAACCAACAAATAATAGAATCACAATATATGTCTGTTCATATAATATAATGTTAAAGGCCATGACCAAATCTAAACATGATATACCATCAACCTTGTCTGGAGAAGTTCTAGAGCAAAGACTAGCTACAGTCGCCTCTTGGCTAGTATGAAATTAATTCCAGTTTTAGAAGGAAAGCTTTAGTGATTCTTTAAAAAGGCTTTCATAATGACAAAGAAATTGGAAAGGATAAATGCAGGAAAGAACAGCTAGCTCTCTCACTGTACAGGAAGGACTAGTGGTTTGGGCACTAGCCTAGGATTTGGAAGACCAAGGTTCAAATTCTCTGATCCACTACAGACTTCCTGTGTGACCTTCAGCAAGTCACTTTACCTCAGTTATCAGCTGTAAAATGGGGATAATAGTTCTTCCCTACCTCGCAGGGTCATTGGGGGGATTAAAAGATTATGAGGTGCTAGGGTACTACAGTCATGGGGGCACATAAATACCTAAAACAGGGAGGACTAACAAAAACACCACCTGTATACAACAGGGATGAGACCCTTATTACTTTAGAAGCAAAAGTAATTTATCAGAAGTAGTTACCTACAGCAACCTGCACAGAAATGAAAATTCTGATCTTAGAAACTGCTCTGAGGAAACTTATCACAAAGGAATGATGCAGAGACTTCTCCTGTATTGCCCCTACTGGCTCCTATATTGCCCCCACTAGCAAGCATCTGTATAAAGGAGAAATAGAGAGTATGAACTGAAATAACAGAAAGATACATTTATGATCAGCCTAGTCTACAAAATTATTATTACACAGCTAGTAGAGGCACTGTATTAACATAGTCACAGTCAACTTGTGGTTGTTTCATATGGATACAGGCCCAGATGCACAATCAACTGGAGAGTGGTTGTAGCGACACAAAACAGCTGTAACTCTACAATTTAGGGGGATATTAGCAAGGTAGAACACGTAAAAGGCCTACATTGTCCCCATGCACGCCAAAAAACAAGATTTGGCCAGCTCATCTAGAAAGCTTGTGGATGCAACAGCTCTCTGAAGAAAATCTGGTGTGTTTTAAAGGACTCTACCACTGACAGAACATCTAAACCATCTTTTCCACACAATGGCAATTTCCCATCCTGTAGTTAGTCATTGCTGGTGCAGGAAGTTGGAATTTGCACCTCTGTGGGCCAGCTTTGCTAAATCTCACCCAATATTTTGTTTTGAACAAGCCTCAGAAATGTTCTGGCTGGTATTTCCAAAGACAACTAAGGGAATTAAATACCTAACCCTCACAGGATCCTTTGTAACTCCTCAAAGAGTCTATATTTAAACTACTCAAGGTACTGACTTGCCACTAATAGCACTTGTCAAAATAGAAGCCATGCTCCTACCCAGATCAACTGTTTCTGCCACTGGACATAACATACGGTATTTTGTTAAAAAAAAAGTTTTAAAAAAAAGAGTTTGGTAGAAATCATTAGAAAGTAACTTAAAAGCAAAGATATGACAAACTCCGTGTTTGTGATTTTGGGGCAGATCCTCAGTTCATTAACGGAGCTGTGACAATTTTACACAAGTTGGGATCCTCCTCTTTACCATGAGTCTTATAATGTTTGGAATTTTTCTTACAGTCCAGCTACTGGATTCATGTAATTACTTGAGAATCTAAACCTTCATGTTTTTAAAAGTTCACTTGTAGTCCGAAGTTTTGTGGAGAAATGCTTGAAAACATGAATGCCGAGGGCTCAAAAATAAGAAAGCAAGTAACCCTTGAACCATCCCAAAAATATTTTTTTTAATCTCATTACTCTTTTGGCGTAAGGGTAAACCCATACATTTGAACTGTATTCTGGGCCTTTTTAATAACAAATACAGCCAGAATGTACACTGGCCTATGATGAATTCAGGCATTTTGTTATCTCCACTCCTGAAATGCAGTCATCATTCTTAGAATATCTGGCTACCTGCATTACCTTGGTTTCCATCAGGTTACATTCTGTACACATGTACAAGAGAGATCTTCTCATGGACTATCTCCACTGCCACCTTCCCAATCCCAGTGTCTCTCATGCATCTTATCAAAAGATAAATGCCACACAAACGCTGACAGTGTACAGAAATATCCCAGATGATGCAGATTTCTTCTCCCACTGCATGCATATGCCAAATTTTCATTAGTATAGGTTCTCCTCTCTCTATATGTTAGAAGCATGTGCTCTTTTGACAGTCCTCTTCAAACACATTTAACAATAAGACATTTATCCTATTATAGTTTGCCCACCATTTTTGGTTCTCCTTAAATCTTCCTGGTTTAGTTTGTATGGCTTCTTGCTTTCATTTTCTTCTTTCCTTTAAAATTTTTCTCTGTCTCCTCTACAATTTCTTCTGGTCTCCACCCTGCACTTTCTCCTTATGATGTGCCTGTGTTTCCTCTATTTCCCTTACACATTGCTTTTGCTGTATCTGAGCCTATTTCACTGTCTTCTGTTTCCTCAGACTTGTGTTTCTCTGTCCTATTGTTGTATGTCTCTTGTTCCTCTCCAATAACTCAGAATTAGCGAACTGGCTCAAAGATTATAACAATCTACCCAAAGCTGCACTTCGTTAGTTTGGTCCGTGTGCAGAGCAAGAAAGTGGAACTTAAAAGATTTTCATCAATTTGCTGCCACTAAGCAAATAAGGTTTAAGGAGTCCTAGAACAGAAGCAATTATATATAGATGTGTGGAATGCTGTAGGTCCACAGCAAACATTTTGAAAAATGAGACACACAGAGTTGACACTTTCTAGGATGACAAAATTGCCCCTTCTTTCAGATTGCAGCCTTCACCATTAAGACAGAGACACAATTGTTCCACTGATCACAGAGTAATGACTACTGCTCTGCGAATAATTGATTTTTTGGTTCGTTGACAGTTCTGAAGTTTTTTTAAAAATCATCTGACGTCAGACAAAATGTTTAGTTTGACTAGAAATAAAACAAATCATTTAAATGTCAATTTTTAATGATTTTTTAAAAATAAAATTGATGGAAATTTTCAAACTGTTTCAAATCAAAAAACTGAAACATTTGAAAATGTCAAAACAAAACATTAGAGTTTCAGGTGAACTGCACCTATATTCCCTTCTATAGTCCCTCAAGAGCATCCACGTACAAGATTCCAACTCCAAACTATCACCTCTCTTGGGCAGAGATTCACGTCTTACTCTCTCCTGACAGGTGGTTTTTAAGGCTGCACAGATCCTAGCTACGGCACTGTGATATCCCCAGCAAGCCAGCATGCCTAAAAGGCCAGAATCTACTCTTTGCTTTCTCTCCAGAAGCTGTGACCAGTGTATTGATCACAGTTATAGGTTACCACAGAACCCTCTCTCGGTAAACACATTAATTCTTTAGGTGAAAGCATTACAGACAAAATGCATTAAAAACTATGAAAGAACCTCCATGCATGCTAAAAAGCTTATCAGAAGTCACCAACAACTCCAGCCTAGGATTCTTAGTAAGTGTCAGTCTTTCAAAACCCACAAATGCATTTTTCCCATAGTTACAAATTCAAAAACATTTCAGATTCAGAGCCCGAACCCACGCTGTGCAGTTCAGCCATTTCTTTACACATCTCAGGTTTTGATATCTAGTCTCCAAAAACAAGTAATCAGCAGACAAGCACCCTCCCTTCAGGGTGTAGTTTCAAGAGGCAGGATATCTGCATAACCAGAAATTTGCATTATCCTGTACTGAAGTATTCCCCATGAAATCCATGTAACATTTATGGTTCCAGAAATCCATGCTTGCTTGGCATATTTTCAATATATTTCTTTCAACTCCCAGGTGTCACATCTGTAACATCTCTACCTTTTGAGAGGTTACACACACTCCCAGCCCACAATAATATATAAACTATTAATTTAATACAATGGAACCTCAAAGATGCTTAAATTTAATTCAGTAAAGTCTCCCAGAACATTGCCATATCCGTCACACAAAGCATTTTGATATTTTTTCAGGTATTGTGGAGGATGAGGGGAAGAAAAGGGTCAAAACAATTCAGTGAAGTTGTCACAAATTTGTGAAATGTTTCCATGGATCCAGATCTACATTTTTCACTAAAAATGTTTTGGTCAAAATCTCTCTCCCAACTCCAGTCACAATTGCCAAATTAATATATAAAACATGATGATGTAACACAATCTGCTGCAGTTTCAGGTCTTCAATTTCTGTTTCTAGAAATTACAGGAGATCATGCCATCCTTGGTACTACTTCCTGATTACTAACCGAAGGAACCAAACAATGGTGTTTAAAATGAATTAGTAGGATAGTGAACTGCTCATAGACTTTTAAGGCAGCTTCAAATGCAGTAGTTTGCAGATTCCCTAGAATTCCAACAGAGTTTTAAAGGGCTATTAATAGCTAGTCCATTCCTCTAGATGGAGGACTGATTAAATTACCCCCAAACATAGGTGCCAAATCCACTTTGGAACATCTCTATGGCAGTGATATCACTAGCTCTCCGAAGAGCATGCTACATTGTTTAACTGTATTCACAGTTCTAGAAGTTTCAGCTTAATTGTGACTTTCTTCCTACTTAAAGCCCATTATTTCTTGCAATGCTTGTCATGACTTGCTATCTAAATGTGTTTATATTTCAGAATCAGTGTAAGTGATGCAACTAATCACACTGCAAATGTTATGCTGCTTCACAATATTTTTGTTATTTGGTATGACAAGTAAGCAGAGAGCAGACACTTTGACTACTGGTTGTTTCTATTTTTCAAAGAATTTCCATTCTATTTAATATCTCTGGGCTGGCAGCTAAATCAGTTCAGGACAGCCAATATATCCATGCACTAAAGCCGCAGAGCTCCATTTAAGCATAAGTAGTTCAAAGTACATACAGCTCTGTTGTTTAAAAGACTTTGGTTCTTCGCATTAAGGACCCGGGAGATGGGCCAAATAGGCCTAGGGTTTGAAGAACACATTTACCTTTGCCCAAGACTATTATAAAATAAATGACTAAATGAGAGAGACAGAGACAAAGACAGAGACAGCTGCCTGGACTAGCACGTACACATGATTGTGTGTTGTCTGGAAAAACAATTATGTTGTAAAGTAAACAATTGTTTTATATATGCTTTTGCTCACATTTAAGTGTCAAGACCTGTTTCAATTCATTCTCTCTTCTGTGGCTGAAGTGGAGCTAATTTTAGCTAATATTTCTTGCTATATTTTAGGCTAATAAGAAAATAATTTTAAGTGGAAAAACACCTTTCCAGTAAATTTACTGTTTTTCTGTGACATGGATACCACTTAGCCCAGATGATGAGGTTTGTTCCTCCTAGCTGTCAAACAGACCAACCAAAACTGATTACGAAAGAGATGAAAATACTTTCCTAAGGCCTGGTCTATCCTGGAGGTGGGGCGGGGAGGGTGGAGTGAGCCCCTGAAAAAACCTGATGCAGATAAAAGTAGAGTGATTGTGATCGTGCAAGTGTCAATGTTATTAAACAGATTTGAGGAGACCTCTTTTGTTTGTGAGGAGATGCTCACCTTGGGAAGTGGGTGAGAAGAAAACTGAATTCTATAAAGGTAACATTTTTCTTTCCCTAGCCGTAAGAGGACTCATTGATCTCAAGAAATACTTGCTCATGCCCCATTGAAACGGGCAGTGATGGCAGCTGGGTACTGAATGCCTCGTAACAAAAGAGACAGAACAATCTTCGTTATATACAATGGTGTGTCCAGATTGCAGCAGGGGGACAGGCATAATCATCAAGTTATTTATTTACTTTAGTGTGCAAAGTATAAGCTGAAATAAACAGACATAATAAATCATGCTTTCCCATGCCTGAACACAAACATGCCCATTACCAAGCAGAGTGCAAAAGAATGAACATGGTAAAGTAGAAACCCTGGTGGGAAAAGGCAAAGCCCTAGATTATGCTTCAGGAGAACCCGTATTAAGATATTAACTGTATATACTTCAGTTTTGTAAGAGATTATATTAAATACTAAAAATAAGCAACTGCCAAATACTATATAGGAAAACATATGTGACCAAGGCATTCTGTCTGACAGCTATTTTATTCATTACTTAACTAGTAGACCCTTTAAAATCAAACTAAATGAAACAAAACTATTGATTGCAGCACACCAGTGTGCCTATGGGGTAATCACATATACGACGTCATGGAAAAAGTCGGGTGGAAAAGAGTCTAGCCATCCAATAATTGACTACTGCTTAAACCATATTTGTTCGAGATTTTTTTAAAAACATAACTAGTCTCTGACTACCTGCAGGGCAGAGACCTGCTATACAGCCTAATGTGCCATAAGCATTATCTCACTGATTGGTTTTAAAGTCCAGTTACAAGCCATTAGTAATGACATCTAGGGTGAGCTAAATAATTTCCTTCCAGGGACCAAGCAAATGATATTTACATTTGAAAAATTTTAACACAAGTTCCACTACTGCTCACAGACGTCCAGTGATGAATTGATGATGCCATTTCTCATATGACTCTGTCGGGGGTTATAAATGAATCCTGCACACGTCACTATGTCTTTTGCATTTAAATCACTAACGGATAGGCAAAAGTCTCTATGGAGACCTGCAATAGTAACTTCCAAAATTAATGATAGCTAAGCGAGAGAAAAATTATTCTTGTGCAAGAGAGCTTTGAAAGCCTTAAGGAAGAGTGATAACATGGGGAAATACAGTAAGTTGCAAGAATAGTACTATCATAACTGGGGTTAATTAATGATCCTCAAAGACGAAGACAAAAGGGGAAACAAGAAAAAAGGAAGAAACAACAAAAAATTAATTTTGTAAATTAATTGAAGAATAACAAGTGTCCTCCTTCAAACCAAACTGTTAAAGAGCAGCAAAGGAGCCAGCAGCAGCAGCTAAGCTTAAAAGGAATTAGCAGTGCCTCAAGTACAAGAAGTGGAGCAATCACAATCACACCTCCAGTATTATATTCAGGAAATTCTTGATATGATTTATTGATAATGTTTGTAGTATAAGCACCATTCCATATTGTGGTGCAAGGAAGTATAGATTCTTACCCTGGGCTCTAAGGTCCCAAACTAACTTTCACCACTGTAACCTGTAACAAAACATTTCCCATTTTAGGAATTTAAAAAATTTACATTTACATTTTAAAAATGGTCTAAAAAACTCAACCATTTATAAATATGTGATATGTACTAAAGAGCCTCTACAGAAAATGGTAGCTGCTTTAATGATCAATGTGAAATATGATCAAGTTCAACATGAAAATGAGGGCTGTGACTGGGTTAAGTCCTCCCTTCCCAATGCACACGGTTTATAAACCATAGGAAGAACATCTTAAGAGCTGGTAAGGACACATTTAATTTAATAGCCAATCTTTTTCTGTAAGATATCGCTTCTTTTTTATTTAAGGCTGGGCTTTCACCAGTGAAATGTTTTGGATCAGATTAGAGAAGGGCTAAAAACATATTTATGCAAATGAGCATATGCATTTTGTGGTCACTTTCTGTTTTACTGCGAAAAGCAAGTGCTAAGCTTCCACAAACATTAGATTTGTTTACCCACAAGCATTTGCACCAGACCCCATATAATAAAAATGGTATCCACCCAATCAAGAAAGAGGGGAAAAAATGTGACTTTTTTTCCCCATCAACAACAGTTTGATTTTTGAATACCAGGTCAAAAATCTAAACCAAAAAAAAAAAAAAAAAAAAAAAATCCTTTGAACAATTCTGAAAAATGAATAAGTTTGGGGAAAAAAAAGGTTGGTATGTCTCTGGTAACTCAGAGAAAGACAAAATTCATTAGATAAAATATTCACTAGAAATCATTCACTCAGCTTTGTATCTGATATTTCTTTTTGGAACAAAAATATTTCTTTTCTTTATAGAAAAGGGCCTAAAATACATCAATCTGTAACTACATTGGTAGAAAACTTAATACTATTTACTAATATGTGAATTTACAAGTATTTCGTTAGCTACAAAGGGATTCTATTACCGCTTCCTAAATACAATGGAAATATTCTGAATTTTCAAAGGAAACAAATTGTACTACAGGTTACTGATTTCAAAATAAGTCTATGCCCTTATTCACGTCAGAGTCTCCTTGCATGCAAAAAAAAATCAATGAAACTTTAGATTTATCTTGATTAGGTTCTTGAGCAAAATAATAAAAGGAATTATCTGTACATAACGTTATGCTTTCAGGCAACACTCACAAAATTAAACAAAGTTTCAATGGTTGGTATTCACACAGAAGAACCCAAATTCTCTTCACACTTGGTCCTGTTAAGGATGGTAACAGAAGTGCTCTTTTTGCAGCTTGACTTCAGTCACTACCAAGATACACAACAGATGGAGGAGGCAAAACTCTATATCTTTACGAAGACAACAGCAGCAGCATCTGCCTCTGGTTCTTAACAAGATACAGTAGCAATGCATTCCTCCTGGGTACCTAGTTGTGAAGAGAGTCCATCTCCAAAGCTTATTTCAGGCCTACCTTTGAATATGGAGCTTCTAACGCCGAGAGTCTCCTCCTGAGTCTTTGAAAGCAAAACCGTGCAGGGCCAAAAGTGAAAAAATAATCTCCTTGTCTAAAAGATGAACTATTCTAGTCGTGTATAATAGTATAAATATAACTACAGGATCGGGGGAGAGGCATTTCTTCTAGAAAATGTGACCTCTGATCTAAAACAATCTTTAGAGATCAAAAGGTTAGCAAACCAAAAACCAACTGGAACATATTTTATCATCAGGATCAGGGTTTGTCAGGCATAATTTAAAGTACAATCTGTTTTTCAAATGAAATGTTCATAAATAGTAATCCCCACCAAAAAATTCTATAGCTGTAGTTGTACCATGAATAAAAAAAACTATTTTTATTTCTAAAATCAAACTCTTGCTTGATGGTTTTGGAATATTGTTAAAATAAGCAAACCTTCAGTGTTTTATACACAGCATAGTATATCAGCTACATTATGGTTCAGGAGATGCTTAGCATTAATTCTGTCCTCAGGGCTTTCTTCTGAATATGCCAGGCAAGAAAACATCAACTTGGCAGACAAAATGGCTGCTTAAGAGCAAAACAAGTCCTCGCTCCTGAAAAAAAGTGATTCAAAATGTGAGATATGCTGCCAAGGTCTGTTCATCTATCCCAGATCTGTAAATATTCACTGAATAAATCATGAATTAAAATCAAACCACAACCATCACGTGTACATGTCTTGCTGAATAACTGCAGGATGTTATTCTAACCCTTGTCCTACCTCTTTTTTCCCCTCCTTTATTATTTATGCATTTTCTTGTTTTGCAGCACTGCCAACCTCACTACTAAAACTGGAACGATACAGAGAAGATTAGCATTGCCCCAGCGCAAGGATGACATGCAAATTCGTGAAGCATATCATACTTACAAAATCTTGACACAGACTGAAATAAATGTGTGTGTATAAAATACACACTGCATGATATTTTAGCTATGCGTTCTGATATTTGAACACTTTGAAAAAAAGCACACTGACCCCCATTTTTGTGTGCATGCCTCAGGATAAAAATTAATTGCACATACCATACTTCTCGTGTGTACTGGATTTTGCTGAAAATTCCACATTCAGGTTGGATCAGGCTATCCATTCTACTGAATCATGCAACGTCCTGCAGACAAGAGACAGAGACTGCCACCCAAAACACTTGTAGCCTAGGGTCAGGTGCGCTACAAAGGATCCAGAGGTTCTGGTCTCACCTCTGCCATTTATATTTCTGTACACAGCAGATCCTTTTATTACTGACCAAGACCAGACAGTCCCACAGAAGGTAATCAAATATGAACTCACCCAATTTTGCAAGTAATGGGCTGAGCAGCACAAGCTCATTCCAGGCAGAACTTGGAAGAGGACCCAAGTCTCTAACATGCCAGACCCAAATCTCAGACACAGTCTCTTTCAAGCAAAAAATGCTACATCATTTTTCCTTGGCTATCCTAGTTCTAAGCATTGCTCTAAGTAGTCTCTCCTCCCGTTGCAACGCTGGGCAGAGAATCCAGAATTTCTGACCTCCACTATCTATTGCTGTCTAGAAAACAGTTTTTAATCTACTGGCAAAGTGTGCATCAAATCCCCCTCTAATGGCTGAGCAGATAACAATTACTCCAGTAGGTCAAGTGGCAGAGGTTGTGCTGGGGATTGAAGATCCAGGATTCAAACTCTGCTGACAACAGATGTGAGGGAACCTTATGATTGTGTAACACCGATAGATGCTGGTCATTGGAGGGTGGGATCAAATCTGGGACCTCTGGAGCTTACTGCATGAGCCTCTACTAAATGATCTAAAAGCCAATTGGCTGTTAGCTAAGGCTGCAGAGCAGACTCCTTTAATTCTCTTTAAGTGGTCTCGGTGCCACTATATGGGACAGAATACCACATGCAGAAGGTGGGGGGCAGGGTTACGATTGCACAATCTTTTCCCATCTTTTTTCTAATTTATTCAATTCACAAAGGAGAAATCCTTTAAAATGAGTTTTACTGATATAGCCAAAACCCTTTATCCATCAATTAGGTAGGACACCTAGTAAAACACAGAGGTTCCATCTGTAGGTCATTTGTCATATTCTGATTGCTGGTGCCACACACTGGCACATGTGAAGATTGGAAGGTCTGACACATGAAGAAATGGAGGATCCTCTTCCTGCTGACTGAGACTAACATTTTTCCCTCCCTGATCCTCTACTACCCCTCTTCCAAGCACTCTCCAACAACTTCTCTAGGTACAATGTAGTTCCACTCTCTCACCGCACACCAGTTCCTCTGTTCATTACTTTTATGGATGGTCTACTACCATCACTCCTAAGTCCTGAACCCACTCCCCAGCACTTTACAGCCCAGACATTTCCTGCCTAGTTTTGTTCATAACCCTGTGTGACATACTGTACCTCAAAACAGCAGCCTGTACCCTCATATTCACCAGTGTTATATGGTGATACTTCATACAAAGAATGCCTTGTACGGTATCATATAAAAAGTCATTATTTCCTGAAACTCATTGTTCTGTCAAAATATGCATATTATTATTGTATGAGATGTTTGCTTTATGATTGTCATTAAAATATGTTGCAAGTCTGGGAGATGCCCACAGTTAGCTCTCAAGTGGCAACAAAGGAGGAGACTCACCCAGACAGATGCTAACCGATCATCTCCAGACATTTACCAACAGGGAACTGTAAACAAGCGATTTACAGTTCAGCAAGAGACAATTGCTCAAGTTCCACACAATAGGGAATGCTCAGCTCTCTGACTCGGTAAGGCATCTCAAGACCCCTGGTGTTTGACTCCATGTCTGAACCAGTGTTTTTCCAAGCACATAAACTGAGCATATAAAATAAGAGACAGTGGCATCATGAGTCTACCTCTCTCCTCCCCCACCTATTCTGAAGACAATAAGAACATCTGGAAGAAAAAACTTTGAACTCAGGAGATTGGTCCTAGGCTGAACAGAGAATTCAGCCTGTATATTAAGAATTGCCTACAACATCTAGCGGAGTAAGAAAAATTGCATGATCCCAATCTTGCCTAGTATGATAAAGTTTAGAATGTAGACTGCGATTTTCCCTTTTATTTCTTGTGTAACCAACTCTGACCTCTATATTTAACACTTGCAATAACTTAAAATCTATCTTTCTGTAATTAATAAACTTATTTTAATGTTTTATCCTTTCAGTGAGGTTGTCTAAGTGCTTGGGGAATCTGCTCAGATTACAAAGGCTGGTGCCTATGATGTGGTGAACTAATTAATAAGCTTGCATTGTTCAAGAGAAGGTTTTGAGCAGTGTAAGATGGTGCAAGGTTGGGGGGATTTTCTGGTTTCTCCCTGTGTATATTTCATGAGTGGCTTAGAGAGCATTTATGCAACTTAGCTGGGTGTGTCCAAGCATACTGTTGACAAGTGATCACAGAACCTGGAGGAGTTTGCTGATGCTTGTCACTAGCAAAGCATTATGGGAGACTGCTCAGGCTGGAGAGTTAAGAGGGCACAGTAGTCCCACAGTTTCAGGTTGTACCTCAGGTATATGTCACACTCTCCCAGCAAGCTACAGCAGCACACCCAAGAAAAGGAGTTGAAGGGCTGGGAAACATTCTTTCCTCTACTCTCCCCAATTCCTTGAGCCCTCAATGCTTTATAATGGAGGTAAAGGCCTTTGCTGTCACCTCCATGGGACTTTTTCTATCTGCTCTGTCTATCTTTGTAAGGCTCTGGCCGACTTTGTCCAAATTTTAGAGTGCAGAGGAAGGTATGAGAGCAATGACAACAGTTGTCTGCTCTAGGGTGAACAGTAGCCACCCAGATCACTGCACTTGCAACAATATTTTGTCTTTCAGTGTCATGTTTGAATTTAGGTTTTAAACCAGTGATCCCCAAACTTTTCCTCCCCCTTACTCTTCCTTGCCAGTTGAGGGCCGGTAGCTGGGCCCACATCCAGATCCACTCCTAGCCTCAGGTCTGGGCTGGGAATGGAGCTGCGACCAAGGCTGGGGACGGGAGCAGGGCTGGGAGCAGGGCCACAACCAGGCCATGGTGGGGGCCAGTAGCCAGACCCACGACTGGGTGTGGAGCCAAGGCTGGGGCTGGTGCCAGGCATGGGACTGGGGCTGGGCGATGCTCCCTCCCTGCCTCCGGTGGGGGCTGGCCTGGGTCTGCTGCGCTCCCTGAAAACTTCTTCTGTACCCCCCAGTTTGGTGACCTCTGTTTTAAGCTCTTCAGGCAAGTGGTCGTCCTTGCACACTTTACACCCCAAAATAATAGCAACTAACAACAATAACTAAATGTGATCACATAGCTCAGGGATGGCCAACCTGAGGCTGAGAATCTATCAATGTATGTTGCCAAAGAGCCACAATAATATGTCAGCAGCCCCACATCAGCTCCCTCCCAACGCACAGCACCTCCCGCCCACTGGCAGCCCTGCCGATCAGCGCCTCCCCTTTCTACCCTCCCTGCACCTCCTGATCAGCTGTTTTATGGCGTGCAGGAGGCTGTGGGGGTGGGAGGAGGTGGAGTGAGGGCATGGCAGTCTCAGGGAAGGGGCGGGAAGAGGTGGAGTGGGGCAGGGCCTGTGGCAGAGCCAGAGGTTGAGCAGTGAGCACCCCCCAGCACACTGCAAAATTGGCGCCTGTACCTCCAGCTCCGGAGTCGGTGCCTACACGAGGAGCTGCATATTAAGTTCTGAAGAGCCGCCTTCGGCTCTGGAGCCACAAGTTGGCCACCGCTGACATAGCTATTTTCTTTACTACCGTGACTGGTTTATTTTAAAACAATAGCAGTATTGAATCCAGGAAACATCCCTCCTTCCCCGAATAAGAAGAGATGCAAATATAAAAACGTTAACAGAAAGCAGGTGATGGGTAGAATAAAACAACAATATGAAACAGAATGGTTACATCAGCTATTCTTGTGTTTTAATCAAAATCCTCTTCCACCATGGTAGTGATAATTTGCTTAGGACCATAACGTCCATGAGGTAAATTTTACAGTAACCCGAAGGCCCTATGGGGAAAAAAGGAACCTCTATCCTCTCTTCTCTTTATTAAAGATGTTTTTGTTTAATTTCAGTTGCTTGAAATTACTTATTAAAGCCATTAGAAAAAGCTTCTGGTAAGTAGTGTCAAAGCCTGAAACTCACGATTACTAAACAAGAATCATGTTGGTCTGGGTCTTATTTAAGATTCAGAGCACAACATGAGTAAACTCAAAAAGTGAAAAGGAATTAAATTAACTTGGTGACATTAATCTGCAACCTGTATGGTGGCAAATCATTCTGATTTTACAGACATGTCGGATCTTGAGATTCATTATATTTTCACTTGATTCACAACAAGACTACTGACGTGATTCTGGGACAGATATGCAATGCATTTTAAAAGATACACGGCTTGAAAATGTCTCACATACATTATGGAAGGACATAGGTCTTACCCAACCACATCCAAAGAATATAGAGCTAGTATTGCATGTTTCTTTTTCTTTCTGATATAGCAGAAAGGCTATTTCCTTCCCTGAAAACTTCATGTTGCAGGGGAAATTATGCACTGAATTTATAGAGGTGATTCTAGCATAGCATTCTAGTATTCTAGAATAGCATTTCTGACTCTTGAACTCCATGAATATTAGAACTGGTCAGAAAATAGCATTCTTCTCATGAAGACATTTGGACAACTTTTTTTGTCAAAATTTTACGAGGAAAACTTAGATGTTAAGGCAAAATATAAAAACAAAATATTTGAACTGAAAACTGAAATATTTTTTTTAAAAATGGCATTATGGTGCCACATAGGTGTTGTAGTCCTGGAGTTTATGCTCGATGGCTGAACTCCATCTCCCATGATGTACCACTTTCTCTATTCCTAGTATGGAGAAGGAATTTATTATAGCTGTTTCTGGTTGTGGTACATAATGGAAGATAGAGTCCAGCCACAGAACTCTGCCTCATGGGAGTTGCTTATACTATTTATACTCCCATTCTCCTCTATAGGCAACGCAGCACCATTCTGACTCAAAATATTTCATGTTTAGGGCATTTTTAGACAAAATATTGAAGTTTTCTGAAGAAAGCAGAGAGTTTTTTTGAGAAAAACGTGTTGCACTGAAAACCTGATTTTTCATTAAAAACGGTTTTGACAGAAAATTTTCATCCAGCTCTCATGGAAATGTCTCAAGATCCAAATATCAAGAAGAAAGCATACGGTAGGAGATGTCTGATTCTCAGAAGCACAAGTGTCAAGTTACACAAATAAGAATATACTGCCACTATGAAAACCTTTGCAAATCTTGATTTTTCAAATCACAAAATATAAATCTGTGTGTACTGTGACAAAGCTCCAAGTTTGTACTCGTGGGTCCTGCGCTTCCTGGCAGATTTAGGGGCCTCAGAAACTCATCTAGGCCCCAGAGTGACCTCCCTTTCTCAGTATAATTGGCAAGAGTCACCACCTAGTGAGTTACCTTCATCACAGGCCAGTATAGAAGGTGGAAAGAGCAGGGGGGAGCCCGGGCCCGCCCTCTACTCCGTACTCCAGCCCAGGGACCCTAACAGTATCAGCTAAGATGGCTGACCTTTTATCCACAAAACACAATACAATTCCCTGGGCTACTTCCCCACAGCAGTCCCTGCTTCTTCAAACTCCACTTCACCCTTACCTCAGGGCCTCCTTCCTTCTGGATGATATGTTGTCCAACACTCAGTCTCACCAACAGCACAACCTCCTTCCACAGCTCCTGACACCCACAGCCCACTTGACTAACTGGGAGGTTTTTATCTGAATTCAGCCAGTCCCTGATTGGCTTCAGGTGTCCCAATTAGGCTAGCTGTTTCTACTCCTTTCTAGAAGGTTCTTAATTGGCCCCAGGTGTCTTGATTGGTCTGGAGTAGCCTTTGTTTGGCTATCCAGGGAACAAGGACCTGCACATCCTGAGGCTGATATACCTGCCTTCCAGCACTCTCCTATATCCTTCTGGTCTGACTCCGTCACAGTACCTAAAGTCAGAAATGTGAGCAGCTCATTCATTATGTATGTCTATTTACAACAAACTTATGAATCAAAAGTCAAACCAAAGTTTTCAAATCTCCCACAAATACAACAATGAAGACCCCCTAGAGGAAAACAGAAAAATGTAACACAGCACTACATACAGCCACTATGTCAATACTGGGAGAGAAAAGATGTGATGCTAAGTAACCATGGATGATTCATGAAATCGTAAACTTAATAAATGCAAGAGGACAATGCAAAAATAGGAAAAGTGAAGGAATATTGAAGGTTACACAAACAAATTAAAAAAACAAGCAGAGGCAAAAGAAAAATTCTCAATGCCCCTTTCACAGTATTAAGAGTAGCTTGGGAATGTTATCACCTGATGGCTTTTGACTACAATTGCTGCTGTGCTGTTGGCCAAGCAAATATAACAAGGTGAGGAGGGATGACAGCCAGGATTATAACAATATTATTTTTAAAATCTCATAATCTTTAGGCCAATTTGATTATTTTTGATGGATTGATTTATAGTTTCTGAAATCTTTGCATTAGCAGTACTGGGTCCACAGCCTAGCAATACAAGGATGTATCAACTAAATATATCTATTTATTCCATTTACTATTCACCGTACTACTTACTGTTCAGCATGCTAACTAGCTAGGTCTAATACCACTTGATGATTCACTCAGACTCTGCTACTTGCCCTCATATCTGCTCTGTCCTTGGCTGCCTCCCTTTCCACCATATTAACACTATAATTTTCCAGAGAAGATTATATATCAATTTAGCACTTCACATTATAATTTACATCTGGCCTCTACGTAGCCAAACTTTCACTCCCAGCACCAATGAAAGCCAAGTTACTACAATCTTTCCCTAGGGAGCAGCGCAGGCATAGTGGTGCATTGTACTTCAGTCACAGATTAAACGCTGAGATCTGAACATGGCCTGTTGTCTCTAAGAAAAAAGGATTTGAAAATACAAACAATAGCAGTTGAGATGTATACTTAAAATTCTGATGTGCTGTGCCCAGATAACACTGTATCTAGAAACCTGACATATCTGAAGATTCCACTAACTGAAAGAAGGCTAGTTATTATTCCTCCCAAGTACATCTGATCCTGTTATAATGCCACTGGTTTCAAAAGCATCTCTTTCCATCACCTCACAATGTTTGACTTCATTGGAGGGACTGTTACATTGCTAGGAAGGATTCCTTTGTAGTTGTTAATGTTCACTGTTCAGATAGATTTTTATTTCAGTCATTTTTATTGCTGAGGTGAAAGAGAAATAAAACAGCACAGGTATGTGTGCACATTGCGGGAAATCTAGAAACAAGCTTCCATAAATAGCAAGAAAGAGTCAACACAAATTTTCCCAAATTATGTCTTACATTGAAAAAAGGCACTTTAAATAAAATATGTAAGGGAAATTAATTCAGCCTTAACTGAAGACTATACAGCCATTGTTAACAACAATAATTCAGCCTTAATGTTTAATGGTCATATACTGGCCTCAGTCTATATTCAGAATTTCCATTAACATTAGTGGGATATGAGGACAATATATGGACCCTTTTTTTTTTCCTTGGATAAATCTCCAGTCTTTGATCTAGGTAGAGAATGTCTTTTTCCGTGCTCCTTCCCCTTTGGAAAAGTCCATCTCCAGAATGAAAACAGGGAAATAGCCCGGAGTTGGGGCAGCTGGATTCAGAGAGAGACTCATAGGAAAAATATTAATGTTATGAAGATTTTTATGTAGAAGTTAATGGTACTCCTTCCCTCAACTCACACCACATTCAATACAAAACCCCCCACCTAATCAGTTCAAAGTAAACACAGATTACATCAAGCCATAGGTTTTTGAATTTTATTCCTTACTCTGGAGGTTAAAATGGTATACAAGAGGCCTAGTGTTGTGGATAGGTAAATTAAAGAAACCAAAATAAACACATATGAATCTACCGCAATTTACTCAGTGTGTTCTATGGTCCCTTTTACACAATGACTATCACAACAAGCCCATTGTGATAAGATTTCTATGGCATCTATAACTAGTTCCATAGCTCAGAATAAAGCTTTTAACTAAAGAGCTCCAGTGACCAAAATGTAAATCTTTACATCAGGAAAAACTGACTAATTATTGGATTCTAAGAGTTGCCACAATAGAACAGATCCATGGTTCATCTTCTTCTACCATCTTGCATCCAAGAATATGACAGCAGGATCTGAAAAATAACCTGTATAATCCTCCATAAACACATTCAAATTAGCAAATGTATACCAGGGAGATGGGAAAGAAGGAATTTTCCTCATCATGACCCATCTGGTCATCAATTTATGTACAGTGAAAAGGATGGACAGCCCTAATAATTTTCACCTTCGCTAATGTAACCACAGATATATATCAGTGTTAAATCCCTTTTTAGATCTCACTAAGATATTTAACCCAACAACCTCCTGTGTCAATTTCGTTTCAACAGCTAATTACATGTTAAAAAATACTTTGTTTCTTTTGGAGTACTTTTGCACCTGCTTAAATTAAATGCCTTTTAATTGAGTACTATTGCATTCTTGTTTGTCTGGGCTTTTTATATTGAAGTTTTACATCATACATAAGAACATGAAAATGAATCCTTTTAGAGAATATTACAAATATTACCACAAAGCAGAAGACAAAGAGACACTTTATTAAAAAATGAACTGAAAATGAGTCTCTTGGTGCAAGTTCCTTAATGCATGTGTGGAGACCGGGAAAAGGGGTGGGGGAGAATCAAGAAAGACTGTAAACAAACAAAAGGAGCCACTTAATATCCAAGGAAAGGCTGAGATCAAACAAATACAATTAATTATTACTCATTAACACACAAGTCATTGTACTCATTATCCATATGGTCATTGTAGCTCTCAAACTTAGTTCCAATTAGGCAGTGTGACGGAGTCAGACCAGAAGGATATAGGAGAGTGCTGGAAGGCAGGTATATTAGTCTCAGGATGTGCAGGTCCCTGTTCCCTGGATAGCCAAACAAAGGCTACTCCAGGCCAATCAAGACACCTGGGGCCAATTAAGAACCTTCTAGAAAGGAGTAGAAACAGCTAGCCTAATTGGGACACCTGAAGCCAATCAGGGACTGGCTGAATTCAGATAAAAACCTCCCAGTTAGTCAGGTGGGTGTGGGTGTCAGGAGCTGTGGAAGGAAGTTATGCTGTTGGTGAGACTGAGTGGTGGACAACATATCATCCAGAAGGAAGGAGGCCCTGAGGTAAGGGTGAAGTGGAGTTTGAAGAAGCGGAGACTGCTGTGGGGAAGTAGCCCACAATTCCCGGAGTCGAGGGCGGGCCCGGGCTCCCCACTTTTCCATCTTCCATACTGGCCTGTGATGAAGGTAACTCACTAGGTGATGACTCTTGCCAATTATACTGAGAAAGGGAGGTCACTCTGGGGCCTAGATGAGTTTCTGAGGCCCCTAAATCTTCCAGGAAGCGCAGGACCCACGAGTACAAACTTGGAGCTTTGTCACAGCAGATACAGAGGATTCGTCTACTTTCATTTGATTATCTTTATGTCTGATATACACAAGCAGAATCACAAAACACACACATTCATTAATTTTGTAGCTTATAATGATTTATGGGAATATGAGAGACAGAATTCTGCAAGAAAACCTAAGAACTCCCTTTTAAAAGAGAAATATCCCCCAGGAAAGGTCCATGAACATGAAAAGATTTTCAATTTAGAATAAAATAATATCAATGACATATTTGTCTGAGAATAAACTACAGAATTGGGCATTTCTAAAATTATAATTATCATCCTTCTTCTTTGTAAACAAATAGTCAAGACCATTTTACTAGAGCTGCATGAAACTCAAAAGGTTCACATAGCAAGGATACATGTAAACTTTGTTCTCGGTTTCAGGTAGGCACATTTCCCCTCTTTCCCTAAAGATTTTAATCAAATCCAAAACCATACAATGGAAATTACTTGAAACTACTTAATTTTATCTGGTTTCACACTGCAACCTTGTAAAATCATGAATTTTATATGGTTCAAATCCATATGTCAGACCATGTTCAGTAGAAATGTTTGCAAACCTATCATCAAGCTGAGATGAAGTCTCAAGCTTGTAATGAAATCCTAAATCACATGAACCTTGTATAGTTTTAGATTTCCTTGCAAATATCTCACATAGCTTTATTATTTAATTATTATTTAATATCTCTTACCTCATACCAGGTTACTAATAATTTTTCTTGACCATTTGGTACAATTTCTATTTTTACTACATCTTTTTTGAGCTAAGCTGATCAAGAAACAACAGTATTTTAGTTAAGGACCCACCATTTATTTATATGACATAGTTTGCCTTTTTCTCTGTTCCTTTTTTAATACAGTCTAAGGCCTTATTCTCTTTTTGACCCTCCACTTAGCTCATTGTTCCTGAGTGGTCACAAATAATTCTGAACCTATCAGTCTCTCTCTTATCTTCACTGATCAAGAAATTACAAATCTAAAATATTATATTCTCTTGATCTTTTCTTTCAACTATTTGGTTCAATCTTTAAATGTCAAGTTAAAGAGGTGCTATTTACCCTTACAGAAGCCTTGCCCATCTGTCCCCATCATTTTCTAGGTCATTTACAACTATTTCCTGTTATTTTAACAATCATTTTAGAAAGTACTGAAGTATTTTTTCTGATACTAAAGTAAGACTTCCCAGTGTCCCGTTCCTTGTAAGAAGCTCCAGTCCTTGGTATACTAGTTACTATAATATGTAATTTATCACTAAAAATGTAAGCAGCTAATTTATTTTGGCCTTTAGTTCCTTCAGAACTCTGCAATAAATCACCACACTCACATGGTATTTATCCAAATATAATTTTTCTAGTTGTTGCATCTCCTTTTTTTGATACTTCTGTCTGCATGACACCACCTGCAAAGCGTAGCTCTAGGGTAGATACTTCCCCATCATTCTCTGTGCTGTTTAATGATGCAAGAAATCATTTAGCTTCTCTGCAGTTTCTTTCGCATCTTTGGTGACTCTCATTACACCCTTATGCAGGACTTGAACTTATTTTTGGTTCAAGGAAAAGGAATCTTCCAGCATATTCCTGTGGATGACAGGAAGGGAGCTTTAAAAAATGTGGCTCAAGATAAAGCACTCTTGTTTCTTAACACATAAACAGTAAATGCAGAGTTTTGTCCAGTGCTCCCAGTGTTCCTATGGTAACCAACAGGGAGACTAAGAGAGGCAGAGCTTGTCTACTCTGAGCAAACACTTAGTCTGTAGAAAGCTGAGATGTACTAGCCTGCCATGCACTAAGTGTCCATGTGGACCCTGCTGCCAGTCACTAAAAAGCTCCCTGGTGAGCTTTAATTTACTTTCAAAGCAGGGTATCACCTCACCTTGCCATGAACTAAGTGCTGGCTTAGAAAAGCCAATAATTTGTAGCAGCCACCCAGTGGGGAGGACAAGAAGCATTCATAGACCTCACAGGAACAGTGCTTAATCCTAAAGCCCACTGAGTCAGGAAGAGGGTGGAGGGAACCACTAACATAAGGGGAGGGGAGGAAGAAGGTGACATGGGCAGGAGTGGAACAAAAAGCCTCTGTTTGGCACACTGTGCCACCCTGATTCCAAGTGGAGCCACTGGGCCCCAATAAACCACAGTTCAGAGGAGAAATAGAAAAAGGCTCTTAACTTAGTCCTTCCCCCACTCCCTCAAAATCAGAATTGGGAAATGGATTGGCTGAGGAGCATTGAAATGTCAAATTTTCCTGTTTAGGGGGTCAATTTGTGTCTGGAAGAACTCATAAAACTAAGCGATTTCTGAAAATCAGTTAGCTTACTTGCAGGACGAGGTGCACTTTCTCTTACTGAAACAGACTAACAGGACCAAATCCTGCAAATAGGAAACAGGCAGAAAGAGCTGAGTGCAGAGAAGGAGAGAAGCCACTTGGTTGTGGTTACACCGAAGGACTGAATCAACACACTAGAAAATGAATAGGGTGCTCTTCAGAGGAAGATCTATGTTAGCCTCCAGGAAGCCCTGCAGCTAAGGAGGAAGTTCCAGCATCTGCAGGAGTAGATGAAGACAGAGAAGGCTCAAAAGTAAGTGCCTGGCATGACACAACAGGATGGTCTGATTGCAGGGATTGCCATTTCCCAGGGTCAGGAAGGCTATTTACATGTACTCTAAAACAGTGGTTTTCAACCTCTTCATTTGTGGACCCCTAGAAAAATTTCAAATGGGGGTGCAGACTTCTTTGGAAATCTAAGACATAGTCTGTGGACCCCCGAGGGATCCGCAGACCACAGGTTGAAAACCACTGCTCTAGAAGATCAGCCTAACTAGAGACTTTGTTCATTTTAAGTTCTGGAGCTGAACCAGAACTCTGAGGTGAAGACTTTATGAATTATTTCTTGTAGCTGTTCTTGCCCTGAAGGCTTATTAAAATAGGGCATGCTATTTTGCTAATGTGTGTTGGCTTCTCCTTGCCCCAGGCTGTTAAACCAAACCAACTGCTGCCCAGTCAGGGGAAATTAATATTGTGCTGCACACTCACTGCACCACGTTGGGCCACACAAGGAATGCCCATAACTTGACACATATCTTCTGTGACTTTAATCAAGTAATTATGCCAGACTTTAATCAAAAGTTCATCCAAATACCAAAATTACAGAACACTTCGAAAACAGAAATTCTTTGTTATGACGAGTATTCAGCTCCAATCCATTTGGGATAAGGAACCCGATCAGGGATGGGCAAACTACGGCCCGCGGGCCATATCCAGCCAGTCACAGCTCTGGATCCAGCCCACAGCTTTGCCACAGCATTGTTCTGCGGGCCCCGATCTGCTCCAGGAAGTTGGCGGCAGCATGTCTCTGTGGCCCCTGAGGAAGGGGGAGCAGAGAGCTCCATGCGCTGTTCTTGCCTGGGGATACCTCCCCCGAAGCTCCCATGGCCAGGAATGGGGACCTGCGGGGGAGGTATCACAAGCAAGAGCAGCATGTGGAGCCCTCTGCGCTCCCTCCCGCAAGGCCGGCAGGGACGTGCTGCCGGCCACTTCCTGGAATTAAGCAGCCCAGGGCCGGAGTCAGGGCAGGCAGGTAGGGAGCCCGCCCTGGCCCCACTGCCACCCCGGAGCCGCTCCAGGTACGTGGCACTGGGCCAGAGCCCACATAACAAACCCGTCCAGTATCCCACACTTCAACCCCCTGCCCTGAGAGCTTTCCTGCACTGTGCACCCCAACCCTCTGCCCTGAGCCCCCTTCTGCACCCTGCACCCCAACTCCCTGCCCCACCCTGCACTCCACCCCCTGCCCCACTGCCGAAACCCCTCTCGCACTATGCACCCCAACCCCCTTCCCTGAGGCCCCTTGTACACCCCACACCCCTCCTGTGCCCCAACCCTTTGCCCTGAGCCCCTTCCTGCACACTGCACTGCCTCCCATACCCCAACCCCCTGCCCCAGCCCTACAGTCATAGCCCTGCAAGCAATTTCCCCACCCCAATGTGGCCCTCAGGTCAAAAAGGCTGCCCACCCTTGAAACAGATTCACATTAGCCAAAATAAAAGGATCAAATCTAGATACACGTGAGCTTTAAAAAATCCTTTACAATGATCTAGCACCCAGGGTTATATTAAATAAGTGGATTTGGGGAGGGGGGAATGCAGATATAGAGCTGATTGGGATTTTTTTTAACAAAACTGCTTTTCATTACAAACTGTGATTTGTCAAAATAGCAACTTTCACGGGGAAGGTTTCTCAGAGTGTGTGTGTGTGTGTGTGTGTGTGTGTGTGTCCAGAATAGCCAACAACCCAGTGACTAAAACACTCATCTGGGAGACCCAGATTCAGATCCCCTGCTCCGCCCAATTTCCAAGGGCTCTTGAGCCCATATCGGTGCCCTAACCACCACCCTATTCACTATTCTGGGTTGGAGCTTCCTCAGCCTTTCCTGTTGTAGCTCTTCCAGTTCATATCAATAATTAAATATTCACTGGCTCAGCAAGAGACTGACCGACTTCTACAGCCCAGAGAGTAGAGCACTCACCTAGGATGCCAGAGACTCAGGCTCAAGCCCCTCTTTCAAGTCAGCCACAGCAGGATCTTGAACCTCAATTTCCCATCTCCCAGGTTAATGCCTTAACCACCCTATTGGTTATTCTAGGGTGAGTCTCTCACTCTCACTTTTCACAAAATAATTCAAAAGGTCTCAAGTTGCTCTGATGACAAATACAAATTCCTAAAATCTTCACAATTTTCATGAGACGGAAAAACCATTTCCCACTGCACTCTATTCAGATGCACTTAAGTAATACTAGTTAAGTAGCTAACTGTTAGCAAACCCTTGAGTATACATTGTAATTATATTAATCACAAGAAGCTCTTTTGATAATCAGGGAGAAGTCATACTCTGTGTACCTCCACAGAAATTCCATGGTAATTAATAGCACTTTCATATACTATACAAGGTTACTGAGAAAATTAATCTGACAATTATCACAAATCAAAAGTTTAAAAATCAAAATTTAATAAAGCCACTACAGAATGACTTTTGGTGTTCCGAAATGTAAAAAGAAATTATCCAGTGTCCTACAGTGGTACATCCAAAAGAATCTTTTTATCAGTACTTCTGAAGGATTTAAATTACTCTACACTTGTTGTAAACATAATATAACTTCCTTGCAATACTTTTTTGTATACCAACATGCAAATTACTGATTAGTCCTGCATCAACATCATGGTCAGAACATATATGCTCACTCTGCATTTAGCAAAATCAAACTCTTCGCTTCAGTGACAACATATCAATTCTGACACTGGTTATAAATTAATGTAAGGCAGAATACCTCTAAGCAATGCTTTGGTTTTGTTATAGCCACAGGAAAGACATGCATCACTGCTCATCCCTTACTAACTTATGGGTAACCTCAGATACACAGTTGACACAAAGCTAGGCAACAGACTTCAAAGAAGAATTTTAAAAGCAATATTTTACTAAACTCTGGTTGTGCTTACTATCAGATTACTCCTTCATTGTCAAAGACTATAACAGAAGAATTTTTTAAAAAAATAAAGATGTGAGATTTCAAATAATATACAAAATATATTAACATCTAAATCTAATATATTAACATATAACTAGCAATATTTCCAGTCAGGAGACTCAGACAACAATCCTATAAAGAATTCAAAATGTTATAGTAAAGGAAGTAATGTTTACCAAAAGAAACTACATCAAATTCAAGTTTAAATATCTTTAGTTGACCTTTCTGTTGATAAGTAAAACTTTGGAACAGGATATGTGTTTTTGCACCTGTCACATTTTTAGACTGAAGGTAAGAACTTCATTTGTTAAATATCACATTAAGCATTTTCTTGCTTTTGATAATACTATTCTTATAAGTCTTCTGGAATGTCTATTTAAAGTAATTTACATTGAATCATTTAAAATACAAATATGATAAAACACAAACACCTAGGTCTAAGATGTCTTGCATATACACAATAGTTTCTGACCATAACATTTTAACTTTTCTAAATTCAAAAATCCTAGAAAAATCTCCAGACATCCCCTATAAAATAAATAAATAAAACTAAACAAGACCCCCGCAAAAATCAAATGCCTTCCAATGTAACTATATAAAATCTAAGTTCTCTTTCTCATCAGATTTGGTCCCTATATATGATTAGACATTGCTACTGTCTTTAGTAACTGAAATGCATTTTACTAATTTTTTTTTTTTTACTCATGTGAGCATGGCAAACCTAAGAGTTATGAAAGATTGAGCTGGGATATTTTGTGACACAGGAATCAGCCACAGAACCATGATCTTCAAAATACAAAGCCAAGTTTCACCCTGAGTCACAATGTGGATGCTCTATTTATTTAGGTTCTAATCAAACAATAAAATAACACACACACCACAGCCCTATCTCCAAACTGGCCTAGATTAGTTTCTTCTGTAACTGTCTTTGAGCAACATGTTATTTATTTCTTTAGAGAAACTTGTCTGCATCGTGGAGAAAAATCACCTCTTCCAACATCTGGGCTACAGACGGAACTGTTTGCTCTATGGCTTGGCCCGGTGCTCCCAAGTGCTCTTCCCAAGGAGGTGTTATATACTATCTGACAGGTTAGTTGGCAGGATAACATGAACTACTCCACTTGTGTAACCTCTTCTACTCTTAGGGGACAAGGAGCTGTTGACCCAGATAAACCATTGGCTGGTTCCAAACGCCAGCGTATGCCATCAGAGGTATTGATCTAAGGTCATGGAGCTGAAACCCTGTTAACTGCAGCTTTGAAAAACTAACTGTTTTTGAGTGATAAGAAAACAAACATCTGAATTAAACACCCTATTTAAACTTCTTTTTAGCACTTTTCATGAAGTAATAAGTGACTAAACTGATTCTTATAAGATTGCTTAAAAGAAAAGCTAGTTTGGAGCCCAGTATATCATGTTTTAGCCCATAGCAAACTGGTGCAGCCAATTTAATAAAATCTGACAACAGAGGCTTATTTTATTTCAACTTGTGAAAGTGTTGTGAGTTAGCAATTAAAAGCAAGTAGCAGTACTCTGAGCCCGGCACACTGCAGAGAGACACCAAGAAATTGTTCCCCATGGCACTGTCAGTGTCTTTTGGTCTTGACCCACAGCATCCCAAACACTGGCCTCTCTTGACCAAAGACAGTAAAAACATTGGAGCGTTTGGTAATAATATAAATGGAGATTAGATTTAAAAACCAAATGCATGGTTTATTGTGACCATCACTCATTTGAACCCAGGAAAAGTTAACATACATAAGCATTGTGCCACCTTTGTGTTTAAGATTTATTTTTCTCTCAAACTTTTAAAGAGGAGGGGGCTGACATTTGGGAGCAAAAAGATGACCAAGTCTTTTGTAAACTGTGTGTTTTAATTAATGGAATAAGTGCCCTGAGCAGATGGTCACTTACAGATTTTTCAAATATAAAATTGTAATGTCTGAACATAAGTTTAAAACAATGATTACTGTGATTACCATGATGCAAGTGGAGTTTTTAAAAAAAATATGGTGGCTTCTTTATAATTCTTTCCCTTTCTTCTCTCTAAGAAAGCCAAGACACCCTTTACTGGAGCTCTAGGATTTCTGTAACTTCAGTAGCATGAATACAAGTGGGTACCAATTAAAAACAATATTAAATCATAATTTAAGAATATTCTAAATTAATTGTCAGATATACAGGTACAATTACAGCAAATTCTATTACAACTGAAGATTTATCACCTTGAAATGTAACACCCCCCCACACCACTTCCAAGTCTCACACATGGCTGTAGGCCAAGGGTCAGCAACCTTTCAGAAGTGGTGTGCCGAGTCTTCCTTTATTCACTCTAATTTAAGGTTTCGCGTGCCGGTGATCCATTTTAACATTTTGAGAAGGTCTATTTCTATAAGTCTATAATATAGAACTAAACTATTGTTGTATGTAAAGTAAATACAGTTTTAAAATGTTTAAGAAGCTTCATTTAAAATTAAATTAAAATGCAGATCCCCGAAGACTGGTGGCCAGGATCCAGGCGGTGTGAGTGCCACTGACAATCAACTCGCGTGCCGCCTTCGGCACCCGTGCCATTGGTTGCCTACCCCTGCAGTAGGCAAATACAATCTGAAAGTCATTCTTGAAAGACAATAGTTATTGTGCTATTTTCCTTACAGAAAGTCTAAATGCATACTCAGTTTAAAAGTAAAATGGAGCGGACAGCATCTTCCTAGAAAACTAGAGATTATGCATGTTACATTCTATGTGTTTTCTAATGCAGCACTACACTTTTTTAAACTAATTTTATTTTAATTGGGGACTAAAACAGGAAATCAAACCTCTAACGCTTAAAAAAAGCTGGCTATTGTAGAATCTATACTTCTATATAATACCTCTGAGATCTTATTTATTGAAAAGTGATATTTTCAGTACAAGAAACTCCTAACTTTTTAGAATCTAGAAAAATGAATAAAATTCCTTTTGTCCTTCTTATATAAATAGCTCACTCCCCTATATCCTTTTATTGAACAAAGCTGATTACTTCTGTAACTGCAATCAGCAATCCTAAGAGACCGTACGGAACCAATAACCAATCACAAAGTTAGGAGACCGTGTACTCCATATGAGACGTAAATCAGAAGTCTGAAGACTTGTGATCATTCAAGAACCCATTACAGTTTGCCCAGCAGTAGTGATGCAATGTCCATTTCTAATTTGGGCCAGTGATATTCTTCCCACTAAAAGTTCCCCTTATTGCAGTTGGATTAGCTCTTCAAATCCTTATGATATGGTGAAATGTTAATAGATGCCATCTTTCACCTCAGAAGAGGCTTCATGTTAGTTTTTGGTGATCTCAGAAGCAATTATCCGCCTTGATCCCCATGGTGAGATTTAGTTTTAAAACCCTCCATGACGTATGTATGGCCTGGGCACCACACCTTAGTCTGACACTATACCCAGAGGGCACTATTTGAATCTTGAATGGAGAAACCCTTCTACACGATAGCTATGGAATGACTATATGGTTGCCTAATATCTTCCCCTTGTCTCTCTCGCCATGCCTCTTTAAACAAAATTAAAATGAGCCCATTAATTTTTGAAGGATGTTGGGAAAAATGAAAAGGGAGATCATCTCTTTGACCCCTTCTAGAACTCCTAGAGCTGGCTTCACCATCAACCACACAGTGCCCTAACCATCATTTCACTAGTACAGGAGTTACAATCTCCAACGTGCTAAAAAAGAAATGCCGAAACCCCGCAAAGTATAATGCACCACACTAAAGCACAAAACTGCTGATATCCTATTTCATAACTGTATAGTAATTGCACTTGTAATTACATTTCAGGAAGTAACCCCACACTGCCTTTTGACCATAAATATGTAAAACACATATTGTAACAGTCCTTGAAGTAAAAAACAAACAAACAAAAAAGAACAAAGATGCTTTATACAAAGTCAATAGTATGCTAAAAGTTTTTTCCATTTTTAGACATTTTTCTCCAGGGTACTCTATGCATGTGCTATTATTCTCTGAACTAAAAAAAAAGAAGAAGATGAAATATGGGTGCTGGAACATTGTTGTTGTTGTAAAATTGCACTCATTTTGCTCAGCTCAGCAACTAACACCCTAAGAGCTTGAGCATAATAATAGTAAATGGTGATGATAAATAAAATGAAATAATAAATAAAGATGGTAAACTAGCTCCCAAAGTGCTCTGTTAGTATTTAATTATTTTAAAAATCTTTTTAAATTGTTAAACATTACATCAAAAGGTTTTGCTTTCAACTCTTCGAGTAACATTAAAGTACTTTGGAAACTGATACTTTTCTTTTCCATTCACATATTCTTTTCCATTAGGTTCCCGTACTGTTTCCATCATGAATGGCCACTCTTCAGCAATATGGGCTGCATCCAGCTGTAGGCTGAGATATGCTAAAGAATAATGTGTATGAGAAGTATCTGCACACTGGTTTACCCTTCACCATTTGCAATGAAACAAGGAATTAGTCTAGGAAACTATCAATCTTCTCTTCTAGACGCTACACTAGATTATGGATGCATCAACACAGCCACGGAGGGACTGAGCCACTTCCACCCCCCACATCAACTTTCCCACTACTCCATCCAGCCTACTTTCAATTCAGCTTCATTAAAAAAAATTATACTAATTAGCAGGATAGCAGAAAACAGCCTTTACCACATCACCTCACTCTCTTCTACAAGACTTTGTCTTACTTCTGCTACTACTGTTTTATTTTTTCCTCAATTTTCTCTGATCGTGATCTTCTCTCTCTCATTTTCTTTTCCTCTGCAGGTTCCCTCTGTTCTAAATCCTTTCAGTCCATGGCATTGGCCCCAATTTCAGCATTCGATGGCCAGCCATCAGTGTAGTTGTTCCGGTACAAATTCTGATAGCAACTCAGGAAAACAGTGATTAACCTGGAGAAGTTTATCCAGGTTTCGTGCAGGGGTATGCTCCACAGGTGCAAGATTGCAACTGTCCTTGCCTAAGCCTGGGATTTGCAACTACATGTTTTTCCTCCTTTTTCTAGTTCTCTAGTTTTTCTAGTTCTCAGCCTAACCCTAATGTTCACTCAACCCTCTCCCCGTTTTTCCCCATGCAATGTTTTTCCTCCTCTCCTTGTTCCCAAAAATCTATTTCCCTCTCTCCCAAAATGTGATTTATCTTCCTTCCTCCATGTCTGCCCTTAGGTTTCATATCTGGACTCCCCAATCTGCCTTCTCTACTTCCTCCTGAATCTTCCTTCTCCCCCTTCTCCTTTTCTTGGGTCCCCACTATCTCCCTCCACCTTTCTGACATCCTTTGCCCTCAATGAATCCCCCATTCTCTCTTCCTTGTCCCTCAAAGAGGTAGTGACACAAATTGCACTGAGACCATACATATGTGTGTACTCACAGGGAAGAAGTGGCATCAATGCAGCATTCACAAGTTACAACAGTAGACCTTGTTGATGCAAGGCAAGGAATTCAGCAAATTAGACACGCACAGTTGGCCCGCGCCCTCTCGGGTCGGAGGGCTCAGACCAAGTAGCTATATAACTGCAGTGTAGATGTTATGGCTCGGGGTGGAGCCGGGCTGTGGGACCTTCCCCTGGCAGAACCCCTTACTTAACTGAAAAGTTGTTACTGACCTTGTAAGTTCTGACATGTTGCTTTTTAACAAATTATATAGTTAATTCTTTTAGCTAATCACAAATGGCATAAATTAAAACAAAGGTATAAATAAGATTTAAAATAAATATTACTTTTGCATACTGTATGGTGTACATGGTGACACAGAGAAACAGAGGCACACCATTTCTAAGCTTTTGATTGGCAAATATTTTATATATGCAATGGATAGATATGAAGACCCAATATGAATTACTGAATTTGGCAAATGAGTTATAGAAATGTAAGGATTCTAGTCACAAAGTATACTTTGCTCATTTGCGTTGACAGCTGTGATTTAGCTGTAATTATTTACAATGCTTCATAAGTTAAGTAGTATGTTTTGTAAAAACATACAACTTCATTGTACACCTGCTGTTGCATGTCTGTTGTGAAAGAGAAAGGCGACCATTTTATTATTCTTAAAAATTCCTAAGTAGGAGAGTTAGTGAAGTGTGAATTAGTGATGCTCTGATATATATAATTAGGAATAAAAAACTGAAATGTCTATGATGACATAATGACAAAAGGAATTGTTTGCTCTATTTTCAGAACTCAACAATTTCGCTGAGTTAAAATACAAGACTCCTATTAAACGGGAGCTGTTGAATGTTGCACATGACCATTTTTCCACATTCTTTAATACCAAGATCTATAGGAACTTTGAGAATATTGACATTAGACTGATAAGTACTTACACAGTGCATACAGACATCCAGTGGTTTTCACTGGAGCCATTAAACTCAGACATAAAGTAGGACACAGCAGACTTGTAATTAGAACTGAACAATACTTCATTATGATTTCATTATCTTTTGATCGTCATTTAATGGTAATACTTCTACAGCTAAGGGAAATGGCCTAAATTTGTCTCATGCTTCTGACATGACAAATTACATACATAGGAGAATGTCCAGGACATATACCTTAACATGCTCAAAACCGTATTCACCAAACAAGGACACTCCACCAGAGAAGTACATTGCATCATGGAATGGCCCACCCAAATATTCCAAGAGAATCTGCTTCAATCCAGAAACAAAACCGCCTCCAACTGCACACCCCTAATTGTCACCTACCACTCCACACTGGAATCCATCTGGGGTATCAAACAATTACGACGCATACTCAATGGTGACCCCATCCTGAAAGAAGTCTTTCCTTTCCCCTTTTCTGGCCTTCAAACAATGCCTCCCCACCACCCCACCCCCGCAATCTCGCCACACATCCCACAGACCAGACCCTACCAACTCAAAGTAGCACCAGACCCTGCCAAAACAAGAGATACAAAACCTGTAGACATAGCTGCTAAAATGATCAACACCTCCACAACACACCTTTCCAGATCCAGGGGTCCTACACATGCCTATCACAATATCTGGGGTACCTCATCCAGCGTACTAAATGCCCTGATAACACCCATGTGGGTGAAACCAGACAATCATTATCGTCAAATAAACTCACACAGGAAATGATATAAGACAAACACTCTATGGGTGAACACTTTTCACAAAGCAATCATTCTATTTCTGACCTATCAGTCTTCATCCTCAAAGGAAACCTGCACATCACCTTCAGAAAACGAACACGGGGGCTTAAATTAATCACTTTGCTAGATACTAAAAATCACCGTCTTAATGAAGACTCTGGATTTATGGCTTATGAGAACTATCTGTAACCCACACTTTTTATCCTACAACTACAGGCGTTGTAACAGGCCACTTATTCAAAGGTATCATTTTAGGTTATGTGCTGACTATTTGTGCAAAACTATCACTCGACCTTATATTTAGCTGTGACACTCCGAATGCCTTTCCCACCCACAAAGAAGAGCTCTGTGTAGATCAAAAGCTTATCTCTCTCACCAACAGAAGTTGGTCCAACAAAAGAGATTACTTCATCCACCTTGTCTCTCCAACATCCTGGGATTGACATGGCTCCAACAACCAACAACATATAAACTTACTCCTGGCTTTGGGTAGGACTGACTTTCAGCTGAAAGCGGTACAAAATCCCTGGGAGCCAAGCCACCCAGATGACACATTCAGACTTGGAGGATGTGAGCTGAGTCCCTGCTGGCCAAGTAGATGTAAGGCACTGAAAGTGGTAGTGGAGGATGGTGTGCACCTCAAGGCTAAGTAATAATGGCTGTGTGCATATATATGGATTGGGGGGAAGTCTGAAAAATGTGGGTGGTAAATGGTTGCTCCAGAATGGAAAGGAGACAGAGAGAACATAGGTGAGTTTTCAGGTCAAGGCAAAGTCTGACATGGCAATTCCGTTTTTTCATAGTTGGAAACTGAGAAATAGAGTTTCAAATGTTAAGTAAATTAAAGCAAATAAACAATTGTATACTCAAAACTCTTTAAAGCTGATATTTATAATATGTAGTATAAAAGATCCATGGATACAAAGGCCTACACACTGTGGCCACAAAGGAATTTGTAGTTTTAGTCAGAGAGAAGTATCATCCTTATGCTCCAACACAAAAATCACTAATATTTTAACTAAAGAAGAGTCTCCATTAGCCCTGTAGCCTTCAGGCTCATGACGTACATTTAAGAAGCTCAGAGATCCCATCTAGCAAACAGCAGACACACACACACACAACTGCCAGTACATATATTTATTTTTATTTGACATTAAAAAATGTCCATACTAAACTCTGAGCACACCAGCAATAATTGAGTGTGTAATTATCATCATTATTATTTATACTGCAAGACTGCCTAGGAACCCCAGGTATGCACCCCATTGTGCCAGGTGCTGTACAAAGAACAAAAATAAAAGCTGACTAGAAATACAGTGTAATTTTTGTTTTACAGTGAGGGTAATAAATCTTTGTAAGAAGTTACTTAGGATGTGACGGATTTTCCCTCGCTTGGAATCTTTGAATCAAGATAGGAAGTTGTGATAAAAGATATTCCCTAGGTCAGTCAGAATTTATGGGCCTGATGCAGGAACAGCTTGGTGGAACGTTGCAGGTCAGACTAGGTGAATATAATGGTAGCTTTTCTCAACTTAAAACTATTAATCCATGAAAAAAAGACAGCCCCTGGCCCAAAAAGCTCCCAGCAGCATAAATACAACTAAACTAACTCCACTTTCCAAGGGTCTTCAATAATCAAAAAATGGAGATCATCCCCTACAGCTAGCAGACAAGAAAAATGAATATTCCATTAACTGTATTATCTTTAAATAATTATATCATCATGCAAATGTAAATCATAAGGTTTACATTTTAAATTCCTGGAACTGAGTACTGGATGTTGGGGTTTTTGTAAGGAGGGAGTAATGAAATATAGTCATTATGCAAGCCACCAATAATACAGTAAAAGCTGTTTTATCTGGCATGTTGGGGGAATGGTGGGTGCCAGTAAGTAAAAAATGCTTCTACCTAGGAGCAGCCAGGATAGGTCGCCACTTGCGGGAAACATCTGAGGTGAGTGGCCCCTGGATCTGGGGCCCAAGCCCCTACTCGCACCCAAACTCCCTCCCAGAGCCCATGCTTCAGACCCCCTCCCATGCCCCAACTGCCTGCTGATCCCATGCCAACCAGACTATAAACTGGCATTTCGAGGAAGATCAGAAATGCTGGTTGGTGAAGTGCCAGGTAAAACAACTTTTACTGTACATCTTTTTAATTTTCTACATTCCCCATACCAGCTTTTTATGGTTCCACACAGCACAAATGAACATAAACTAAATGCATCAATTAATAATGGCCTGCAAGAAGAAAACCTTAAATTTCCACATTAAACATACAGCAATAAAACAATACAGTGCTTCAGTTCTATTGTGAGGGAAGCTATAGAAATAGCTTAGATAGATATACTTAGTCAAAATAAATGGGGGTGTACACTTCCTATCTATTCAGAAAGTATCTACAATAAAGTTAAGCTTTCCAAAATTAACCTGATATAGTGAAAGCCAAGATGCATTGATAGACACACCATAAAGCTCTGCAGAAGTCAATGAAGTTTCACAAGATTTTTGTCTGCAGTATTTGACCTCCAAGGGACTCAGTTCAGCAAAAGCAACATCCTCAGCTGCTTGTCCCTGGAGACTGCAAAGAGGTCCCTTCACAGACAGGGATAGAAAGGATTTGGTGGTTTTTTAAATTGAAAATGTTCTGTTTGCTCTCTCTCTGGTGGAATTTGACTAACGTAATTGTCATTTGTAGCTGTTGGGTTCCTGAGATTCATGTTGGGGAAGGCAACTGGTACCATACTCAGAGTACTCCAGGCACCTTAATTCAGAGGAAGATTCCTCCCCAACTGCTGTGGAGAATGAACATCATTTAGCCAGTATGAGAACAGGAACCCAAAGGAGAACATATTTTCTTAATAGTTGCTAAGTTTTATTCCTAATGACCTGGAAAAATAAGGAAAGAGCAAAGACAGGGCAAATATAATCAAACCTTATTTTGTGTATAGCAGAAAAATAATGAACTATAGCTACAGAACACCCTTTTATGGTATTACAGAGTTAATCTACTGTAAGAATAGGCCACAAATAAAGCAAGTATCTGTCACTCTCATGCCTCCTTCAAGCACAAGCACAATCGTCAGCAGGAGAGCTTCATCTTACCTTCTGAGAACAAAGTATCAACACGGCAGGATTAGCAAGATAAATATTAGGAGTGCTTGCTAAAACTGGGCAGTTTTTTTCAGTGAAGAGTAAATTTGCCCAAAATTGCATTTTTCAGCACATCAAAACTATTTGCAGATTTGACATGAAGTCACCAAACCGTTACAGCCAAAAAAATATTTTTTTCACAAGACTGTGGTGCAATTAATGAAACAGCCCGAGGAGATGGAGCCACCACCTCTCTTAGAACCTTTAGCCCAATAGTTAGGGCACTAAGCTGGGATGTGGGAGACACTCATTCAATTCTCCCCTCTGTCTGATATGGAGAACAGATTTAAAGAGGGCCTATGGAATATTCTGGGGACGGGAGGGGGTGTCTCCTGTTGAAGCTGTTCCACTCTGTATAAATTAATTAATTAATAGTCACTGGAGCAGAGACTTGACCTTGGGTATCTCACCTCTCATATGAATGCCAGAACACCAGGCTAGAGAGTCATTTTCATGCCCTCTCTGGCCCAATGACTATTCAAGTATTTTGTACAAAGTGGAACAGCTTCAGCTGGAGTCCAGTCCCAGAGTATCCTACAGCTTTGTGGTTAGGGCACTCACTATGTTCAAATCCCTTCTCCATATCAGGCAGATTTAATGGCTTATAAGGCAGTGTGTGATGGCACCATCTCCTCCTCCTCCTAACTCCTTTAAAAACTCCCTGAAGCAAAACGTTTCAGGTGGAACAAAATGTCTTATTTCAATTGAAACTGGGTTTTTTTTTCAAATTAGCAGAACTTTCAAACATGGTTCAACCCAAAGCACTCCCTGCCACCCCCATTGCTAGCAAATGGAAAAGTCAACTATTCACCCAGCTCTAGTCCTGGCCATCTCTTTCACAAGATAAATACAGGATCCCCTAGTGACCCAAAAGTGCTATGGCCTGAATTTGAACTTGAGATCTTCTCTGGTGACACATCTGGTCCTAACGTCCCTCAGGGAGAACCGTACATTCCAGGCATTTGGCTATTTCTCTTCCACTGCTGACAGCCAAAGAAAAGTTGTAAAGAGATTAGGGACGAGCTTAAAATATTTAATCGACTGATTAAGTGAGAAAGAATACTTCCATGTTCTACTTCCAACAGTCTACAGTTATTTTTATGACATAAGCAATTTTATTCTTTTAATTCCAGATGAAGCATTAGGATTATCCTCTCTTACTAGTTCTGATACAACACATACTTATTCAATGACGTTTCTGAAATGTTTTGTTTTAATTTAAATTTTCCTCTTTAAAACAAGGAAGACAACAGGCTGAAGATGTAATAAACCTGTGTGACCCCCTGAAGTCGAGTATCTAAATCTAAGTCCATAAATGGAGCAGGGGGAGATAGATATTTAAAATAAAGACTTCATGGTTTATGAAAGGAGAACATGTTCTCGCTATCTGGGGCTGCAACTTAATTTAGCCTGTGAGGTTCTATATTTTATTTTGTAATATGCTTCCCAAGCTTTCTGTTGAACCAGTCATTCTCCTACAAAGCAGGCTCAGCAATCTCCCCAGGCCTACACAGTCATATTATATATATATATACACACACACACACATATATATATACACATATACACACATATATATACACACACACACATATATACACACGTATAAACACACATATATACTGTGACGGAGTCAGACCAGAAGGATATAGGAGAGTGCTGGAAGGCAGGTACATTAGTCTCAGGGTGTGCAGGTCCCTGTTCCCTGGATAGCCAAACAAGGGCTACTCCAGGCCAGTCAAGACACCTGGGGCCAATTAAGAACCTTCTAGAAAGGAGTAGAAACAGCTAGCCTAATTGGGACACCTGAAGCCAATCAGGGACTGGCTGAATCCAGATAAAAACCTCCCAGTTAGTCAGGTGGGCTGTGGGTGTCAGGAGCTGTGGAAGGAAGTTATGCTGTTGGTGAGACTGAGTGGTGGACAACTTATCATACAGAAGGAAGGAGGCCCTGAGGTAGGGGTGAAGTGGAGTTTGAAGAAGCGGGGACTGCTGTGGGGAAGTAGCCCAGGGAAATTGTATTGTGTTTTGTGGATAAAAGGTCAGCCATCTTAGCTGATACTATTAGGGTCCCTGGGCTGGAGCCCAGAGTAGAGGGCAGGCCTGGGCTCCCCCATTTCTGCCTCCCCTAATTAGTCTCTGAGATTGGGAGACAATAGAGACTGTGCCAGGAAGGATAGCTTCTCCTCACTGGTTTGTGATGAAAATGGCTCAATAGACTGTGACCTTGTCTCCAGAGAGAGAAGGGCTCCATGGAGGGTCACAGTGAGCTGCTGAGGCTAGTAAAAATCCACCAGGAAACGCAGGATCCACGAAGATAAGGACAGAGCTTTGTCACAATACACACACACACACATATATACACACATACATATATATATACACACACACACATATACACACACACACACATACACATATATATATATACACACACACACAGCCTCCAAGGCTCTGTCCTGCATTTTCAAACACTAAGTGCACATGGTTTCTGTGACAGTCACTTACCCTCATCAAAGGGCAAGATTTTTCTTGAAATGCTGTCATTTGCAATTAACAAGACCACAGTGATGGAACTCGCCTCAGGGAAACATTTAAACTCCTTTGAATCCTCAGAATGGATCCTGACAGGCTCACAGGGCACACTCCACTTCCTGACCCACACAATGCCTTATGGAGTTGAACAGTCGGAAGGGATAGTTCTGTGCAGATGTTGAATGGTAGTGCAGGCAGTCTGTTCAAAGGAAGTACTTTGTTTAAAGCTACACGTGAGTAAAGTATATACTAGGAATACTTGTGTATCTGTAATTATATGAACATCTTTTAATTTCTCCCTTGCAAGGGAAATAACCAACTGATTTAAGGTCAAAGGTTCCTGACCACTCTGTAGTGCTGACAATATCCTTGTGAAAAAGGCTTAAAAATCAGGCAAACAATGAAGAGAAAAGTGCAAGTCATTAAAGAATATTTATGGCTTTTGGCAGGTAAGGGTACTGAAATGTCAGGGTTTAAACAGAGACCTAGTGTGGTATACCATATAGTGCCCAAAACAACAACAGCAAAAAAGGAGATTCTACTCATTATCCAGTTTGTTAAACACAGCTGTTACATGAGGGTTTATATTATAATTGATTTTCTACCAAGCAAAACCAATATGTTCTGTTTTCAGGGTTGTAGTGAAATATACCAAGAATATCCTATTTTTATTTTACATGTTGAACTAAGCTCACATTCCTGGCATCTTGAATTTTACTGCTCTATAGTAGACAAAATTGTTTAGATGCCACATGATTCTTTTGGCAAACCTTGTTGGATCCCCATTGTAGTTTATGATAAAAAAAAAAACACAAATCTTTTATGCTCCAGATGGGACAATAGGCTAAAACGCCCATGCTTGTAAGCCACGACTGGCATACGAAAACAGATGTTCTCAAAACAAAACATCTTACTTATTACTTAGCCAAGCACTAAGTGACGCATATTTGATGAAGTTGTGTCTATGGGGATGGTAAGCACTGCTTAAATAATAAGTGCTAGAACCATGGCAATTTTGCAAATAACAAATCCATCAGCTATCATACTAGCAATGGCATCACAGCTCAGGCAACACACCCAATACTATGCCCCCAGGCATACATGTATCATGTCTGCCATCCACCAGGCACTGAAAATTCAGAGTGGATGTCATGCCCCTACTCCCTACACATTCACACATTATCTATATCCATGTCAACTATGACAGTAATGCTGTGCAATACTCTTCTGCCTCTCCATACCAGCAAATGCCTCTGTAGAGCTACAGATCAGTAAATCAAGAAGTCTAGATCAGGAAATGGAGAGTTTTTTCTTTTAAACTCTGAGTAGTTGTTTTGAGCCAATATGTCAGACTTGTAAGCGTGAGCATCTCAGCCCACAGCAGCTTGAAATGTGTGGTGCTGTGAAAGGCAGCCTCTTCAGTCAACAGTTGGTTCATGTGTGTCAGTTTTAACAAAAATTTGTCAACAGCAAAAAAAAAGGTATGTTCAAAAAGGGCCATTATTCATAGAACAATACAAAAAACTACCTGTGAGATTTCCCCCTCCACCTTATCCCGCTCAGAAAAGGACTGAAAGACCAGATACCTCATCTCAGAGTCAATTTAAAATAAACAAAACTGCTAAAGCTAGGGAGCATGAGTATCCTTATCTTAGTGTAACTAGGCATCCAGAAGCTCTTCTCCACCCACATCCTAAATTCCCAAGTGAAATCCCAGAGGCCCAGCCCGCACCCTATGCTCCTCAAATAAAAAAAATTGAGAGACATGCAGTACTGTATCATCCATCTACCCTGTGATCCCCAAGAAGAAATCAGCTACAACATGGAGGTAACTACTGGGGAAAATTTCATGGTTAATCTGCTATATGTAATTTTTTTAGAAGCTAAATCTACTAGGCATGAGAGATTTATCAATTCTTCTGTCAGATTAAAATAGGAACTCCACAGCAGATTCATAAAATTAAGGATAACAATTTCTGAAGTATATTCAGATACACAACAGGGTTGCTAACAGCTTCAAATTTTACAGGATTTCTTATTATTAATCCTAAAATAAATTTTAGGGCATGTGACACATTGTGTTGTGGTGTAACAGCATGATAGCGTATCACGAGGAGTTGATTTAATTTTGTAACACTACAATAGATATGTGATTAATGTAGCAGAGAAACAGATGAAGATGGCAACCATCAATTGGTTCATAGCCACCTATTCTCCAGTATATTTTACATAAAATGATAGGCATAGTCACTTACAAAATTGCCAGTGCACCCTTGGGTATCTGTCATTATCTAAGAAAATGAGGTAAGACCAAAAATTAATAGATCATTATACCTACTTTCAAAATAACTGACATAATGTATGTCAGATACATTATTTGGTGCTATTTTATACTACCACACAACCTGGTACCATTCACTTAAGTATCTGAAAGATGCTAATCTAATGGAATTCAAGAAAAAAGTGTAATAATTACAGTAAAAAAACCTAGTAAAGATGAATATGCTAAAACATTCATCCCTGAGGGAAGCAGTAACTTGTCTGTCCACAAGTTCTAATGTAACTTTAAGTATCTAAATTGAGGCGTAATATCAGACTTTTAGGGCAATCGCACTTTACATATGCTAACTGTGGAAACAATGCATATTCCTTCACATGTGAGCTACATGCACTTCACAGAGAAAGAGGAAAACATGCTATTTTAATTAAAGTTTTCTTCTCTAGCTTTTTTATTGATATTTACTCTTCTGACAAAGCATTTTCAGAAAGATGTGATACACTGGGAAAACATGAAATTTTGTACTTCTGAGACAAACTAAATTTGCAGGCTCTTAAACATTATCATTTGGGACACTTAAAAGTTCAAAACTCGTTCCTGCGGGTCAGTATGTCTGACTCCGATGGGCCACACAGAGCCAGACACGCTACTCTGAGCAGCGTGGGGTAAGAGGGCCAAAGACTTGGACAAGGGGCAGGGAGTCCCAGGGGCCGGTCAGCAGGGGACAGGGATCAGGGTGGATGGGGGTGGGGATTCTGGGGAAGTGGGGGAGGAAGTTCTGGCGGGGGGGTTGGATAGGCATGGTAGTCCTGGGGGTATGCCAGTGGGCGGGAGTGTGGATAGGGGTTAGGGCAGTTGCAGGACAAGAAGCAGGGAGTTTAGATAGGGGGTGGAGTTTTGATGGGGTGGTTAGAGGTGGGTGGGGTCTCTGGAGGGGGCGGTCAAGATACAAGGAGCAGGGGGTTGCACGGGTTGGGCATTCTAAGGGAGGCAGTCAAGAGGCAGAAAGTGGGTGGAGATCAGATAGAGGGTGGGGCCAGGCTGTTTGGGGAGGCACAGCCTTCGCTACCTGATCCTCCGTACAATTTTGCAACCTCGATGTGGCCCTCGGGCCAAAAAGCTTCCCCACGCCTGAGCTAGTCCATCCTGGTTAGAAAATGAGCCTGTTAATGAAGTAAATTAATTTGCTGGATTTGATATAGTTTAGGTAAAACAGGAAATGCAGATACTGGGCCAGCTTCTTAACTGGTATAGACAGTCATTGCTCCATTTACTTCAACTGAGATATGATGATTTATACAAATTAAAGATCTGTCCTGATACATTATTTCTATCATATTTTATATCCAGATCTTAAGGACAATAACATTCTGACTGGAACACAGTTCTAGGACAAAATGGCAGTTCATGCCTTCTTTTAAGGCGCAGAGCCGTATAAATCCTGTCCTTTAGCGGCAGCCTACTGTTACAGGAAAGGATGGCAAAGTGTAGCAATTTATTGATTTCTCTAATGCAACGAGGCATGGAGGAATCCTTTTCACAGTTTTCTTATTCAACACTCCATAGCTAAGAAATCAGTGGGAGTGTGTGCATGTGCGTGCACACACACTATACAGTCAACACATAGCCAATCTTACGCTCCAGTATTGCTAAGAAACAGTAACAGTCTGTGAAAGCATTCTGAATATTGGCATGCATGTGAGCATCCCATGCAACCCACTCTGTTTCTAGATTACCACATCCAATAAAGCCTGAACTCATTTTTTTTAAATAGACTAAGTTTTTTAGTCAGCGAGGTTGGCAGTAACAGATGGGTACATTCCCATTCAGGGCTAATCATCAGCTTTGAACAAAAACATGGTCTTGTAGGTGAACTGGGTATTCGTGAAGCCCATATAGGGAAATGGACTAATTCTAAATCTTCAGATATAACAAACAAATACATCACGTGCACAGTAATCTCTTTATTAGCTCAGTCATGTCTAACTATGCAAACAGATCTGAAAACCACTTGTGGGGAGCATGAAGAGAGGAGGGAGATATTTTTTCCCCCTAGACTGCAATTGTTACATTGGAAGTATAGAAGTTCAAAATCAGAGGATGAAGAATGCAGTAGATGTAAAATATCTTAAACTACATGGAGATTAAAATGCATTTGAGACAAGAGATTTGGATCAGGGGACTGGATTTGGGTTCTATGCCTTGCTCTGCTAAAAACTGCATGACCCAGACAATCAGCTTAACTTACGTGTTCTTCACTTTTCCATGTTATAAAATGGGGATAACATCGTTTTCTGTTCTGGACTCCTCCGTTCCAGAAAACGCAGACAAATTGGAGAGAGTTTAAAGAAGGGTAAGAAAAATAATAAGAGGTTGAATGGTTTCAACTGTACATAAAGACTGAAAGCTGTATAATCAAACATTCAAAACTGCCATGTGCCACTTGGAAGAAGTTATATTAAATCCAGTGTTAGCTACACTTACAAGCACAAATATTATAAATACTACAATCATTAGGCATTTTAAACGTTGAAATCTATACTGTGGTCAACCAAAGATTAATGGAGTCAGATGAAGCATGATAACTGTTTACAATTTTTGACTAGTGTAAAACACTGAGAATCAAGAGATATTAATTAGGTGTCACCAGCTTATTCAAATCCAATTGAAGTCTTTTTCCTTTTTCCTTCCTTCCCAGAGTTTAAGTCTTTAAAGGGAAGCAGGCACCACCGGTACCCAAATTCCTCCCGGTTCAGTACCTTCTTTTCCAAGCATCTGTCATGTTTTCCAATACTGTGCTTCTGGGCTCTGCCCTAGCCTTCCTGAGTTACTTGTCAATTTCCACATATCCAATTTTTATAGGGTTGCCAATTTTGGTTAAACGTATTTCTAAAGGTTTCATCAAAATCACATAATCTTTCATTCAAGAATAATTTGAATTCCTGGAGACTCCAGGACAATCTTGGAGGGTTGGCAACCCTACATTTTTACCAGCTCTCATTTTCAGCAACAGAACACCATTCCTGAAGTTGACTCTAGCCCTGCCCACTCTGAAATGAGCTGGATCTGCCTTATATAGACCCTAGACCACTTCCACTCCTAGCAGTCTCTGGGTACATCTACACTGAAATTAGACACCCATGGCTGGCCTATGGATGCTCAGGCTAGAGGCGCTATTTAATTGCAGTGTATACATTCCGGCTGGAGCCCAAGGTCTGGAACACTCCCACCCAGCAGGGTTCTAGAGACTGAGCTCCAGCCCAAGCCCAAATCTACATTCCAATTATACAGCCCCAGAGCCCGAGCCCCACGTGCCTGAGTCAGCTGGTACGGGCCAGTCATGGGTTTTTAAATTGCAGTGAAGACATACAATCTGAGAGCGTGGTGGTTGATTTGAGCCTGTCAGACCATTTACAGCTGACTGGGTTTGCTGTTGTTGTTAACCCTCTCACCTTCTCACTCCCCAGAATGTGACTGTTCACTGTGTCATGTTAAGCTAGTACAAGGGAGTAAGCTTAAAGATACACAGTTTTTCATGATACTCAAGAGTGAAGGGACATGTTTATAAGTAGATGAGGCCCCAGGGCTACTGTCATTTAAAACTCAATTGAAAAATGAACTAGAAAATATGCTGGACTAGACTAGAACAAACACTACCTGAAGTTTTAGATGACTAGATAATAGATCTTCCATCTCTAATCTGAAATATTATAGTGTCTATGAAAACTATGTGATGCATTTGGCAGTTATCTCTGATATCACTTATGATCCTAGCAAATGTGCCAAACTCTCCACAAACATCTTTCCAGTCACCTAAAGGAAATGAATCTTAAAATGTTTTGCTCTAACCAAGAGCGCTATCCCACATTTTAAACCGTTTTTGCCATCATTTAGTCTTCAGAATTTTAAAACATGCCAGACGGCACCATTTCTTTCCATTCCCTTTCTATCTGTAAAAGAATAGTCAGAATGAGTCACCGTAGAAATATACATCACCCTTCTTTAACGTTCTTTACTGATATCTTCAATAATTATCTCGCAATTTTAAAAAATACACGCATTAGCAAAATACATGTTTATTCCCAAACTCACCCCAGTTCAACTGACCTTTCAGCAGACACGCTTCCTCCAGATTTTAAGCTTCGTAACTCCTCTTTTACATTGTCAATTATGTGTCAGAATTCAAAGCAGTAGACTTCTAAAGAAAGATGTCCCCTAGGAAGATTACAGGTCAATCCTCTGGCTCTCTGCACAGAGCCTAATTCAGAACTAAAACTTCAGTTAGGTACTGAAGACATTTTCATTTTGACAAGCTTGTATGCCTACCAGTTGAGAACTGCAGAAAGAAATTAAGTGGCTTCAGATCTTTTGGTATTTATAGTCATTACTCTGAACTTAATAAAATGGCACTGTGCATCCTGGTGAGTATCATTAATGGTCACTGAGGTGAATTTTATTAATGCCATAACAAAGCTGATGGGATTGTGGAATTTTTCACACTGACCAGTAAGTGTTTCTGTCATTGCCTGCCTTGTAATTTCAGGTGCCTTAATGATATGCTGCTATGGCTCAGAGCCTTGATAACAACAGCCATCTCGCAAGAATAGAGTCTCATCCTGTCTGCCACCAGCCTACCTTGCAGGATGACCTCAACAGCCCTTCCAGTCCCAAGTTTCCCCAAATCCATCTACACCAAGTTCTTAACTACAAGACACATGGACTTTCCAACTCTGGTTCATCAGCCCCGAAGGAATGTAATCGGCCCCCTATTATCAGTTTGATACATACAACAGAGCAAGTGGGTAGGAAAAAGGATGGAAATTAATATTTGCCACAAAGGGTTGGACACAATTACTAAAGAAAAATATCCAAGCTGTAAAAAAAAGTGTTAAAATGTGTAGTGCATTGTATTTTTAAAAATAAGAAGAGTTTAATTTTTCAAATACACACATTGCTGCTGCTGCTAAGATCCTCTGCTCCCTTTACAGGAGCACCAATATGCAATTTTAAGTGTTTCCTATCCATTCACTCTTTTTTACTGAACTGCTTTCGTTATGTTTATTACTTGTATTCTACTAGATGCTCCAGGCCCCAAATTAAATTGGGACACACATGCTGGTGAGAGCTGAATAGACGTATATAGTCCCTACTCTGAAGAGCTCACAATCTAAATATACAAGACAAAAGGTAGGAGAAGGAAAACCATTATTATCCTCATTTTACTGCTGAGGAACTGTACCACAGAGAGATTAAGTACTTTATCCAATACCACACAGACAGCGTGCTGCAAGGCAAAGAACTGAACCAAGATACCTGAATCCTAAGGCAACGCCTTAACTACCAGGCCACTCTTTTTTTCCATGGATGTGTTAAACCTGACATTTGTTACCACAAGACAGGTTGTTACATAGGCAATTTAAAATTTGTACCTGTATTTATCTGTTCTCACATGCAAACAGATGTGCCACCGCATCTGGGTTCAAATATGGTAGAACCAAGATTACCAGAACTGCTTCCATTAGTGGAACAGGTTCAGTTCAGATACTCAGCAGTTTGCTAGAGTGGGAGTTTTCAGGATTCAAACCTATAGCAATCCTAAATTACAGGAGTTCAGCTGCACACTGAAGGAGCCTTTAGAAAACTCAATTTTATGAGGCTTAAATGCTCAGGCGAACTCAAGACTCCCACTTTCCCACATTCATCTATACTTGTATTTCAGTAAACAGGCAAACCTTGACTATCGATATCACCTTAAAATACCATCAATTTAAAAAAATAAAAACAGTCTCAAGATACTAAACATACCCAAGTCACTCCCCGATTTTTGTGGTTTTATGTTCACATTTTCCTGTCCCCGTCAAACATTTTACTCTCTGATGTTGGCGTATGGAAAAAACCCACACAAACAGAGATAACTGGCTGATTGTACAGGGGTAAAGTGATTATCCACAAAGTGCTGTAAATGAACAAAGTAAACAAATGGAAAACAGAAGTATTTTTCTCTGAATTCTTTCAATTATAGTAATTTTAATGTTACTTGTAACAAGAGCAAGCATAAAATTTGCAGATAGAAGTTTATTTTTCATTTCACAACATTCCTTTGATTGTCATTGGTTTTTTTTCCTCTTAAGTGAGGTTATATTTTTACAATTATGCTTTTTGGGGGCCGGGGAGGGAATATATTATTAGGAGCTTTCTTTTAAGCTCTACCACTGCTGTATTTAAACTCTGTCCCTGGTCTTTATGCACTACTGTGCATATGTTCAGGTGCAGAGATGCTGAAAAAAAACCATTCTTCTTTAGAGTTATATTGTCCCTTTGATGTACATGCACGCAACTCCTCAATATTCAGAGAAATTATGCATTTGCATTAGAAAAAAATTTCCTTCATTTGCAAGGGGCAACAATATACCTTCTTGCAAAAGCATAAAATCAGTACTGATAAAGTTTCCAAATGACACAAAAATTGGCGTACGTTAAGTAATGAAGGACAGATCACTGATACAGAGTAATCGGGATCAGTGGCTAAGTTTGGCACAAGCAAACAGAATGTATTTTAATATGGATAAATGTAAATGTATTCATCTAGGAACAAAAAATCTAGACCATACTTACAAAATGGGAGACTCTATCCTGGGAAGCAATGACTCTGAAAAAGATTTTTAGGTGATTGGGTGGATAATCAGATGAGCAAGAGCTCCCAGTACAATGCTGTGGCCAAAAAGGCTAATGTGATCTTTCATATATAAACAGGGCAATCTTAAGTGGTAGTAGAGAGGTGTATTTGGCATTGGTTAGATCTCTGCTGGAGTACTGCATGCACTTATGGTGTCCACAGTTCAAGAAGATACAACTCATAATCAATAGAAATGGTTCGATTATTTGTAAGGTGGAGAAAAAAATTCAGTCTCCTTTGAATAAGAAACTTGAGGTCTCACAGGTTAATCCACGCCAACTGAGAAGTCTGTAAGAATAAAAATGGGAAAGACTGAATTTATTTAGAATGGTTTTCTCTTCTGGGTGTTTTGTTTTGTTTTGGGCGGGGGAGGGGGGTTTCAGAATACTGACCACAGAAGGGAAACAAGAAAACCCACTGGAAATGGCATATAACCAGTTTACAACCACAACATTGTTTACTCCTTGGACAGCCTCCTTTTTAACCAATAAATCACACACACACACACAGGCTATCTAAATCATTAAGACCTGTTTTGTTTCACAACTCACTGACTTCACTAACAAAGAGTGATAGCTCTTCTCATAGCTAAGGACAGTGAGGGCTCCTGCATCAGCATAAGGTAACTTACATAACACGCTTACTTAGTTTTATTGTGATACAATTACTAATGTTAGTGCTGTCAAGCAGTTTTAGCCATCCCAGGTGACAATAGTATACCGGGTTAATCCCCTTTAGGAAAAAAACAGTACTTTGTGGAATACATATACAATAGTTCAGTACCATAAGACCAGAACACCTGAAAGCTTTATGTGCTCCCCACAGGGAACTGTGTCCTCCTTACCTAGCAATTAATGGAAAACCCAACCATTGGGACTCCTCCTGGTTTAAAGGATAAGGCATAGGAGCACCAAGAAAACATCTGCTCTCCGTTCCACCATTCTCAGAAGACCTGCTAAAATACCCACACAAAAAAATTGTGGGTTATGGGTTATGTTTGGATTAAAAACATTTACAATCTGTATTGACCCTCCATAGCTGCTTCTGAGCACCTATAGGAAAACCTAGCTACTGGTAAAATAGATCATACCAGAAGTGCACCAGTGAATTGCCAGAAAGAAGCAGCTATCCACATGAGAGTCTACTCCATCCACTGATCTAAACGGTACCTTTCTCATGGATCACCCCAGGCTATGTGATATTGTGAAGGCTCACCACCCCCATATTCCACTGCTACCCACAACCCCTCTCCCTTAAGGAGTGGCTTTGCAAGCATAACTCCACTTTGTAGTTTCCCAGCCCCCAGAACTCTAGACTGAACCTCTAGAATTATTGGAATACAATGATAATGGATACCAGTGCCGTCTGATACCATTTCACTGCATGCTCGAAGTCAGTGGTTCAGGCAGAATGGATTAGAAACTCATGCTGAGGCCAATATGGAGGCTTCTGAGTGGGGTGATCTGGACAAGCAATTTGCTGGCCCAATGACAAGCCACTGCCGAACTCAGAGACCAAGAGACTGGTTTCAGTTTTGAGCTTTTGAGGCTGGGAGCTGAGTGAAGTGGAACAAGCTCACGGAGTCTTGGACGAATTCCCACTTCCAACAATGTCATACACAGCTTGATCTGGTGTAAGTTTGCCTAGTCTTGGAGTAGCTGACAAAATTGTGTGCTAGGCCTGTGTTTCTCCAACACTGAGAATGCAAGTGAAAGTCAACACCAGTGACAGAAGCTGCCTTTTCTATTTTTACAATTCTCTTCTCTCTTCCTTTTGAGTGGGTTTGTCTTGTTTGGTCTTCTAGGAAACGGGACCAGACTAACCACTCCAGCTCATCTTAACTAAATTCTTCTCATTTCTCCAAAAAGGACACTTACTACCATCTAAAAAAAAGTCAAACAAGGGTGTGTTTTTCCTTCTAAAAATCCTTTCCAGTAAAAGGGAGAGGGAACAAGAGATGTTTGTAAATAAATGCCTTATTTAATACTATACATTTCAAATGTTTCAATTGTTTTTCCTTCTTTTCTGTATCTTTAATAACAGGTTATATGGATTTTTAATGGCATGTTTGCCATGGTACTAAACAGGATGAAATCTTTGTTACTACCCAAACTTGTTCAAAATCATTTACTGTTGGAGAGTGACTGGGTTATGTTAACACCTTTGGCCTATATATTCCATCTAAATTAATACTCCAGGAATAACCTTGGTAGAAACACCAGAAAGCGCAAACAGAAAACCCAACCCATGTGAGGGGAGGAAAGAAACCACTCCAAGTAGCAAATGCCAGGGAAGAGGCTTATGCTGCAGTTCGAAGGAGGCGCTTCACAAGAAACTGCAGAGTCATCTTCAGAATTTTGCTCCTTCTGGCTATATCCTGAAGGGCGAACAGGCCTTTAATTTTTGACGCACAAGAAAAGGATTTGTGTTCAGTACAGAAAAGCTCTTTAAGGACACGACTTTGAAGCAAATATCAAAGATAAATAGTTGCATCTTATCTTAGAACACAGATAAACCAGGAGTGAGGTTCTCAGGAGCGTGGATGGAGCTTATCATGAAAATTGCAATTTAGTGCTCCATTTGGAGCTGCCAGGAAGTTATGGTTCAGAAGCACAAAAAGATATCTTCAAATAGGGACACTGTTTAATTTTTTAGTGAGTGAAGACATCAATAAATAAACTACATGGCTGCAACTTACATTTTGGTTTAAATCAAAGCAGCTATTTTTTATTTCACTTTTTTAAAAAACCAGCTATTCCGAAGGCTTGAGAACAGCCTGCTTCTCATAGACCAGCTCTACAGACTCATGTGTCACAAATACTGCTTCCCAAACAAAATTCAATGAATCTATAAAGCACGCCACATCCTCCTTCTGAAATCTAATTTGATTATTAACTTGCACTTGGCCTGAGGTCTTAAAAAAATCAAAATATATTTTCTTTTGTCGCTCTTGCTCTCAATGCAGCATTTTCATATGAATTCCTGTTTGGTCTTCTCTCCAACCCTAACTGCTCTTCTCCATACACACCCCCTCTCCTGTTAATAAAACAGGCTACTTCGTTTTAAGATCAATTTGTACTTCAGTCAATGACCTGACAACCCCCTAAAAAGCAAAGAAAGAATGACTTTGCTATATTTTGTTAATTATGTCTCCTATGTACTATCATTAAAGAGTAACCTGCAGCAGTACAACTTTGGCTGACTATTATGCTATTCCTTTGGGTAAACAAAATACTAGATTCATTTATGAATAGAGGTTTCTTCAGTAGTTATTACTTATAACAAGGGACAACAACAGACTAATCACCACCACTCTTGTTTCAGAGAAGAGTTCTTTATAGCGTGTTAATCTTTACATTCTTTGGCATCATTGTTCTCATACAAAAACAACAAGGATTCCTTGCGGCATCTTAGATACTAACAAATTTATTTGGGTATAAGCTTTGGTGAGCTAAAACCCACTTCATCAGATGCATGGAATGGAAAATACAGGAGAAAGATATATATACACACTACATGAAAAGATGGGAGTTGCCTTGCCAACTGGGGAGTCAGTTACTTTAAATTTGTTAAACAAATTAGCTAAATTTGTTAGTCTCTAAGGTACCACAAGGACTCCTTGTTGTTTTTGCTGATACAGACTAACATGGCTACCAATCTGAAACCTGTTTTTATACATTATATCTGACTTTGTCACGTATATTTCAGTGCCTCCGATTTTGCTGAATGCTCAGTTATGATTTTAAGTACATTCTAATTAGTTGGGATGAAAACAATGTGAAATAGGGATGTGTGTGCTTATAACACTGTTTAAATCCTTCTAAATACATGTATTTCACTATCATTAGTAACATGGCTCTACAGTAGCCATACTCACTGAATGGTTACCAAATTTAGTTTATAGTGGCCATATTTTGCCCACTCCTGGCCTAGGGTCTGTTACCAATTAATTAGAGGAGGACACAATAACATTTCCTATTATTAAGTTTGCCTAACACTTCCCATTATAAGATCTGTTTTCAGTTGCTTAGAAGTTTGCCAGACTTCAGCCATTTACACTGAAATTTTCTATGCCACATAAAAGAAATGCAGGTATCTGCCTCAGGCTGATTTTATGGCAAATTTTAGCCAAAATGGTGCAATTTCCAAGATCAAGACTAGGGAAAAATAAGTTTTTCCCATGTCAAACTCTGGATACATTTTCTTCCTAAACCTCTAATGTCCCCATTCTTTGCAGCAGGAACTTGCAATTTGACAAGTGGTGGCCTTTGTGTCAGGGATGTGTTTTTTCGTATTCCCTATGAAAATCCACTCAAAATTGGCTAAGTTATAAGTCTTTGAAAACACCCTTACTTAGCACATTCTCAGTAAAGACTTGTTAGATTTTAACAGTTAAATTCTCAAAGAGTCCATCTTCACTAAGCATGCTTCAATTCAAAGATGAGCAGGACTTTCCCTGCCAGGGTTGGGGAGAGAGATCGGATGAGGAAGAGTCTGAATTCCATTAGACTGGAATAAGAAGCCTAAGAACTGGAGACTGGAACCAGCTAGATGAGAAGACTAAGACTGGGATGAGGAGCCAGGGTAGGAAAGAGAGAACTGAGACAGGAACAAGTTGGAGGGGATGGAATAAACTCGGGGGAGAACAGACAAACGGGTCAGTGCCCACTAGAGCACACTCCCCTTCAGCTCCTGGAATGAAACCCACAATTCCTGAGTTTCACCATTCCTTTGCAGTCAGCAAGTATCTGACAGCAAACTGCCTATTTCTTTCTAATGCTGGTCCACAATAGAGGATAACAACCTACTATTTGCAGTCAGTTATGCCATTATCTCAAGTGGCAGAGATGTAGAATACAGTGGATCTAAAGGAAATGATGACCCATGTGGGTGGCAACGTGACACCATATCATGTAATTCTCTATTTTTTCAGGTTGCTCTTTTAAAAACCTAAAACAAATACACACAAATAAAGCCCCTATATTAAAAGAAAGTTAAGGTTGCAAAAACAAGCACTCAAAAATTAGGAAAATACAAGAATTAAAGTTGCCTATGCCACTTGCTGAGATTCAGAAATGATTAGCCTCTGTGCTGACAGATTCTCAACAATAAGAGACAAATCCATCTTTTCTACCAAGGTTTCAACCAGTTTTGTTCACTAGAAGTTGTAGGGGTGGTTTGATTATATGCAGTAATTTAGATCCATGCCTCTTTTGGCTGGTCTAGGCAGTGAAACATTAGGTCTGTGAGTGGTGGAGACCGTCAATTCTTTCTTTAGGAGAACAAGATGACAGTAAGCTAATTTTTAAGAGGGAATGTTTTCCTATGATGGACCCTCTCAGCAGATCTCTACCACATGAGCACAAGGGAAAACGAGAGTTAAGAACAAACTTTTAGCACTCATAGTAATTTTCCTGGTCTTTGCAGGTTAAGTGAGAACTCTGTTTATTTTAATGTCATTTTATATAACTAGATAAATGAGTCCCTTGTGGGTCTGCTTTATAGTTTGGGTAAATCAAAGGGCAGCCAGCGCACTAAGTCAATTTCACTTCTCTTTTATATTTGCTAAGATTAGGTACATAGGCACCAACTCTAGGGGTGCTCCGGGGTTGCAGCACCCACAGGGAAAAATTGGTGGATGCTCTGTACCCACCGACAGCTCCCTGCCCTGCTCCAACCCAGCTCACCTCAGCTCAGCCTCCACCTCCTCCCCTAAGCAAACCACTGCATCCTGCTTCTCCTCTGTCCCTCCCAGCACTTGCACTGTGAAACAGCTGTTTCGCACAGCAAGCCTGGGAGGGAGGAGGGGGAACATGGCGCGCTCGGGGGAGGAAGTGGGGCCGGGGATGTGGGGAGGGGTCGTGGAGTTTGGGCGGAGAATTTGGGGCAGGGGTGGAGTTGGGGCAGGGGCAGACACAGGACCATGGGCAGGGGGGGGGCAGGTTCAAATCACCCACTGGCGCCGAGAAAAGTTGGCGCCAGAGGTCAGGTTTATCAGGCACCCAACAACGAATAAGCAGGAGACAGCTAAGCCTTCCTTTGCCATGTACTCATTTTCTAAGCACATGGAAACAGGCCTCCTTACTTTTCAGAATGCAACACCTTCAATTATTTCTATCCCAGGTGAAAAATCCCATGGCTAGCTAGTGTGTCCACTTTACGCTTCCTCTTTGCTCTTACCTGCAACTCTAAAAAAGGCAAAGATCATGGTGATGAATGTCATCCAAGGGATACATTCAGAACTGCGATATCATAATCATAACATTTGGATTAACGAAGTGAATAACTCCTTTTAAAACAGCAGAGATTCACTGTGCTAATACAGTGAAGTGTATTACAGCTAGTTGAATTACCTATGTTGTCAATCACACCACTAAGCTCTCCAGAACATTACAATTTAATTTCAAGATTGTTAAAATAACCACAAGTGTTGTTCTCCCATTCTTATGCTCTCCCTGTGCATAACCACAGACAGACTCTTGCAAAAGTGAATCAGCAGGAATACATTTTGTACATGGTTTTAATTAAATGTTTTTATTGCTAACTTTCTGCTTTTGGCTTCAGATATATAAGAGACAACACAGGGGGGGAAATGGTGAACAAAGCTAGACACAGCTCTTGGATGTGATACTATCGTAAGGTACTCTCAGATCAGAGCAGCAAGCATTGACTTTCTTGGTTATATCATGTCATTCTCAGAAACCCTGGACTGTTTATTAAAGGCTACATTAAGAGTAGTATTCCATGCAATAGCCTGATAGCTCACAGTTGGATACTACATTGCAAAACTACAAATACTGTATCAATAAAATGCACCAAAAAAAGGAATATTTGATGGCTTTATCCTTAAAAGCAAGAAAATGAATGAGAATATTAACTCTACTCCTTGTAATTATGCATACTGAGAGGTAGAGCTGGGAGGCATTCTTTGGAAAAATAGATTTGCCAAAAAAGAATGCAATTTGAGGTTAACTGAAACTACTTGTGAATTGCAGAAGTGACAAAGAGTCCTGTGGCACCTTAAAGACTAACT
>ML677364.1:7860848-8029947 GCA_007922305.1 Dermatemys mawii
TCTTTGTCACTTCTGCAATTCCAGACTAACACGGCTACCCCTCTGATACTTGTGAATTGTGTGTCAATTTTAGTACATACATTCAGTTGAACTGAAAAAAAATTCAAACTCTTCACATTTTCAAAATAGTTGGTTCTGATTTTTCAGAGTAGATTTACTAAACACTAGAGGAGGAAGCACAACTCCCTTTAAAATGTTTAGCCCCATGGTTAAGGGCACCTCATCTGGGATGCAGGTGATCCAATTCAATTCCCCTACACTAGGGCAGCCATCTTCTGATTCCCCCTCACCGCCGGCTACTAGAGGCTCAAATGTGGCCTGCCTCTGCGTTCCCTTTTCAGGGCCCCTTAAGACCTCCTCAAAGTCTCTCTGGTGGTCCTCCTCACTCCCTGTGGTTGGTTAAATAATAGAAACAGTTCCAGTCAGTCCTCAAAATAGAGTCCATCACCACCACCCAAAAATTCATACTCAGCTCTGGCTTTGGCCACACATAGAGCTCCTCTTCCATTCTCAGTAAGCCACCATTCCTAGCCCTTCTTAGTGGGAGCTCAGTTTTCTGGCTCTGGCTTCCTTCTTTTGTCAGCATCTTCCCTGTTCTGTGGAAGAAGACAGCCCACCTTCAGAGAGCGCCTCTCAATTAGCTGGGAAAGAGGGTGTGCTGTTTCACTCCATATTCTTTATGAAAATTTCTTACGATATGAATATGACATAACTGAGATATACATTTATGCAGGATGGCTCATGTAAGATCTCATTGGAAAGGTTATGATTTACTGAAAGTGATTATCTAATTTGTATGCCTCTATCATTTCTGTATCTGAAGTTAGGAATATTAACTATGTGTCTGTATTTCAAATGTGTTACTTTGGGTGTCAACCCCAACCAGCCCTCCAGGTAGAACAGTGGAAAAGCCAGACATGGCTGATGGCCCATTAGCAGAAACAATGGACTGTGAAAAGGCTTAGTCTTCCTGTGGACACTCCGGACAGCCTAGGAGTAATGGCTGCCACAGCCCTGCAGAACCATGGGTCTGAGTCACCTGGTACTGGACCCATCCCTTGGAATGCCAGTGTTCTTCCACTGGGAGACAAAGGATTCCTGCCATACACAAGAGCTATATAAGGCAGGGGAGTAACATCATCATGGTTCTCCTCTGTCTCCCCACCCAAAGAGACACCGAAAAAGACCTGGAAGCAAAAAGCTGATCAGAGGGAAGAAGGGTTGAACCCAAGCTGGAAGGGCACTGAGCTTGTGAGTAATAATACCTGAGGTCTCAAAAGGGAGATCAGTGCAGCTGCCTTTCAAGACTTTCTATAATCTGCCTGCAACAATATCTAGGCTCAGAAATTACTATTTGTAACCAATTTCTTTAGGGAAACAAGCTTAATTTGCGTGTCTTGTTTTATTTTCTTAGCAAACAGAACAAAGCTGATTACTATCTCTTTAATCGCTTAAAATTCACCTTTTGTAATTAATAAACTTATTTCTTGTTTAAAATATAACCTCGTCTGTGCAATTCACAACGGGGGGACGGGGGGAAGGAATGGTGTAAGAGGCTGTGCATATCTTCCTCCACATTAAAGGAGTGGGTGGATTTCATAATATACCTTTGGGTCTGCACTCTAAGGGAGGTGGACACCTGAGTGCTGGGGACAAGTCCCTTAAGCTGAGTCTTCCCAGAACTGATGATCTCCGTTTCTGTGTTGTTCTCCAGTTGGGTATGGCCCTGCCTGAGTGTGTGCTGGAGCAGGCTTAATAGCCTGGTTTAGCAAGACAGGTAAGACGGGTGCTCAGGCTGGCAGAACAGGCAGGCTCAGTGGTATCTCAGCAGCCATCCGAAGGTGGGCCAACCCATTACAGAGAGGAACTCTGCTTTACGCTGCAGTACAGGGGTACTGCTCCCAGTATCCTTAAGAGGATAGTTGTACGCATAACGCTGACAGACCCTGGTTGTTGGCAGGTGGGATTAAACCTGGGACCTCTGGAGCCTAGTGCATGAGCTCTTACTGCAGAAGCTAAAAGTCACCTGGCTGTTAGCTAAATCTGCATAGCAGACTCATTAAATCTTTCTCCAAGTCAGTGGTCACCAACTGGTCGATCCTAGAGGATCTCCCAGTCTATAGCGATCTCTGGCAGCACAGGGGGGCTCCCACGAAGGCTTGCTCCCTCTCTGTTCTGGCCCCACGCCGCTCCCAGAAGTGGCCAGCGGCAGCAGGGATCTCCCTCTGCTCCTGCCCGCAAGCACTGCCCTCACAGCTCCCATTGGTCAGGAACGGGGAGCTGTGATCAGTGGAAGCTTGAGGGGGCAGTGCTTGCAGAGAAGGGCAGCGTGCGGAGCCACGCCTTTCCTACCCTGCAAGGTCCTAGAGCCCAGGCTGCAGCCCGAGCCCAGAAGTCTACACACGAATCAAACAGCGCCACAGCCCGAGTCAGCTAGCACAGACTAGCCACAAATGTCTAGTTGCTATTTAGACATATCCTAAAGACATATGATATGCAAGGGTTTCCGATTCTCACTTTAAAAAAAGAAAAAAAAAGTTATTTAAGATCAAAAATACAGCAAACATAACAACATTTTTCATTTTTAGCATTCTAATAATTTAAAAGGGGCTAAACAAAATATTGCCAGACTTGGCAGAAAATAAATTACATCTCACATCAAGACCAAAACATGAGAAATTTCATTTAGAAAGGACCGTTTGTACCAGTGTTATAATAATGCTAAAAAAGTTTCTATAGAAAACAACTTTAAATTCTAACTATAGAATTGCTAGTAAGTTGCTCTAATCGGAGGATGATAAGGTATGAGTCAGCTAGGGCTATAGCTACTAAGAAAATACACGGCATTAGTATATTGAAAAGAATGAACATCTACTAAACATAATGGACTGGTATTGCCACCACAATCTCAGTATTTCCTGTCTTAACAGCTCTCCTTCATCTTTGTGTGATTTTACTGCAACAGCAGCTGCAATCAGCATGATTTAATATTAACCGCAACTCGTTATCTTCAAGGACTTCAGCAATTCCTTTGCACAGTGAACTTGAAAAAGCATCCCTAGTTGATATGATATTATTGTGCGTACCAGTGGCAATAATCAAAGTGCTATCAAGAACTGAGAGAGCTTATACCATCCCATTTCCCCTCCACACTCTACCCCAGACACATGATTAACTTCAAATAGAATTTGAACTACAGCTGCACAATTTTTTTTGACCAAAACTTTTTTCACTGACAAATGCAGGTTTAGGTCAACTGAAGCATTTTATTAATTCATACTGATTTCAGCAAATTGTTTAGTTGAAATGAAAAAAAATTAGAAACGTCAAATGAAACATTTGGCTTTTTTATGCTAGATAATTCAGGTATCATTCACAAAACAGGAGGCCAACAGGGAAGCGAGGCTATAGTGCCTCTTATACCCAGTAGCTCAGTGATAAAGGGCATTCACCTGTGATATGGGAGACCCAGGTTCAAATTCCCCTCCTAGGTCCACTAGGCTATAGAGTGGTATTCTCCTGCTCTCTGGCCCAATGACTATTAAAGTATTTTATACAAAGTGGAACAGCTTCAATAGGGCAGACAGAGGCTCACCCTAGAAATAATCCAGAGCCTGATGATTAGGGCACTCACCAGGGGAAAGGGGGAAAAGGAGATCTAGGGTCAAGTCCCTGCTCCAAAGGGGAAATCTGAACCTGAGGCTCACACACTGTGGACTTTTTGTATAAAGGGGGGTACCCCCACCACCTTCATTTTGTGAATCTAATATTTAATTTCCTTTTTTAAAAAAAAGATCATGCCCAAAATCAAACACCAACATTTTAAGTTGGGTGAAACTTTTTGTTCAAATCAAACTAAAATTTTCTGACTTTTTCAATCACCCAAAGTTCTGAAAAATTTTGGTTTCAGTTCAGGTCAAAAGCTGATTTTTTTTTCCTCCTTAATTTTTCAGAACTGTCCATGAATTCAAAAATCAGTTATTTCCCTGGGTCTGATCATGATGATCCTTGCAGAGCAGAACCAATGGTTAGTGTGTAGCTGGCATCTTAAATTATACTTTTGTAGAAATGTAAAATAAAGCAATAAAACTCACTAATTGTATGGATCAGTAGTGGAGCCATGAAATATTTGTATGCATGGTTTACAAAATAACTAAAACAACCAAAAAGTTTAAATTAAGAATGATCTGCCAAATGTTTTGTTCATACAGAATGTTTATTTTCCACTCTTAAGTGGGTTAAGTTTATCTATTCTTTCTGCTTTATAATATCTGTTCCTAGGAGGACTGCTGAAACAAAATATTATTTTCACTGTATGAAACGCTGTTTATCAGACCAAAGAGACTTTACAGCAGAATGTTGCTTCAAGTGACATGAAATCTTCATGACTAATAAATCTGAGGTCTTAGTAATAAACAGAATATCATGAAATGTAATCATTTCAGTTCTGTCAGATCTCATGTTAGGCTAAAAAATAAAAAGAACTTCAGGAATCCTCTAGCACAGGGTTCCCTAATATTTTGCTGGCACAACCCTGTTTTAATGAAGGATTTGCTGCTGGGACTCCAGATAGAATGGAGAGCAAAATGGCATCCTTCACACAGCATGATCTCATGTGTACCATGTGTATGAGGTCACAGTGTGTGTGTGGAGGATGCCACGCAGTAGAACAAAAGGGATTGCCATCTGTTGATTTGGAGTCGTGACCCACTCTTTGGGAACCACTGCTTTAGCAATTACCTTCTCATAGCAAACAAGATACCAGTCAATCAGGAGGAAGGCTCACAAACGATAAACACAGCAGCCCCAAGACTGATTCAGGTAATAAAACAGCATTTCCAAAAATAAAAGTCCTATTGGCATATTTACTGAAAATCAGACTGACAAAGTTACCTGGCAAAATGCAGCATGTGCCATAAGAACAGCCATTCTGGGTCAGAATAAAGGTCCATCCAGCCTAGTATCCTGTCTTCAGCCATGGCCAATGCCAGGTGCCCCAGAGGAAATGAACAGAACAGGTAATCATCAGATGATCCATCCCGTCGTCCATTCCCAGCTTCTGACAAACAAAGGCTAGAGAGACCATCCCTGTCCATCCCAGCTAATAGCCATTGATGGATCTATCCTCCATAAACTTACCGAGTTCTTTTATGAACCCTATTATAGTCTTGGCTTTCACAAGATCCTCTGGCCAACAGTTCCACAGGTTGACTGTGCATTGTGTGAAGAAATATTTCCTTTTGTTTGTTTTAAACCTGCTGCTTATTAATTTCATTTGGTGACCCCAAGTGCTTGTGTTATTAGAAGGAATAAATAACACTTATTTACTTCCATAACAGTCATGATTTTATAGAAATCTATGACATTTCCCCTTAGTCATCTCTTTTCCAAGCTGAAAAGTCCCAGTCTTATTAATCTCTACTCATATGGAAGCTATTCCATTCCCCTAATCATTTTTGTTGCCCTTTTCTGAACCTTGCCCGATTCCAATATATCTTTTTTGAGATGGGGAGACCACATCTGCACAGTATTCAAGATATGGGTGTGCCATGGATTTATATAGAGGCAATCTGATCTTATGTGTTATTATCTACCCCTTTCTTAATGATTCCCAACATTTGGTTTGCTTTTTTTGACTGCTGCTGCACACTGAGTAGATGTTTTCAGAGAACTATCCACAATGACTTCAAGATCTCTTTCTTTTGTGCTAAAGCTGATTTAGACCCGATCATTTTATATATATATAGCTAGGATTATGTTTTTCAATTCGCATTATTTTGCATTTATCAACATTAAATTTCATCTGCCATTTTGTTGCCCAGTCACCCATTGCCAATTGTCTACAATGCCAAATAGCAGCAGGGCTAGAAACAAAAATTCAATTTTTTTAAACAAAACAAGAATTTTCAAAAGTGTATGAAAATTTCATTTTGTTGTTGTCTCAATCAAAATTTGACATTTTGACAAGAAAGTTCAATCTCAATATATTTAATCACCAACATTTCAAATTCTTCAAGGTTTGACTAAAAAACAAGACACTTTTGGAGAAAGTTTTGTTTCTTTTTTCAACCAACTCTAATGTCCAGTTTTGAAACCTTGTAATTTTTCTTATTCTTCAGAAAGTGTGTGAGGTTTCTTTGTCAATTCTACTCAATGGATTTCATACAGTATAGCAAAAAATGTCTCACACAGAGATGGAATTTTAAGTTTCCAGAATGTAGAAATTCTCACGAGCAAGTGATATAATTCCATCATCTAATAACGTTGATCATTGCTGCTTCTAATGTTACTAATTTCAAGGACTTCTATAATTTTATATTTCCCCAGGTTTTAATTTTAGTTTGTTCAGTGTAGACAAGAATAGCAAATGCCAAAAAATGATAATACACAAATGTGAATAAATCATTTTTGGCTCAATGTTTGGCTTGAATCATTTTTGGATGTATTCAGGGGAGCAACTGACTCATTCAATATTTAGCCTGAATGACGAAAAACTCACCATGGTACAGACAAAGAGAAAGAACAGCTTTATCTTGAAAGCGAGGTGTTAAAAACAAAAACAGAGGAAAACATATACCAGGAGAAAGAAATGGAGGCTTGTCATCCCCTCAGTCCTGTCTAGTGACTAAATGAAGGAGTTAAAATGACAGTTTAATCAATCAAGAGAAAAAGAAATGTGTCTATTAAGCAAGTAAGCCTTAGTTAAAAAGCCGACTGGAGTTATCTAAAGAAACAAGCTGTCAGCAATCACATAGTACAATAAAAATGATATGCAAAAATGTTGATGACAGCAACAGTTGAAACACTATTTACGCAAATGGTTGCACATTAAGGCAACTTTTAAAAAAAGTCAGCTAAAAAAATATGCACAGAAATTAATACGATACATTTTTGTTCCTGAAGGCATTGAACCAGCTGGGATTCTGTACGTGATCCTTTCAGATGCATGTTTAAATGAATATTTATATTTTTTTTCTACAGGAATTATATTTAGCAAGAAACAGCAGATGTTGTTGCCTTTACAGATGCAGGTTCTGTTGCAAATTAGAATTCAGCACTAAATATGACCTGCTTCACTCTGCTACTTGTCAGTTACACGGGACATCCAGAGCTTGTGAGAAGAGCTGTGTGTTGGCATCTTTTCCGTCTCTACATATTAAATAGAAGGACAGATTTTCGGAAATCAGAGGCCCAAGTCTGCAGATACAAAGTTGCATGTACCAAAGGGCAAGTGTCTCTGCACTTGAGATAACTCAGACCAGCTCCACACTAGCACTTATGTCAGCAAAACCTCTTTCACACCTCTGAGCAAAGTAAATTTAGCTGGCATAAGTGCTCATATGCACAGCGCTATGTCAGTAAGAGACATCACCTACTGTCGCTATCACCTCTCATTGAACTGGTTTTATTATGTCGACGGGAGAGTTTTTGCCTGTTGGCATAACGCAGTTAATGATGTTATAGTGGCACAGCTGTATCGGTACAACCTTGCCGTTGTAAGCTTGTAAGAGCAGAAGTGGCCTAAGTAGGGTGACCAGATGGCAAATGTGAAAAATTGGGACAGGGTGGAGAGGGTGGGTAATAGGATCCTATAAGAAATAGACACAAAAATCAGGAATGTCCCTATAAAACTGGAACATCTGGTCACCCTAGGCCTAAGTGAGTAAATAAATCAGTTAAATACAAATGAAAAAAAGACTATTTGCTTGGCTAATGGTGATAGATGTCCTATTTAGAAAGATAATTAGGGGTGCAACCGCCTGGGTGTTGAGTATCCTGAGCTCCCATTTACTTTTATGCTGACCAAAGGCTCCCATCATCCAGCACCTGGCAAGATATGACCCATTCATGTGCACATTTACATGATTGTTCACATATAATTATGGCAACTGTGCACAGATCTGGGAACACTTATCTGAGATCCTTCTAAAAAAAATATTATTTAGTATTATAACTGTTGCCCTTTACCAAGACATAACAGATTTTCCAGTGGGTAAGGTTTCCCACTGGGAGAGAAAGTGGTGACAACATTTTCTCTTCTAGCTCAATTTGCTTATTCAGAAGATGAATACAAGCCACACAAAGTCATGTGGTTTCAGTGCAAGTGTCATCCAGGACAAAATTTTTGCACTTTACCTTTTTCAGAAAACCACAGTTAAAATTAAAGCTGGAAATGCTGGGTTTCTCCTGTTGCAAACTTAGATTTTTTTGGCAAAAATTCAAATACTGGAAAATTTTGGACAAACATGAAAACATTTTGGCCTTGGTTACACTGGCACTTTATAGCGCTAGAAAGCCTCCAGGAGCGCTATAACTTACTACCCGTCCAGACTGGCGAGGCATGTAGACCGCTATAAACCCACAGTTATACCGCTGCTGGTAATCCTCCCTTCCCAGAGGATTAACAGCTATTGCGTATTCCGTGTTCCGTCTTATCTCAAGTGTGAATGAGTATTAACACAGACAGCGCAACAAGTGATCTCTGGGGACACCCCAAGCCATTTAAGGCAATTGATGTCTTTTCCCTTTGTTCTGAACTCCGGTAGGAGGAATGCAGAAGTATGTTTTCAGCGTTTCTCTCTTAACTCGGCAGATAAGCAATGCAAATGTTTAGGGAGGGAGCCTGTCTGAAATACAAAGGCTGCTAGTCTTCTCTGTGGAAGGACACTTACTGACAGGCTCTCAGAAGGACGAACTCTCTCCCTCTGCATACACACAACATGTTCCCCCTCACCTCCCTCATTGGGAAAGCACATTGCACCCAGCTGAATGCTGGGATAGCTGCCCATAATGCACCACTCCTGTGCCGCTGCAAGTGCCGGAAATGTGCCACGCTATACCGCTGGCAGGTATCAGTGTGGACACGCTATAGCGCTATCCCTATAGCTGTATATGAGGACAGCTATAACCAGTACCGCTCTAAACCTGTAAGTGTAACCATGCCCTTAGACTTCAAAATGCTGCCATGATGCTTCACAGGAGTTGTGGTTCAGATTTCTCATGCTTCCATTCTCCTCTATAGGGCAGTCTCCCACTCCCACAATGCTCTACGGTTTCTCCTCCTACAGATAGGAGTTAAGATATCTTTGAAGTCCTTGACCATGGAGCATCATACAAGACGTAGTCCTGCTGAGGAACTCAGTGCACAAGGGGAAATAGGGACCATGAGGCAAACAAACTATAATTCCCATAAGGCACTATAGCAGCACAGCAAATCAAAATAGTTCTGTTCTTGGTGGAAATATTTTGGTTTTAAAGCATTTTGTTTTTCAATGAAAATCAAACTTTTCTGAAGAAAAGATGCAATTTTTGTAAATTTTATTCTGATGAGAAAAAATTTTGACATAAAATTAGGTTCATTGAAAATTTTAGTCAAGCCCTATTTAAAACCAAGGGCAAATCTTACCCTCATTTCTCTGAAACTACGGATAAGTAGTTTGTCCTGGTGTATGCTTGCATTTAAATCATGTGCAGCTGAACTCATGCGGAACCCATTCTTAAAAAATGGTAGTTTTTCTAATGTAGACTCTGCCTCAGAGTTTATTCATCTAATAACATATTTATTATAAACAGGAAGTACCCTCAAATTACTAATTATTAATTATTATTATTATTATTATTATAGAGTGAGAGCGAGAAACATGAAAAAGTGAGAGCACTCCACAATCACAATAATAGTAATTTTACAGTAAAATGTTAATGAAATATTCATTATTAATTTAGCAATCTGTCACTTTGGGGTTTATATATATAAAATGCAACATAGTCAATATTAATGTATTGTCTTACAGGTTTTGTAATGTCCATGGGGAATCTACTACAGCAGACACAAGCTAAAAGCTAAAGTTTGGTAATAAAAGAAAAAAATTAAAATATTCAAAGGGAATGCAAATCTGCTTTTGATATTCAAACAGGGGCATCTCCAGCAAATGAAAATCGATAAAAATGACAGGAAGACTGAATTAAGGCATAGTTCCTCATCATTTCAAAGAGCATCAACATTTACATACTTATTCTCTGCAGTGTCTGACAGGTTTTGGCTTCAAACACTTCACCTTTTTCAGGCAGCAACCTATTTTACCAATAAAAAGCTAAGCACTGAAGAGCTGATTTCTCTTGAGGTAATTATGCTTCTGCTGGAAAGTAAGAGTTTGTTTTAGGGCCAGATTCTGAACTGTAAATCCAGGAAAAAATTGATTAGAAGCTGATCCTAAGTGTCCCATTGTTTTAGGTTATTTTGGTGCCCAGTTAAAGATAGAGGAGCATTTTTAAACTGATCATAAGGAAGGATCACAACAAATGTTGCAATAGTTTGGAATGAGGATATGGGCTACATTTCACTCCACATTTCAGACTTCAGCAATTCACTTCCAAAGAAGCTTGTTCGCCTTGTCTTTTTATTATTACGTAAAAGAATATTGGGAAAGTCAATTGCATACACTTACTGTAACAGAAAAAGAAACTATGTATGTAAAGTAAAGTCTTGGGTTCCTGTTTTTCCCTGAAACTATGAACTTAACTACAACTAAAGTTTGAATTTGAATTATGCCCCAAAGCACCTGTGAATAGTGAAGTATAAATAACACATTGGAGATGAGCTAAAGCCCTGTACAATCACTTCAAGGAGTCACAGTGGAGTCTGCCTAGCTAAAACACACAAGTACTACTTTGGATTTACCCTAATGTCTAAGTCTTACACAGGGGAAAAACTAAAATTATCTCAAAAATTTATAACTAAACTGATGTGTAGTTTATGTTACAAAGAGTCTTCTGACATATTTAATATTAAATATATTAATTTTATTTGATATGCAGCCCCTTTCTCCTCTCCCCCTCCCTCCAATCTCTCCGAGTTCTCAACTTGCATATTCCCTCATGGTACCTACTCATATCTTATATCTGAATCTAGTGTCACATCCCTTTCATGCTTCTGCATTTCCATGCATCAACACTAATTAATCTCATATTATCATCATGAAATGGATTAAGTGACTATCCTATTCTTCCAACTCTGAAACTTTGAATCTGAACATTTTTTTTCTTTTCTTGTTTGTCCTATTACCATTAGTTGTTGGTTTACTTTCATCCCACTCTTTTCTACTGCTGCAGTCATTCAGCTGCCCATACTTTACCCTCCTTGGCCATTATGCTCCTCACCCACCTTTCCTCTTTCTACAGGATAACTGAACTTGCCTGTATAGTCTACACAGGCAGGATGTAATTAGCGAAATAATTTTAAACACTAAACTAAAAATTGTACTATTGCAAAAAGTTTCCCACAACCATTAGGGTTGCCAAATCCTCAAGATTCTCCTGGAATCTCCAGGAATTAAAGATTAATCTTTAATTAAAGATTACATCATGTGACGAAAACTCCAGGAATATGTCCAACCAACACTGGCAACCCTTATGACCATTAGTACAGTATGGTAAAAGTGGTCAAGCAGCTTTATACCTCACTAGAAAGCCTTCCCCACAACCACACAATGCACATCTTGCTGTGGCACTGGTTCAGCGGTACCTGAGGGAGATATCAGTCACTGATCCACCAGTTTCACTTCTTCCACACACTTGGATTTTCCCCAGATGTTTCCCCTTCAAACACTGACCAGGGTCTCACTGCTTTGATCTTGTCAAATCCTGCAAACTGAGTCTGGGTTCTATTACTGAAAGATTAGGTTATGTCTACACTACAGGCACTAAAGTGGCACAGCAATGGCACTGCAGCTGTTCCAATGTAGCATTGTAGACGCTTTCTACACTGCTAGATGGGGTTCTTCCACTGCTGTAGTAAATCATCTCTCCAAGAAGCTGTAGATAGGTCAATGGAAAAATTCTTCAGTCAACCTAGCGGTGTCAACACCAGGGCTTGGGACGTCTTAACTATGTCTCTTAGGGGTGTGAATTTTTCACCCCTGAGTGATGTAGCTAGGTTGACCTTTTAGGTGTACATGTGGCCTTAGTGTTTCCTTTTGGGGTGGGGGAGGAAGCGACAAGTGAATCAAATAATTGTGAAATGAATAGTAGTCTTTCAGCAGATAATTATCTACACCTCAAAGCTAGGTGCCCCAGCTACCCTAGGGCTAACAATCTGCACCATGAATCCCACGCGTAAAACTAAGAAAGTTATAAAACCTCATAAAAGTAACCTAAAAATGACAGTTTTAGTCCTTTATATTTCAGCCCTGCAGGACTAGAAGCAAAGAGTGTTTCTTACTCTCTTGCCCCTCTCCCCTACTATTTTAGAACCATTTTATGTAATTTTAACTAATGCCTATTATGCAAACCAATATCAATGTTCCTGATTTTGCAGTCTGGCCATACAGATTCTTAGAAATATAAATCTCTTAATATACCCTATTGTATCGGAATCTTATGATCAGTTAATGAATGTTAAAGAATCACCTCATGTTCTGATGTATGTTCTAATACATGGAGAACTAGAAAAAGTAGGATTTGCCTACTTCTAGCCCCTTCTAGTCTAGTAACGAGTCTCTGAAAGTAGTCAGTTCTGGAGACTACAAATTTATAATGGACAACTATGCAATGCCATGCCTATGCAGGAAGATTTTTTTCAACCCTGAGTATAGTATATCTGGGTTGTTCCGCACAACTAATAAGTATTCTTTCTCAGAAATAGTCTCTTTTGCTAGAGACTTGGCTTTCCTTTTTAACAATTACTGATCTCACTGAGCAACCATGGCAAAATAAATTTTCCTCAGTCACTCAAATAACTCAGTCAATTGTAAGAACCTTTGCAAGATGAGCATTAGTTGTGGGTTGATAACTCAAGACAGTTAGTGAGTGACTTATCTGCATGTCAAGGGCGGGGAAATCATTCAAAAGAGTTCTTGATTTGTGGAGCATGAAATAAAATACTTGAATGATAAGATCCCGGAACTGCAATCTACCCTCAACGCAAGGATTAGGAGAATGGTGGAACCTCTCGTCAAACAACAATAGTTTGGCATTAAGAAAGGATGAGGTAGCACTGATGTCATGTTTGTACTTTGGAAAGGGATAGAGAAGCGGCTAGAACACCAGAAGAATAGCTTTTATAGACCTAGAAAAGATATACAAGAAAGTGGACAGAAGGATGCTCCACCACTGCTAAGGAAGTAAGTACCTGTAGTGTCTGAGGATTTTATAACTATGGTGAATGACCTACGCAGATCACCTAAAGAAGTGATTTCAACATGTTTTGGAATGACAGGTCCCTTTAAAGCGAAAGCACAGAGGTTGGCACACAGTCCAATGCTATTTACCATATTGATGAACTATATCTGCAGGAAGATTCCAATGGAAAAATGTGGGAAGGCTGTTATCTATTGCTAACATAGCAATGAGGGCATCCTCCGAAGAAGGCTCTAGAGAAAACAGAAAACCAGTGGCACGACCACCTAAGTACGCATGGGATGAAAATGAGCATGGGGGTCAGCACAGGTGCCACAGGCAAACTGGACATCGAGATTAATGCAGTGAGACTAAACCAGACTGATCAGTTAAAATATCTTGACAGCTGGGTCACAGAAGACGGTGAGTTTGTACATGAGACTTAGAAGTGCTGGAAGAGTGTGGAAGAACATTTCAGGTGTTGTATCTGACAAGTGTATGCCACTGAAAGTAAATGCTCAACTGTACAGAATAATAAATAAATAAATAAATCAGTCAATTGCAGAATGGTGTGCTCCACAATATACTGTATGGTGCAGAAGCATAGGCAATAAAGAGGGCAGGTTCAACGCCTACAGCTGTTCCAGAGGACACGTCTTTGCATCACAAGAAGGGTTACACGGAAAGACAGATTTCAAAATGAAAATATCAGAACGGAAGTCAGTCTGATGGGGCTGACAACATCCAGGAAGAACAATGCAGTGCTTAATTTGTGCCAGGACTTGCTAGGACTGAGCCACAGCACCAACCTGGGGTTGCTACATCATTTATGAATGTAAAAAAATGGCTCGAGTCCCAGCACCTAATTGCTTGAGCCTCGGCATCTCTTCCATTACAAATGAAGCACTGATGCAACTTTACTGGTTTGGACACATGCTGAGTATGAATGACGGTAAACTGGCAAAGGCAGCATGGTAGTAGAGGGTGAGACCCTGAGCAAAGCAATGGATGGACTGCATCAAAAAGAGATAAGGAGGTGGACCTTAGTGCCGCCTTGGGCAGATAAAGAAGAGATAAGTTGCTGTCTATAGTTTAATACTGATTTTCTTATGCACAGTCACCACTGTGGTGAATTAAAAAGGATGGGTTATGACATTCAGATTCCTAGCTAAACTATAGAAATTAGCCTTTAGACATGGACAATCATCTGGCATATTCTTCAACAGCAAATCTGTTTTGGATAGCATTAACAGGAACTGACTTCCAAGCAAATGCTGTGTCAGACTTTGGGCATATAAAGAACTTACAGCCAATGCCAATCATGTAGGATGTGCCATTAAAATGCCTGTATTCCTCTGAATGAGCCACACTCAATATGACAGCAACAATATAGCTAACAGCTTACTCAAAAAGATTAAATTTAATGTTAGAAATACCTAACAAGTACAAACAGAACGTGGGTAGCAGTTAAGTGTTGCTTAGCAATGTGGCACAAGCATTCCACAAAAGGGACATCTATGCCAATGAAGTGAAGAGATGCATCATAACTCTTACCTTATTGTTATTTAAGTGTTATGAAATTATTCATACAAGGCTAGACACATCTACAGACAAAGTAAATATATCATAAAGAGGTAAACAGAGGGCCAGAGAGAGCCATACTTAGGACATAAAGTGGTCTTTCTTCTGAGCATTCAAAATAAACAAGCTAGTCTTCCATTCAGCAGGCGGGTGAGAGAGAATGAGAGTGGGAGAGGTTTCCATAAACCAATCAGCAGCCTGGAGGACCAAAAAGCATTACTATGAGCAATCAACACCTCCACAAAACACACTCATCATGATAACAAAGGAACGCATTAAGGCTTATGTAGCAATATTCAAACCAGATGGTCAAAGGAGATTATTTCATAATCTTCATGAAACAACCAATACAAGCCAAAAATTTCTCATGAAGGCAAAGACTGATCAAACAATAAAAGTTACCTAAAAACTACGTGTCCTTTAAAAATATCCCTCTCAAAAGAACATCAAAACTCAGCAATATGTAATTATTTTACAACAGACATCGTGTAATGCTGACATTACTATGAAAATAAGCAGTTATTGTCCATTTGTTTGTTTGCTGTTACTCTTATGACTTGGAAGGATAGTTGGGTGCATAACTTACTTTCTCATAGTCCCCCTGCACAAAAAAGAGCTGGAGGCAGAGTGGGAGAGTTTGGCCACTGCTATATGGAAAAGGAGGAAACCTATCACACTTCTTCACAGGACAAAAATTCACAGATTCACCATTACCAAATGTCCAATATTTTCTTATTGATGAGGAGACTGGATGGCTTAGTAACTTGTGTTACACACTCTACCACAGGAATGAACTCTGTTGACCCATAGCAGCTGAACAGAAGAGCTCAGACCAGTATTCAGTGGGTAGATATGAACATCACAAAAAAAATCCAGCCAAACAACATACCATTGGCACCTCTATGTGAGTTGTAAACAGAGGGAACAAGAATTAAAGGGACATATGAACCAAACTCTTCCCACTCCTGGAAGAACCAGGTTTAGATGAGGCAAAGTCTGATAGGACAATTCTGATGAACTTGCACTAACGTTGCCCTATTCTGTGAATAAAGTGACCTTGGTCTCAGGCCTGTTGGTTCAGTTCCCTTTCGAATGGCCTCCTTTAAGAGATAAAAAACGGATTTGACATGGGGCTACACCTTAATATCATCTGGAAATTAGAGCTAGGACAGAACATGGCTGCCTACCCACTAAGCAGTATTTTCCTCAGGGAACAAGTTGCCCTGATTACCCAAAATCTGTTCAGACTTCTGGAGTATCTTGTGGAAGCAAATCTTAGCATGATCAAAGATATGGGATGAATATTCTTGTATTAGCAGCACTCCAGCCACATACTACACATTTAAAGAGCCTGTGCCTTGGACTAAACTCCACCAATGCTGGCATTTTCAAGTTACAAAACAGTGATCTTAGAGGAAAATGTCATTAGTACATCTACCAATCCCAATTTCTGCAAGGAGCTTAGAGTAGAGGGTTTGATTTGTAAAACCCTCAACAATTTGGGCCTTTTGTAAATTAGAGATCACATATCTCTTTGTGGTTCCATGGCAAGTTGCTCAGTTGCTGATTAAAAGGAAGGGAACTGCTAGGCAGGACATCCCTAGCAAGAGTCATCAACTTTGGAATCCATTAGAGTCTTTTATTGTCATTCTGAAATGTTCTGCTACAATTACAGCATCCATGTTCAGTTTATGCACTAAGTGATTTTGGATTACTACATTTTATAAGTCTAAATAAGTAGTGCTGTTGTGGAATACTACATTTGGGATCACGAAGAGCACCAGGTTATATCTCGGAGATTGTGACATTTAGCACAATTAGGTAAATAGCAGAGAGGGAAGAAGGGAATACAGATACAATACCAGTTAATCATGGGGTTCATAGCAGTGAAGCTCCCTGATTTGAGAGAATTACAAAAGGAAGGAGAATCTCAGCTGTCATTTTAAAACAAAAAGTATAGTAGAACCTCAGAGTTATGAACACCAGAATTACAAACTGACTAGTTAACCACACACAATTCATTTGGAACCGAAAGTACGCAATCAGGCAGCAGCAGACACCAAAAACCACCCCCCAGCAAATATTGTACAGTACTGTCTTAAAGATAAACTACTGAACAAATAAAGCAGCATTTTTCTGCTGTATATTAAAGTTTCAAAGCTGTATTAAGTCAATGTTTAGTTGTAAACTTTAGAAAGAACCATAACGCTTTGTTCACTTATGAACATTTCAGAGTTACAAACGACCTCCATTCCTGAGATTCTACTGTAAGTTTCTTGTGAAGACAGCCATAAAAATGTAAACTTTCAGCTTTAGCAATCAGTTGACCCTTAGATCAGAAAGAAGTTTATGGGCCTCCATTTCTAAAGCAGGAGGCTAAGTGGGCCTAAAAAGAGCCCCCCATAACACATACTTTCTTTATATAAAATGAGTCAGTCTACCATAGTCTGAGGTGTATCTCAAATAATCCTCACTAACCCGTCCCTAAATCCTTAGGCCAGACTTCTGATAATGGAGTTTTCAAGCCACATCAGCAATAAATTAAGTTTGGAGAAAACAGATGAACAAACGTGTTTTAGAAGTCCATCTCAAAGTGAAAAATCTGGCTTGGTGTAATATGACAAATCTGAAGCAACTTCTCCATGTCAATATTTTAAACTAATCACGGGACTGCGAAACTAGTAGGTGGGTTAAGAGGGAAAGGAATACGGAGAAGTAAACGTTTAAAATGAAGTCATAGCCTTCATCATCCACATGTTAAATTTCCATGTAAGCACCTTGTGCTTACCCTCATGCTGCCCGCTCCTAATTAGGAGAAGCTCCCCATAAATATCTTCAAAACTAACTCAGTGTCCTTTTTCAAAACACTCCTTTGATGTGAATCCTCAAGAAAACTTGACATTAGCGAGGTTCCTCATGTGGCAGAGACCCGTGCCTACCATGCTGACCAATCCTGCCTCACTGTTTCCCTGTACTCCCCTATCTATATTGGTCTCACTTTATACAGTATTTAGAATTGTAAGTTCTTTGGGGCAGGGACCACTTTTTGTGTGGTATTTGTACAGCACCTAACAGTGGGGTCTTGATCCATGACTGGGATGGCTAGATGCAACAATGATACAAATTCAAAAATTTAATTCAAGTATCTCAGTAAAAGTGTGGTACTATTTAACCAGACATTCTTTTCTCCTTAAGACAGAGAGAGAAAGAGAGCGCAGTTATGATGGATCAGGGCAGGAAAATAAGCAAATTGCCATGACAACTGAACACAGATTTCCACATTCTTGCACAACCACCATACAAAGACGACAAATGACTGATTAAGGAGTCCACCATTACCCAGTAATCCAAAACTAGTAGAACAGTTATTAGTTTTGTCAGAACGTACTTGTAGCGGGGTGGTCACCCATTCCAGCCCTGAAGGGGTTGAACCAGTCCTGCTGAGGGCTATGGCTGGGGAAAGCAGCAAGCCTCGGCTGATTGGGAAAGCAGCTACAGCTCAGCCATACTCCAATCAGGCCACAACTGGCCCTTATAAAAGGGGCTAAGAAGCAGGAACTAGGCAGTCTCTCTCCAGGCTCGGAGGGAGCAGGGCCTGGCTTCCTGCAGGACAGAGTTCCTGAAGTGGAACAGTGCTGAGGGAATAGGCAAGGGAGCCGGGGAGCTCCAGCCTAGCAACTCCCCAGGTTGTAGGCCTGAAGTGAGGCCTAAGGAGGGTACTGGAGCTAGGCAAAGGCAGCTGGTCCAGACCCCCTGGCCTATGACGACTGGCTTTTACCCTGCAGTGTGCCCCAGGGTCCAAGGGCTTGATGACGACTGGCAGTAGCCCAGACTGAGGCAAGGTGGGGATTAGAGGGTTGGGGGTTCCCCAGGGAGGGGAGACCCAGAGGCATGAGGTTATTGCCAGGGAGCAGCGCCCCAGGGTAAGAGGGCACCGGGATCTGGGAGGAACACGGCGGCCAGCGGATAGCGAGACACCAGCCCTGAAGAGGATGGAACTGGCCTGCAGAGGGTGCTCCTAGCTGGAAGAGCTAATTCCCAGATGGCCAGCAGGAGGCACCACAGGGGTGAGTTATTGCACTGCTAACAGTATTAATAGCTGTACTTTAAGATTTTACTTTTGAATCTTTACTTTTACTGTTCAATGAAATGGAATGAGCCACTTGGAACGCTGCATTTGGTAAGGAAGTAAATGTGGTGAGGAAAGTTACTGAAAATTCAAATAAAATGTGTCAGTGCTGAAAGTCAAATTAAAATCAAAACATTCCTGCTACATACCTGCACTATTCTATAACCCCTTTATTTTAAATATGCAGTATGAAACAATCTAAACATTCTGCACAGAAGGGACTCATATCTTGCTGCATTAAAATTCTGTGTAAATCTGAATTTTGCACAGTTCAGTGTCATACAATTCCCCATTTATAGGGCTCAGCTCCTAGGGTTTAGGCTATAACTACAGTAGTACAGCAATACACCTCTGAGACACAATAGGGAGTTCCAAGAGAGAAATGTTCACACCCAAACTGTGCCCCCACCCACCCAAAATGGAAAATCCAAAAGAATACGCCTGACGAATTCTCCAAAAAAAACCTCAGCAAAGCTTCTAAAGAAATCAGCTGGCCAGATGAAAGCTGCCCAGTCCTTACACAGCAGATGACAGAATGGCCTTGCAGGCAAAAGCTTCAAAATCATTATGGTGCAATCATTGCACATGCATTAATGATATTCTTGAACAATCTCTCCAATGAACAAGGCACAAACACACACACCATTAGCATTAGACAAGCCAATCTATTTTTTTCTATTTCTCAGTTATTTGAACATAAAAACACATTTGTAATAGGCAATGCCAGAGCAGTCTCAATGAATTCTTAAGGCTTACGCCCCTCAAAGAATCCCAGAACAGTGATGTAGTACAGCAAGCTGTTCCAAATACCCACATTTCTTATTAGAGTTGAGAAGCAACAGGGGCATGAATATCTCCTCTTGCCAAAATACTGCAAGACAATCTCATCTTTGAATTTCAGTAAAAGAGCTGAAAGAACTTTAGGAAAATGATGGCTCACTGGAACAAGTGATTTCTCAATCTATGGCATTTGGAGGCTTTTTACATAACTCCTGAAAAACAGAAGTTTCATTTGCTTTGTGTATACCTTACCCATCCATGGCACTTTTTTATATATAAAAGAAATGATCTTCTCTACGGTCAATGGTCAAAAGTTTCCCATTATAAATGTTGTGCAGAGTGCTACATACTGGTAGGCATCCACCCTACTTTGATTTTTTGATTTTATTTCAATATACATGATATTTTGATATTATTTGGTTTATCATATGGAACATATGCCGCTTTAAACATAGGAATACATAATTAATAGATTGATGTAGGACTGGGGAAGGGAGCTGTTTGCTTTTGCAATTTTCAAAATACTTTTATAATTACAGGCTATACACACATAAGTATAACCTGACCTACTCTAATTTACACACTCTCCTAAACATGTGTATTAAAATGAAGTGGTATTGGGGATTTTTGTTCTGTCTTACATATAACTCATTACCCTAAATCAGAAGATATTGCATTTGATAATCTCAAGAAATGTTTTCCAGAATGGTTCTCTTCCTTCATGAGGGTCAGATTTTGCCTCTTAGTATATACTATCTCCGTCAACTGTCTAGAGCCCTTTAAAGGCAACTGTAGCTAGTACTGTATTAAACATCAATTAATAAACCAATAATGTCAACAAATCCGTTTCAAGCACAATACTGTATCTGCTAGAGCAGAGAACCTGCTTCAAAAATGACTTACTCAATTGAATGATAAACTTGCAGCACCAATTCATTTTTACTCTTGGAAAAACACTAAAAAGGTCTGGTATTACTGGATGTTAAAGGAGAATAGCACTTGGATACTATGGTGGCAGACTTTATAAGTACCTTCAGAAAGACTGCCATCTGCTCTATACATCTGCATGTCACAGTATTGTTGCATATTTTTTCTTGTTATGCACATATGTTTATTTTTCAATTTGATCAAATTTATTGCATTACTCTGCCTGATATGAATCCGAATGCTTGCCAAATGGAGATGATTTCTATATGCCCTACTATGTAAACTGTAAGCCTTAGCTAAAGCAAGTTGTCTCATATGACTCTTAATTTCATGCACATGTGTGTTTTCAGCTACTGTATCCTGCTAGGGAAAAAATAGTGAGATATATAATGAACAATGTTCTACTATTTTCAGCCTGTTTCACCTAGATCAACTGATTAAGGATATATTTTCATTACCCCCCAGATCTGTGGGTAGTGATCGATTTATTGGTGATCGATTTATCGCGTTTCATCAAGACGCAATAAATCAATTGCCAAAGGTGCTCCCGTCGACTCCGGAATTCCAGCTCGCCAAAAGGCACAAGCTGGAGTCGACGGGGGAGCCCGCTGCCGACCACTGCCGCCATGAGGACGGCAGGTAAGTTGGCCTAAGATGCGCCAACTTCAGCTACATTATTCACGCAGCTGAAGTTGCGTATCTTAGGTCAACCCCTAAGAACTACTGTACTGTGGATAACAAGCTCATCATATACTCTCAAGGACTACCATCCTCCATGAACACTGCATTTTTACTGAAGGAAAAAAAAGACATCCTTAAAAATGTTTCAGGATCAAATCTTTCACAATTATTAAAATACAAAATCTGTTACATTGTGTGTGTGGGGGGGGTAACATATGGGCAATTCAATTCCCCCAAATGCCAGATGGGACACATGGTATGCTGCAATATTCACCAGTTTGTATTTACAAACAAATCATCATCAAGTCTTGAGACACAAATCCTTACCAAAAGGAGTAAAATAATGATAATCTGGACAAAGATTCCAAGTTCCTGGGGCACCACAGATACTGAATAATCCTTGATTTAATAAATAGTTTCATATTACTCTTTACTCCTCTCTATATTTATACATCAGTTGATTCAGTGCTTCATAAGGATGCAGCAAAGCTTGCAGTCTTGGCCTTGCTGTTAAGTGCATAAGCCTAAAGAGACTTTCAATTTTGATATAGCCAAAGCAACCATCGACAGCCAAGATGCACTGTAATGTTTAGAGACCCTGTGTGAGTTCCTGGGATAGAGTGAGGACAGAGCACAATGAAGCCAGGATGCCAATCATGATGGATTTCCAGTGAGTTAGTCTAGTCTTGGGCCTGAAAGCTTGTTACATTTGAGTTCAAGTAGCAGCTGACAGGCTCAATAGGTGTAGTCTTGAAAAGCCAATACTCTAATGCAGGGGTAGGCAACCTATGGCGGGTGCCAAAGGAGGCACGCAAGCTGATTTTCAGTGGCACTCACACTACTTGGGTCCTGGCCACCGATCCAGGGGGCTCTGCATTTTAATTTAATTTTAAATGAAGCTTCTTAAACATTTTAAAAATCTTATTTACTTTACATACAACAATAGTTTAGTTATATATTAAAGACATAGAAAGAGACCTTCTGAAAACATTAAAATGTATTACTGGCACGAGAAACCTTAAATTAGAGTGAATAAATGAAGACTTGGCACACCACTTCTGAAAGTTGCCAACCCCTACTCTAATGTGTCCTGGTTCCTAAAGCCAGTTGATATAAATTGGGACTGGTAGCTAATTCTCTGGTACCTACACAGGACTTGAACCTGGTACCAAATGTTGTCATGGCTTCTCTCTTAGATTCCTTAATGGTTTAGGGAACTGAGCAGAGAAATTACACTGCAGCAGAAAAGGGAGCATCAGAATCTTTCATCTATCACTTTATCTGGTCAGCAAGCTCTTCCTGGGCAGAAAGAGGACATGGTTTTTTAATACTGATGTGGAAGACTATCTCAAGAGGTTCAGCCCCCATCTTGCTAAGTGTTATGAATAGATATGTGGAAGCTTTAACAGAGACTTTTAAGGGTGTTGCAGAGACTAGCTGAATGACAATCAGATCAGACTGAAATGAATAACTGCTTTGGGAGGTCCCAAGCCTCTTGACTGGTACAAAATATGAGAGAGAGAGAGAGAGACAGAAGGAATTTTTCCTCACCTTTCATTTTCTCTCTGAGAATTTGTACCATAGTCCATATACCCTTCTTACATCATTACTGAGAGTTTCAACATAGAATTACGAATATGCTGACATTACTAGTGTTCCGGCTAATATCTGGTATCTCTGCATACAGAATCTTATGTTATAGCATCTCAGAGCATTTTACACACGTTAATTGAGCCTCACAACCCCACCACAAGATGAGAAAAGATATTTGCTCATTTCCTATTACAGACAGAGAAACTGAAGCAAAAAGGTTGAGGGCCAGAACCAGGGTCACATGAAACATGGAAGTGCCAATAACAGAATCCAAGTTTCTTGAAACCTAGTCCAATGCTTTTGTAAAGAATGTATGTATTCATCCTGAGGAAATCATTGCTGGATTTAAAATATTTTCTCTTAATGGATTTAAATCTACCTACTATTAATTCATCAAGTGATCTCTGATTCTGTTATGTGTCAATGTTAACAGAGGAATGTTTTATTTTTACTATATTCCATGCAGTCTTAAATACCTCACATAAATCTCCATTACCTTTCTCCTTTCAAAGCTAAATCTTCCTAATTTTTTCAAGCTGCACCTCATATCTAACTTTCTTCTTGTAACTATTGCATTGCCCTTCACGGACCTCTTCAATCACGGCTACATCTTAAGGGTTACTGTAACCAAGCGGCGCCTCCTGCTGGAATTAGTTTCCAGCCTCTGGAGCACCCTCTGCAGGCTGACGTCCCGCTGGCTACTGGCCTCATGTCCCTCCCGGACTCCGGTGCTCTCTTCCCTGGGGTGCTGCACCCCTGCAGTACGCACCCCCAGTCTCGCTAGGTATCGCCTCCCCAGATAACCCCCACCCACTATCCCCAACTTGCCTCAGGCTATGGGCTCCTGCCAGTCACCATCGAGCCCCCGTTCACTGGGGCCAACTGCAGTCTGTATAAGCCAGTCATCATAGGCAAAGAGGGTTTGGCCCGCTGCCTCTGCCTATCTGTGGGCTGCTCCCTGCAACCTCAGTACTCCTTTTTGGCCGTCTCCTAGGCCCTGCAGGTGGGGAGTTTCCACGCCGAAGCTCCCACAGCTCCTCTAGCCTACGCACAGCCCTGCTCCACTCCAGGTACCCTGTCAAACTCCCCAGCAGCCAGGCCTGTCTGCCTCTCTAGCCAGAAGAGACTCTCTGCCAGGCCCCTGCTTCTCAGCCCTTTTATAAAGGCCTGCTGGTCTGTTTGGGGCGTGGCCACCCATGTAAGCCTGCTTTCTGATCAGCCTGGGCTTTGAACTTGCAGCCTCAGCCCTCTCCTAAGGCGGCCTTTAACCCTTTCTGGCTGGGAGCGAGTAGCCACCCCGCTACAGTCACCAAACAAAACGGAACACAAATGAAGGCACCCTTTTTTCATCATGTGTTCTGAACTATCTTCTATTCCTTTATTAGTGTACCTCAACATCCACTTTGATCTTTTAATTGCCACTGCACATTATCAATTGTGGTATCCATGAGGTTTCCTAACTCTTTTCCTCAGAAGATCCTGTAAACCTAGAATCCATCAATGTATAGGACAAAACAAAATTATTTTATCAATTAGTTTGTGCCACACACAGTTTCTCTCAAGTTCCGTCTTCAGTGCTTTAAGCCTACTGAGTAGCTGCATAGATTAGGGACGAGATGGCTGCAACTTAGACAAGTTAGCTAGGAAGCTCCCTCTGTTTTTGTATTTACTTGAGCAACAGGGATCCCGCACCTGTGTGTGCTGTGTCTGGGGTGGATGGATAGAGGTTATTTGAAAATACCAAGTGATGGTTGTTGATGGTATTGTTGCTTCACTGTCTCTTTTCTATACAGCATCTCTGGGAGTTGTGTGACTAAACACATAGAACACTGCGATTTCTTATTATATGAGGGCACACTGCCCATGGAAGAGGGGCACATCCCCTTCTCTGTCCATCTAAATCTACAATATCGAGAGTTAAAGGTGTATGCAGGTAGCACAAGTGGCTGCTACAATCAGCTGGGGAAGAATTGTAAGACAAGTAGTGGGAGCAGGAGTGTGTGTCTGTGAGAAATGACGCACAGGCTGCCAGAGATCAGCTGCCTACAAAAGCTACAGGGGGTCAGAAGAGAAAATTAAACAGCCATTTGGGAAGCCCTATTTAACTGAATCATTCACAGTTATCAACAGATTGCGGGGGGAGGTAGAGGAATAGGAGAAAAGGAGAAAAGGGTAGCTGGGAGGATGAAACTGTGGATTTTGAAGGAACTGTAGACAGAACAATGGGACCGCTGATTATTTTGCTGCATTCTAAAAATATTCCCTGCTCACTCTTCGACTTTTGTAGTAGTCAGCACCCTTCACGTCACCAACACTTGTGCCTTTCAGCTTCCTTCCACACAATAATCCACTGAATTTAGGGCTTCCCCTTCCAGCAGTTCTGGAATTCCCTTCATCCTCTACTCTTGCATAGGGAGGGAGAAATGATCCCCATATCCATAAGGTAGAGACTCTGGCAACTACAGTGGACTCTTGGTCCCACTGAAGTCAATGGAAATTTTGTTCTCACTACTATCACACCAGATAATGTAGAATTTAAAAGGGAGAAAAAGTGTATTCCCTTTGAGAAATATTTTCTGCATCTGGAACACAAACACATCAAAGAAGATTTCTAAAATGTACAAAAGCAGGAGATTTTGCAGACTCAGTCTGAAACAAAGACTTCAGAAACAAGAGATCGTAACATTTTTCTCTCATGTCTCACTACACAGACTCTGTGAATGTCATAAAAAAACTTCATACTCCTTCTACCCGAAGACAAACCTACACAAATACAGTAGTCCAGTTATGACTAGCCACAAGTACTGTACCATTCCAAAGAGGGTATGCGTAATGTGCAATAACAAAAGGAACTGCTATAAACTCTAATCAGTCATACGAGAGGTAAAATAGAGAGGGATACTGAGGGTATCCTGGCTTTGTCTCATTTGAAACTGGATTATAGGAAACATTCCCACATTAGCAAGGGAAAGGGCTACATGCCCTAATAAAGCTTTTCCACTGCTAAGTTAGTATGGTGGGTGTGGGGGGAAGAGACCTACATGAAATATCTAAATAGAGAAAGAATACATATACAGCCTAGTTCCTAAGGGAAGACCAAAATGGTAAAGGATATCCCAGGATGGGGGGAGAAGCGTGAGAGAGAAGGGAAGAAATGTATTTTCTAGCATTTCTGCCTACAGATTAAAATCCAACCCTGAAAAACTGAACTTTACCAGAAAGAAAGAAGGATGATAAATGTAATTTATACACATTATTTATGACTGCTCTTTTCAGGCTGTACCAGTCACATGACATAATTCTTTTAAGATACATGTTTAGGTTTTGGCAATTCACATGACTGGAACCTTTACTAAGAAAAACCTCAACTACCTGAACTACCTGAAAGGGGGTTCTAAAGAGGATGGATTTAGACTGTTCTCAGTGGTACCAGATTACAGAACAAGGAGTAATGGTCTCAAATTGCAATGGGGGAGGTTTAGGTTGGATATTAGGAAAAAACGTTTTCACTAGGAGGGTGGTGAAGAATTGGAATGTGTTACCTAGGGAGGTGGTAGAATCTCCTTCCTTAGAGGTTTTTAAGGTCAGGCTTGACAAAGCTCTGGCTGGGATGATTTAGTGGGGACTGTCCTGCTTTGAGCAGGGGGTTGGACTAGATGACCTTCTGAGGTCTCTTCCAACCCTGATATTCTATGATTCTATGATTCTAAACACTGAAAATACACCCTAAATTTTCCTATTACTATCTACACTACAAGTCAATGGATTAAAGAAAGCAAGTGCTCACTCAGGTCTACAAAAGTCTATGTTAAATATTGGATATGACATTTCACTGAACTCACTATAAAATTTGTAAAAATGTATATAGTGACTTTGAAGTTGGGTCACTTAGGGTAGCATTTGCTGCTTAGAAGTGATACACTGCAATAGTGACAGAAAGCAAAGGTTGGCACTCTCATTACCATTCCTTGGGGGAGAGGGGGATTTAAATGTCATCCCATTGACTGCTGGAGCCAAGTACTTGATTTTTTTCTGCCAAAAAAAACTTCTCCAGTTGGACAGCTTTCCCAGGGAAAAAACTACCTGCTAGTTGTTATCTGCAGCTATGTTTGGATGCAACTGAAATATAGAGATATTTCTTGGCAAATCTCAAGGAATAAAAAAAATAAAATAAAATAAAATATTGATTAAGTAAATAGCCATAAGTAGCATGGAACCATCTCTTTTTTTTCTGAGCTCTCCAGCAAAGTTGCTCTGGAGAACGCCTGGCAAGTACTAGACAAAGAAAGATGTTTAAAATGCGGCATGCTTTGTCATTTTGGAGGGGCAAATATAAGCTGTGCTTTTAAAAGCCTAAATTGAAGATACTGTATTTGTTTTCTATGGTTCCTGCAGTTCAGCAGGGTTTTGCTTCTGATGCAGATTCATTTACGAACCAAAAAAATGCCTTAAGGATGCACCAGATAAAAGGACGTAGATAAGAGCAAACCCCATTGTCTTCCAAGAATCTGTGTGGATAGAGCAGCAGAAATTAAAAATTCAATTAAGCAATATTTCAAATTCAAACTCAAGGATTTTTTGGGGGCGGAGGGAAGAAACTGTTGGGGTGGTTGGTTGCGGGGGGCGTGTTTCTGTGTTTGCAATTTTTTAGTGTGGGTGGGTAGTGGTTTGTTTAATTCTACAGATTGATTTCAAAACTGTCAGTCCTCATGATATTATCACAAAGCCTTGCAATATTAGGTGTGCTTCTTTAAGCCCCAGCTCCTGGAATCCTAGGAGAACCCTGGAGCGGGTGTTTGGTTTTTTGTTTGAGGTTTCGTTTTGTAAGCTTCTAGATCTCATGGCTGTGAAGAAAAGCTTGAAAAAACTTAAACCTTACAAATCTAAAAAACCAGAAGGCAAATAAAAAGAACCCTAACTTTTTGTTTAAATCTCACAATATTTTATCACACATATGTTGCTGGGGCTTTTTTCGGGGGGGGGGGGGTGGAATGAAGAAGGGAAGGGACTGATTCATTATTTTCTTTTAAATAACTGGGGTTGGCAGTACTGTGACTTCATACAGTTTACTCCAAGTGTTAGACTACGGGTGGGCAAACTTTGGACCACGGTCTACATCCGGTCCATCAGACCATTTAATCTGGCCCTCAGCTTCCGCTGGGGAGCAGGGTTGGAGATTTGCCCTGCTCCAGCCGGGCAGCAGGGTCGGGGGTTTGCCCTGCTCTGCGAGGCTCTGAGGGAGCAGCTGGCATGACCCTGCTTCAGCTCCTACTACGCGGAGCCATGGCCAGTGGCTCTGCATGCTGCCCTGTCCACAGATGCTGCCCCCGCAGCTCCCACTGGCCATGGTTCCCAACCAATGGGAGCTGCAGGGGTGGCACTTGCACATGGGGCAGCATGCACAGCCGCCTGGTCATGCCTCAGAGATGGAGTGGGGACATGCTTCTGGGAGCTACTTGAGGTAAGTGCCACCAGTAGCCTGTACCCAAGCCCCTCACCCTCACCCTAATCCCCTCCCACAGCCCTATCCCCCTTCCGCCCTCTGAACCAGTTGATCCCAGCCCTGAGCCCCCACTTGCACTCCAAGGCCTTCATCTCCAACCCCCCCCAAGAGCCTGCATCCCCAGTCGGAGCCCTCGCACCCTTTCCCCGTATCCCAACCCTCTACCCAAGCCCTGATCCCACTCCAAACCCCTTGGTCCCAGCCTGGACCCCCCCAACCCAAAACCTCTCATCCCCACCCCAGAGCCCTCCCCCCACCACACCACACCCTCTGCATCCTGAATTCATTTCTGGCCCCACCCCAGAGCCCTCACCCTCTCCCACACAAACCCCTACCCCCAGTTTTGTGAGCATTCATGGCCTGCCATACAATTTCCATATCCTGATGTGGCCTTTGGGCCAAAAAATTTGCCCATCTTGTGTTAGACTACATTTGAAATTCAAGCTGTTTTTGTTACGTGTGATTAATCGCACAAGTCATGTGGTATTGCTCTTGTTCCCTGATCAGAGAAGTGTAATTCTTCTAACAAGAAACCACTGAATTTTTGAATCTCTCAAGAAGCAGCAGCAGTCAAAAGAGTATTCCAAAGTTTCCTAATACTTAAATCTTTTATTTCAACAAAAGCCTTGGACAAGACCACATTTCTAAATAAATTTATTGTGATGGAGTCAGACCAGAAGGATATAGGAGAGTGCTGGAAGGCCGGTATATTAGTCTCAGGATGTGCAGGTCCCTGTTCCCTGGATAGCCAAACAAAGGCTACTCCAGACCAATCAAGACACCTGGGGCCAATTAAGAACCTTCTAGAAAGGAGTAGAAACAGCTAGCCTGATTGGGACACCTGAAGCCAATCAGGGACTGGCTGAAACCAGATAAAAACCTCCCAGTTAGTCAGGTGGGCTGTGGGTGTCAGGAGCTGTAGAAGGAAGTTATGCTGTTGGTGAGACTGAGGGGTGGGCAACATATCATACTGAAGGAAGGAGGCCCTGAGGTAAGGGTGAAGTGGAGTTCGAAGAAGTGGGGACTGCTGTGGGGAAGTAGCCCAGGGAATTGTATTGTGTTTTGTGCCTAAAAGTTCAGCCATCTTAGCTGATACTATTAGGGTCCCTGGGCTGGAGTCCGGAGTAGAGGGCGGGCCCGGTCTCCCCCCTTTTCCATCTTCCATACTGGCCTGTGATGAAGGTAACTCACTAGGTGGTGACTCTTGCCAATTATACTGAGAAAGGGAGGTCACTCTGGGGCCTAGATGAGTTTCTGAGGCCCCTAAATCTGCCAGGAAGCACAGGACCCACAAGTACAAACTTGGAGCTTTGTCACATTATCAATTGTATGATTTATTGGTGAGGAGAAAATTACAATTTAATTCTCTTTTGTGAAACCCAACAGACACAGTTATGAAGAGAGGGCTCATTTAACTGCCTCTGTGCCAGGGTTTCAGTGAAGGTTCTTTGAATCTCTCTTCCCAGGGCTTAGGCAGTGTCAAACAGTGTCCCATCTCACATTTAGTACACCACTTCTTGTGCAAATATTTGAGCCTTGAGCTTAAAGTTCACTACCCAACAGTATGTGTGTGAAGAAAATTGAATTGTTTTAACATTCACAGGAAGGGACCACAAAAGGGGTACAAGGAAGGCTGAAGTAACAGATATTTGATCAAATACTCTCAGAAAACTAAACCATTTGGAAAGCTCTAGCCTCAAACAATGGGTGGGAAGTCTGACAAATGAAATGTCTTTCTTATGTGGCACAAATCAATAGAACATGGAAAAATAATAGGCAAGGGAAGGCAACACTATAATTACATATACACAAAACCCGAGACAGTAAAGCGAAGGCAAGGCTGTCCGCAAAATACATGGATTTTTGTGTCTGTATGTCTCTAAATTACTGTCATAATAGCAAGTCCTCAACATTAATATGACAGTGCAATCGTATGACCAAACTAAGGCAACATAAATAATACAAATCAGCAAATGAGAAATATTGAGATTGTGTATACAAAAGAAGTCAGGGCAACTAGGAGATCAAAAGCTGGCTTTAAAGAGCAAGTTAAGGAATATTTTTGTAAGCCAATGAACAGCCTTTGCCTGCTGAAAAATATTCTAAATAAAATTACCACTACCACTTCTGCATTCATCTATCTAAAATCACTGAGAGATCATTAAAAGCAATGCACAATGACACAATAAGCATCAGATCAGGAGATCAAGCTCCAAATATAACGAACAACAAATCCAAGGTATTGGCCATCAGAAAATAAATAAAAACTTGTACATGTTATCCAAATTCAGTTTCTTTGGGTAGGTTTTTAAACTGCAAGAGGGGGGCTGGAGTTCATTCTGTATCTTGTTTAACATGTGTGTAATTACACACACACAGACACACACACACACACACACACACTAACACATATCCATCTGCACCATATAAAAAGCAAAAATCTATGCTAATGCAATGATAAAGCAACAGATAAAATAATCCTGGTCCCCTATGCTCACCCTGACCAAGCCCTCATGCACCTGAGAATGGAATCTCTCCAGTCAGTTCTGAATTTACACTTTCCCAGCATAAAACATAAGGGTCCCATTTACTGCCAAAACAATCACTGCACAAAAGATAATCAGCTGGTTTTACCCATGAATTTATTGACTTCACTCTGAACACACCTGTATTCACTGTCAATGCCTCACTTTGCCTTCAATTGCTTATATTGCAGGTAGGTCGGGCAGAGCTTTGTTTGTCCCACTGGTATTTTGTATGTGCTTGTGAGGGGGCATGACTGACCACTGCAGCGCCTCCTGCTGGCTGTCTGGGGAATTAACACTCAGCCCTCTTCTGGTGGTGTCTCGCCTTCTGTCACCTCTATTCCTGGACCCAGATCACTCCCATGACCTCCGGCTGTGCCACACACCACCCCTTCTGTGGGGACTTGCAGTCCACTGTCTAGCCACTTTTCAGTGGCTCCAGCACCCTCTTTGCCCTTGCATCAGGGCCTCAGTCTGCAGATCCCTGTGGCCTGCCAGGAGCTGCCTTTAGCTCTCTGGGTCTCTGCCTGCGGCACTGCATGGGCCAGGGTGCTTGCTGCCCTCCACCTGCAAAGCGGCCAGTCCTTCTCCCTTCTCAAGCTCCAGGGAGTAACTGCCCCTTTTCTGTTCTGAAGCCCTTCTTATACGGGCCATCCCAGCCCTAGTTGGCTGCTCCTATAAGCCCTTCTGTGACTGGCTGCCTCTTGCACAGCCGCCCTACGGCTGATTTTAACCCCTGTTCTGCCAGAGTGGGGCAGATGCCCCATCACAGTGCTTTATTAAAACATTTTGCACATGTGCCCAGAGCTTTAGATGGGCATATTATAAATAAATCACATAACATACACATTGAAAACAGCATTTCCATCTTCTTGTTACTGCTACACTGTCCCATTTAAGGTTAGTGCATTTCAGTTCCTTCCCAAGTAATTTATGTCTCTGTGTCAGGGGCTGAATGGGCGGAGAGAAAATTCGCAGGAGGCCCAGGTGAAGGCTCGAAAAGCCCTCAGTGGCGTTTCCTGTTATTTACAGAGTTATTGTTCACTCAAAAACAGGGCTTTGGAGCGGAGCCTGGAGCTGGAGCGCAGAGCAGTGGAGTTGCAGGTTTTTGCCTGGAGCTGGAGCGGAGCTCTGCTCAGAAGAACCCAAACTGGCGAAGACTCCAATCATATTCCCCCACCATGCGGTCAAAACTTCATACATATAGCGTACATCTGATCTAACAATATTTAAGAAACAGCCAGCTAGTATACCTGCAAAGCTCTCTATCCTGGTTTCCAATCAGCCATTCCAATCTTCTCCTATCACAAGAGGAGCACAGTCACTTTAATCATCTGACCTTAAACTGACCAAGCTACATGAGATTGTTTCAGATCAGGCAGACACTCTGGAAACCCTTGCTACGATTTAGCCACTCCAAACCACCTGGAAAAGAAAGCAAATCATGCTGCTTTCTAGTGCCTCATTTGTACAACATTGTGGCAGGGAGCAGAGCTCCAGGACTTACTATAGGGGCTAGCGAAAACCTAAAAGATGTTTAGATCCACAGCACAATGACTCTGTTCACATTAAAAATCCATCCATTCTTTCATTGACTACACCCCTACTGTATTTAAGCCATTATGAAAAGCATGTAATGTTTGTCACTTCAGGCACAGTATTAATTGCCCTTTCTATTTCAGTGTCAAAAGCATTTTTTTCCAACCTAAAAGTATAGCCCTGCTTTTCATCACTAACAAAGAATCTGAAAAATGGCAGCTTTGCCACCATCTCCATGGAACTCACTGGTGACTATATATATTCTGGATGCAAGTATCCTTCTCAACTCTTTTCTGTTCTCTGTCACGGTTCTCAAGTGTACACATCTTTATTTGTACACGGGTAGATAGAGTGCTCTGGTTTGTAGTTCAAAAAAACAAATGCATTAACAAAATCTGTGGTGTTCTGTTCTCCAAGATGCTCTCCTAATACGCCATAGCTATACTAATCACTGCTACAACCTAAAAGCCAATCATTTAATTGATATTCAGTCCCTCCTGCAGTGGCAAGCATGGCCTGTAATTCACCAAAGTTAATCACATCATTGGCAATGAGGGATGGGTCACAGGAATTTTTTGAAAAATGATCACGTGTACTGCAAAAGCTTAGGTCAGTTGTATGGTAAACATAGACTTTTTTTTAATCAGTAGGTCTCTTCCTCCATCCTCCCCACCGCTTCTAGGCAGCAACTTCAGCATTAAATACAGTAGACTCTCAATTATCCAGGATGGTAGGGAAAAAATTAATTCTGGTTAATAAAATCCCAGATAATCACCATCCACAGGAAATATAGGGAGAGGGGTTGGTTCACCAGCTACCCTGCACCGGGAGGAGGGGGTGGGTTTGTGCTTGGGGAGGCAACAAAGCCAGAGCCGGCCCTGCGAGTTACACGTATTTTTTTTTTTTTGACATCCTGGTTAATCCACATCCTGGTTAACACAATCCTGGATAATCGACAGTCTACTGTACTTCACTGCAACAGAAATTAAAAAGGGTAAGGAATTAGATTAAGAGGTAGCTGTAGCTGTAATGTAAGATGCAAACAACATGTGTTCGCTTTCACAGAAACATAAATGAATTATTTCTAGTTCCCCTCAACTCTACCTCAAAAGCTGGGAGTATAAATGAAGTGAGAAGGATATAATCTCAAGATATAGTCCACCTTTTCAAAACACATACCAGCAAAATCAATATGCAGTGAGAACTCCTATACTTCTTACAAGATTTCAAAGGCAAAATAGATTTTTCAGTAAGCAGGTACTGTATGTTTGCTTTCCTTCAGTCTTACGGGTTGTTATTATGGTTTGAATTGTGAAAATTACAGGCTGAATTCAAGGCAGGGAGGAGGAAAATTACCCCTCTGTGGACAGGATACAACAATTCTATATTTCTTAGAAAAGGATCTTGAATTTTTGAGTTTCTTTATCACCTTTTACTGAGGCCATGGTTACACTGGCACGTTATAGCGCTATAAAGCCCCCACGAGCGCTATAACCTCCTCCCCGTCCACACTGGCAAGGCACGTAGAGCGCTATAACCGCTGAGTTATAGCGCTATTATTAATCCACCTCCGCATGGGGAATAAGGGCTGTAGCGCAGCTGCTGTAGCGCTACAGCAAGAATGTGGACACCCACTGTGCATTAATTGGCCTCCAGCCCATCCCATAATTCCCGTTCGAGCCACTCTGGTCATCACTTGCAAACTCTTTTGTCCTGTCCTCAGGTGACCACACGTCAGACCTGCCCTTTAAAGTTCCAGAGAAATTTGAAAATCCCCTTCCTGTTTGCTCCAGCCAAGCGTGACATGCTCTCAGGGAATCCTTGCAGGTGATCATTCTCATTGATCTGATTGATTGCGTGGCGTGGTCTCAGGGAATCGTTGCAGGTGATCATTCTGATTGATCATCATGACTCCACGTGCCATGCCTCCTCGCAATAGGCGATCCCCAGCATGAAGCAATAGTGAGGTGCTGGACCTCATCAGCTGTTGGGGGGAAGAGGCTGTTCAGTCTCAGCTGCGGTCTAGCCGCAGGAATTTTGACACCTATGGGCAGATATCACGGGCCTTGGCAGAAAGAGGCCATGAGCGGGACACTCTGCAGTGCCGTGTTAAGGTAAAGGAGCTTAGGAATGCGTATCGCAAAGCCCGCGAGGCAAACGGCCGCTCCGGGGCAGCCCCGGTGACTTGCAGATTTTATAAGGAGCTGCACGCGATACTTGGTGGTGATCCCACGGTCACTCCATGGACCACCACGGACACTTCCCAGCCCACCAGTGAAGGGGGGGATGAGGAGGAGGACGAAGAGCAGGAGGATGAAGAAGAGGAGGAGGACGAGGCGGCAGTGACCCAGGGCACGGAGGAGTCCCTGGACGCATGCAGCCAGGAGCTCTTCTCAACCCAGGAGGGCAGCCAGCCACAGCGTCTGGCGGTTGCAGGGGCCAGCTCAGCAGCAGATTGCGGAGGTAAAGCTCCTTTTCTATGGAGAAGGCTGGCAGCTTGGGGTGGAAAGGGATGAGGGGGGCATTCCACCTGGAGCTCTTCTCAAGCCAGGAGGAGGGCAGGGGGGCATGCAGCCAGGAGCTCTCCTCTAAAGCCAGGAGGAGGGCGGCCAGCCACAGCGTCCGGCGGTTGCAGGGGCCAGCTCAGCAGTGCATTGCGGAGGCAAAGCTGCTTTTCTATGGGGAAGGCAGGCAGCTTGGGGTGGAAAGGGATGCTTGCATGCTTGCCTACATGTGGAATAGAGCATTGATGTAGTCTATCACATCGCGGTAGTCATCATCAGTAATCTCTTCAAAGGTCTCAATAAGAGCACTTGCAATGCGCCTGCACAGGTTTCCCGGGAGAGCCAGCGTGGTCCCCATCCCGGTCACGGTCACTGTCCCTGCCACTGTGCTACAATGGGTGGGGGGAGCATTGCTGCACATAGGCAAGCTGCATATGGCCCTGGGCGGAAGCCGCATCTTATTAAAATCCCTTCCCTTTGCTCCTCAGTGACTCGAAGCAACGAGATATCTTCCAGGACAAACACCTACGGAGAATGTTGGAACAGTGTTCAGAGTAGGGCTCCTGCCACTTCCTGGCACTCCACACCCCCACCCCCCACCCCCGCCACAGCTTTTCAGGGCAGGGAAGAAATCCTTCCCCCTGCCTGCTGCTCAGAGTGGGGCTCCTGCAACTTACCGGCACTCCCCACCCCCTCCCCCGGCACAGCTTTTCTGGGGCAGGGAAAAAATCATTTCCCTTGCCTCTGGAGTACACTCACCATGGCAGGGGCTCCGTTGCTGTATCTGTGCTGTCTGCAGGACAGGCAAACAGGGAATGCGGGGGAATCATAGGCATGTCTGCTCTTTACAAGGGAACCACTGTGAAATGTATCTTTTTATTTTAGAAGGGTCGTCCTTCACCCCTTCGCCATCGCTCTTATCAACAGCTGAGAGGCTCAGGCAACTGAGGAAGTGGCCACGAAGGAGCAAAGAGGATCTTGTACAGCAAGTAATGCAACAGGCTGTAACGGAGAATCGAGTTGCACAGATGTGGAGGGAGAATGAGAGCAAGTTCAGGGAGAAGGCGCGGAAAGAGAATGCGATTCACCGCCGGAAAAGCACCGATAAGCTGCTCTCATTACTGCAGCTTCAATTGCAGACTATGCAGCGGATTGTCACCCTTCAGGAGGAGAAGCTCCGCACCCACCACCCCAATTATCATTTGCCCCAATTCCCTTCCCCTTCTTTGCCTCAGTACCCTCCAGGCCACTATCATCAGCCAAATGGTTATCACCATCCACAGCTGCCTCCAACCCCTCTGTCTTCACCGAACAACCCCCAAACCCCGGACCATTATCCACTGCAGTCTACCCCTAATAACATGCCTTACTGCCCTCCGCAAATGGGGTTCGGGGGACATGGCCACTGTGAGGGCACTGGAGACTCAGAGACCCGGACATATTCTGATCTCTGACTGACCCCATGACACCCCCATTGCACCTCCCCTGGCTTCCCCCTCACATGCATCACAATATTTTCTTTCAGCAACCGAAGTACCTGTTCAATACATGAATTGTCTTCTTAATAAATGGGTTTCTTTATTAAGTGTACATACATTATTACAGACTACAGAAAAGCAAATGCCTGTTCCTGTTAAAAGAATGCTCCCTCCCTCCCTCCCTCCATCTGCACCTCACTTTAGAACTGGCTTTCAGCCTCAAAATGCTCCCTCAAGGCTTCCCTGATCCTAACAGCCTCGCGCTGGTCCCCTCCAAGAACCCTGCTCTCTGGCTGGGCATATGTGGCCTCCAGGCGTTGAACCTCCGAGGACCATGCCTGAGTGAAGCCTTCGCCCTTCCGCTCACAAAGATTATGTAGGGCACAGCATGCGGAAATAACCGCGGAGATACTACCCTCGGCCAAGTCTAGCCTCCCATAAAGACAGCGCCAGCGCGCCTTGAGACGCCCAAAAGCACACTCCACAGTCATTCGACACCGGCTAAGCCTGTAGTTGAACCTTTCCTGACTGCTGTCCAGGCTCCCTGTGTAGGGTTTCATGAGCCAGGGCATTAAAGGGTAAGCAGGGTCACCAAGAATCACTATGGGCATTTCCACTTCCCCCACGGGGATCCTCTGGTCTGGGAAAAAAGTCCCGGCTTGCAGCTTCATGAACAGGCCGGTGTTGTGGAAGATGCGTGCGTCATGCACCTTTCCAGACCAGCCAGCGTTAATGTCAGTAAAACGCCCACGGTGATCCACAAGCGCCTGGAGAACCATGGAGAAGTACCCTTTCCGTTAACGTACTCCTCAGCTAGGTGGGCGGGCGCCAGAATAGGTATATGGGTCCCATCTATCGCCCCTCCACAGTTAGGGAAACCCATTTCTTCAAAGCCAGCCACGTCATGCACGTTATCCAGAGTCACGATTTTTCGTAGCAGGATGCAATTAATGGCCCTGCACACTTGCATCAGCACAACTCCAACGGTCGACTTTCCAACCCCAAACTGGTTGGCCACCAATTGGTAGCTGTCTGGTGTAGCCAGCTTCCAGATCGCGATAGCCACCCGCTTCTCCACCGGGAGGGCAGCTCTCAGTCTGGTGTCCTTGCGCCGCAGGGCAGGGGCGAGTTCAGCACACAGTCCCATGAAAGTGGCTTTTCTCATTCGAAAGTTTTGCAGCCACTGCTCGTCATCCCAGACTTGCATGACGATGCGATCCCACCACTCTGTGCTCGTTTCCCGTGCCCAGAAGCGGCGTTCAACAGCCGTGAGCATGTCCGTTAATGAGACAAGAAGCTTCTTGTCAAATGCATTCACCACTTCAATCTCGTCTTCAGACTCATCACTGTCATCCTGCATGTCAAGGATTAACTCCACTGCACACAGAGATGTGCTGGCAACAGTCGTCAGCATGTTCCTCAGCAGTTCTGGATTCATTGCAGCACACAACAATGGAAGACGGAGCGTGCCTTGCTGAAACCCTTGAAAGATGGCGCCGGAGGTGGAAGGAAACACAGGGATTGCTGGGATATCCCAAAAAGCATCATGGGTAGTTGAAACAGGATATAGAATGCCCCGCAAGTGACACCCCCCCTACCACAAGGCATTGCGCCAGATCAGGAAGAGGTGTACTGTGGGATACATGCCCTAATGCGCTGCTCTTAATGCCGTATTAAGTGCCGCAAATGTGGCCATGCATTGTATGTCCACACTGGAGCATCTCAGTGTGGACATACAATAGCGCTATTCATATTGCTGTATAAGGGGACCGCTATAACCAATAGCGCTATAATCTTGTAAGTGTAACCATACCCTGAAGATGCATACACTTGCTTCAGGGCGCAGGTTTGAAAATGCAGGATTTCCATTAGGGGAAATAAATAAATTGGTCCTTCTTGTATCTATCCTCTTATCTGCTCAGCTCACATCACTGTCTTATTATTCCCAGATAACATGAACATAGAAGGCTATGCTTATGTAATCCTTCTCTCAGGTAGTACAGCAGCAAGAAGGGCTGGGTTCAATATCTAGGGAACGTCCTTAAAATTGGAAAACAAAACCGGCTCAAACCCGCACCTAGAAGTCTGGGGAAAACTAAAAAACACCTCTAATAGGCAATACATCCTCACTGTCAAGCACAGAGTTTGTTTATGAAACAGAGAAAACATTTTATAAAGGAAGAATGAACACAATATTAGTTTAGAAAAAACACAGCAACGATTCAAAAGTATGCAAACAATAAATAGACACTGATCATACTGTATCTTGGACAGCAGCCTCAGTTTCCCATCTTGTGGTGCGAAAGTCCCATGGACAAAGGTCCCTTTAACACTGCACTCACAGTGTGTTGACTAAGGCCAATGAAGTCCCTGAGGCCACAGATGAATTCAGGTGGGTTCATCACCATTAGGGGAGGGGAGGGGTGAATGATGCTTCCACTGCTGTTCTGCTATCTCCTCTCTCTTGTTCACTCTCACAGCACCACAACCACCTAACCCATTTCTTAGTGAAATCATTAGAGCTCAAATAACTGTGTAGCATGGATCTTCACTGCTTTTCCTCATGCTGTCTTACACCAGTACACTTCTCCATACCACATACAGGGCTCAACTGCTAAACAAGCTTAACAGGGATTTCACTTATAGAAGAGAGGAGCCTCAACTGAAGCTATTAATGTATGTCTTTAAACACTAGAAGGGAACGATTAAATGAACTCTTAAACAAACCCAGGGTTGTCATTCTGTGCTCCCATTTCCCCACTTACCCTTTGTCTGTCTGGTCTATTTATATTGGATGCCCTTTGGGACAGGTACTGTTTTTCGCTACACGTTATATTATTTATGTCCGGCAGGTAAAAAGGGAACTACTGAATTTTGGCATTATTAAATTACATGCTAAAATGCAAGTTTCAATATCTTGTCACGCTACTGTAATTTTCATTGAATTCTACTTTTCTATATAGTTAATCGAGGAAGAGAGGAATAAGAATTCCATTTATTTCCTTTTCTCATTGTAAACAAAATAATAAAACATTGTTTGCAAGCCACATTTGGGAAAGGAAAACAACTACAATATGGAGTTGAAAGCACAACCAATAAACATGCATTCAGAGGTTAAAATTTTGCAGTTAACATTTCAGTAATTTATTGCACGCAGCAATACAATTATTATCTTTTTACTTAATATAAAAAAGGAATACAAAATTCAAGCACAAAATCTATATGCCAAGATTTGCTCAGAAATGTACTCTGCCCTCTAACCATTTCTTAATACAGATGAAGTGAAGGTGATTTCATTTTCCTGGAGGCAGTGCTTCCTCCCAGCAATAAAATGCTGTTATAAGCAAGCCTGACCGGCAGACTGCACAAGGACAGTAGCTTTTGGGAGCCCCTAAAGTAGTAACATTCTATTAGAATTCTTTACATCAGCAGTGGCACAGATCCCTTGCCTACCATAAGTTATAATGAATGATTTAATAATACTACCTATCAGGCACTCTCTATTTCAAAACAGCCTTATTACATTACCACAAGACTATACAAGGCCTTAAAATTTTCCTTGCTTGAAGTTCAATAGCTGTTCAACATGCACATAGTGCATTGATCACTTATTGGACGGAGTTACCCTCTAAGTATATAAACTCTAAAGCACGTCAGTATCATGACTGGAGACTCAGGTGGCTTTGCAGATAAAAAGCACTGGAGTTTTATCTCAGGGACAATTGCATTCTAAACAGATTCCACATCAGATCCTTTTATCATTCTCAACTCCATTCTCAGCATACTAGTCTTATTATTAGCAGTCATTTTATTAAAGATGAAAGAACTGATTAAAACAGAATCAATTGCCAATGACAGCTAATCTGGTTCAATTTGTTTTTAAATGGCCCCCTCCCTCCATTTCTAATAGTGTAATATTTTTGTTTTTTAGAATCTTTCTTTGATCTAGTCTCCTGTTGCTATTGGTTGACAGACTGCCTCTCAAACCACAATAAAACTTCTTATTCAACTATTCCACAGGTGTTGCTTCTACCCAGAGAGACTGAATGTTAATGGTAAACTAGCAACTAGCCAAAACTTTAAGAAAATTGCTTACATGGTTAAAAAAGCTATCAGGGTGGCATCATCTTTCTCCAGCATGGCTAGTTTGAGTATGACATGGAAATAAGTCAATTTAAAGAAAAGTCTATAATATGCTCCTTTCAGCAAATATGATGTGACCTTTCTGCATCATTTACAGTCAATTAAATAATGAGGAGGAACTTGTGTGCAATCAGTAAACAGTGCATATACATCTATCAGCTTCTTTGTTTCATAACCGCAGATCCCTCCACCGTCAAACCCCACTTCCTCACAGTAACTCTGTGACACTGCCTTCTCTAGCTTTATGCATCAGCAGTGAGCATGCCAGCGTAAAGAGACAGAGTTTAGCAAAAGCAGGTGTTTTTGTCTCTAGAGAACACTTTTCACACATTGCATTCTGAAGAAGCGCATCTTGAAAATGTTCAAGCCATTATTACTATTGCAGTGTTCTCAACCTAATCACTACTGTAAGTCACCCTGCTTCTTTGTGTAAACTCTGACTCAGGGGAAGTAACTTCATCACGACAAAGAGTGTTTTATAAATTCAGATATGTCAGCTTAACAGTATTTTGAATGTTTTAATTTAAAGGCATAATTATATAAAAAAATGTAGTAAATATTGGGGTAGCATCATGGCAAATAGGATTAAAGTAGTTTGAACTGAAAATGTGTGTTAATGGACAATGGCAATACATTGCAATAGGACTATACATTTGCAAATAAGATACGGCATGTTCAATGCAATAAAAATATACACTTGACAAATATTCATAAACCAACTTATAAATCAAACCATGAGCCAGTGTTGCAGTAGTTTTACTGTAGAGTCTTAAGAGGGCCCCCAGTGGTTCTACAAATCAAGAAATATTTGCACAAACATAAATTCATTGTGAAAAATCTTATGGGACACTAGAAAATAAAAAGGCTAGAAGATATTTTTCTTATCAGACGCTGAATAGATAAATTTGAGCGGAGCACAGACACTGTTGGTGAGTCTATTAGCTTTGGAAGTACATTAGATGGTTTGGCTCTTAACAGCTTACGACAGAGCTAAAACTGGATTTTTGTCACTAAAGTCAGGAGATCTGACTCTGAACTCACAGAAAGTTTTGTGAATAAGAAGATGCTTTTTTTCCTAGTCACATCTGGCCCCATTTCAGAATCAAACTGTACTTTGAGAAACATATACCCTTCTGTCATACCTCTAATGCAACAAAGAAATACAGAAAATATATGTAGATGGAAGGTTATTTCTAAAAAGAATGTTTTTCAAAGTCTTGATGAAGAATCACCAGAAGTTCCTTCATATGTAGTAAAGTTTCAGGACAAACTTTTATCGCATCCTGGCAGGTAGCTTTGGTTTTTCTGCCCTAGGCACCTTCTAAATCAGGGGTGGGCCACATCGGGGTTCAAAACTTGTACAGAGGGCCAGGTCAGGGAAGGCTGTGCCTGCCCAAATAGCCTGGCCCCTCCCCCTACCCAACCCCCTTCCACTTCTCGCCCCCTGACTGCCCCCCTCAGAATCTCCAACCCATACAACCCCTGCTGCTCCTTGTCCCCTGACCACTCCCTCCAGAGAGCCCTTGCCCCTAACCACCACCACCCAGGACTCCACCCGCATCTAAGCCCCTCTGCTCCTTGTCCCCTGACTGCCCCCCTCCAGAGACACCTCCACCCTAACTGCCCCCAGGACCACACTCCCTTCCCAACCCCCACTGCTCCCTGTCCCGACTGCCCTCATCCCTATCCACCCACCTCCCTACAGTCCCCTGACAGAATCTCAGGACTCCCACGCCAAATCCAACCTCCCATCCTGTTCCTCGTCCCCTGACTGCCCCCTCCCCAGAACCTCAGCCCCATCCAACAGCCCCCTGTCCCCTGAGTGCCCCCTGGGACTCCCTGCCCCATAGTCAATCCCCTGACTCCCTTACTGCACTGCTGGCGGCCCTGCCGGAACCAGCCACGCCACACAGCTCTCCCGGAGGAGTGTGCAGCCTCTCCCCCAAGAGCACTGCCCGCACAGCGGGCTGAGGATCCAGGAGAGCAGGGGAGGGGACAGGAGCAGCCTCCCCCACCAGGAGCTCAGGCGGGCTGGTCAGGACAGTCCCGCGGGCCACAGTTTGCCCACCCCTGTTCTAAATGGTTCAAGTATGAGATAAATGAGGATCTCAGAACAATGCATAATCTTACAGCAGGTGTTGAGCTCGTTGCCAATTATTATAAGCTTCATTCACTTACCAGCAGAAGTGTTCAAAGCTATGAAGAAATAGATAATAACGTGGTAAATAATTAATACCTTGTTTTTGCAAGATGGATGACAAAGACAATGGGGCAGATAAAGGAAAGACTCCCCCCTCCCCCTGCCCCCCCGCCCCCATTTGGGGGGGGGGAGGAGAGAGAGAGAGAGAGTGAGTGAGTTGGGGAAAAAAAGCACAGAAATGCTGATTATATTTTTCAGTGATGGAATCATTGTGATACCAAAAACCTAATGGACTCAAGACATACACACAGGAAGCAGCTTTCAACACTTGTGAGGTTGGAAGAATTCTCAAACGCTCTAGTTAACTGAATTAGAGAGGCAATCTAGCTGAAATAGTATCTCTTTGCCTTCCTCCCCAGAAGAAGACAACACTTGTTGTGTCATTGGTGTTGAACAGAATAAGGTAAGACACAGTCCTACCATAGGATGCCAACTGCCAGTCGGTCTGAGACTCTGGAGACACCCACATATGGTTGTCCTGACTGAGAAATCCTTGGACTTACTAAATGTTGAGCACAAACACCCAAGGAGGGGAGGAATAGGAAATAAAATACACATAAAAAATTAATTTCTTTACATCAATATTAGGCAATAAAGCTTGTTTATTTCTTCAACATATTCTGTTCTGACTAATGTACTATAAACAGTTTTTAGTCCACAAAAAAATCTTACCATGCTTCCGCTACATATTCCCAGGCCTAACAATAAGAATAAAAAATCCTTCAAGCTCCTAACCTCATTTTTTCTGAAAAAAAGGAATTTAAAGAAGGAGAAATATTCAAATAGCCATTGAAAAACTATTTCCTCACAGATTACTGAAGCAATGGAAACACCTGGAGGGAAAATATCAAGAGCTGCAGTTGCTGTTCTGAAATTAAACTTACATTGTGGTCGGCTTTCTTCTGCACTGTAACCAAATCCCTGATATCTAAATCTCTGATATTTGTCTCTAACTCCTTGCCTTGAAAGCTAGATCTGATAGCTCACTGTCTTTGAATGTATAGGTACTTTCTCTGCTACATGCTATATAAATTATATACATTACTCTTCAGAAATATGACTGTTTGAGACACATAAACAAAACAACACATGCAAGTCAAACTTAAAGACCAGGAAGGAAGGAATACAAGTCTGATAAACAAACGGCTTTGGCAGCATGAACCAACTACTGTACTGTATTGAATAATTCAGCCACATACAGATAGTAACTTATATGCACTTTTACTAGAAATCAAATCAGACTTTCATCCCATGTCTTTACATGAGGAAGAAAAAGAACATGTGAAAAGACAGACTAAAGACAGCTCATGCAGAATTTAGGAACAGAATAGTACACGAGAACAAGACTATGGTGGCAAACATGACTCGGCACCCAGTGGCAATCCTTCCACTTAAACTGAAAATTGACATGTGAGTCATGAGAACAGCTCCTTGATTTTAGGACATCAGTATGATTTCATTCCTTGGAGATCAATATGAGCCCATGCTTAGGTATGATATGTTCTCATATTTGCCAATTTCAAAAACCAACTTCACCACATATAAAAAATAATTTGGAGATGAATTAGACCTGCGCTAAGCGGATCTTGTTTGTTTCACCTGGGCTTTTAAGAGAGGTAAGAGGTAGAGCTGTGTGGCTGAACCATTTATTTTTAAAATAATTTTGGGTCAAACAAAACATTTAATTTTGTTTGTGTAAGGAACCATTAGACCAGAACTCAGCTCTGCATAGCATAGGACAACTGACATTCCCTCGTTGCTGTTAGGAGGGAACGCAGTGCAACCTCCAAAGAGCACAGGGGAGATTAGGTGCCGCAGGAAGTACTGCCCATAGGGCCCAGAGCAGCAGTTCTCAAACTGTGGGGCAGGCCTCCCAAGAGAAGCGAAGGAATGCGCCAAGGGACGCAAGCTGTGTGGAGCTTGGGGTTTTTTTAAGAGCTCTGGCTGTCAGCCCTTGGTGGCTGGACTCATGCAGAACGGCCGTGGACACCCAGAAGGTGGGGAAAAAGGAGACAGCTGGATAAAGCAACCCAGGCTTGGGCTCTCCTTCCCCACCCACATTCCCTCACAGGAAGGCAGCCTGGGCTCGAGTTCTCCTCCTCTCCCGCAAACCTTCACCTGGAAGGCAGCAAGGCTCTGTCTGCCAACCCCAGAGTGGCAGCAGCAGCACACAAGAAATGGGTGCCAATGGGACAATTAAGTCTGCAGTGAAAAGTGATATTGACAAATATCACTGTTCTCATTGCCTTACTTACTTCCAAGCTGCTGCTAAGGTAGTGCTGCCTTCAGAGCTGGGTACACAACCTGCAGCCAATGCCCTCCACTCTGCCTTCAGAGCTGGGGGAGATATACGTCCTTGGAGGTGGGAGGGCGCAAATGACTACAGGCACAAAGAAGGTGGGCCTAATCAAATAAGTCTGAGAACTACTGGTAGACTGACAGCATCCTATGGCCCTCTGATTGGCCCCTGCTCACTATTTAACCCTGCGGGGTTGTCCAAGAAGTTGTCTGGGCAACCACCCAGACTTCTGACCTATTGTGACTCCAGACTATGCCTTGCATCTGATCTCCAGTCTCTTACCCTGCCTCCAGATTCCAATTCGATGCTACGTCCGGTCTCTGACCTCTAGCTGAGTCTGACTTGCTCTGAGTCCCACCTCTAGCAATTACTCTGAAACCCTGCTCACCGAACAAAATTCAAGTAAAATTTGAAACAAAACATTTCAAAAGATGAAACATTTTGTTCTGAAAATGTTTACATGAAAAAGTTAGACTTTCCAAGGATATTTTTTTCCTCTCTGAGCTGAAACAATCTGGTGAATTTGACACAAATTCACAAAATATTTCTGTCAACCTGAAACTACATTTTCTGCAAAAAATAAAAAAAAAATCAACCAACAAATTTCACTTATCTCTAGTAGGGGAACTGAGATATAAACCAGTGTATGGGGGTCTTAATCTTATTTGATTAAAAACTGTTGTATGGCAGAGGGGGTGAGCTTGCTACACTGAGCATTTGGTTTTGTAACTTTCAATATTAGAAGGGCACTCAGAGACGATATATTGGATCCTGTTTTCTTTAAAAAAAAAAAAAACAAACAGGAAATGGCGCACTCTGAGCTTACAGTGAACACTAACCGCAAATTCAGCGACAGAAATCAGGGTTCTGCCAGCAGAGACCCTCTGAAGAAATCTTTTCTTTTCAAAGATTCTTTAGAACCTAGGAAGAGCTGGCTGTGTCAAAATGGATCCATTCTCAGTGGAGCTGACTGTATGGAACCCAGCCAAGCTGTAGCTGAGTGCGTAGAGCTGACTTCATAGAAGTGGACTAGGCAGTAGCAGGTCTGGTAGATCTTCAGGTCCTGGCAGCTGTAGATCAGAGAGCATGATAGTGGTGCAGACTTCACAGAATGAGGCTGAGGAAAGCCATCTCCTAAGGTCCACTTGCCCTCTCCTGAACTTGGTTCAGGACCCTTTCTAAGACCTTAGCCTGACGCATGGGCCTGCTGCAAGGCCTGAGGCCTGAACCAAAGTCAGCAAAAGTTATGCTACGAGCAACAGTCAGACCCTGCCAAAAGCAGGTGCTTGCCTGCAAGTCAGTGGCTGGTACATAAACTCGGCACCAGTATTGCTAAAACACACTGAATATGTAACACAGTCCAGCAGGCCAGCACAAGAATTCCTCTAGCACATGATAAAATGGTTTGACAAAAGCGATGAATAGTGATATTTTGTCTGAAACAGGAGGAGGAAAATACTAGGGGAGGTAACAAACATGCCATGAAATGCATAAGGTGATACGTAAATTGTTTGTTTCAGTCTATAAACGTTGGGACACCTCATTTTAACACTTTGGCCAGCCTAGGGGAAAGTGGAAAATTCCGCCACAGACTGAGCTACGTCCATTGTCACGGACATACATGTGTTCATGTCGAGCTGGGGTATTAGCATGTGCTTTGTCAGCAATAAACCTGGCCAGGTGCCATTGCTACTAAACCATGTCTTGTGGTCTTATTGGACAGTTAGCTCATACAGCAGGCTGCAATCAATCTATCCAGAGCCAGTGCAGCACCCAGAAAGAACACACACATGCAGCTGAACATCTGACATGTCAGCTCTGTCTTTCTACTACAGAGGCTATGTGGATGACTAACAGGCCTTGAGATGAATAACAGAGGCCGTATCCTTGATACATCATTGGGGTTTTCATCATTTTATTATGAAGATAATGTTTATCTTGTTTTTTCCAAATAAGGAGTATTGGTGGTTTCATATTCTCAAGGACTTCTGTTTGCAAGTGGGGAAGAAACACTGTAAGAATGATTAGGGGATTTAAATATTAAGTTCCTAAAAATTGGGAATGGATAAAGTCTTAGGAGGATTCCTGAACCAACTGTTATTTTAATCAAAATAAACCCATAGATGTCATTTGAACCTGGTCCTTACTACTGCTAAAGGTACATGGCAGAAGGGTTCTATAAGCACTCAGATTTAGCTTGAGTTTACAGTCTTATTTAGGAGTACGTTAAGGAGGAGTTCATCATCTTTAAATTTGTCATCGGCAAAGGATATCACAAGGGTTAAGTTCCAAAGAACAGAAACGTTCCTGATCACTGATGTCCACACAGCAGGTGCTACGGTACAGAAACAGAAGTCGTCCAAAAGAAGAATAGAATAATTTCATTCTTTGCAGTGAATTTGGTGAGCACAACTGATGGCACTGATGGCTTCCAAATAAAGGAAGGAGTACTCTCCCTATTACTAGTGTTTAACCACCTAAGGAAAAGGAAAACTCAGTACAGTAATCATAATGTTTCATATTCTATAATTTTGGAGAAGGTGTTACACAGAACAGTAGAACCTCAGAGTTACGAATACCTCAGGAATGGAAGTTGTTCATAACTCTGAACAAAACGTTATGGTGGTTCTTTCAAAAGTTTACAACTGACCGTTGACTTAATAGAGCTTACTGAGCAGAAAAAAAATGCTACTTTCCTTTTATTTTTAGTAGTTTAACACAGTACTATAATGTAGTTGCTTTTTTTTTTCTGGTCTCTGCTGCTGTCTGATTGCATACTTCCAGTTCCAAATGAGGTGTGTGGTTGACTGCTCAGTTCGTAACTCTGATGTTTGTAACTCTGAGGTTCTACTGTAGCCATTTACTCACTTTAAAGGGATATTAAGGAGCAAAAACCAGATGTGTTTAGGTACAGAAAATGGCATTTCATTACACACTTACAGTTAAGAGAAAAGATTTTCAGAATCTGTATGAAGCTTGATTTTCTGAAAATGGAATCAATTTAAAGACACTACAGTTGGGCATCTAAAATTTGAAACATTCAAGATCGCTAATAAATTTTGAACATCTTGGCCTAGATGTAAAAATCATTTCAATATGATATAGATTAATAGATAATAAGACCAGAAGGGACTATTACAATTATCTAACCCAGAGGTGGGCAAACTACGGCTCATGGGCCACATCTGGCCCGCGTGACCATCCTGCTCAGCCCTTGAGCCCCTGGCCAGGGAGACTAGCCCCCCAGCCCCTCTCCTTCTGTCCCCCCTCCTCCACAGTCATGCCGCTGCACGGGCAGCACAACCTGTATCACCCACCTCCCAGGCTTTCCAATCAGCCAGTCCTGCTACTTAGAGAGGCATGATAAGGAGGCAGAGGTTGGATAAGGGGCAGAGGGTCCTGGGGGGCAGTCAGGAGATGGGGGCGATTGGATGGAGTGGAGGTTTTGGGAGGTGGTCAGGGGACTGGTTGGATAGGGCATGGGAGTCGCAGGGGTGTGGACAGAGGTCAGGGAGCAGGGGAGGTTGGATGGAGGTAGGGTCCCAGGAGGAGGTTGGGTCCCAGGAGGGGGCAGTCAGGGAACAAGGGGGGTGTTGATGGCTTGGGAATTCTGAGGGGAGGAGATGGGGCAGGGGCCAGCCGTGCCTCCCCTAACCAGCCCTCCATACAGTTTCGCAACCCGGATATGACTCTCAGGTCAAAAAGTTTGCCAACCCCTGATCTAATGTAACATCTTGCCTAATATAAGGTAAAAATTTTACTCTATTTTTGCATCAAGCTCAATAATTCAGAACAGGGGAATAATAATACTGTCATCTCAAAAACACTGAAAACTATAAGCTAAGTCAGTGTGTTCAGCAGGTACAGAAAATATCTTTCTAAACACATTTGCTTTTTTTTCTTGTTTAAGACATACTTTCTGCCAATTTTGTGCTCTAATCCTCTCTTGCCAATTAGCATCCATCAGCCTTGTGGATAGGTTTAGTAATTGCACTGATAAGGAGAATCAAAAAGATATTACATAATAAGACGATAATACCTCAGCAAAATGTTTGCATTTAGATTTCCATTTTATTCTATAACCTGAAACACAACATTCTTTTCTGCTCATTCGTATATATTTAATCTCCTTAAGCAATTAAGGCAGCATCTGTAATATTACCAGGAGAGAAACAAGTTCAATAAACTTCTCTGAATGTATTTGCTCTCATTTACAAATAATTTCAAATGTATATTGAAGAAAATATAATCACATTTCACAGTGGAACCTAACAATCACTTGTCTTCAGGAAAATGTATTGAATAAACAATATGAAAACCATTATATAAGATCCTAATCCCATACTTCATGAAAGTTTAAACAAATCACCAGTGTTTTATCATCTATCATATTTCACTTCTTGTTTTGTATGTAATCATCCTCTTCACGGAACAGAGGAGATTGCTTCCCCCAACCTCGCAATGTTGAGGATGAAATACTTACATGAAAAAGTGTCCAAAAAAGGTATCAGTTATTCTGATAATTTTCCTCCCTCTTCATAAAAAACTGGTGGGGGTTGTTTCCACTTGCTTCTCTAAAGAACACTTTCCTTTGAAGTTTAGCATAGTATGAACTAAAAGTGTATACACGTGCACTCTACAGTACCTAACACTCTTCTGTTGCTATGGTTATCTGTAAATTGTAGTTTGAGTGTTGACAAAATGTTGGATAACTAATTTAAATGTATCTAACTTTTCATATGCAATGTTGCTGTAGTCATACCAGTCCCAAGGTTAGTGAGACTAGGTGAGTGAGGTAATATCCTTTATTGGACCAACTTCTGTTGGTGAAAGACAAGTTTTTCATCATTTATCCTCCCAGAAACAAGCAAAACTGCATCAGTCAACAAGTATAATATAAAGTGTTAAATAACAACCACGTTGCCCCTGGAGCCCAGTTGCAGGTTTGGGTGGGAAGTTTTTGCTTTATTATGCTCATGCAGGTTACAGGGAGGCTAAGGAAGCAGTATGTGCTAGTCAGCTTACTGGGTTCATCAGTAATCTCCCTGACACCAGAGGGATCACTGACAAAACCAGGAAGCTGCGTAGCAAATACTGCTGCCTCAGCTGCTCCAGACCCTGCATGGGGCATATTAAAAGCTCAGATTTGTCCTCCAGAAGAGATACCATGCCTTTTCCCAGGTAGATTGGAGTCTATGGAACGGAGACGCAACGCAGCTACAGCTGGCCTGGGGCTCCTCCGAGCAAGTGAGGGTGGGTCAGAGCTCCTCTGGGCTTTGGCCAGCCCAGGACTCCTCCAGCCGAACAGAGCCACTCAGAGTTTCCCCAGGCGGGGGGTGGGGCTCATTGCTCTGGCCACGGAGGCGTGGGGCGGTCCAGCCCGAGTGGGGGTGCAGGAAGAAGGGCCAGAGCCAGGGGCTAGACTCTCCAAAGGGAAGGTCCACCTGCCACCCATGATAACAACCTATTTGTCAAAACCCAGAAATGACTTGACATATTTTATATTAACAGTTCATAAAACAGCATCATGTGAAAGTTAACATTCCAGGGCCAGCAAGACAGAAGATGGTTGCCATTTATGGCACTTTGTTCATAATGTTACAGAATAAATATGTAAATAAACAAAGGGGTATGCGGCATTCAATCCATGGCAATAAACACTGTATAAATGCCTAGAAAGGTAGATTAAACGCAAAGACAAATAATTACTCCTGGGGAAATTCTGTGCCAAAAAGTAAAATATTGTGTGCAGAATTTTTAAAAACATTGAAAAATTCTGAATATTTTATTTGCCAAAATAATACAATATAATCATATCAGTGTCAATTATTTTGGGAATTTATTTCAAAATGCTTGTCTGCAAGTATGTCTGTAACAATACAGACGGAAAAAAAAAAGATGCCTATTAAGGAATCTATTGCCTGAATATCAATACAGAACTTTGAGTAATTCATTTAAACTACAATACAGAAATGTATTTCCCGCACCCCTCAGAAGCCGTGCAAAAGTTTGAGAGAGTTGGGAGTAATGAAGGAGCTGAGGGAAAAGGAAGCAGCCTGGGAGTGAACATGGAGGGTTGTTGGGTGGGAGAAATATGGAACAGTTTCTTTTGGTGAGGGAGGAACTTTGAGAGAGTTGGGGAGCCTCCCTCATGCAGACCCTGGCTGATGCTGAGCCTCTCCCATCCAATCAGGCACATCTGCCCACATCCCTATGTGGCCCTATAGCCCTTGCCCTCATCCCCATGTGGCTCTGAAGCCTCCCTATTCCCTTTATCCCTATGTGGCCCTGGAACCCCCTTCCCATTCAGCTTCTGGCTTAATTCTGTCATCTCACTAGCTCCTGAGCCTACACCGCAGTCTGTCCCCCAAGTAGCTCTTCTGAAATCCAGTTTGTGACCACCTCCCAGCAGCCCCATGTGTCTCACATTTCCTCTTAACCTCATTCCACTGGAAGACTACTGTGATGTACGCAGTTGACTGCTAGCTGTTATTGCCCATCAGTTGGCTATTCTGGCTCCACAGTGGCCTTTGGTGGGCAAAAAGAAGTAAGGCATTTTCTGTGGGGGGAAAAAATTCTATGCTGGACATGAATTCTGCACACGTGTAGTGGCACAGAATTCTCCAGGAGTGAATAATGAACCAAGCATCCTGGGCATCACACTACATGTGGTCAGGATACAAAAGGCTGCCCTTTCATATGATCCTCCACTCCCACTCCATCACACATAAATAGCAGATAAGAAGGGCCCTTTGTCAGGAGGCAAAAGTTTCAGAATCAATTATACAATCAATTTTATCAATTGTACTAGGCCACTGGAGCTGGTATAAAGGAGAGTGAAACAATATGCCCTGAGTTATATACCCAACGCAATGCTAATTTCAATCAGATCTAATGCTGAAATGTCTGGTGTTAATCTTAATTCATTCTTTATAGTGAATAGCAAAGAGCCACCTCGTCCGTCTAGACAAGCAGACCACCTTACCCCAGATGATCAAATGCAAAGTATTGTCATAGCAGGAATATCATTGTACCGACACACTGTCAAGAAAATCACGATTTTACATTGGCACTCCCAGAATACATCTAAAGTTTCTCTAAACTAGGATAAAAGATGCAGGAGGAGCGGGAATGAGAGTTAGAACATGTTAGCTCGTGTAATACCTAACACGTTGTATATCTCTAGTGTAGACTTGACAAGACTTCACCATGACCCACTACTATGTGCTAAAGTACAACTTACCAAGTTTACACTACAGTTTTAGAATGTGCTAGCTAACATGTTCTGTATTTTATCCTAATCTAGACATGCCATTGACACAGCTTAACAAAAAGACTTATACCATAACCTAGAGTTTTTGGCTTTTTATCAGGTTCCCAAGGAAATCATTTCACATGTACAATTTCCAAAGTACAAGCAAATAGAAAGATAGAAATTACATTGACTAACACTCACAAAAAAACTGCCAGTTTCCTAAAGTTGTTTGAAAGTCACTAACATATTTTACCTTTAGACAACTCTAGAGCTAAGAGGATAAACAAGTAGTTAATCCAAGACTGTCCATTTGTTTAAATGAGCAGCTGTGTGATACATCATTTTCCCTTCCAAATATTTCTTTACCTCCTCTTTTATACATACATAAAATACTCTTTGATGTATTTTACACTACCAGTAGTTTTGCCTATACCTGCCTTCAGAAGTCTACTCCTTACATTAACTTATCTCATTGTAAACAGCCTCATCTAAATTCCTTTGGCAGATGACCTTTCATTATTCTTCATTTGATCTGTTTGTTTCCCAGTATTTGGCACATCTCAAATAGCTCTGTGATAGGACATCCTATTTGTTTTAAATAGCCCGTTCAACCTTACTTTGTCCTGGGTACATTTAGCACTCTTATGCACATAGCTTTCCTGCATTTAAACCTTTTTTTTTTTATTAACGAGTTAAATTTTATTCCTTCCATCAAATATTTACATAAGAGGTTCACTGTATAAAGAACTAATATAGACTGCTGCACAAACAATTTCATTCATTTACCTCTCTTTCAACTGCTTGAATATTCATCATATTTCTATCCATATTCATTTGAGATATTCCCTTATCTATTACTAGTTTATTGGGGGTTCTACTATTATTTACCCAGTCACTAATGACTGGCACTCTCTGAAAGTGTTCTTTTCAATAAATCTGTGGTAAATGAATGCTTGGTTTATGTAGATTTTGATACATTTAATATGGTATTAATCCTAATTTTCCTGTTAAAAGAATCTGAGTTGAATGCCTTTTGGGTTTCCATTGTGATCTCCTTTCTCCTATTCAATACTTCTTTTAAGAATCCTAAGTAGTATCTCTGCCATAACAGAAATCGTGACGGCTGATGGCCAAAACACACACATTTTTGGTATGTTTTCTAAGCCCTAAGAAATAAAGCAAAAAACTTGAGAGATTCTTGTTTTTTTCCTTGACATTTCATTGTTGCTGAATACATAATTCAGTATAAGCCAAGTCTGGAGTAGGGAAGGAGGGGCATACCATGGGATTCAATCCATTACACTACATTAAGAAAAAAATAAAATCTTAAAATATTTACAAGTGATAATATATGCTGTGTTAAATTCACTAGATGTTTATGCAAAAATAGTAAATGAAACTTCACATGAATCCTGAGATGAGCTATAACTGCAAATTTAATTTATCAATTAATAGGATCAAGCCAGTCAGTAGCAACAGGTTTTTAAGATGTCTTACTGCCCCTTTAATGTTTGTCCCTCTTGCCTCAATGATAGGGAAGCAATCTAATTTTAGTGAAGTACTTTGCAAAGATTTAAACCCCAGTTAATTTACCTCTTACAATGCTGATTTTATTTTTAAAAATTGTCTTCTATATATTTTGTGCCTTTTGATTCTCAAGACACTTTAAAAATATTATTCTTATCAATTTCTGTTTTAATTTTTGGGGGAGAATAAATAAGAATGACAGTATCTATATCTTATTCTTTTTAGCTATTTCCATTTTCAAAAATTATTATTGCTGAAACCATGTGTAAAGTGGAGCTTCACTCTTACCATTGACAATTTAAAAGACATGGATGAGTATGAGGTTTGTTCTGTTTCACTGACTAAGATCAAATGGCCTGGTTCACAAAGAGAACTAATTGTCAAATTCTTTCAGTATGGGAGGACTTCATGAGCTCAGAGAACATTTCATCGCACGTGCATTTTTTTCACCTTCTTATATGCACTAGCCTCTGGGATGGAGATGATGGGGGGAGCTGAAACATTTGCAGCTGTGGGAGGAAAAAGGGAGAGTAGTATTTAAAAAGATATGTTTTACAGAACAATATGTATACTCTTTCACAGTGAACCAAACTATTCACATTACATAGCACATATGCTTTTGGTAAAAGGTTGCATTTTGCATCTTATACCGAGTGCCTGCAGGTTTGGTGTTAGAGATCACACTCGCAGGGCCAGGCAACAGAATTTGGCTGGCAGGAAGCCATGGTAAGTCACAGTCTTTCAGCTTCTTCGACCTTCATAACATGTGGGAATGGTTTCAAAAAGCAGTGCCCTCCTTTCCCATACCAAGCAAAGCTTTGTTACGTTGGCCATTTAAAAGGAGGTGCTACAGTTTTTGGGTTAACTTGCAGCAGAAACCCAACTAACCCTCCCATCCCCCACTTCCAATTCTCTGAGATGATCGATTCACACACACATATCCTGCGTGGCCGGTATCAGGGAAGATTCCTGCTAGCCAAACACAAACAGCTCAGCGTGAACACCCCTTCCACCAACTGGCTAACTGCAGGGAGGATTTATTTTCAGCCACAGGCAAACAGCCCAGCAGGAACGGCCACCTCTGATTGTTCCCTTAATAAAATTCCCCTATTTCAACCAAGTAACCGTGAATGATATTGCTCTCCTGAGGATAAAACCGAGAGATAAAGAACGGATGTTGCTTGAATGCCAGCAAATACCGAGATCATACGCTGCCAGGCTTTATCATGCAATGATACCAGACTACTTGCTACTGGCCTGGTGTGGTAAAGTGTCCTACCATGGAGGGCGTAATAAGGCTGCTCTCCCCAGAAACCTTCTACAAAGGCTTTTAGAGTACCTCCAGGAGAGCTTCATGGAGGATTTCTGCTCCATCCCCAGACACATTAACAGACTTTTCTAGTAGCTGTGCTGGCCATGAACGCATCCCAAGTCCTCAGGGCAAATTAATCATTAAACATGCTCACTTTTAAACCATGTATTATATTTACAAAGGTACACTCACCAGAGGTGCCTTCTCCAGCTTCATGGCCTGGGATCCCGCCTTGGAAGGGTTGGGAGGGGATTGGCTCCAGGGTGATAAAATGATCCTGACTGTCAGGGAGAACGGTGTCTCCGCTTGCCTGCTGTGTGCTATCCTCAACCTTGTCCTCTTCATCCCCAAAATCCTCATCCCTGTTGCGTGAGACTCCCTCCTTGCAGGCATCCATGGACAGAGGTGGGGTACTGGTAGGGGCCCCCCCAAGCATTGCATGCATCTCATCATAGGAGTGGCATGTCTGGAGCTCTGACGCAGAGCATCCATTTGACTCTTTAATTTTCTGGTAAGCTTGCCTGAGCTCCTTAATTTTCAGGCGGCACTGCTCGGATCCCTGTTGCAGCCTCTTTCTATCATGCCCTTGGAGACTCTGGCAAAAGTATTGGCATTTCGTCTTTTTAAACGTTGTTCTGCCAGCACGGATTCATCTCCCCATACAGCACCTCCCATTCAGTCCAAGCTGGAGCTCTTTTGCAATTCTGGGACTGCATGGTCTCCTGTGATGTTGGGCTCTGCATGGGCACCTGTGCTGATGAACTTGCCACGCTGGCCAAACAGGAAATGAAATTCAAAAGTTCCCAGGTCTTTTCCTGTCTACCTGGACAGTGCATCTGAGTTGAGAGTGCTGCCAAAGCGGTCACAATGGAGCACTCTGGGATAGCTCCCGGAGGCCAATACCGTCCATAGCAACCCAAATTCGACCCGGCGATGTCAATTTCAATGTTAACCCCTTCATCAGGGAGGAGTACAGAAATCGATTTTAAGAGCGTTGGATCTTTTTTACAGAGATGATTTTGTATAAATCAGCAATAATACATTGTGACTTGCAGTTCAGCTTGAGTGTGCAAGTAGGACCATTAGAAAAACAACATTTTACTTAAATAATTTGTGAAAATTTGTTCTGAAAACCACTGACACACAACAGATAGACTCTGATGGTGTCATTTTCAGACATTTTTCAAAGTAGAGTACACAAATAAACAACTAATGTTGGGTCATAAGGACTCCATTTTAACTGAGCTGTATTAGACATCGTATTTGCACCTTGGAAATCTTACTCCCAAAATTATTCATTTGTATTTTTATGCTGAATGACAAAAATGTTGGGGTGATTCCAAATGATGAAGAAATATGAAACCAAATCATGTTACAGAGTGGTAGCTATGTTAGTCTATATCAGCAAAACATGTTACTGTATCAAATATTCTCTGCAAGATCTGTTTAGCTTTGTAATCAGTGTCATTACTCAGTAAGTAGTACTGGGTCAGAACAATAATCACTGAACTTTTCATTTTTAAAGATTTCAAAGTTAAAACTTTTCAGAAAGTAACAATCTGAAAACAAAATATAAAATAGCCTGTAGAAAGTTTTTGGGAACAAAAAAAAATGTTTCAGTGAGATAGGTATTGAATAGAGATATTATAGGGACTCCACTAGCTTTTGACAAATAAGCATTTTCCAATGAAAAAATATTCCACTGGAAAAATTCCAACCAGCTCTAATAATTAAGGTTGTCAACATGGTTTTAACTAAGGGTAGATCTGATTGACAGGCCTGACTTACTTCAAGGAAATTACAAGTTTGGTTGATAAAGGTAATTGCGTACATGTAATATATTTAAGCTTTTGTTAGACATTTGACTTAATATCAGAGGATAGTCTGATTAAAAAATTAGCACTCAACAATATTAGTAAAGTACATGTTAAAACTAGCTGACAGATCTCAAAAAACAATGGTCAATGGGAAATCATTGACTAGGGTGCATGTGACATTCCACAGGGATCAGTCATAGGCCTGACACTATTCAATATTGCATCAATGATCTGAAAGTAAATATAAAATCACTGCTGCTAAAATTTGTGGATGGCACAAAGATTCGCAGAGTGGTAAATAATGAGGACAGAGGGGAATAGTAAGTAGAAATAATAGACTCGGCATTGTTGTGTCTGATAATAGAATATTGTGAACAGTTCTAGCATCCACATTTTAAAAAGGATGCTGAAAAAATGGAGAAGTTGCAGAAAATAGCTTATCAAAAAGAAGACTGAGAGGTGATCTGATTACAGTGTACAAGTACTGTCAACAGGGAAAAAATTCCAGTTACTGAAGGGCTCTTTAATGTAGTGGAGAAGGGCATGACAAGAAGAAGTTGAAGCCAGACAAATTAAAATTAAAATAAAGACGAATTGTGCCCTAACAGTGAAGCTGATTGACCACTGGAACAAACTTCCAAGGAAAGTGGTGGATTCTCCATCAGTTTTCATATCAAGACTGGACGATTTCTGGAGGGTATTCTTTTAGTTAAACACAAGCTATTGGGCTCCATATTGGGGTAGCAGAGTGAAATGTAATGGCCTGTGAAATACTGGAGGCCAGACTAAATGACCTAAATCAGATTAGATGATCATAATGGTCCCTTCTAACCTTAAAGTCTTCAAAGTCTATGAGTCTCTTTTGGCCTTAACTCTATGAATCATTTAGTACTGATAAGATAAATAAAGCAGTAGTAATAAATTCACACAGGATCAGTGACTGATCCATTGGAAATAAATATCTTGACTTCTCCACTACACATAATTCCCCTAAGTATTTCAGCCTTTCTAAGTAGCAGCAGGAGACCATTATCCTGTGACAACATGATATTCTACTGATAGTATCTCACTTGATTTTATATAATGGAGGACAGGAGTAAAATTATGCCTCAGAAAGCTACCTTTTATTCAGCTTTTAGTTCTTACAGGTACATTATAGCAAATCCACATTTTACCTTTTTTATTGCTTCAAATATTATAGATTTGAACAAGTGTGGCTTAGATGCAATATGAGTTTTGGTCACTAAATGTGACTAAAATTTAACTTCACCAATAACTTTCTGTAACATTAGTCTTAATATTGCTTTAATACAAATACACTAAAATTGTCTGATATCATAATTATAGAACCTAATACTGACAACATTTATTAATTTCAGGAATAATTATTTTGGGCCAAAGAAGGTTCATCTCATAGTTTGTCCTCATTCTGGCATTTCAGGCTTTTACATTAACCATATCTCCTCTACAGTATAGCCGTTATATTGACATAGCTTATCCAGATTACCTATGCTTCCCAAACTGAAATAAAATGTCTTCTGTCCCCATGTTGGCACTTCCAGATATTCATTCTTATCACCACCTGGACCATGTGTACATCTGCCAAGAGATTAGACAGAAAAAAGCAGAACTGACTCTGAATCTAAATTGTTTCCTGATTGCTTTGCAGGAAATTGTTCCATTAGATATACAGCAACTCCTCTGGCACGAAAAATGCAGCAACTAGACTAAAATTATTTCCTTTTATCTGAAGTGAGTAAATACCACAATATGAAGAGAAATGGGAGGACATAAGGGAGGGATAGTAAGATGTATTGGATGGTATAATAGCATCCAAAGGAAAGTGGCTGTAGCGCAAGGGCTTGGAACATTCAAATCCAGACTGGACAGAACACTGGAAAACAAACCATAAGGAAAAGAGATAGGCACAACCTGTTGTCTGACTGTTAAATTTTTCAAAGTTCAGAGGTAATGCAGATGCAAGGTTTCGATTTGGGCTCACTCTACCATGAAACAAGACCACTTTGGAATGAAGATATCTAAAAAGTTTCTATGGTCATCTCTATGATTGATATCCCACAAACTGAAAAATAATTTTCACCATTCCAGTTTAAATCTCTCTCTCACCCTGCTCATACTCTTCAGCCGCATTAATTCTGAATTTTACCAAATGCTAAAAATTAAAGCTTAACATTTTTTCCTGCATAATGCTTTCATATTATATATATATATATATCTTTGCTCATTTGAACTGTGCCTGAAAATCCTGACTTGTGCCTGAAAATCCCTGGAAACATTCCTTTCCATATTGTTAATACTTTGACAAAGACAGTTTTTGTCTCAGAGAACAGTCTTGCATTGAAGTTTCAATTAGCAACCAGATTCCATTGTGAAATACATCAGTATAAATTAATGTCATATTGGGCTAAGCTACGTGTGCCACCTGTTCAGAGTTTGCTATCACTGGTTCCTAACCTAGACCACGGTGTTTTAGCAGTGCAGGCTTCGCAGCTTCCTATGCAAATAGGTTTGTTACAGACCAGAGTATACCAATGTCATTTTAAGCCACTGGGAATAAGAGAAAAATGAGTGAAGCAAAGCAAATGTCAGAGTAACTTGAGGCCAAAAAATGAGCTTTGAAACTGTGATTGAGGTAAAAAGCCTCTTTTGAACTCCTGTATTCTGATCTTGTCATGTTGCATCAGTACTTGAGATATGAATATGCAATTGAGACACTGTGCTTCATCATTAGCAGTCTTGATGCAGACTTAAATCACCCGATTACCTAATGCTATTGAAGTCAGTAGAATATTTATTATTCATTTCAAGGCTGCAGAATCAGGTCCCAAACCAGTGACATATTTAGCTGTTCCATAGAGCATTAAAAAAGGCTTGTTTAGTCCATACTAGAAACAGCAACCTCCCTGTTCTCAGTCCCTCAGACCTGCTTACATACACAAGAAAATTAAATAAATCAGATTTAGTTAATCTGAATCAATTTGTCAACCCTTCATGTACTCGGATTTGAAAGCTCCAGATTAACGTATCAAAGGAACAAATATATCGAAAAAATAGTTAACACTTCACTCCTTTTCTTTTTTACACCTACTGACATTCATTTCAACATATATACTCTACTATATAGCAGTTGTATTTATAAGGTCGTGCTGTACATGTAATGAACACACTATAGAATCTGATTCATTAACAGACAGATGGTGCATATTTTTTCTAGAGAACTTTAATACATCAGTCAGGATGTGGATTACACACGAAAAATATATTGGCACAAAAGAGAAGAGGCAATTTGGCAGGGTCTACACAAAAGCAGATTAAAGTGTGCAAGCTCTACGGCATATGAGAACCAGAATAAATAACTCATTAATATTCACAGAACAGACCCCAAGAGCTATAACTGGAATGTATGTGGATTCATACATAATAAATGGTAGCACCCATCTTTTGGTAGAAAACTGATTAGTTATACCCTTCATTTTCAAATAATTATCTTTTTTTGTGACTAAATACTAGGATGAAGAGGAGAGTAGGAGGAAGTCTTATAGATTTTAAAATTTGCAATAAAATGTGAAATCTGTCCTGTGAAATATCTATTTTCCCTTAAAACACTAGAAAAAGGTGCATTTGTCTTCTTGTCTGTAGGAGGAAACAGAGCAATTGTCATGATTAGTGAGCAAATTTACAGACAAGAGTAAAAAGACACAAATAGCCTTAGTAAATTTTTGGCATCTACTTTACAGGATAGAAAAGTTAGATTATCTCCTGCTTTTGAGTTCCCCTTTCTTGTATTTCAGGAGTAGTGCATGATTAAGGTATGTCACTTTACGCAGAAAAAGGTAAGGAACAATATACCACAACAACAAATCGTTTGAGGAATTAAAGAATGTACCTGAGCTCTCAAAGTAAGATTCACAAGAATCCTTCAAAATTAGAACATTTGAATGTTTCATGCCACATGAAGGCTATAATTCAAAATAAAGCTTTTTCTTAAACCATTTACTCCTTTCAACTAATTCTACAAGTGTCATTCTGTATGTTCCTCTTCTGCCCAGAAACTAATGCAAACTCAGTAGCTCTGTGACAATTTGGGGAATCTGTCTGTACAATTTATGAATTCTCAATGACATTGTGAAGTTGCTTTTAGAAAAACTGCTGAACCGTGGAACGTCTCTACGTCTATGTGCTTTTACCTCCGCTAACAAGTCTGTAAGCATCTCTCTCCCAGACTAGATACAATTGACAGTAGTTAACCTTAGCAACTACTCTGACCAATTAATTGGTTTACTAAGGAGTTTGGCTGACATTGGGAGAAGCCACTTCCTCCAGATATTCTGCAGGAGGCTGGGATTCAAAGAATGGAGAATTTCCAAAAGTAGGACAAAGGAATTGGGTGTTGGTAGTGGAACAAACTCAGAGCATGCAGAGACACTGGGGAAGCTCTGGGCCGGAGAGAGGGAAAGAAACAGGCATGCCTTTGCATCAGGGGATGCTCAGTTTAGAGGAAGGAGCAGCTATACTCAAAGCAAGCTGACCTGAAAAAGAGAGAGAGAGAAGCTCCATGATTAACACAAGCTATGTGTTACAGCAGAAGGGCCCTGGATAACCCCAGAGGACTCTGACCCCAACCCAAAGAAGCCTGAGAGTGGTAAAAATGTGTGTGGGGGGGGATTTATTAGTTTTGTTTATATCTGTGTATTTCATATGCAGTTAAGAGCAATCATGTGTTATATAAAATTCATTCTGTGTGTTACACCTATCACTTGCCCTTGAAGAGTTAACCTGTGAACCCAGAACACCCATGGATGGAGTTCTGGGAGAGGGTAAATTTAAGCTGTAGGAGAGTCTGGGAGGGTCAGTACTGGTCCCAGGGACTAAGTTCAGGGAAGCTAAGAAAGAATGTGATTAGACCTATTTCTCCATCCCCACTATGGCCCATTTTCCAACTCTGCCAGTAGGCTCTATTGATTGTGTGTGTGGAGGCAGCAAATATTTCTGTGCAGAGGGGGAACTCCTTTTCCCCTTTCCACAGCCCCGCTTCACATTTCTCTGTAGTGCACTGTAGTGCAGGTATCACTAGCTTCAATGTTGGTATTTAATCCTGTGGTAAGTCAGTTGCATGATCTGGACTGTATTCATATATGGTACTAGTCCTCTTTGCTTGATAGGTTGCAAATTGTCACTTGTACCCAACTGAACCAATGGAATGGTGAATAGCAAGGCCCAAAACACTGGCATGAGATAAACACATAAGGTTCCCATTGACTTCACATAGCACATACATTCAAGGAGAGAATTTGGCCCAGCTCAACAATGGATTTATACTTTTTTAGAGTTGTAAAAAGGAAAATCCCCTGCCTGAAAATTACAAAAACAAAGTTACCTGGGCAACAGATTTCCCTTCCTAGTCCCTCCAGATCTAAGCCCATCCAAATCTCCTCTCTATTGCAGCCTGTCCAAACAGATGCATCTTCCAACATGCCCTAAGGACCAACGAACCAGGGTTATATTAGATCAACGGGAGAAGTAGAGGAGGGAACTTGCTGCAGATTTGAGGGCCCACCTATAACAAAACTGTTATACTATCTGTATGACACTATATTATGATGATGTTTGACATGCCAACATTATATATCTGAAACACTAAGAGTATGTCCACACTACCCGCCAGATAGCAATCAATCTATCGGGGGGTTGATTTATCACGTCTAGACTAGATGTGATAAATCAGGGATCGGCAACCTTGGCACAAAACCCCCCAGGGTAAGCATCCTTGGCAGGCCCGGCCGGTTTGTTTACCTGCAGCGTCTGCAGGTTCAGCTGATCGTGGCTCCCACTGGCCGTGGTTCACCGCTCCATTCCAGTGAGGGCTGCGGGAAGTGGCGTGGTGCTGACCGCTGCTTCCCGCAGCCCCCATTGGACCAGAGCAGCAAAGCACAGCCAATGGGAGCCGCGATCGGTCAAACCTGTGGACGCGGCAAGTAAACAAACTGGCCGGGCCCGCCAACGGTGCTTACCCTGGGGGACCACGTGCCAAGGTTGCTGATCCCTGTGATAAATCAATCCCTGAGCACTCTCCCGTCAACTCCTGTACTCCAGTGTCATGAAAGGGGCAGGCGGAGTCGACGGGGGAGCTGCAGCAGTCAACTCACTGCTGTGAAGACGCCACGGTAAGTGGATCTAAGTACCCTGACTTAGCTACATTATTCTTGTAGATGAAACTGTATATCTTAGATGGTTTCCCTCACCACCCCCACCATTCCCCAGTGTAGACCAGGGCTAAGTCCAAGACATTTGCAACCCAATATTAGTTTACAAGCATCATTTTTCTACAGGTTAGTTTTATTATTCATATTACTACAAGGAGTTTATAATCTGAATATGAATGGACAACAACATCTGAGATATTACAGTAAAGTTCAGCATAGATCATATTAGTTCCACTTCATAGAATCTATTTGCCACATTTTATTTATTTATTTTTCTCTCTGGGGAAGGATATTTATTTTAAAAAAAGAGATAAAAAACTCATTGTGGATGAAACTGGTACACAGAATATCATCAATTCACATAGGTGGCTCTGGAAGGTACAACAATGCACTATATAATAATGCAGTATCACCTAAGGATAAAATGTCAGCATTACATTGACATGCAGAGACTCTCCAGGTACTGAAAGTGGAGTGATGCTATTTTAACATGAAAATCCAAGGGACAGATGTCCAACTAGTTTGTTAGATTAATTAAAGGTGAAGTGGATGGGGCTATTCTGTAATGCTTACCATTATGAGAATGTTCTCAGCTACTTAATCTTTGCCAAACTTTTAAGAGTTCGAGCTGAAATTTTCCATGCTATTTGTTTGCCTCAAACTGAATTATTATGGAAAGTGTCAGCTAAAACATTTCTGGACCATTTGTGAAAATGAGGAGAGGGAAAATTATGTTGTTTGGAAGAATTTGTTAGTATAGGTTAATCGTTTCACTGAGAAGCTTGAGCACTTCCATGCTTCACAGCAGGGACTTGGAGTTTGATAAGGATGTTGACATCCTAGTCTCAGGGATGTGCCTTTTGCCAACCCTATGAAAATCCACCCAGATTTTGTCATGTCATAAGCCCCTAAAAAAATTATATACCCCATGTTAGGTTTGTTGGAAGCTATCAGTATTATTCTCCAGTGATTCTGTCTGTGCCAAGTATGCTCCATCCCCACATATCTCCTATATACCAACAAATTAACTACGTGCATCTCTATGGAACCACTGAGCACATTCCATTCCAAGGTTGCAGGGGAGCTGATTAAAGTGTTTACTTGCAATTGCTGCTCCTGTCTGCTAAGGGCTGTGGTTGTGCCAAGGACTGGAACTAGGAGCAGGGATACTGAAAGCACAGGACCAAGAGAATGAGAAGAAGACAGAGGAAGCAGAGGGCTAGGGAGCAGAATGGAGGGGAGTAGTGGAGGAGAGAGAGGATGGATAAAGGCAGAGGATAATGATGCGTAAGGATCTATAACCGCTGGACATACTCCCCACCAGAAACTGGAACTGAACCCAACATTCCTCTGGTGTCAAAAAATATCTATGAAACACACTGGCAAAGTGTGTGTCTCATCCCCCTAACGGGGCTCAACAAGAAGCTAAGAGCCTGCTACTGCTGTTACTCCATTAGCTCAAGTGACTAGGGTCTGTACAGTAAACCTACTGGTGCCAGTGTTCTTGATGACTAATGTGGGGAACAGTATAGTTCTATGTGATGGAATTTGTTCTTTCAGGATTTTGTTTGTTTGTTTTTTAAATATTAGGAAATTACATAAAAAAGCAGAAAATTAAAAGAACATTCTCTTATGCAAAATCAAGGTTGCAAAAACAAGCACTCAAAGGTCAGAAAAATCCAGAATTAAGATTGCCAGTGCAACTTCATCGTAACCATATATACTATGATCAGATACTACATATTCACCAGCCTGCTTCATTTAGAGCACAGAATGGATAGTGCTCAGGGAATGAATTAAGTCTTTGTAATAAAGGATGGTGTTGTGTGCAGGACCCCAGCCTCATTTGTTGCAGAAGGTAGGAGGACTGTAATGAATGAGGAAGGGAACTGCAGGAAGAGAAAGGATGGTTTTGTAGTGTAGCAGATGAATGCTGCTCTGGGGAACTGGATTTTATCCCAGCCTCTGCCCCAGAGTTCTTATGTGATTCTGGGCAAGTCACTTAAACCAAAATGTTCACAGGTGGTCACTAATTGTGTGTTTCTCTTTTTCTAGCTGCCTGACTTGAAACACCTGGGGCCAGATTTGCAGAAGTACTAAAAGCTCACAACTGCAAATGAAGTCAATGGGAGATGCACTTTGAACATATAAAATGCTATAAAAAATGCTTAGTACTCTGAAAAAAATCAGGCCCTAACTGTTTCAAGCTGGACACCCAAAATTAATGGACTCATTACAATCTTGGCTTTAATGTCACTCATCTCTCAGTTCCTCATCTGTAAAATAAGGATAATAATACCCTCCCCAAGTATCACAGGGGAGTGAAGATAAATTGATAAGCGTTTGTGAAGCATTCAGATAGCATAGTGAGAACACCACAGAAACAGCCATGAAGACCTTAATTATTCTGTGTTCAGCGCAGGTTTGGATGGTGCACTGTCAACTGTCCACACACCGAACAATAAGAAGAAAAGAAAATATTGAACAGTTGCTCATTCAATAAGTACCATCCATCCTGTCCACTGAGTGAAGTATGGGATCATATAATTAAGGACTGTACCACAATGCATTCTCTCAAGGGAGCTGAATTAATGGAGTAGGGCATGTTAGTTCAAACAGTTCCTAACTTTCAAATTTTAATATTATTTTAACTTGGGTGGGATTTTTTGGGGTGGTTTTTTACATGATCTATATAAAATATACCTGTAAAATAAGATAACCCAGGAATCAGCAACACTGGCACGTGGGACCGCAGGGTAGGCACCCTTAGAGGGCCCCGCCGCTTTGTTTACCTGCCGTTTCGCTGACTGCAGCTCCCACTGGCTGCAGTTCACTGTCCCAGTTCAATGGGGGCTGTGAGAAGTAGTGCGGTGCTGGCCGCCGCTTCCCGCAGCCCCCATTGGACCGGCACGGCGAACCGCAGCCAGTGGGAGCCATGGTCGGCAAAACGGAAGGTAAACAAAGCGGCGGGGCCCACTAAAAGTGCTTACCCTGCAGTCTCGCGTGCCAACATTGCCGATCCCTGAGAGAACTACTCTACTATTGATCTGCATCTCCCTTGACATAGGATTAATCCTGGTCGTAGGCAATCTGATAATTAATAACTACTTGTCGGAACAGATCCCAGATTTGCAACTTAGTTTTTTTCATTAAAATAAATTCAAGACCATTATAAATTACCAATTTCTGATTCAAAATTTGAAGCAAAAAGCAATCACAGCTGTAACATAACACTGTCGAAAGGTCTGGCTGATTCACTGGATTGATTTTAGATGCAGGCATTTTTAAAGTGACAATGGCACCTCAAATTTGGACCAAAAACGTACCTTTTTAAAGTAAGCTTTATCAAAACCTAAATCCAATGACAGGTTTAAAACTTTGCAGTGGAGAAACAAGGTTTTAAATAATTAAAAATAAAAACAAAACAGCCCAATTAGTGCAACTTTATGACAGCAAAAAGTACAAGAGATTAGAAATAAACTGAAAATACTAGGTATTTTCATTGTCCAAACTGTGAGAAATGTGACATGTAAACAAGCAGCATAAAGTCGGAGGAGACAAAAACCCCTGCACACCAAAGGCAACTGAAGCCAATGGAACTACTTGTCAGACATCCCAAAGTTCCCTGCAAATCCTGTGTACCCTGATTCTGGGACCTAATCAGCCTATTACTCAGCATGCCCCGTTCCTACACACAGACAATATTTCAGCCCCAGTTCATTGAATCACTCAAGCACACCACTAAGTATTTTGATGAACAAGGGCTTTGATAAGTAAACCAATTCATGGGGGAATCACTGAATGAATCAAGAAAAAGGAGAATAATGATAGAACACAAAACTTTTCAGTTATATGCATGTACCATGGGAATCTAAAACACTGGGAAAGAAAAAAAGTACAGTGTGTATAACAGTTAAATGGAAGCTAGGTATTTAAAAAGTGTGCTTAAATGTTCCAATGGCTCCTTGTAGAATGAAAAATTCTACCATCATACACTATATTCATATATTATGCAATAAAATCTAGCACATAATCTATATGAAACTGCTAAATTGCAAAGTTGTTCGATTCAGAAGATTTATTTGTACAAAATCTTTGCTCCAAAATACTACATTATGTGTGGAAATTATCCAGTGTCCATTAATCAGAATTCAAATTTTAATTGAACAGAATTGTGCAATACTGAATGTGTGTCTTGCACGTAATTGGCAATGCTTACAAGAAAATCCATCCCCTAGTAGCTGCGTTACTGGAAGAAGAGGTGTCCATTTTATTTCTGACCTCTCTCCCAGCATAATGTACATCTTAAAATCTTCCAGATAGCATTATTTGATTTCTAGGTTTACCTTATTTTCCCATTTTAAAGGCCTGGTCAAAGGCCTACTGAGGGCAGTGGATCAGGCATCAAGTGTTTAAGAGCCTCAGTTTTAATACAGAATGACATAGGGAGATGGGCAAAATTAACTTCTGACAAAAAACACTGGTAATCTTCTAATTGCTCTTATTTTCCCTTTTTTACAAGATCTATGTCAAATCCACATGGTCTCTGGTTGAAATGACAGAAAAAGAATAATATGAGAGCTTTGTATTAAATAATACGAGAGCTTTTATTTTGTATTGGTACAAATCTCTTTAAATTAGATACAAAGGTCACTGACGGCATTACACAAATTTTGTTTTGTTAGAAATTATCTATAATATTATGTTAATGCCATAGAAGTGTACATTTGTGCTAAGACCAAGCTAAAATTTTAGTCTGTTAGTAACTTTCAACAAGACTTTTAGACTTCATATCACTTCGGCAAATTTTCTTAAGTTTTATTTATGCTAATGTGAGAGAATGTGACATTTGTGTTTTAATTGTAAAACCAAACAATACTTTGACACTAATATGATCTGCTAGAACATAAACAATAGCAAATTTATAGTATTTTACTGATTTTAGCTGTATATGAAAAAAACAAATCTTACAATTCAATAAAAAAATTAAACATGCTAGGTCACTGAAGTAGTTTCAATTCCATCGGACATTACAACAGACTACAGAAATTCCTTGTTGTTCCACATCATTTCAACATACGATAAAAAAAATACAAAGGAAAAGACAGTGGGAGAAGAGAAATCTGTCTTCACCCCCCTGCCCCCACCACCAACCAAATTTATATGTTTATTTGCTTAATGTTATGATTTAATAGCTAATGTCACACAAATGTGCTGCTAAGTCATTGTGATGGGAGGAGGAAGGGAAAATGTGCTGGTATAGAAGGGTGAAAACACTCAGAAAAGGAGGATCAAGTGCTCGAGAGGCCAATAAAAGCTTGTGTGCTCTAGATTGCCAAATATCTCAGGGTAAGTAACACTGTTACAAAGGTTACAAACAAAGGATATGAACACTCCCCAGATCTTTGTGCTAGAAGACAGACATATATTGTTTCTCCTAATAAACCACAAACATTTGGAGAGTGTTCATGCTACCCTTTACAAACATGTTAGCTACCTTGAGATACCTGACACTACATGTCAAAAGTATTCACAAAATACTTCAGTACAGTTTATAGAAGTGTTTTAGTTCAAAGGAATTTACCAAGAATATGATAAAAACATGGCAAAATAATTAAGTAGATCTGTTTACCATCCTGTGTATTAAGTGCATATATATCTACATACATACTGTACACAGACACACAGCACTTACATATACAGACACATGACTAAAGTAAAATCTCTGACTTACAGCCCCCATGAGCCAACAGATCTACCAGGGTTGAAGCCTTTGCTCATGCTTGTGGACCTTGACCATCTCTTCTCAGGGTCCCACTGCTCTCCGTCCAGGTTACTCTTGAGAAGCCCATTCCTGGATTCAAAAGAACAATTTAAGCAGAGCTCTAGGGGCCAACTAGGCCCCATAAACTGAGGGTTGCTTTAATTTTTAAGTGCAAAATGAGTCTCATCTTCCTCATTCACACACACACACACCCCCTTACACACACTTTTCCTCTCAACCCATCTGTCTCGCACTGTTTAATCATTTGTATCCATCTTGAAGACCCCTGCACTGCCACCACATCCGCAAAGAAACAGCCATGAGGTAGTGATCGAGAAGACACTGATCACCACTGAGCAGTCCACACTTCCCTGCTTTGCTGTTTCATGCTAATTTCAATTTTTTTCTCCAGAATAAAAAGATGTCACCCAGAATTATAATGACTGGAACTCCACAACAAATACATAATTACTCTTCCTATCTCCGAGTTGCCAACATTTGATTTTTAAAGTGGCAATAAAAGAATTTCTATGAACAAGCTACCTCACCCCATTGTTTTTCTGAAGAATACTGCTGAGGCAAGATCTCTCAGAAGAGGTTTGAAAAAGCTGAAGCAATTTGGTATGTCATGGTACAACTGATGTGATTTACAGTAATTAGCTCAAAGAGCTGCTGGTGTGACGATAAATAAGACAAGAGCATTCTTCGTAAGGCATAAATCATTTACATTTTCTCCCCCTCTATCATTGTCTTCCATCTCTCATCTCTTCCACTCTCTTTGCTGTTTCTTCTCCACCTGACCCCAAGTTTCTACCTTTTTACGTTGGTAGTTGCTGCTATACACTAACTATCAAAGAGATATTGCTACTTGTGTTTTGATCACCAATCCACATAAGCCTGACAGTTTTGTGTATATATTACACTGGCTCCCTCACATCCTTTCTGGTGTCTTCCTCTGTCCTTGGTGCCCTTTCGCCATTATTATTTTACCATGATCCTATGTACAGTAAATTGGGCCTTCTCAGAGCATAAACCTCCTTCAGATATGCCAATTTTACTTTATTTTTTTATGGGCTAGAGTGGGCACTTCAGACTTTTCCTCCACTCTCTTCACTGGCTTCTCACAGAATTTCAAATCAAGTTCAAGGTTTTGGAGTTGTCTTGGACCCAGCCAAGGATATCTAAAAGATCAGCTACAGCTCCAGGAAGACTGCAGTCAACAGCTTTGCTCCTCTGACACAACGGAGCTCTCTAAAATAGGGATAAAACGTCTCTGTATAGAAGACAGCTTTCTCAGGTGCCAGTCTGAGATTCTGAAATGAACTTCCACAGGAACTATGGACCATCACAAAACTCACTACCTTCCCCTCTCACCTCAAGGCACATTTCTTTGATCTTGCCTTCTCTAACATAAACCTATAACAACATGTGCACTTGCTCATGTGTGTGTGTGTAAAGCCCCAAAACGCCCCACTTCACTGCACACGCTTCTTGCCATGTGAAAAGGGTGAGAGCACAAATGTGACAGATTCCAGTCATGTTGCTTAATGCACTACTGCCAGGCACCGAATAAGAACCTATATAATATAATAAAGATGCAGCAGAGCAAAAATCTCTCAATGCCATCTTGAAAGAGTGTTTCAAAGGGAATAGGTGCCAGGGCAATGCTTCATGCACTTCACTACCTGGCTGCACTACAGGAACACAGCCACATGACCAGGAATGTTCCTGCCAGAGAAGTGACCCTTCTGCCAATTCTCCTGGAGATGACAGCATCCTATCCAACACCTCCTAACCCTTTCGTGAACACTTCATTTATTTTTCCCTCCTGCTCCTCTGCCAAAACCTCCCTCTTTCCCATTCCAATTTGCAAAGAATATTCTAAAAGGCTGTGGGTGCCTTTCTGATGAGAGTGCATATTTATTCATGTTATGCACATGCAAGTACTTGCAATGCTTTTTGCTTTCTGAGAACATCCTGGCAAATACACAGTTCACTCAGCCAAATGTTAGTGGAAAAATGAATAAAAGGTGCAGATCAGAGAAGGAAATTTGAATTTTATTTGCAAGAATATATCTGCCTATTTCCACCCCAAACAGCACAGCAGGCAAGTAAAAAATAGCAATGGCTGAAGAAACCATGTGTACAGCACTGTGATGAGGTAAACTTACTCATCTACTGGGGAATATTTATGTTATAGTCCCAGGTAACTCACTTTACAGATTTCATATAAGCAGTATTAAAATTATTTAACCATCTCTTATACGTGAAATAATGAACAGCAGTAAATAATATCCTCCAGACTGCAGGGCATCAGTCAGTCTCTCTAATCCAACTGAGCTTGACAGCAATAAATCCTCGTAAGACAAAATGTGTTTTATGACTTTAATGCACTCGATTTCATATTATTTGCACAGAAGTATCATAATTGGATATAAACTTACAGCACTACATTTTATCTATTCTGAGACATGCCCATCATCACAAGAACACTGCATGCAGGACACATGGTATTTTATTGTCAAAGGATCTGAACTTAACCGCTGTCATCACCGTTTGTCCTCATTAATGTAACACTGCCGTAATACAGGGATGGTCAAACTTTTCAGGACATGTGGATTTGTGTGTGTATAGAATTGAGGCTTTGGGGCACAGGCATTCCGGGACTATTGTTCTGCCTCACTGACACATCACACTTCCTCAAGCCACTGAAACTTTGCTTGCCAGCTCATTCCAAGTCTCCCACAGCCAAAGTCTCTTTTACAGAAAAAAACCCCCCACACTGTTATTTCTAATTTGTGTTTTAGCCATCTCCTCCTCCTTCAGGCATGGATATGGCAACAGAAGCAGACGGAAGGAGATTTTCACACTGTAGGAGAGCAATTATTATAGAGGACAGCACATGGGATTATAATATAGTCTTTGAGAATTGTGCTGGACTATATTAGTACTATTAGAAAACGTGTGGCTCCACATCAAACCTGAGTCACCCCTACTGTAATGCTATCCTTGCGTAGCACCTCTCAATGCAATGCCTGCACTGGTCACAGCTCTAGGGAAACAAATCTCCTCACCCTCAGGAAGTTAATCTGACTCAGAAATGAAAGCATGCTTTTTCCAAATTCAGCATTATAAAATTATCCAGGAAATAAAAAGTCTCTGAGATATGGAAAGCTATTTAGAAGCAATGGGTTAAGTCACTTGCCTTTTATCTCTGGGAACGAGGCTTCCGATTAGCACAGTTCCCAAATGAAAAAAAACATCTATCAGGGCTCTGGTGCCTTGGCAGGTACATCCCTGCACTTAAAATACTGCCAGGCTTGTGAGGCAATTTTCTTGTGCCTTTTCTCCCACTAATAACTAACACCATCAGTGGATTGCATCAATACATTTCCTTAAAAATTAAAGAGAGCACAAAAATAGTCTTGGAGCCTTCTAAACTGATTTCAAAGAGCCTTCAACTGAGTAACTTCAAAATGACAGTTCTGCTTTAGTCTCCTAGAAAAGCTTGTTAAGCCTATGAGTATAACATCATAACCTGCACATCTAGGGTAGGAAAGCAAATAGTTACCAACATACATTTCTGGATTTCTACCTCACCAAACAGAAAGAACTGTAAAACAAAACATGCAAATGATTAATAGGATTGTGGGTTTGTTTTTTGATGAGCCATTCTGTATAAAACATCATTCTAATATAGTTTACTCCTAGGAGAAACTAATGAGGCCAATATTGAAATGCAAGAGACACTAAGGGAAGATTGTATTCTTGAAATTCTGGTTAGTTTGGGTAGGAAATGGTTTGCATATCTGCCAACAGACTGTTTCTCCCAAATCACAGACCACAGTTGTGAGTGACTGATTTACAAAGTAAGAGATACTAATCACCAACGCCTTTGCTAGAGAATATTTTCCGAGTAAAGATAGGCTGAATTACTGCCTATGGTTCTTTGAAGTGAATGTACTAAGATAACACACAGAACTTATGGAAGAATACAAATCAGATCAAGTGCTGGCTTTACAATAAGCCCTCCACAAAGCTGGTACCTCATCAAAATGAAAGTCTTAGCAAAAACACTACATAGCCTAAAATATAATCTAACTTCTACATTAAATAAATTACATTTGAAAAACCTGCAGTAAATTTAAGTTCCACTTTAAAGGATTGTTCACTGTTCTTGATCTGCATACAGATATCAGTGAGCGTCCTGCTCATGAATCGATATGCAGTAACACAAGGACACTATCGCAGCTAAAAAAGACTAAATTTAAATACAGTTTAAACTAAATTTCAGTTATCTGTGGTGAGATTCAGTCTCCTGGTCTCATTTCCAAGGCAGAATGCCAAGTACAGTACACTCCTATTTATCCGAATGGCCTGAGGGATAGCCAAACCTTTCAAACAACTGGCCAGTTAAACAGAAGTGCTATTTTGAACAGTAGGTTCATTGATATAGTCCTCAGTAAGATTAAGTCCCACTAACGCCTGATCGACACTAAAAATGTAGATTGACATAGCTACCATAACTCAGCACCATAGCTATGCTGATAGTTACTCTTAGGGTAGACAGGGCTACGTTGACCGAATATTGCTTCCATCAACCTCGCTACCATTGCTCAGAGAGGTGGAGTTCCTACAGCAACAGAAAAACCTCTTCTGTCACTGCAGGATTGCTGTGGCGCTGCAGCTATGATGCTGGAGCCCCAGTAGCGTAGACAAACCCTAATTGCCGGTGAATTTCAAAACTGCTACACAAATACAAAGCCATTGCTTAGCACTAACAGACACAAAGAGGCTAACTGAGAAGTTATTAACATTTTCAGTGTTGTTGTAGCCATGCTGGTCCCAGGATACTGGAGACAAGATGGATGAATTAATACCTTTTATTGGATCACCTTCTGTTGATAAAAGAGACAGGTTTTCAAGTTTGTTATTATAATAACTGATGCAGTCATTATTATAATTATTAGCAAGTGCTTAACTAACATAGGACTGTATGGGGGGTGCACTGTGGATTTAGATAACGAGGAGTTTCAGATAACGGGGATTCAGAGAAATGGAATTGTACTGTACACTACTTTTTCTAGTTTTGACTGTAATTCCTCCTTAGACAGCGTCCTTTTCCCTTTGGCAAACACTAATCTTATTCCCGCTTACGCTTCACACACCCACGGTTCCAAGAGCCCAGGCCAATCTGACTTTACTTGCTTGACTTCCAGGATTGCATATCAGTCTTCCTGATATTATTCTCAAACCTTCACCAATAAGGTTTGTTAATTTGTGTTGCCTCCACTGTTTAGCAAAAACACAGTACATAGACCATGAAGGGAACTAGACAGACAGACATAGTGGCTAACAGTTTCTGTTTTAAAACATTCCATGACAAAGTGAAGAAACAGCAGGAAGAATAAATATTTATAACCCATAGAACACTTCTAACAGTGTTTTATGAAGGTAAATTGGTTGCTGGGTTTTAAACAGAGTACTTGACAGATGGGTTTCAAGTGTTTCTCTCCAGCAAAAGAACTTGCAATATGCTTTAATGGAATGGTGAAAGAGCAGAGGGAGTGAGGAAGCTACCTGCAGGAGACCTGAAGCCTGGAGCAGGCTTGCTAAATGAGCCAGCCAGAGACACCTGGCAAGGGAAAAGAACCTCCAGCAGCTAGTTCCTTATAAGAGAACGGAAAGCAAAAGCCACAAAGGAGTCAGCCTGGGCAGGGCAGCTACAGGCTGGTAAGAGAGGTTCTGTGAAGGACACTTTTTCTGTTACCCCCAGGCTCTGAGGTAGGAGCCACGTCCTGGGAGATTTTTGGGGACTCTGGGTGATTGGGGAAATTCCTTTTTGTGTCTGCTTTCTAGAACTTTGTATATAAAGAAAACCAGCTCCAAGAAGGGCTGTTATTGAAAGAGGAAGACTTTGATGTTTCTTTAAGAAGCTCTGAGGAAGGGGAAAATATGGATGGGACACTACAAAGGCAACCATGGCCACAAGGGGGCACTTCTGAGGTGACCACCCCATGACAGGGTAGGGTTAGGTTAGGGTCCCATGGCAGGGACATTAACTATTTCATTTTTAAAGTGACTGACTGATATGATCACAGTTCGGCAGCCTTGTGAGGCTTTAGCAATGGCACCAGTGGTCGGGCAAGTGATATTTCTAATCTCACCTCTGTATGAGATAGACAACGTCAGATTTGAAAGAACATGCACAAATAACTCCAAGTTCATATTTTACACCAGGCCTAATGCTAATTTTACTACTGTTCCATCAAGCAGTAAACACATGCTGATGTTACAAACACTATTACTTCTACAGACAAAAAATGGCAATAAAATCAAAATAATTTCACATTTGGCTAAGTCTGTTTATCAACAAAAAGATCTAAATGTTCATGGTTTATAAAATAATGATCAATCAGTTTTATGGTTGTTTTTTGTAATTAAGAATACCTTCTAGAGCAGTAAGAAGCTGGATTATTTATTTGTACTGATTTTAGCATCAAACAATCAGAGAGGGAAGAAAAACGTAACTATAGTAACTTTTCAATTAGAATGTGGTGCTGCACTGGGGATCTATTTTCCGAGAGCCGTATTTTCCAGTGGCATAGCCTTCTTAACTCATTTTGGTAAAAGATGTCAAATATGATGACAGCTCTGTTCTTTGGAGCACTGTCAAATTTGGAATTAGAAATATTTTGTCTGGTTTTGTATTAGGGAAACTGTTAACTGCCCAGCCTATTACAAAACATTTCTGGAGATGCTGGATTACAGTGATGAGCATTTGAGAAAGATGGGAAAAGGAGGGGACATACAAATCCATGGCTTCCTACGGACAACAGGTAAGAGTTTACAAAGCAAGAATTTTTTTAAAAAAAGCTTCCATGAATGGACAGAGTGATTTTTAAAATGTCCTCATCTGATATAAAATTTCTTACAGTTCCCAAATTAAAAACAAGTCTGCATTATAGCAAGAAAAATCCTACAGATAGAAAACCTTTTGGTTGGCTGTTTCTTTGTTTTAAACAATTAGCAGACAAACACCTTTCAACCAACTGAGAGTGCCAATTTCAGATTCTCAACATTTATAGCATTTGTTCATTTAAAAAATACAAAAAAAATCCATAGAGATTTTTTAATTGCAATTTAATTTTCAAACTAGTAACCAAAGTTTAGACAGATATATATATATCCACACATATTCGAAGAGTGTGTCTACAGACTTTATAAACCTTTGATTACAGTTCATATTTAAAAAAAATAAAATACTGCACCATTCAGCATATAGAAAAATGTAATTAAAAAAATCTTCAACCTACCGAGGCAGATAGCAGTTGTTGGCTTATAAACTCCTTTCACTGATTAATATGATGAACTAATGAATAAAGCAATTAACCAAAAAAATGCAAATGTCTTCAAGAATTTTTATTCCAACCTCTTTCTTTAACACATACAATATGGCCAATCACAACTGAAACCATGATGGATGAAATAATCTTTGCCCAGAGGAAGTTTCTGCCCAACTCTGATCAGTGAGTGACTGGCTTATGCCATGAAGCATAAGAATTTCTTTATGAATTTCTCTCTTACACATTTTATCCTATCCAATGTAACTGTGGATATTCCCATTATCAATATAAATATCTATTTCTTTTTTAACTTCTACTTTTTACTCGTGTATTACTATTTCCTTCTATCAGTGTTAAATACGTTGCCTTTCAATTTTACTGAATGTCCCTCATTCTTTATTATTAGAAAATGTAAATAAGAGTTCCCCATTTACCTCCTTTATTCGTTTACTATGTCATCCTCTCTAAACTGAACAATCCTAATCTTTTCAATCCTATATCATACAGAAGTCTTTCTACACCTCTAATTTCACTGGTCTACAATTTCTTAGAAGTCGTCTGCTTCAGAGATAAAATGTGATATTTATTATGTATTTTGATGTGCTGAATTCAAATATGACAATTAAAACAACTGATTGGCTACAGTTTCTAAGATATTTAAGTTTTTACATTTTAGGTCTATGTATATTGTGTAGATAGTAGAGTTTTAATCATAAATTGTAAACCTAGGTCTTTTCATGTGTTTATGGTTGCTTTACATGATAATATTTCACCCGTCCTGTTTATGTAACACTTTTAAAAATCAGCAAAAGGGTTATATAAATAAAATGTATTATGAAACAAAAGGCAAAAAACTATTATGTACATAGTTTAGTCCTATTCAGCGTCTACTCGGCGCTTCTTGGTTTGTCTCTTGTATTCATTAAATGGACCATCTCTTGTCACTGTCCAGCAATAGTCTGCAAGCATTGATGGGCTCCATTTGCCCTGATAGTGTTTCTCCATTGTTGCAATGTCCTGGTGAAATCGCTCGCCGTGCTCGTCGCTCACTGCTCCGCAGTTCGGTGGAAAAAAATCTAGATGAGAGTGCAAAAGAATGTATCTGTAGTGACATGTTGCAACCAAGGCTTTTGTATGCCTTGAGGAGGTTTTCCACCAATAACCTGTAGTTGTCTGCCTTGTTGTTTCCAGAAAATGTATTGCCACTGCCTGGAAGGCTTTCCATGCCGTCTTTTCCTTGCCACGCAATGCATGGTCAAATGCATCATCTCGCAAAAGTTCACGAATCTGAGGACCAACAAAGACACCTTCCTTTATCTTAGCTTCACTTAACCTTGGAAATTTTCCACAGAGGTACTTGAAAGCTGCTTGTGTTTTGTCAATGGCCTTGACAAAGTTCTTCATCAGACCCAGCTTGATGTGTAAGGGTGGTCACAAAATCTTCCTCGATTCAACAAGTGGTGGATGCTGAACACTTTTCCTCCCAGGCTCCAATGACTGTCGGAGTGGCCAATCTTTCTTGATGTAGTGGGAACCTCTTGCACGACTATCCCATTCGCAGAGAAAACAGCAGTACTTTGTGTATCCAGTCTGCAGACCAAGCAAGAGAGCAACAACCTTCAAATCGCCACAAAGCTGCCACTGATGTTGGTCACAATTTATGCACCTCAAAAGTTGTTTCATGTTGTCATAGGTTTCCTTCATATGGACTGCATGATCAACTGGAATTGATGGCAAAACATTACCATTATGCAGCAAAACAGCTTTAAGACTCGTCTTCGATGAATCAATGAAGAGTCTCCACTCTCCTGGATCGTGAACGATGTTGAGGGCTGCCGTCACACCATCGATGTTGTTGCAGGCTACAAGATCACCTTCCATGAAGAAGAATGGGACAAGATCCTTTTGACGGTCACGGAACATGGAAACCCTAACATCACCTGCCAGGAGATTCACTGCTGTAGTCTGGAGCCCAACAGCTCTGCCTTACTCTTGGGTAGTTCGAAATCCCTGACAAAGTCATTCAGTTCAGCTTGTGTTATGAGGTGTGGTTCAGAGGAGGAGGATGGGAGAAAATGTGGGTCCTGTGACACTGATGGCTCAGGACCAGAAGTTTCATCCTCTTCCTCTTCTTTGGCTGACTCAAGTGAGAATGATTCTGGTGCATCAGGAACCGGCAGTCCTTCTCCGGGGGTATTGGGCGTATAGCTGATGGAATGTTTGGATAATGCACAGTCCACTTTTTCTTCTTTGGCATACCTTTCTCAACTGGAGGCACCATACAGAAGTAACAATTGCTGGTGTGATCTGTTGGCTCTCTCTAAATCATTGGCACTGCAAAAGGCATAGATTTCCTTTTCCTGTTCAACCACTGGCGAAGATTTGTTGCACAACTGTTGCAGCATACGTGTGGGGCCCACCTCTTGTCCTGATCTCCAATTTTGCAGCCAAAAAAAAGGTGATAGGCTTTCTTAACCATAGTGGTTATACTGCGCTTTTGTGATGCAAAAGTCACTTCACCACAAACATAGCAGAAGTTATCTGCACTGTTCACACAAGTATGAGGCATCTCTGCTCACTTTGGCTAAACAGAAATGTGTCCCTTTGCAAAATCAAACACTGACAAATAAGAGAGCACGACACTGTATGATTTCTAGAGCTCATATAGGGCAATTTGTTCAGCAGAGTGATGTAAGCTTCGTTATGATTGCATCATCCATGACTTCTAGGAATAACATGATGCAATTCCTATCATGTATGACGCAATACCAGCTTCAGATGGCATCATTCATTGTTTTGCCTAAAAAGCAAGTACTGTCCAAACCCAGTCATAGATTTATTCATAGATCCAGTCAAAGATGTATTTTAGTCATTTCTGGTTTAAATTGAGATCCCTTCCCTTTATAACTCACTTCTCCTCCGCCATTCCCATGTCAAGGGTCGTATATACTGACCCAATAGCATATCTTGAAAACTAGAGCCAATCAACAATTTTAAGCATCATTTTCGTTCTCAGTGACCCAGAATTAGTAAAGTTTGACTACATTTATTTCAGAAGCATTTTGGCTGTAGAGCAGTGGTTTTGGCACTTGTTACCCTTCTATTTCTTCTAAATCTTTTTTGAAATATGGGGACCAGACTGAATACAACGTTCCAGGTGAGGGTATAAAAGCAATTTACATAATAGCATTGTACTATTTTCAGGATTAGTTTCTATCCCATTCCTAACACATCAGAATATGTTGTTTGCTTTTTTGATTATCACTTACATTGAGAGGAAGCTTTCACTGAGCTTTCCACCATGATGTCCAAGTGGTTATAGTTAATTTATAACCCAGCAATGTGTATGAGTCGTTGAAATTATTCCTTCCAAACAACAGACAAGGAGACTTCAACAAAACACTCCAGACAAAGTGTTTCTAGAGCTTTGTAGCATTTTAAGCTGGAATGAAAGAAAGAAGGGCCACTCAATGTTTATGTGGTTCGCATCCAGCAGAGGAGATTCGCGGATAAATTCAGAAATGAACTGGGAAAGCTGCAGCTGATCAGTTCTTCTGTCAGCACCAAGTGTCACTGCAATCAATCAACATTACTAAAGGGACAAATGAGACAGTGAAGTCATCTGTCTAAACACCAAAAGTATAAAGGAAATGGTACAAATTTTCAAGATGTTTCAGCGTGGGACTGTTGTGTCTTTGCAAAAAAAAAATTGAAATAAGATCTAATAATTATCTGGAACACCACATCAGGGCAAACAAGAAATTTATAATGTAGGGCAAAGATTTCCAAAATTGACTAGGGATTTGGTGGCCAACGTCAGCCACCTTAAAAGGGCCTGCTTTTCACAAGACACATGCTCAGCCCTTACTGAAAAAAAATAGAAAATAAAAATCCAGCCATTTTAATATGATATTTCAAGAGGGGCACGTGAAATTTCTCTCTGCTTTTGAAAAACATGTCCTGGGTATTTAGCAGTTTAATTCTTGTCCAGTAAAATTATCAATCACAAAATCAAATCCACAAATGAAGTCAGACAGTTACACACGAGTTTTACATTCAGTTGATTGTTACCATGATCATTATTTGAACATTTGTTCCATATTTTATAGCATTTGCTACCACACACGAGCCATAGGTCACTGTGTGCTAAAACATAAGGAATTCCCCCATGCAAGGTGATTTATTAGGTTTATTGACATAATGAAAAAGCCTTAACTTTTGACATAATAGGAATGAGTTATGTTGACCTTATGAGTTATGTTGAGTGAAAGAAACATAATCACCCTTCACAGAGGAGATGTTTCATTCATTCAACAGAGATTAATTTAGGTTTACTTTAAAGGGCTGTAATTTATATACAGCAGATGTTTATCTGGTCTAATTGAGACCAAGGCCAGCTCAGATAATCAAAACTCTGGATAAACGAGGAATTGGGAAAATGCGATCCTGTAATGCCAGCTACCAACCACAGGACAGATCTCCCGCTTCTGGCCCTGGAGTCCTGGTTGTTCGGTAAACGCAGAGAGCCAGTTAAGGGAGGATCTGATAAATGGGATTCTTTTGTACATTATATATAAATAAATCATCTTTTTTAATGCAGCATATTCGGTAAATGAATCAAATACTTGTCAAACTAAGCTTGTCAGCTTAGAAAACTGATCATGTTATCTACATATGTAATGCAAATTTTACATTCCCAGGAGAGAAGGCTGAAAGAGAAGGCTGCCAACCATGGAGCTGTCATAATCAGAAGCATTCCACCAAAACTGGAAAGCAGAGGCAAAATCATGGGGCATGGCTCTTCTGTTGAACCACCCTGATAGCGGATGTTAAACCTTTGCATAAAGTTGCTGACTGCTGTCTACTGAAATTTGTACCAAATGCATCTCATTAAATCCATTCTGGATAAGGGGAGGTGTAGGAGCCCTGTAGGCCAAAGAAGATACACTCTGAGTCAGGGAATTCCTACAGGCAGAACCGCAGCAACAGTCAGCTTATGGAGAAAGCTTTGTCTGGGATTTCAGTTACACTATTAAGAACATAAGAAAGGCCGTACTGGGTCAGACCAAAGGTCCATCCAGCCCAGTAGCCTGTCTACCGACAGTGGCCAGTGCCAGGTGATTCAGAAGTATTAATTCAATTAATACATACCTTATTCATTCAAAAAAACAAAAAGGAGGTGATTTTTGCCTACATGAAATGTGAGCAAAGTTTGGTTGGAGGTGAGTGAGACCACCACCTTAACCTAAGACCATTTCACACAAATTTTGGCCTCTGTTATAATAAATAAATTAATTAATAAATAAGAAGATGAGGGGAAGAGTTGGAAATAAATCTGTGCAGACTTCTGGCTCCAGCAGCAGCTATTTTAATATTATTTATCATTATATACCAAACTTTTTCAAAGATCACATGGAAATCCAATAGTGAAGTTAACTTCATTCAAGGATACCAAAGAACTGCATAAACATTAAGTAAGCCTTACCATCACCCTGCTACTAAGGCAGAACAAGCAGTGAATGTGGGCTCTTAGAAACAAAATGAAGCATAAGACTGATATAAAAACTACTATACATGGTGAAAGGCCAAAATATCTCCCTTTCTTCAAAAACAGGTGAAACAAAACAAACATTGAATTATTTGCTGTGATTCCAGTTATCTAACAACTTTCATGTGACATGTGTCTCAATGAGGCTAGTTGGTGATCTAGAGCAGGGGAGGGCAAACTGCAGCCCATGGGACCGTCCTGACCGGCCAGCCTAAGCTCCTGGTGCGGGGAGGCTGCTCCCAGCCCCTTCCCCGCTCTCCTGGAGCCTCAGCGCACACGAGCTCCAGGCGGGGGAGGGTAGTTCAAGCCCCTCCTCCGCCTTCCCCGCTCTCCCAGAGCCTCAGCCCACCACGCGGGCAGTGCTCTGGGCGGCGAGGCTGCGTGCTCCTCCAGGAGAACGAAGCAGCATGTCTGGCTCCAGCAGGGCTGCCAGCAACGTGGTAAGGGGGCCGGGAGTTGTATAAGGGTCAGGGAGTCCCAGGAGGCAGTCAGGGGACAGGGAGCTGTTGGATAGGGGCAGAGGTTCAGGGAGGGTTGGTCAGGGGACGGGGTGGGGGGGAGGTTAGATTTGGCATGGGAGTCCTGGGAATCTGTCAGGAGTGCGAGTGATTAGGGGTCGGGGCAGTCAGGGGAGAGGGAGCAGTGGGAGTGGGGAAGGGGGTGGAGTCCTGTGGGGGGGATGGTTAGGGGCAGGGTGTCTCTGGAGGAAGCAGTCAGGGGACAAGGAGCAAGGGGGATTGGATGGGTCTGGGATTCTGAGGGGGGCAGTCAGAGGGCGGAAAGTGGGAGGGGATTGGAGAGGGGGCGGGGGCAGGCTATTTTGGGAGGCACAGCCTTTCCTGACCCGGCTCTCCATACAAGTTTTCAAGCCTGAAGTGGCCCTCGGGCCAAAAAGTTTGCGCACCCCTGTTCTAGAGGGATCACTGTTTTCTAGGATGCAAGGGCATAGCACTGCCAGCGGATATGGCTTTGAAGGCTGGATAAACCAGACAAACTTGTATCATAGCCAAGATAGCCAAGCAATCTTGACTCACAAGCTGTCCCAATTATGTAACATTATTGAAATGGGGGATTTGACAGAATAAATCTTCCCGAGTGAAAAACAAATGAAGGGCAAATAAAATGGAACAGAATGGAAGTTGCAAAGTGCATTAGAAACTCAGAAGGCAATAAAGAGAAGGAAATAGTATATATTTGGGGATGGGTGATCTTAAACAGCTGAAATAAGAACACTGAGGAGAAGACGGTTCAGTAATAACTAATATTACTTGGTAAACACAAGCTGGTTTTGGTTGGTACAATATATATAATAGGATCAATTCCAGAATCAGTAAAGGCAGGTACTGTGTCTTTAATTAGACTGCTAATGGTTATCTCAGTGAATGAGTCATTTTAAAAACTGAATTGACTAACACTGTTTTATTTAGTTTTGCGTAAGAAACATTTCAACACCCCACACACAGATTAGTTCATTTTACTCTGAAAACAAGAGGTCAACTCAATGTCATTAATGCCTGGTGAGTTTAAAACAAATGAAAAGGAAATACTTCTCACTGTGTACACATAGCCTGTGTAATTCCCCAGTACACGAGGTCATGAAGAGGAGATAAATTATTAAAAGAGATGAATAGCTTACCATTAATGACAGATAGCTATTCATGGTAAGTGTGACAATGACTCTTGCTTCATAGCATATCATCTATAAGGGTAAGGATGAACTTTCTTCTTCTTTTCCCCTTTCACACACTCAGCTGTTAGATCTATGCATTTCCTCTGAAGTAATGGCCACTGGCAGAGGAGGGATACCCAGATTTGATGAATGAGCGAATCATCCACTATGGCAAATCCTGTAAACATCTGCAACTCTTACTTTATATTGCCATACTGGCCAAATCTCCATACCATCACCTCCACTGCCTTTCAGAACCAAAGCCTCGGTATCAAAATGCTATATATTTATGTCTACAAGTGACCAGAAAGTTACCAAATAGAGATGTATTGAATGTGACGTGTTTAATAGCCACATGTAATAATTGATATCTGTTGTAAGTAGAATATTAATTTCCAAGACTTTGACCTTGTAAATCTTTTTTATCAAGCTCTTAGCAAGGAGCAAAAAAGGCATTTGTTCCTACTGATTTTTGTTCTATAATTTCTGCATTCAAATTTATCTTCTCTATGAAACTTATATTGCAAATCTGACAATCAAATAAGCATCTAGACATTTGGTGTATTTTTTACTACCTACTTAATTGCATCTCCTGACAAGTCATTCTTCACAAATATTTGTATAGCTAAATGAAAATAAAGCAGAAAGAGAAATACATTTTACTGAACAATTCAGGGAAGAACTCATTTAAAACCTTTTCCATAGAGCCAGTATTTACATTTATCAAAACTAATTGATAAATATATCAACTTTTTTACTGCCTATCATTTGACACTTTGGAATATTTACCATTTGATTTCGGAAACGGGTTAGACAGAATAGAAAACCTGTCTGCCTAAACATTCCTTGGGGTTTACAACATGTTTATGCTTCTTGTTTAAGTGATCAAAACCACATTGTTCAAAGAAGATTTAAAAATATTTTAAGTTAATTAATGCAACCACAAAACATCCATTTTCAGCTTGGAAACTAACAACATAAGAAAACAAACCATTAATAGTCTGATTATTTTCTATGTTTTCAGAAACATATAATCATGACAAGTATAACTGTAGTAATATCCATATATATCCATTTTTCCAGTTCAGATACTATTTTCTCAATAGAGCACTTCCAAAACTTAAAGGGTATAACTAAGACAACCTATACTTTATAATCAAAAACTTATTGTCATGCGGGAATGCATGTTGTTTAAGTTAGTTACAGATCAGATCATTTGATTCATATTATAAAACTGAAAATTATGAGATTTTAAGCTCTGATTTTTTGCTAACAAGAGACTTCATACTGTACAAGCAACGTACAATAATCCTTTGAAAGTTCTCTCTCTCCCTCTTTCTCTCAGTGTGCTTATAGCCTCAATGAGATAAAATGTAAAAAAAAAGGATCCTTTAAAAAAAACTATTTCTACTAAACAGAAAACTAATTTTCTTAGAGGACACAGAACAGGAGTAGGGGAATAACCCTTGATGCCCCACCGTAAGTGAGTTTAGTGAAACAGGTATTTATCATCACTGGTTACTGTGAGAAAAGGAAAGGAGGAAATCTAAAGACAAAGACTCTTAGAACAAAGAACAAGCTAATCTTTACATAAAGATCAGCTATTCTTGAACAATTGCTTCAAATTCACTCAGTACAAATAAGATTTTGTTAAACAACACATTCGCTAACTTGCTTTTCACTACTTCTTTTCCACCGAGCCTGCAACGCCAACCCACTGAACAGTACAGTACAAGGAAGAGAGAGAGTACTTTTTATAATGCGGTCACTCTATGTCTGTCTTTAAGGTATGTCTACACAAGGAAGAAAGTGTGTTTTTTAATCATGACAGATAACAGGTGATACCTAACATGTAAAATCACATGTATGCAGCAGAGATTATTGGAAATGGTATTTTTTCCCCATGGAAAATATTTGATTTTTTTGTCAAAAAATGAAAACCGAAAAACACTTTGCTTTTTTCAACAAAAAAAAGTTGATGATTCTTTCCCTAGCACAGAAAAGGCTTTATAAGGTCCTAAGTCATTAATAGGATCACAGAGCAGGAATATTTAAGCCAAATATGAATAGATATTTACTAAGAATCAGGAAGAACTAGAAGATCTAATGACTCTTTTTCCATCTCTAGTTTAGATGATTCTATATTTTAATCCTTCCCTCCACCCCAATCTTCAGCTACAGAATCTTTCCTCAAGATTCTAATGCCATAGAAAAAAGGTAATATAGGTGTGCAGAAGTCTTTTGAAGATGCATAACCATTACCTGGCTTGTCAAATGAGATTCCTTACTGGCCAAGGAACTAATCTACTCTTGGTTCTTGCACATTCATTGAAAGGTCATTCCCTGTAATAGATAACTGAAAACTACATAAAAAGTTTGTAAAACAGCCTGTCTAATTTTTTGTGTATGGTCAGCAGAAGTGTTACACCTATATCCATTCCTAAAAAGTACACTCGGGTATAGAACTAAGAAGTCTCAGTAGGATACTGTAGTGTATATTTTGGATATTGTTTATGATATGTAATATAACACAGTCTGCAATTCCATTGCTGTGCAACACAAACCCATGAGGAAAGGGAATGCATTGTATGCAAGTTAGTTACTATTAGCCCTGAACAGTAGGACCATACGTAAGTGCTTTTGTTATAGCAGTAGATAATTTGAAGAAAAACAACCTTTAGACAATTCTACTTTGAGCAAGCTGATGTCAATGAAGTTACTCAAGAATTAGAGTCAGACGAAAGAGACACTACTTTCATTTAATTAGGCTCAGTGACTTTATTAGATATGGACCATTTTCAGATATGGAACACACTGTAATAAAAGGAAATAAACAGATGTATGAAATATAACATGCATATTTTGACCTCCACCACTGGGGCATCTGTTAGCAGTTCTGTCAGAATTTACTGCCATAGAATAATGGACGTTTTGGACTTGGCAATACAGGCCTTTTTAGTAAGCAGATTACTATAAACACTAATTCAAGATTTAAAAGAATAACAAACAAAAAACAAAGCCAGGAAATCCATAAGCAAAACATGCAAGCCTTTATAAACCATCTACTTTATTTAGGCTGTATAACTCAGAAAAATTATTATGTAACCTGTTTCTACTTATTATATATAGGGTTAGCAGACCCGCTGGATAACAATTTATATAATTAAAAAATTACAAGAAATATTTATCATAAAGATAATTGATTAATATGCCTATACTGAACCAGAAGGGATACTCCATTCTCAATATCATGATTCCAATCATGATATGATTCATTACAAAGGAATATGTGAAAACTGTCTTCATATATTCAAAACACTTCCTTCAGTCTCATTCACAAAAAGTTTCACAACACTTTATGCAGAACTGTAAAAAGAATAATTTCTTGAAGACATAAAAAAAAAATCAAAAAAGGATTGATTCCCTAACATCACCATGTGATTTTGACATACAGTCACACACACTGTAGTTACCTTCTCACTTTTGTCTTCCTTCTCATTCTGGGTAAGTCCCTTTTAGCCCCCATATTATTCTAATCTAGTATCCCTTGTTCTTCTAAGACCACTGTGCCTTATACCCCCAAACTCCTTGTAGTTAGTAAAAACTAACACTAACAGCTATTGACCCCTTTAATACCTTTGCTACTAAAATGAAAACTGAATAGCTTGCACTCAGGTAATCACTGAAAATATTTTTATGATAAAATAATTCCTTACCTGAAATATTTGCTTCTTTTTCCCAAAACCATTTTTACCTTTATTGTGGAAACCCCAAAATTGTCCTGTAGCAATTTCCTTTACAGTCAATAGAATGATTACCATTGCCTGCTCTTATGGAAAGAAGCCTCACAAATCCCTTTGCTTAGCAGGAAAAGTTCCTCCTGTTTTTACTTCATCCTAGTCCTTCTTTAAATCATTAGGTAATGAAGAACAATTTCATACAGTCTGGATTCTTATCCTGTCTACCCTACCAAGTTTCGTTCTATATGTGTGCATTACACCTCTTACAATATCTTTATTTTAGCAACTTTTTCCTGCAATACTTTTGATCTAGGTTATTAAGAGCATCCCAAAGTGGTTTCCTTGCATGTTTATCTATGTAATAATCAACCTATAAAAAAGAGTTCCATATAGACTTTCCAAATAAAGAAAGGTTTCAGAGACTCCTCCTGCAATCATAGGCCCCGACTCAGAAACCATTTCCATACCTGCTTAAATGGATCCCTCTTCAGAAAAGCTTAAGTCCTATTGAAGTCAAGAGGATTTAGGCATGTACTTAAAGTTAAACATGTACTTAAGTCCGCTTCCTGAAAAAAGGTGCTTTCCTAAATCAGGTTCCCTCAAGTCTCGTATATTTGTACATCAACGTTATTTCATTTCTTATACTCATGGAATAATTATTTATTTTTCCTTTGAAAAATAGATTTTTGTGTGAGAAAGAAAACCTTGTAAACAGTTCTCCAAGCACAAACCTTCAGTAAATCTACAAATAAGTTCACAAACTTCTGAAATATTTCAGAATATTTATTATTATTTTTGTCTGTGAAATTCTCCTTGTTTGTAAATTGATATTTTAATTGATATTTCCACTCCTCTTAAGGCTAGCTCCTAGCACAGTTCCCAGCAGTAACTAAAAGTGAATTCTTTATCAATATGGGGCTGTTCCACCATATACCCAATATCAAAATAGAAGATACAGCCCTGATCCTGCAATCACTCATGCACGTGAGTAGCTTCATCCATCTGACTGGTTTCATTCTGTTTCATGGGATTACTATCACATGTGAGCATTTGCAGGGCTGGGGTTTATGAGTTCATCTTTCCATTTTGGCATTTGAGTTTGTGCACTAATTTGTGCTCAGTTACAAATCAAAATGACCGGTCAACGAGGAAGATCAAGATAGAATCTACACAACAAGAGTTGTTAGTCATACGTGACTTCACTCAACTATTTTTTATATAAAAATCAGATGCTCAACTGTGGTACACTGTAATACCTATTTGAGAAAACTATTGGAAGCACAGTTAGATAGCTTCTCTTAACCACATGGCCAGCAGATGTAAGAACATCTATGGTCCATCCATTATCTCAGGCTGAGGCTTAAACTTTCTACAGACAATCTGACGATCTTACATAATGATCTAAAATGCTATAAAGTAAGAAAACATACTGCCGGTGTGCATTACTGTTATAGGTAAGGAAGTTTTTCAGTTTCACTACAATTTTACTGGCCAATCTATCATTCAAACAGACAACAAGAACCAGAAGCTAAATTCATCCCATAGAAACTGATGTCCTCCTCAATATTTGCACACATTGTAGAAAGCCAACCATGTCTATTTAACTCTCTCTCTTAATCAGCATAAATAGTTTAGTAATCAGATCAATCAAAAAAATCACTGAATATAATGACCAAATGGCTCAGGTGACTGTAGAATAGTTTGTCATGTCATTATCTCAAGGTTCTTAGTTCAATCATCTAGCACAATTTCAGTAGTGGGCAAAATAAACTCTCATCTGATGTCCTGTAAAGAATGAAATGGTGTGTCTATCTTGTTCTTTGGGGACACGTGTCTACACCACAGAAGCCATATCAAAGTTCATGCCACTGTACATTTAAAAGAAAAAAAAGAGAACAGAGGAGAAGGCTTGCATGGGAATGGAAACTAAGCTCCTTTCTCATCCTCCCAGAACAGCACATTAGCCAGATGGCAGGTGGAAATTTACTTTGCTCCTGCACATGCTCTACTTAGTCTAAAGACAGAACATTTCAGTTTTCAGGGTAGGATTGCTACCTGTCTTGTTTTCACCTGGACAGTCCAGGTTTCGGCTTGTGTCCAGGTGCCAATTTACAAGGTTTTTTTAATTGGGAAGAAGAGGTGGAGCAGGGGCAGGGCCTTACGGGGAAAAGGTAAGGAAGGGGCCTCGAGGGAAAGGTGGAGAAGGGAGTAAGCCTCAGGGAAGAGGTGGAGCAAGGGCAGTGCCTGGGGGGGGTCTGGTTACCAGCGATTAAATAGGCGGCAAACCTATTTCGGGACTATCATTCTTGCTCCTTAAACAACCATTTTTTAAAAAATTATACAAGGATTCTGACTGAATAGTAAAACTCTTGCCAAGATTTTTGTTAAATCTTTATTCTGGATCAATTACACTGTACTAATTCACTCACAGATCTTCTAGTGCTATATCAGTTGGTAAGCTAATTTTTTTAATATATTTTGGAAAGTTAAACCTTTAGTCACTGACCATTCTACAAGTTCATGACAGCCTATAATACAAGGATTCAATAATTACCAGCCTTTGCCAGACCAGAGATTTATTATTACACACAAGGTAATAACAATGTTGTCACTAAGGACATATGACTTTATAATATCACACATGACAAAATAGACCACCACTATATAGCAGATAATAAAACATAAGGTAAAATGCATATAGCCAAATCTTTCATTGAACAAAGTGCCACATCCTCTCAAAGAAGAAAGGAAAGATGAATTCATAGTCTTTGAATTATCATGCAGGGTAATAAAATATTTTCCAGATTTAAATTACCTCCCTTGAGCATAAGGATAATCATATGCTTTATTACTGACACATTTTTTGGTAAACAGTAGGAACAACTCACATGCTATGAGATATAGTCATTGAAAAGAGTACTTACAATAAAAATAGTATGCAGATGATATAGCCTACATTTTACTGAGAGATAAAAATCTTCTTTATCTTTTAAGGAAGGTTGCTAGTTAACACTGAAACTGAAAAATAAACATGCCAAGGAAAGTCTCAGTTAAAAAAACCTAAACATTTAAATGTACTGAAATGGTTTACAGAGAAAAGAGATAAATATTCAGATATCTTCACCAACTTCTTAAAGAAATACACACACATAATAAAACAACCCATTGCGGATTCCAAGAACAACCTTAACTCTACCAACTATATACCTGCTCAGCCTTAAACTACAGTAAATGGGCTTTGAGTCTAGGGGTGTGCTAGGATTGCCTCCCCACTCTGAATTCTAGGGTACAGATGTGGGAACCCGCTTCAAAAGACCCCCTAAGCTTATTTTGCCATCTTAAGTTAAAACTTCCCCAAGACACGAGTTTCTCCTGGGTCTGGAACAGTATGCTGCCACCACCAAGCATTACTTCAAGAACTAGGGGAAGGGCCACTTGGAGCCCCCTCTCTTTCCAAAAATCCCCCCAAACCTATACCTCCCTCCCTGGGAAAGGCTTGAGGGAAAACCCCTCACCAGTTCTGTTAGGTGAGCCTGATCCAAAAGCCTGGATCTTACACAATGGAAAACAAAGCAGTCAAATTCTTAAAAGAAAGATTTTAATTAAAGAAAAAGGAGAGAAACAAAATTTCTATAGGAAACAGTGAAAAACACTTGGCAATCACAAAAAGAATCAAAGAAAAACTCACATTACAGAGGAATTCCTCCCTCCTTTGCTGAGTTTCAAAGTTACCGAGAAAACACAGGGACATCTCCCTAAAACCTGAGAAATCCATAAGTGGAAAAAAAATATATAAACTACAGCCTTGCCTGGCTAAACTACTTACTGTTGCTGGTGAAAAAGAATATAGATTTGATGGAGAGAAGAAAACTGTCTGATTCCCCTGAAAGCCCAGAGCAAATGAAAGACAACAGACAGAGCATTTTCCCCTCCCCCAGGGTTCAAAGCATCTTTAGTCCCCATTGGTTCTTTTGGTCAGGTGCCAACCAGGTTTCTTTTAGCTTCTTAACCTCTTACAGGTAAGCAGGAATTCTAGGCTACTTTATGCTTGTGAACGGTGTATGCTTGAAGCCCAGTGCACCTGTTTTGGCTCTTGGCTCCTTTAAGAGTAGGAGCCATAGTTGCAGGTCACATGCTTGCTCACAGGCCCATGTCCCAAAAGAAACAGCATATGGGGCTTCCTGCATCTTACGCAGAGGAAGGCCACAGGAAAGACCAGGGTAGATTTGATTTAATCATAGTTTTCTACATAAAAGTCTTTCTTGTTGGTTGTTATGACCGTAATACATATTTTTCAGAACTCAGAGATAGATGTAGGTTTCATTTTTAGAAGGTACACACTATACATTTTTAAACAGTGATATCTGAAAACTTTTCAGATTCATTTTACAGCTACATCAGAAAATGAATGATTGGTTATTCCATTTACCAAAGGTAATTGAAACAGATATTTATGAAGTCATTGACAGGGAATATCTCCAATTCAACAGGTTAATCATTAATATTTGGAGGATTTTCTTGCCAGGCTGCATTAGGAGGACAACACCACCAGACAGAATTTAAATTGTTTAATTTAACTGAAACAACAACATTAAGTATTCTGGATTTTGTTTCTTCAGCAGCGAACATATAATATTTTAACAAAACAAGCATATGTTCCTCCCTTCTCACATTTATCTCCAGACTTCTCCTTGTCCAGATCTATTCCGCCCTCAACAATCTTCATGGAACGCTTAGAAACTTTGCACTTCTAGAGAGAAGTAAGGGATTGACTGATTATACAAATTTGCAGAGGGACAATAGAGTTGAGGTCTGTTATTTCTCACTTCCATATATTATTTATTTTTTTAAAAAAATTGCTGTCAACAAGCATGTTACCTCTGGAGACACAAATCCACAGACTGAGAAATGCAAAACTAAGCATCTCTGATGGTATCTTCTAGACTGAGTCCCATTGGGTAGACAGAAAGATTAGATAGAAAGATTAACCTAAATAATCTATACAGAAGCCTCTGGGACTGCATAAAAAGGATCCCTAATCCATTAACTATTGGAACTCATTTACAAAACTTTTCTTAAACATTACATGAATATATTGTCTCATACTATAGAATTAGAATTTATAATCCCTATTCCATGATGAGATATATCTTAATTAAAACCATCTTTAGATGGGATTTTTCCTCAAAAATCATTTATAAAAAAAATCCAGATTTTTGATTTATTAAAAAAAAAAAAGAATACCTTACCATGGGGTTTCACACCTCATGCTCCAGCTTGAGCACAAACAGCTACGCTGACATTCTTAGCTCCACAGCCCAAGTCCCCTGACCCAGGCCAGCCTCAGCCATGCCATGAGTCTATTATTGCAGGGTAGGAGTACCCTATTTCTCTGCTTCTCCCACAACTCCTAGCTAATGTGAGATGGAACAAGTCTCCATTACCCTACTCTTTTCCTACAACCTCCATTTTGTGGATCTTCCTTCCCTGTGATTAACTCCAAAGCCTGCCATTGTTTCATTTTCTCAACAAGCAATAGCTGCATGAAACTGACTTGAGTCTTGTCACAGTTAATCTTGCCCACAGAATAACGAACAGCAACAATGTAAGTGACTGGTCTTTAATTACTTTCATTATTTTGCTGCTTGGCAAAGCTATGAACAACAGCACAGGCACTAGGGATATTTGTCAGTAGATTCTAGAGGACGATACTTCACTGAATCATATTCACACAATATTTGGAAAGCTAGCTTTGCAAATACACATGCTTATACTTGCGGGGAATAGGTTAGATCCCCACACTCATCAGTAAAAGCATCCTATTCATAAGTGAGTAATTTTCAAATCCTGACAATATAGACCTTGAAGGGGAGCTAAGCGCCCTCCAAACCACCACTTACTACTCTTACAGTTCTCTGCTTATTATTATTAGACACACAAATATTTTGCCTCTCACCTTCCATATACAGATCATCATCTTAACCCTCTCTTACCCAAAACTTCCAACTTCATATCATGCTCTACTTCACTTTTACTAGAAGGCTCAAAACACCATCCACCTTCTAAACATGTACTGTCAATCTTTCCTTCTTATCTTCCCAGTACAGTTCAAAGACCCCACTCTCCAGGTGGACAATGCATCTACATTTACCCAGGCTTTGCACATGCATACAGTGTGGACCACACAGTACCCCATCTAGGCTACTCTATACTTAGAAATAACTCTCTGCATGGAATAGCTATTTTGGTAAGTTTCCGTCTAGTCAAGCCCTTATTTACCAACGAAGAGAGAGAGATGTTAATATATCTGAAGAATATTGTGATTTTCATTTGAAGTCAGTCATCTCAGTTGCCCCTTTTTGTTCTTCTGCACATACCCCTTCACCAGATTATTCCACCTACCAACACTAGTAACTGTAGATGTTTGGTGTAACCGTTGGTTCTGCTGTGAGAGGGCAGTCTTTAAAGGGCTGTATGCAGAAAGGTACTTAAAGGGGGTGAGAGAAAGATAGTTCCCAGGAGTAAAAATTACATAGAAAGTTTGAAGGGCATGAAAACTAATTGTGTGTATAATTTCACATCAACTGGTTGCCTACTTCTAGAGAAAAGACAGAGTTTATGTCCCATTTTATGCCTATTGCAACTATAAAGTCCTACCAGGCACCTCCATAATATACAAATGAGGCCAACACATTTGTATATTTCAAATTACAAATTCCACTAGTCAATGGGATTATCCACGTCGGTAAAGTTACTTATCCAAGTGCTTATTTGCAGGATCTAGGCCAAAGACAGCAATTATTGTAATAGCTTACTTACAAGTAGACAGAGCCTGTGCATTAGTTTTCAAGGAGATTTATGTAGATGGAAAGTTTGAATGAATGATAACAAAGCTGTTTTTTTAACCTACCGGAACTCAAAGAAACATTGTGTAATGGCCAAGATCCTGACAATCCTTGTGGCAAGTGAGTTGTCCTGCAGGATCATACTCTAAATCAAAAACTGTCTGATCCCTTCCCCCCACCACACACAACTTTTCAGGAAAACCCTCCTTTGCCTTTAGGAGAAAACAGGCCATTTTCAGGCCCAAACAGTTTTTTTCTGTCCAAAGATACAGAAGGAGCTAAAAATAGGGCTTACAGTGGAAATCGGTTGCTCCATAAGACTCTCTTCTACAAAGAGAAATGGGAAGATATATCTAACAGTTACCAAGGAAACAGCAAAGTTAAGCCCTGTGTACACTATTAAGTAGTTTAATAACTAGAAAATAAGATTGAAAAAGTAACTCCACATAAAACTGATTTGTTGCAAATCACAGCATTAACTCAGTCCAGTATCTGAACTTTATAGTACTTATATCAAATGAAGCCGGATTTGAGCTTTGAAACCTGTCATTCAATTGGAGAAGGAACTTTGGTTTGCCTGAAGAGAAAGAGTAATACACTGGACAGCTTTGCCTGGGTAATGGCAATAGGAATGTTGCTTGTCAACTATGGGTCGGAGTTAAGGAAGAAAGAGTTACTTGAAGGTAAACTGACTCTCAAAATGTAGAAGAATCATTCCTAGTTTATTAATTTAATGATACTATCTTCTGTTCAGCATCCTTAACAGAGGCCGCTCTAGCTAGAGTAGACTAGGCAGTTGCCTAGGGCGGCAGATCTCTGAGAGTGTAAAATTGCACTGGTTCCCTCCATCGGTGGTGGCAGGAGATGACCTGGGGAGGGGGTGATTACCAGCCGGGGCTTTGAGGAGCAGGAAGTGGCACCCAGCCAGGCTGCCAGGAAAGCGCTCCCGCCTCATCCCCAGCTGCTCCCCACCCCCATTGCAGGTTAGATCACAGACAAAGCTCAGACCTAGCTCAGGGCTACTGCTGGCGAATGCTGTCAGGGCATCAGCACAAGCGCAGAAACCCCGTCTGGCTCCATATCTGCACCCAGGTTGCACCTGCTGCTTCGTGTCTGGTCCCCACATGCCCTGCTGCCCAGGCAGCCTCTGGCTCCTGCCCCAGTTGGGGCCAACGCTTCATTACCACCATGTCCAGGTTCTGCCCTCCCGCAATTTATGAGCCCAACAGTAAGGAGCTCATCCGGAAAGGTTCAGGTGGGAGCAGACTAGGGAGTGTGTAGGTTGCTGGGGGCAACGTGGGTTGGGATATGGAGTGGGATGGGATGGGGTGTGGGGAGCCAAGTAAGGGACAGGCAGTGCAGGTCCCAAGGTGCAGGGCCAGGCTGCAGAGAACCCCATTATGTCCAGTGGGAAGGAGCCCACTGTGCAAGTAGGATCAGCCCGGGTGGCTTCATTTGTGGGCGGGTTATGCTGCCCCTTAACAAGAGCCTTATGGGCTAGGAGCTGCCCCCTGCTGGTGCCCAGGTCCCATTCTGGTTGAGCTGAGTGGCTTGTTGTTCAGGGGTGCTGAGCTGGGTTTCGCTCCTCTCTTTAGCCCTAGGCAGCTGGGGCCAACCCACTCACAAAGGGCCATTAGGAGGGCAGCCCCATCTGAGGGTGTCTCCCACCCAGGGAGCAGGTCTCAGCTGCTTGCAAGGCCTAGGGGAGTTTCACCATAGCCTGGCCTGGCTCAGTCCACTCAGGTGTTAGAACGTTCCCATCCCGCAGGGGCCTAGTGGCCTCTGAAGCCCGAAGCTGGGGTCTGCCCTGTGAGCCTCTGACCCAGAGCTGGGGTTGCAGCAGCTTGGAAGATGCTGAGGGTTTTGCCGCAAATTTCTACACAGGTTCGGGGTGCACACTGAAGTTTTGCCTAGGTTGGCAGATTGTCTGGAGCTACGTCTGATCTTTAACCAGTGCCTGCTCTTTCCATTTGATTTGAACTCATGTGTGATATTTACTGCAAGAAAGGGTTTGTTAACCCCGGATCCTGAACAAAGAAGCTAAATAATTAAATACATCTTGAAACAAAAATCAGATGCCGTATTACCTACTCCTTAATGCCTTGCCTATACCAAATAAAATTTCCTCTAAAATTTTCCACAATTGTTACCACTCATGCAGTTTCCCCAATGGTAGTAACAGTGGGAGTGATAGTATAGACCAGGTTCAGGAGATCGTCAGTGTTTTAACCATCATGCCAGGTAAACTTGTTCAGAGCAAAGTTAGACAGCCAAGTAGTTCAAATAGTAGCAGTTGTTCTATACTCATACTCCCTTAAGTAGAGCTTTGATCATGGTAGCAACAGTGGTAAATTTTAGGGCAAAGGGCTTGAATGGACACAGATTATCACATCACACGCCTGTGGGATTTTACAACTTCAGTCCACCCAGTGCGCGCTATAAAAATCATTTTATAAAATGTTATAGAACAATCAGTTTGACAAGTACTGTCTGGGAATGCCACAGCAATAACATATATGCTTCATTTCTACCACAAGCCCTCCCCTGCTCCAATACCATTCCAGTTCAGTGAACGCTTCAGAAATGGCAAAGGCCAGTGCTAACCACTAACTAAACCATGAGAATTCAAAACACTCATAGCTACTGTGATTCAAAGCTAAATCCTTTAGGAAGATTATCTGCACCAAAATCAGGAAAATCCTGCAACTACAGCACTTTTATACTCCATCTTTGAGAAATAATTTGGTTTCCCATAACTCTTTTCTCAATAATACTATATATTATTTTTAACCATGGGGAAAACATTTCCATTGGGGGCGATTCAGAGTGTGTGTGTGTCTCTGTAGCCTTGGGCCTAAAGACTATCTAGAGGCCAGCATTCAGTTGATGGGGAGAGAAAAATTATTTGGAAGGAAAAATATTTAAATTAGACACCCGCTCAAGCAACCAGATGTGTGCACCTTGCCAGAAAGGGCTAAAAAAGACCACATTCACTTACTCCCTGGGACTTGTGTGTGATGGTACAAGGCAGCACTCCCAATCTGATTATGGTCTCTTAAAAAATCACCCCTATTGTCTCTGAGATTGTGTAGAGCATGCGAGTGGTTCTCAATAAGCAGAGCACCCTACTTCCCAGCCCAAAAGTCAAAAAATCTTAACTGGACTGAGTTTGTTTTGGGGGAGGGGAGCTGTCAATCACAGGGTATTTTCTGAAAACGCTGCTCTGCTATCCGTCCGCCCTAGCCGAAGTTCCTCGTCAACACCCACCAGGGGTAACTGTTGCCTACAGCTACTTCCCCGGCTAGAGCACCCCTCACAGCTGTTTGCAACCTGAAAGGAAACTAGAGGCAGGGTGCCGGCTGTACATTTTCAAACAGTTTGAACCACTGATCCCCATTAACAACCACCACCGACGTTTCCTCACAGCCTAAGACTCAGCACCCCACATTTTTGGGGACCCCCCTTTTTTTTTTTACACGATCCCACAGCAGGTGCCAGGGGAACACGCCACGAGCCATGTCACCAGCTAAACCCCAGGACCCCGAGCCCCGCTGCAGCAGCTGTGGCGCGAGGGCTGCTAAAGCCCCCTGGCTTGGTCCCCCTCGTCCCCGGAAGGCGCCCCGGGGGTCAGCGGCCAGGGGCCAGCACTGCAGCGGGGCGCGCACAAGGATGGGGGGGGAGGGAGGCTGGCTGCTAATGGAAAGGGAGCAGCGACCTACCCCGAGAGCTTTGCAATCTTCACAAAGCTGAACACATCCATCCATGCAGGCAGCGAGCTGTGCCCTGCGCTCGCTCGCTCACTCCCGCGGCGGCAGCCCCATGGTGGAGGGGAGGTGGCGCCCGAGTCTCCAGCGGGAGCAGCGGCAGCCCTGGCGGAGGGAGGAGCTGGCGGCAGAAGCTGCTACCCCCCTCCGGCCGGGAGCTGGGCGTGCAGCATCTCGGTGGAGCAGCGGCATGGAGCTCTGGGCATCTCCCGCCCCCGCCCGGGGAAGCTCAGGGGCTGGATGGCCGGGGAGGAGACGCTCCAGCTCCGGCCCCCGCCGCTGTGTGCGCCCGGGCGGCGGCAGCGCGCAGGAGCTCGCGGGTGCTTGCAATACCCCCAGAGGGAGGCAGGGGAGGGGGAGCCTCTCTGCCAGCGTCTCCCCCGCCTGTGGGTGGGCGCAGCCGGAGAAGCGAGCGCCGCACGCTGGCTCCCTCCGCCGCCCGCGCCTGCCCGCTCCCCGCCCCACCGCGAGCTGCCTGGAGCTGGCCCGTGCAACCCAGCGCGGGGGAGCCCCCCGCGTGGAGGCGGCGGAGCGGGAAGAGAGCGCTTACCTGCATGCAGGGGAGGGGAGATGAGGGACAACACGCACCCTCAGACTGGGGAGGGGGCACTGGCTCCTGGAGGAGAGGGGAAGAGGCGCCCTTGTGCCGTACACTAAGAGAAAGGCACCCTCTTGAAGGGACCCAGTCCATCAGGTGGGGCTTGGAGAAGAGGAGGGGCACAGCTCAGAATCCACCTGGCAGGCAGGAGAGAGGAGGGGGATCCGACCCCCCCCATACAAAACACCTGCCTCCTCAAAGGCCACCTGTTCACCTCTCTCCCACAGTGCTGACCTTTCTCCCTTTGTGGTAGGGGAGGGACCCGGTGGCCTTCTTGGTCATCACAGGAAGCACTAAGCACAGACCACATGCTGAACTGGGACTGTTGTCCCAATCTGGTATAGGAAATTGTAAGTATGGAGAGAGGTAAATAGTGGTGGTCCCCAGGGGGTCTGTACTGGGACCAGTCCTATTCAACATATTCATAAATGATCTGGAGAAAGGGGTAAACTGTGAGGTGGGCAAATTTGCAGATGATACAAAACTATTCGAGATAGTTAGGTCCCAGGCAGACTGCAAAGAATTACAAAGGGATCTCACAAAACTGGGTAACTGGGCGACAAAATGGCAGATGAAATTGAATGCTGATAAATGCAAAGTAAAGCACATGGGAAAACATAATCCCAACTATACATATAAAATGATCGGGTCTAAATCAGCTGTTACCACTCGAGAAATTCTGGAGTCATTGTGCTCTATGTTTTCTGCAGCCCCAAGTGCCGCAGTCAGGCAGACTTTGCGGCAAGCCCGCGAGAGTTCTGCCGGTGCCGCCGATTCTGCGGCATTTCTGTGGGAGGTCCAACGGTCCCTCGACTTCCTTGTCCCCCCACTGAAATGCCACCAAATCCACAGAACCTCAGACCTCCCGCAGGCACGCCACCAAAGGCCGCCTGACTGCCGCCCTGACAGTGACCAGCGGGCCGCCCCTTGCAGCTTGCCGCCCCAGGCATGCACTTGCTGCACTGGTGCCTGGAGCTGCCCCTGTCCTGGACAGTTCTGTGAAAATATCCACTCAGTGTGCAGTGGCAGTCAATAATACTAACAGAATGTTGGGAATCATTAAGAAAGGGATAGATAATAAGACAAAATATCATATTGCCTCTATATAAACTCATGGTACGTGCACATCTTGAATACTGCATGCAGATGTGGTCACCCCATCTCAAAAAAGATATACAGGAATTGGAAAAGTTACAGAAAAAGGCAAAAAAAAATGATTAGAGGTATAGAACAGCTTCCATATGAGGAGAGATTAATAAGACTGGGACTTTTCAGCTTGGAAAAGAGATGACTCAGGAGATAATTGAGGTCTATAAAATCAGAGAGAGGTGTGGAGAAAGTAAATAAGGAAGTGTTATTTACTCCTCATAACACAAAAACTAGAGGTCACCAAATGAAATTAATAGGCATCAGGTTTAAAGCAAACAAAAGGAAATATTTCTTCAACAACGCAGAGTCAACCTGTGGAATTCTTTGCCAGAGGAGGTTGTGAAGGTCAAAACTACAACAGGGTTAAAAAAGAACTAGATAAATTTATGGAGGATAGGTCCATTGATGGGTATTAGCCTCTGTTTGCCAGAGGCTACGAATGTGCAGCACGGGATGGATAACTTGGTGATTGCCTATTCTGTTCATTCCCTCTGGGGCACCTGGCATTAGCTGCTATCAGAAGACAGTGTACTGAGCTAGATGGACCTTTGGTTTGACCCAGTATGACCATTCTTATGTATGTTCAGGAGCATGGCCCTCTCATTCTGATGTTAGTGGGGGAGAAGGGGTGCACATGGGCAGTAATCAGTTTACACTGCTGTGATATGCTTTTTGCATCAGCCACACAAATGACCGTTCAAGAAAAGGAGTCACGCTGGTTATGATAAAACACTGCAAAGAGGTTTCATGGGAATTTGGTTTAAATTAAGATCATCCCCTGTTACAGCATTTGGGAAATGGGACAACTGACTCTTGTGTATTGTGTTATGTACAGTTATAGCATACCAGAAGCTCACATAGAAGAGATACAGCCCTGATCCTTGGTCCGGTAAGTGGCTTCCAATGGGGGTAAGGGTTCAACCTCAGAGCCATTTGCAGGATCAAGGTCTTGGCTTCTGGTGAGAGAGCAAAACAGGGAACTGGGAAAATTCATCCATAAATGTACATAAAGGCACGCTTCCTGACTTCACATTTCTATAATTTCCCACCACAGGAATGTATTTTCTCCTCCTCTATATTTTTCTCTGCTTCACAATTTCAATTGCTAAATAGACTGATATGCTCTTTACCCCACAGAGTCCAAGTCTTTTTGGGCAGCTTTCCCTCAACCCCCGCACTAACCAGGAATTTCACAAGTGACAACAGAGCACAACAGGTAGACTCTAAAAGCCAGAAAAAAAACAAGGCACCATTTTTATATTAACTTTTAGTAATACTAAAAGGAACAGGCAGTACGAAAACTCAGCGTGACTTAGGTTTCAGACTATTCTTTTCTTTTAAAACAGAAACAAAGAATGATTGATTGTCTCTTTACATTGTGAGAATACTGAACACCTGGCACAAAATCACTTGCTGATCTACGATACGTGTGCGTGATATCTCCATTTTTAAATGTGTGATGAAGTATTTTATGCTGAGCATATCAAAACATTTATTGGTTTCCTGCATGCTACTTACATTAATTTAGAATTATACCAAACTTTAAGTAATTGAAGAATCTGTGCCTGCCAGTCACACTGCTCTATTGATTGGCAAATGTTATAAAGATAATGTAATTTCAGCTGATTAGATACCAGTTTTTAAAGGTATTATTTATACAGCCTCAAAGCATGCTAGGCAAACAGTAAGGAGCAGGGTATTATGAAGGCCCAGATCTTACAAGGCTTAAGTATGTGCTTAACTTTACACAGTGTGAGTCCCAAATAGTCCTAATGAAGCTGATGGAACTACTCACAGTATGTAAAGTTAAGCACATGCATACTTTTTTTTCTGGATCAGAGCCAAATTATCAAATGACTATTTTACAATCTGAAGCCTAACACAAAGGTGGCTTTACAGCATAGTGGTGAAGGCCAAAGAGAACCATGAACCAGGCAGACCCGGGGATGAAGAACCAGACACTGAAATACTTGGTGTCTCATGATCTGCTTGTGAGGAACCAGGATGTAGATGCTATGGGGACATGGCAGATTAACAAGCTGGTCAGGAGGAGGAATCATCTGATAAGAAACCATCTAAACCAGTTACACAGCTTCTTATTGTTACAAGTTTTGATGGGAACTGATTTTGCAGGCTTATGGCCAGGAAAGCTATTTCAATAGACCTAATTGATACGATATATGCTTTTGTAAATTTAAAGGAGGGTGCAAGTGTTCACTCTGGCTCCTTCTTTCACTCCTTTCCCTTTTCTGCAGCCCAAGTGGCAGCTGTCAAGTCCTTGCCTCACTCACCCAGTTTGGTTTCCCCATGTGTCCACAATGTTGTCGTCCCCAAACCTGCAACACAGACCACTATTCTTGGTTAGGATGAAGTTTCCACATCAACTTGCATTGTAAGTGGCTAAGTCACACCACATGGCTGGACTGAAATGGCAGATAATGGCCGGGGGAGAGGTAACCACAATGTAAAAAGTATAAAATTAAAACAATTGTATTGCAAGGAATTTCATATTACTTTACCTTTTATCAGTGGTCTGAGTGGTAGCCACAGGCACCTAAGTAACATGCTGCTCTTGTGTAATTTCAATCACATTTCATGCCTGCTTTTTTTAATTAATGCATGAAAAATAGTCCAAGACAGATTATGCCATAGCAAAGTGACACAAACCATAAGAGTTTGGGGAATAATTACACCACCTATTGTCAGATTCAAACACTCTTTTGAAAATCTCATAGAGATACCAATTAATCCTAAAACCTCTCCAAAAGACAGAATCATGTCTTCCAATCACACTTTGTGGCAAATGTGTACTCCTTTTTACTCATGCACACTTACATGAATAGAAATTGGCATTCTGAAATCATCCATGTGAACAAGTAATGCAAATTTATCAGATTTTCCCCTCTCTTCCTCAGATATTGCCTTTCTCTTGATGTATCTCTGCAAAGATATGTCTAAAGCTTATCTTTGACTGCAACAAATAATGTTTGTTAATCCAGTTACACTGATCACACACAGATCTCTTATCTTCCTCACCATTTCACTAGTGCTGTTCTGGCAATAATCTGATATTTCTACCCAATTCATTATTGTGAGTAGATCCTAATTATATATCCTTGCTATCTCTGGTCCAAGGTGAAAGTGCCTTGGAAGAAATTACTGGAATTTGAAAATGAATTCAAAATGTTCTCATTCCTTAGGATTCTGAATGGATGGATGGGATATTGCTACGGTTATTAACCATCATCTTTTTCTTTTCTAGTGTAGTGACTACTGCAGCAGACCAGGTGGGGAGACAAATGTGGAACAACTGACTTAGCTGAGGTACAGAAAATCATGGAATCCCTATTCTAGACATAGACAGAGACATGAACAAGGAATCAGACCATGTGTTCTTGTCTGAAGTGCACAAAATGAGGGCCACGTTTCAGTTCTGTGATACTAGGGAATGGGTCATGGGGTTGAAGAGGAGACTGGGGCGCCAGAGTCAGTGCATGAGTACAAGGCTTCTGCGTGTATGGACTTGGCCTCCTGTAATGCCTCTGGGATCTATAAGGATTGGGGGTTGTTATAAGTGTGAAGTAGCCTAGAATTAGTGTTTACCTGTAAGGGGTTAAGCTAAAGGTAACCTGAGAGGTGGACAACTGACCAATAAAAAAAATTTTAGGAGACAAAGGATTTTAAGTTTTAGGGTTTTTTTGGGTCTCTTTTTGTTTACCTTGGCTATGGGATGAACACAGCTATGTTTTTTACTGTAACTATAAATTTTATTAAGTACTGTAGTTAGTAAGTTTACCTTTTTTTTATTACTTGAAGGGTTTTTTAGTGGTGAGTGTTGGCTGGGTGCTTTTTAATATTGTAAGCTTTAGCAAAAATATCAACAGTGGAAAAAAATTGCCTTGGGGGAGAGGTTTGGTTTTTAAATTTTTTTGTTAATTATGGTAAATGCTGTTTTATTAATGGTTATAAGAAATTTATTTATGTATTTATTTTTGGAGCTTTATGAAAAAAACAGAATTAATAAAACACATGCACCTGTAAACATACACTGGTTACAATAAACTAACAATAGGTTCCACATTTTGAGGACAGTTTTAACCTATTGATTTTGAGAAACTTTCCCGGGAGAGTGCGTTAGCCACTTTATTAGAAGTTTTTGGAATGTGTTGGATGTTAAAATTAAAATTTTGGAGAGCTAAACTTTACCGAAGAAGTTTTTTGTTTTTGTTGGTGAAGCGATGAAGCCACTTCAGCACAGCATGGTTGGTTTGTAGTTGGAACCGTTGTTCCCAAACATATGGGCGTAGCTTTTTTAGAGCGTACACAATGGCGTAACATTTTTTTTGGGTAATTGACCAGTGGCTTTTTTTTTTAGAACAAAAAGTTTTGGGGGTTAGTAAAAAGGAAAAAAAGGGTCCCAAACTACCCTAAATCTAGTTTGGTGGTGGCAGTGTACCAGGTCCAAATACAAAAAAAGTTGTGTTCTAAAAAAAAAACATTTTAACCCAAGCTGGTAAAATAAGCTTGGGAGGGTTATTTCTTTTTTCATGCGGGTCCCCACATCTGTACCCTAAAGTTCAGAGTGGGGAGGCAATCTTAACAGGGGTGAAACTACATCTCAGTCAGAGGGAAGAAGGGCAGACTTCACCTACCCAGTGAAACAAGGCAGGAGAAACTTTAGAAGAAAGTGATCCATCATATATAGAGAGCTAACAATGCCTCAGTATGTGGTGTGACAGTATTTTAACAATTCATACCATGAGAACCCGCTGATGCATGTCATCAATTCCCTAAGTTATAAATTCTTGTACCAGACAGGATGAATTTATTCCAAATCACGAATTACAGTACAACAGGCAGAGTTACTTTACTGCAACCCTGAGGAAAGGCTCAGAGCACGGAGTTTCCAGAAGCAGTTAAACTTACCAATGCTGTCAGAACTGTCGTTGAACCTTCTCCTTGAGTATCCTGTCCATTGACAGCTATAGAACTTGATTCACTTACGCACAAAGAGTAATGTAAAACCCTAACAAAATCACAGAGTATCATTTTTTGGTAATGGTTTGTAAGCTAATTTCATTTTAGAACATTTTGCATCTATATCTACAATATAAATCCCAGCAGTCATTTCTCAGAGCTGAATCTGCATATTATTATAAATACCTGTTCCAGCCACAGAAGCAGCATGAACGCAGAGAGTAAACTACAGTAGTTGAAGTTTGGGCTGTTTAATAGATGTCATCCATGTAGCAAATTCATTAATATTAGATGTTCTGCATATGGCGTTATCATTTACAGGCTGTAGTCACCAGAATATGACATGATTGAACTCACACATAAACACCTGATATTTTAGTCATTTGCAGTAAACATTTATGTAAATATTGCATGAGAACAGACAATCAAAATTAGCATACTATACATAATACTTATGTAACTAAAGTAATCAGCCAAAGACAAAATTTCTAATTGTTTAGGAAGTCAACATCACTCATTGACTGCATTTCCCTCTGTATTTTTCTTTATATAACAGAATAGCAAATATGGGCCTTTTAAGAATATTTTATTGCTGTGTGCTACTTTTTTGAATTTGTTTATATAATAATTTTAATCATGACACTGTGTACCAATGTTTTGTATTATTCTACAGTGAAATGTCCTATATGTGGTTTTTAAAAACCCTAATTTCAGAGATTATATCTGTGTCCTTGTGTTAGATGTATTTATAGAGAGAAGAGACTCAACAATTCAACCTCATTATAAAGCATGTTGTAACACGCACAACATGTAATAATGCTTCTGTACCCTGACTTAAGAGTAGATGAAAACTAAATTAAATTTGTATGAATAGTACCCATAGACTTTAAGGTCAGAAGTGACTATTAAGATCATCTAGTGGCACAACACAGGCCACAGAATCTCACCCACGCACTCCTGCAATAATCCTCTCACCTATGTCTGAGCTATTGAAGTCCTCAGATCATGGCTTAAAGACTTCAAGGTGCAGAGAATCCTCCAGCAAGTGAGCTGTGCCCGAAACTGCTGAGGAAGGCAAAAAAAAATAAATAAATAACCGGGCCTCTGCCAATCTGCTCTGAAGGAAAATTCCTTTCCAACCCCAAATATGGTGATCAGCTGAAACCTGAGTATCTAGGCAAGACTCCCCAGCTAGACATCCAGGAAAGAATTTTCTGTAGTAACTCAGATCCCACTCCATCTAACATCCCATCACAGGCCATTGGGCATATTTACCACTAATAGTCAAAGATCAATTAATTGCCAAAATAAGGTTATCCCTTCATACCATCTCCTCCATACACTTATCAAGCTTAATCTTGATACTACCTCTTCATAACATCTACATTGCACTGGTTCCAGGGATGCTGTTGTGAAGGTGCAGTGTAATTATCTTTGCAAATGAGCTTTTTTATTTGTTGCTATCAAAATACTTTTGTGCTTCTTTTGAGGCACAGTGAGTCTAAGCTAGAAACAGTGAGCAGTAGTAATACATGAGTTAGGCTGAGAGGGAGACTAGATGCAAGTTATATCAGCCTTGCAAATGGCCCATTGTGCTCATTATTTTATCTACATAATGAATACAACTTTGTCCCAGACAATTTATTTTAAGTCAGGTGAATTCCTACGCTATTGCAAAGATACTATTTGAAACCTCTTGAAGTGGCTGTGATCCAGGCTATCATCAATTTCCATTATAAGTAACTTTTAAGTGTCTCTTCCTGTTTTTTCAGCAGATGAGTTGAAAACCATCTGAAAGGTGAACTACAATTTTTTAAGTGATTTGTCTGAAATTCTAAATCATTAACAGAAAACACACATAGTCTGTAAAAATCACAATGAGAGATTTTGAAAACTGAAATGCATGGGGGCTTAAAGGTTCTTTGCTTCTCCTACAGTAGGTGATGATATCACTAATATAAAGGAGCTTATGGTGATTGTGTATTTAGACAAGAGAGGTATTAAAACCAGTGAGCCAAAATGATATTGCTGCATGGATGACAATCTCAAAATGGCTGTCAAGGATACAATTTCACCAGCAGAATTTGGTTCTTACCAAGTTCACTTGCAGTGATAGTTGTTCATGCTTTTATAGTACATTAACTCATGAAGAATGATCTAGCACTTCTTATATTTGAACCTTTATATTTCCTTTTTAGTCAGCATTGAATCTTTAGAGTCGACTGTGCATGTATTTGAGAATTCATTTGTTTATCCTTCTCAAAATACATATAGAATAATAGAATATCAAGACTGGAAGCGACCTCAGGAGGTCATCTGGTCCAACCCCTTGCACAAAGCAGGACCAATCCCCAACTAAATCGTCCCAGCCAGGGCTTTCTCAAGCCTGACCTTAAAAACCGCTAAGGAAAGATATTCCACCCTCCCCCACCGAGCTAACCCATTCCAGTGCTTCACCACCCTCCTAGTGAAAAAATTTTTCCTAATATCCAACCAAAACCTCCCGCACTGCAGCTTGAGACCATTACTCCTTGTTCTGTCATTTGGTGCCACTGAGAACAGTCTAGATCCATCCTCCTTGGAACCCCCTTTCAGGTAGTTGAAAGCAACTATCAAATCCCCTCTCATTCTTCTCTTCTGCAGACTAAACAATCCCAGTTCCCTCAGCCTCTCCTCATAAATCATGTGCTCCAGCCCCCTAATCATTTTTGTTGACCTTCACTGGACTCTTTCCAATTTTTCCACATCCTTCTTGTAGTGTGGGGCTCAAAACTGGACACAGTACTCCAGATGAGGCCTCACCAATGCCAAATAGAGGGGAATGATCACATCCCTTGATCTGCTGGGAATGCCCCTATTTATACAGCCCAAAATGCTGTTAGCCTTCTTGGCAACAAGGGCACACTGTTGATTCATATCTAGCTTCTCATCCACTATGCCCGCTAGGTCCTTTTCTGCAGAACTGCTACCTAGCCATTCGGTCCCTAGTCTGTAGCAGTGCATGGGACTCTTTTGTCCTAAGTGCAGGACTCTGCATTTGTCCTTGTTGAACCTCATCAAGTTTCTTTTGACCCAATCCTCTAATTTGTCTAGATCCCTCTGTATCCTACCCCTAACTCTATCTGAAATGTTATAACAGAGATTTCCTCCATGTCTATATATATATACAATCATAGAATCATGGGACCTGGAGGGGTCATCTCGTCCAGTCCCCTGCACTCATGGGAGGACTAAGTATTATCTAGACCATTCCTGATAGGTATTTTTCTAACATGCTCTTAAAAATCTCCAATGATGGAGATTCCACACTCTCCCTAGGCAATTTATTCCAGTGCTTAACCACCCTGATAATGAGGAATTTTTTCCTAGCGTCCAACCTAGTCCTCCCAAGCTGCAATTTAAGCCTACTGCTTCTTGTCCTATCCTCAGAGGGTAAGAACAACAATTCTTCTCCCTCCTTCTTGTAACAACCTTTCATGTACTTGAAAATTGTTATGTCTCCTCTCACTTTTCTCTACTCCAGACTAAAGAAACCCAATTTTTTCAACCTTCCTCATAGGTCATGTTTTCTTGACCTTTAATCATTTTTGTTGCTCTTCTCTGGATTTTCTCCAGTTTGTCCTCATCTTTCCTGAAATGTGGCACCCAGAACTGGACACACTACTCCAATTGAGGCCTAATCACCATGGAGTGGAGCGGAAGAATTACTTCTCATGTCTTTCTTACAACACTCCTGCTAATACATCCTAGAATGATGTTCGCTTTTTTTGCAACAGTTTTACACTGTTGACTCATATTTAGCTTATGGTCCACTGTGATTTCCAGATCCTTTTCTGCAGTACTCCTTCCTAGACCGTCATTTCCTATTTTATATGTGTGCAACCGATTGTTCCTTCCTAAATTGAATACTTTGCAATTGTCCTTATTGAATTTCATCCTATTTTCTTCAGATCATGTCTTCAGTTTGTCCAGATCATTCTGAATTGTAAATCTCTCCTCAAAAGCTCTTGCAGCTCCTCCCAGTTTGGTATCGTCCACAAACTGATGAAGATATTGAACAGAACTGGACCCAGAACTGATTGCTGTGGATCCCCACTCATTATGCCCTTCCAGCATGACTGATAACTACTCTCTGGGAACAGTTTTCCAACCAGCTTTGTAGCTACCTTATCGTAGTTCCATCTGGGTTGCAGTTTCCTAGTTTATTTATGAGACGGTCATGTGAGACAGTATCAAAAGCTTTATTAAAGTCAAGACACACCACATCTACCACTTCCCTGCTATCTACAATGCTTATTATTCTGTCAAAGAAAGCTATCAGGTTGGTTTGACACTATTTGTTTTTGACAAATCCATGCTGACTCTTACTTATCACCTTATTATCTTCTAGATATTTGCAAATTGATTGCTTAATTATTTGCTCTGTTATCTTTCTGGGTACAGAAGTTAAGCTGATTGGACTATAATTCCCTGGGTTGTCCTTATATCCCCCTTTATTTTTTTAATAGATTAGCACTATATTTGCCCTTTTCTAATCTTCTGGAATCTTTCCTATCTTCCATGACTTTTCAAAGATTATCACTAATGGCTCAGATATCTCCTTAGTCAGCTCCTTGAGTAATCTAGGATGCAGTTTCATCAGGTTCTGGTGACTTGAAGACATCAAATTTGTCTACGTAATTTGTAACTTGTTCTACCTCATTTTCACTCACATTCGTTATGTTAGACATCCAATCACCACCAAAGTTCTTGGTGAAAACCGAAACAAAGAAGTCATTAAGCACCTCTGCCATTTCCACAATCTATTATTTTCTACTCTCATTGAGTAATGGGCATACCCTGTTATTGGTGAAGAAATTAACCAATACTCCTTGCAGCTAAACACCAGCTAGTACGTATGTCTTTTTAAATACTACATCTTGAACAGAATTTTTAAACAGGCATGAGTTGCTCTTTGGCCCCTGCAAACTCTTAAACACTAAAAAGAAATGATGTTTCAGTTCTGCCTCATAATCTAAGATATTGAAATGGATGGAAGTGACGTGTCACATAATACCCAAAATTAAGCCAGGAGTGGTGCAGAACAGAGCACGCATAGATAACCTAATATTTTTTTCTTAGGAGTTATGAAACCAAGAAATCCAGAGAGGGTTATGTTCATACATTTTAATTTTACTCTGGTTGATGAACAGACTGAAAACATGCAGTATTATAAGGCCCAATGTAAGCAGGCAATTCTAATAAGTGCAACAATTTTGCTGAAGCCAGAGTTTCATAATTAGCTGCTATACAAGCTGGTTGATTAAAAGAAATGGTGCACAGAAGATATAGGTTACTGTTATGAACTGAAAATTCATAAGCTGTACGAGTCTTACATTTAAAAATAAAAGAGGTCATAGGTTGGAGCAGACTGGCAGATGAGATGGAGATAATGAGCAGGAACTCAGTCGAAAAGTATGATAAAATTTTGCAATAAATAAGGTACTGTGGTGCTAAACAGTGATGCTTACAAAGAAATGGCAAGGAAGTATGAGAAATCTACGATGCATTTGTTTTTTTTAAAGCTTGACCTTAGTAAACCTTTTGATACGGTTTCCCACAGTATTCTTGCCAGCAAGTTAAAGTAGTATGGGCTGGATGAATGGACTATAAGGTGGGATAAAAAGCTGGCTAGATTGTCAGGCTTAACAGATAGTGATCAGTGACTCCATGTCTAGTTGGCAGCCAGTATCAAGTGGAGTGCTCTAAGGGTCGGTTCTGGGGCCAGTTTTATTCAATATCTTTATCAATGATCTGGAGGATGGCGTGGACTGCACCCTCAGCAAGTTTGCAGATGACACTAAACTGGGAGGAGTGGTAGATATGCTGGAGGGCAGGGACAGGATACAGAGGGACCTAGACAGATTAGAGGATTGGGCCAAAAGGAACTTGATGAGGTTCAACAGAGTGCAGTTCTGCACTTAGGATGGGAGAATCCCACACACTACTACAAACTAGGGACTGAATGGCTAGGTAGGACAAGGACAAATGCAGAGTCCTGCACTTAGGACAGAAGAGTCCCATGCACTGCTACAGACTAGGGACCAAATGGCTAGGTAGCAGTTCTGCAGAAAAGGACCTAGCGGGTATAGTGGATGAGAAGCTAGATATGAATCAACAGTGTGCCCTTGTTGCCAAGAAGGCTAACAGCATTTTGGGCTGTATAAGTAGGGGCATTCCCAGCAGATCAAGGGATGTGATCATTCCCCTCTATTTGGCATTGGTGAGGCCTCATCTGGAGTACTGTGTCCAGTTTTGAGCCCCACACTACAAGAATGATGTGGAAAAATTGGAGAGAGTCCAGAGGAGGGCAACAAAAATGATTAGGGGGCTGGAGCACATGACTTATGAAGAGGGGCTGAGGGAACTGGGATTGTTTAGTCTGCAGAAGAGAAGAATGAGGGGGGATTTGATAGCTGCTTTCAACTACCTGAAAGGGGGTTCCAAGGAGGATGGATCTAGACTGTTCTCAATGGTACCAGATGACAGAACAAGGAATAATGGGCTCAAGTTGCAGTGGGAGAGGTTTAGATTGGATATTAGGAAAAACCTTTTCACTAGGAGGGTGGTGAAGCACTGGAATGGGTTACCTAGGGAGGTGGTAGAATCTCCTTCCTTTTATTTTTTTAAGGTCAGCCTTGAGAAAGCCCTGGCTGGGATGATTTAGTTGGGGATTGATCCTGCTTTGAGCAGGGGGTTGGACTAGATGACCTCCTGAGGTCTCTTCCAAACCTGATACTCTATGAGTCTAAGAATCAGAGAGGTAGCTGCGTTAGTCTGGATCTACAGAAGCAACAAACTCTTTATGATTCTAAGATGATCTTCTACTTGAGGTAGAATTACCTTTTTGTATAGTGGATATGTATGAAATATTAACAGCACACAATAGAAAGAGGTGGAACAAAGAATGATTGTTAGAGCCAATAGCTCTCTTAATGGCAAAGGCCCTGATTCAGGAAAGCATTTAGCATGTAAACATCTGCAAAGCTCCTAATTATCCACGTTCAAATCCTTCCTGAAAAAACTCTCCTTTGATGCAATGCCTACGAAAGGCTTGACAAGTGTTAGGCTGCTGTTCAGGGGAGCTGGAACAATTTTTATAGTGGAGGTGCCCAGAGCCATTGGACCAAACTGTAAATCCTTTATATAATGGAATCCACTTCAAGCCAAGGGGTGCTGAAGCACCCCTAGTTCCAGCAAATATGCTGCTGTTGCACTGTGATCACTGCCTATCATCAATATCGTCTCATTGTCCTTTTGTACTCCCCTGTCTGAACCCAGGTGTTGTCTCTTGTCCTCGTATAGTTCCTTGGAGCAGGGATAGTCTTTGGTTCTGTGTGCAGTGCCTGGCATAATGTGGTCCTTGTCCATCATTAAGGCTCTTAGGCAAATGTAAATGAACTAGGCACTACAGTAATATAAATAAATAGGGCTGTCAAGCAATTAAAAAAATTAATTGTGATTAATTGTCCTATTAAAAAATAATAGAATACCATTTATTTAAATATTTTGGATGTTTTCCACATTTTCAAATATATTAATTTCAATTATAAGTCAGAATACAGTGTACACTGCTCACATTATAGTTATTTTTATTACAAATATTTGCACTATAGAAAAGAAACAAAATACTATTTCAATTCATTTTATACATATAGTGGAGTGCAATCTCTTTACCATGAAAGCTGAACTTACAAATGTAGAATGATGTACAAAAAATAACTGCATTCAAAAATAAAACAATGTAAAAGTTTACAGCTGATAAATCTATGCAGTGCTACTTCTTGTTCAGTCGCTTAGCCAAACAAGTGTGTTTACATTTATGGGAGAGAATGCTGCCCGCTTGTTGTTTACGTCACCTGAAAGTGACAAAGGCGTTCACATGACACTGTTGTAGCCGGCATAGCAAGATATTTATGTGCCAGATGAGCTAAAGATTCATATGTCCCTTCATGCTTCGACCACCGTTCCAGAGGACATGTGTCCATGCTGATGATGGAATCTGCTTGATAACGATCCAAAGCAGTGTGGACCGACGCATGTTCATTTTCATCATCTGAGTCAGATACCACCAGCAGAAGGTTAATTTTCTTTTTTGGTGGTTTGGGTTCTGTAGTTTCCACACTGGAGAGTTGTTCTTTTAAGACAACTGCAAGCATGCTCCACATCCCATCCCAATCAGATTTCGGAAGGCACTTCAGATTCTTAAACCTTGGGTCAGGTATTCTAGCTATCCTTAGAAATCTCACATTGGTACCTTCTTGCATTTTTTATCAAATCTCCAGTGAAAGTGTTCTTAAAATGAATAACATATGATGGGTCATCATCTGAGACCGCTATAGCATGACCTATATGGCAGAATATGAGTAAAACACAACTGGAGATGTACAATTTCTCCCCCAGGAGTTCAGTCACAAATTTAATTAACACATTATTATTTTAACGAGCCTGGAAGCATGTCCTCTGGAATGGTGGCTGAAGCATGAAAGGGCATACAAATGTTTAGCATATCTGGCACGTAAATAACTTGCAATGCTGTCTACAAAAGTGCCATGTGAATGCCTGTTCTCACTTTCAGGTGACATCATAAATAAGAAGCGGGCAGCATTATCTCCCACAAATGTAAATGAACTTGTTTGTCTGAGCAACTGACTGAACAAGAAGTAGGACTGAGTGAACTTCCTAAGCTCTAAAGTTATACATTGTTTTATTTTTTAGTCACAATGAGAGAAAAATGGAAGGGTGCAATAATAGGCTGGGCTCCACATATTCTGCTTGAAAAAATGACATAGATCTTGTAACCTGATCCTATGGTTTCTTCAACACAATAGTGTGGCAGTCTGGAAGTTCTGTGGCAGCATCAGACAAGATAATTTGTTTTACTAATTAAATATGAAGAATAATAATATCATTGTTACATCCTTGTCTTCTTTATTTTAGTATTTAATTCCTGTTTTACTATGGTCCTAGATTTTTATTGTGCCTCAGATTCTTGCATTGCCAATGTTTAACCACACTATAAATGTTGTCCAGTAGGAAAGCTAGACATATTGGCAAATGATAAAGGTTAGCTGGAGGTTTTGGCCCACAGGAAGGCATGGGAGAGGACTCAGGATTGTGGAACAGGCACAATGGATCGATGTTTCTTCTAAAATGATCAAATCCAAGGAGAGATTTTAAAATAAAGAGGATATTCTACTTGGAGTAGAAGACCATTCAAGGACAAAGAAGACAAGGGAGATATACCAGTAACTGAAAAAAAATTACTAATTTTAAAAATCTCCAGGAATATTCAGTACTGTTTATTCCCTACCAGCATCATACTATACATTTAGCTGTGGCTTGTAAATTCTTTAACTTGTCAATGTAACAAACATGGTATGTTATTTCATTTTCACTGTCATAATAAGACACTACCATGGTACAGAAAAAATGCTGTAAGCTTTTTGCTCTTTGTAGACTTAATAAGAGATATATGTCAGGTCTGAGGCGAGGGAGTAAGGAATAGATAAGAATTTCACAATGAAAATAACTATCAATGACCCAAGGTAAAAAATATGCACATGCATATGTATACACACACACATACAGAGAGAGAGGCTTCCCAAAATTGTTTAAAAATCTCACAGCCACTGTTTTCAAACCTGAGTGCCTAAAGCTAGGCTCCTCAATCTGTATTTAGGCACTTAAATATAAGTGACCAGAGTCTCAGAAATGTTAAGCACCCACAAATGCCACTTGTGTTGAAAGAAACTGCTGGATGTTCAGCAACTTTTGGGAAAAAAAAAGTCAGATTTCTATTTATCTGCCTAAATATGGATTTAAAGATTCTAATTTTAGGAACCTACATTTGAAGATTTTGCCTCACATCTCTAAGGATAATGCAAGGTGGTTTTTATCCACTAAAAATGCCAATCTTGTTCTCAATAGCCGGATTAATAAATCTCTAAACATGAATTATATATGAGATCTCACAAAGATGGATAGTTATTTTTAGCTTGGGAAAGTAATATTGTGTTTCAGGTGCTATTCTTGCCCATGTAACAATCAGAAAAGTCAGTTCCATGAGTCAGGGTCCAGTCTTGGCTTGAACAGTGTGTAGAAGTGGTGTGCATAGGCAATGTGTTATAGTGTCTGCATCAAGAATCTTGTTTCTTCCAGGTGTAAGACTGGACTACAAATCTCAGTGCAGGAATAAATACAGTAAGGTAGTTACTTGTTCAGCATACTGAGTAATACGATGAGTCCTCAGCGGAGTGCAGCTCGAGGCATTTCTGATTATTCAAGTGACCACTGGTAAGATGCACGAGGGATTTTCAATTGCAATGCTTCTGGAGGCGAAATCAAGCACTATAATGTGGAACAAAAAAGCAGATGGAGCATCGCACCTGTGGGGTGTATGGAAAGACTGATGGGAGCCCAAAACCACAAATAGAAATCAAGGGGAACACAATCTTCTTGGAAAAAGTATTCACAATTCTAGTGAATCCATTGCAGCTGACACTGAAATACTCCATAACCTGAGTCCATACAGGAAAATATGTCTTTACCTTATTACAACACTGTAATGGTTTGGAATAGATGGTGTAACATCAGCCACTGAGGCCAGGATAAAATAAGCATTGTAGGACCCATTAGCAGATGCTGTACAGACAAGACTCCAAAAACCTGCAGATTAAGGCACTGATTATCATATGGCTTTGTTCATTTTTTTTTTTTACCAGAATCTGTTTGCCCAGCTCATTAGGCAGACTGACAAGAGTATGTCACATCTATTTGCCACACTTTGCTTTGGCTGCAAAATCAAATCTGGGTAAAATTCAGGAACCTAAATGGTCCAGATCTCAGTTCTTAGAGATGCTTCATTCCCATGCCTTTTGCAGTACTCTTGAGTAGCACACATGGGAATCAGCTATGGGGAGCACGCGGGGGCAGGTCCTTCAATTCTTTCCCAGGAGATCTCGCACTACATGAATTCAATGTGGCCACTTTAGGCCTGATCCTGCATGCTACTCCACACATGTGGACGGATACACCCATCTGGAGGCCAAAATGGAGTCAACGAGGTGCTCCAAAGCATAAGGATCAGTCTGTGCTGATCAGTTCACAGGGTTGACACCTTTCAGATAACCATGTAAGATCACTTGCTTTAGGCTTTCTACTATAGACAGGCTTTTAGAAAACATTGACATTTAGTCAACTCCCTGCTCTCTCTTCTTTTCAGACTAGCAATTTATGTGCTATGTGAGGGTTGTTGTGGACACTATTACTTGCTTCGAATCTAAATGTTGTGAAGTGCGCCCAGATCTTCTATAGATAGGTATCTTATACATTTATGCAGTAATAAAAATAATTAAACAGTAGTTATATTTCTTGAAAGAACAGTAACACTTAATAGGCCTTAAACAGGTATCATCCTATCTGCCAGAAAGAAAACCATTTTTTGTTTCCAAAACTGGTAGAAAAAGATTCTTACCAATATACAAGTGTTTGCTGACTGCATTGTGCCTGGCACATTCCAGTGGTTAAAAGAGAGGAGGTTTACAGTAGAATCCGAGAGGTCAGTACTTGGCTCTGGCAGTCTGTGAGCACTGGTATTTTCGGTTCACTTCTAGTTTTCAAAAATGACTGAGGTTCGGGGCTCTTTCAAGTTTATAAGCCAAAATATATCAGTGAAGCTGCCAAGAAAGTCACTGCTACTTGCAGTAGAGAACATGGTTCTAAATGAGATTTTACTCTTTTCCTGCAGAAGGGCAAGGGGTAAGGGAAAAGGGAGCTATTCTCTTATTTTTCTTGTACAGTGAATGGATTACATTACAGAGACTGTGGGTTTGAATCAACCCCAGGAGTGCACTATAAATGGTTATAAGATGTTATAAATGTCTTCTTCACTTTCTGTACAGAGACTAGTGCACTTATCTGTATATGTACTATACCAGCAATGTGCTGTTATTTTTTTCAGGGTTAGTCCAAAGTTAGGTATGTGCATATATTTGTACTTTCCTAACTTACATGAGCAGACCTCTGAATTGTATACTGTACATCCTTTGGGTATTTGTCCATATATTTGTCCATTACCTAATTAAATGGCTAATGAGAAAATCCAAGGTTGTACTATAAAAGTTATAAGCTCTTATATCTCAGGGCTTAAGCCAACTTCTAACTGGTATCTGATCCTATAAGGCAATTGCTGTATTTCTGACTTGACTTTGATGTTCTGTCGATTATAACTATTCTCATTCTGAAGATGTACATGTAATCTACAGCATAACCTAGATGAAGTAAAACAAAAAAAGCAATTCATAAAAATGAGCTAGAAAAGGTTGGATCTCAGTGCATTGCGAGTGATACCTTTATGACATGGCCAAGTATTTTACTATCTTCATACTGCTGCTGAATTGCCTACTTTATTTAACGCAAGATACTGGAAATGGAAGAAACATACTGCTGGGCCAATGGAGTTTTAAAATAATCCAACCAAAACTCAGAGTGGTAAGCTAAATAAATGGTTATTGTGCTGCTAGTAGACGCTGAGTACTACTGAAAATCTGACCACTTCATTTAGGTGCCTAAACTAATTGAGCCAGGAATTAGTGAAGGACCCATCAAATCAAAATAACCTCTAACCGTGAGAGTACAAAATGTGGACTTAAAACCCAGATCCCAATTGTATAGCTTGGTCTCATTTCTTCTCAAGGAATAGTATTTTTTTAAATGGGGTTAGACATAGTTTCAATCTATTTCAAGCTAAACTTGTTTAAATGTTGTTTCAAACCTTGCTAACTAGTCTTTGAAACAAATATAAATATGAATTTAGCTAATCACCATCTCCACACTATGCATTTTTGCTGGACAGTTAATTCCTGCCTAAACTATTTGCTCCCTTGTTGTTGAGACTATCATAATGTCATTCAAGTTCAGGGGAAAATAGGAGGACAGGAAAAAAAGTGGTTTTGATCACCCTGTTGTAAATTGCCTTAAGAAAAGAAAGCATTCTATAATCAAACTTTGAACAATTGGCTGCTTTTCTAGTTCTCTGAATACTTGAATCCATACCACTGCAGCTGAAACATTCATGTATAATGTTATTCACATTCTTCAACACAATTTGATACAAATCTATGTTGTTGAAAAGGAGTTTTAGTCCCCCAGAGTTGCTCAACATTACACTTATATCTAGTTTTCCACTTGGTATAGTGAATAGTTTAGACTGCCTTCTATCAATTTGGCTGCAATCCTCCATGGATTTATATAGTTTTCTTTTCACTTTTTTTCTTTCTTATAGCATTTAAATAAGCTCCTTGTTTGCAAAGGAGATGAACTATACCATAGCACTGAGTCTGTAATCATATGAAATCGAGGCTTATCTAGGCAAAATGGAATGGAGTGCCACAGAAGTTAAAATCAAATCATCTTGCTTTATTATAATGGAGGCAAGGGTTTAAATAAAAAGCTAAATACAAATTAAAGGTTATAGAGATCCGTAACAGCTTCAGCAAGGTTAAGGTTACTATTTTCATTATTACTTATGCAGCAGTAAGTGTACATGGTCCTTTAAGGAGTACAGGGCCCTTTAAGAAACCTGACCTGAAATATTTACAATCTAAGAGCCAGACCACTGAACTCAATAGGAGTTTTGCATGAATAAAGATTGTGAGGTAAAGCCCCAACTTAGGCAGACAGCATTAGTTCAGAATTTTTTGTGCCAAGATATTGTAGCAAGTATTTTCCAGCCCCAGGATTTAAAAATTGTGAGACAGACCCTCAAATGCTATGAGATTGACATAAAATAATGAGATTTTTAAATGTATTCACTCAGGGTTCTTTTTCTTTGCCTTTTGTTTTTTGAGCATTTAGAGTGCACTTGGATCATGTTGTCAAGCCTCTCTCTCTGCAATAGGGTAATCAGATGTCCCAATTTTATAGGGACAGTCACAATATGTGGGGCTTTAACTTATATGGGTGCCTATTACTCCTCCCTCCCTCCCGATTTTTCACTCTTGCTGTCTGTTCACCCCACTCTGCAACCACAAAACTAGAAACTTTGCTTCCATTTAAAGAAAGTGACATTCTCATGGAAAAATATTAATCTAGGAGTCAGGGTCTTAAAGAAAAAAACACCTAATATTGTGTGACTCAAACAAAAATCAAAGTCAGCAACCTTAGATACAGGCATGTCGCGTCTTACACACATTTAACATGCGCGATTTCTGCTTTAGGCGGTCTACCAAAACAAAAAAAAAAGAAAAGGAAAAATAAAAATATAAAAACTTTCTTTAGGGCGGGCGATTTCACCCGCCATTGAAGTCAATGGGGTTTCGGCTGTACACAGTTTCTGCATTACGCGGAAACAGCGGAACAGAACCCTCGCGTAAGACACGACGTGCCGTATAGCAATGTATATGACTTCACATTTGTCAAGTGCTTGACAAATATTAACTAATTAATTTTCACAATACTCTTCTAGGGTTAGGAAGTAATTATTAACATCATTCCTCTTTTCTAGGAGGAACTCATATAATGGGTTGTTTTTTAATTTTATACAATGCATTTACAACACATCTTTAAGTGCAAATTTAAAATGGAAGGCACAGTTAATATACCTAATAAATCTCAGTTAAAAAGCTCAAACAAATCCAGTTAATGCATTCAGTAAAACTACACAAACTCATACACACGCACACCCTCCCTCCATGCTACCTATTTGTACAAAATTTTGCCTGAAGATTAACAGATTCTGAGTTTCAATCTCATTCACATTAACCCTCCCCCCATATATTTCTGGGGTATTGTAAAGGGGCCTTAAACTGGGTGTAAATGTCACTGTCGGTGTTAGTTATATTTACAACCACTTTCAGGCCTTTTTATACTTCCAGAGTGGTGCAAAGGGGCCTTAACGTAAACGAGAATCAGACCCTCTGCCTCTTTGGGACCAGTTCAGGGAGAGAACTGCATAGTTATAGCCTCTTCACCAAGCCCTTTCATCAGCCCCATGATATATCAGTCTGGGAGCTCCCAACTGATGGCTACTGTCAGGATAGACACAAACAAGAAGAGGTTGTAGTATATAGGAAGTGGATAATATATTTAAATAGTTTAGGAGTCCCTAGGGGTCTCACCGTGTTCTATGTTTTAGAAACCAAAGCCAAAAGGAGCAGTCTGTATATGTGACTAGGCCTTGCATGCTCTGCATTTTAATAAATATGGTTGTTTGGACCCCACTATGCTTGCATGGTTTCTTCACACTATTATTATTATTGTGTAATGGGTAAAAGACCAAAAAAAAAAAAAAAAAGGTCTTTCAAGCCTTGTCAAAACTAGACTTAAACAAAAAAATTGTCCACCAGTACTGCAAATGGATCAGTTCTACCAGTGGTAGCAATGTTGGAAACTTTAGCAGAGACCAAAGTCAGATAGCTACCAGAATTTTTACCACCATGTTATCTAAAGCTGTGCTGAGCAAAATTAGAAAACATGGTGGTAAAAACACTAGTGTCCCAGCCATACTAATACTCCCACCATTGCCTGTCATTCCTGCTTTAAAAACATTGAAGTTGCCACATAAGATCAGACCTATGGACCCTTTAGTCCAGCATTTTGTCTGAGACAGTGGCCAGTCCCAGATGCTTCAGAGGAAGGTGTAAGAACCTCACAGTAGGCAGATAATCTGCTCCCACTATAGGTCGTCCTCATCCTGGTCTCTAATAGCTAGAGATTGTTTTAAACCCAGAAGCACAAGATTTAATATCCCTTTCAACATTTTTGTTGTCATGAACTGTGATAAATCTGTATGTTCTTGACAGCCAGTCAGACAAAATAAAAAGTCTAGTGAATACAAAGCTTAAGGTAGCAGGGCTTTCTAGGTCAAAGCCAACATCTTAAATTTAATCTAGGAATGAACTGGATGCATAGTGTGGAACAGAGGTGTCCTATGCTCCCTGTCACGCCACTGAAGTATGTATGCGGCCAGCAAAATACTGTAGCAGCTGAAGTTTCTGGGTGGACAACAGGGTGTATCTCTAGGCTCTTCATCTTGCAGTACTCCGAACTAGAGGTAACAAAATCAAAGGTAACTATAAAGGGGTTCTCATTCACTTTGCACTGCAGTCTCCTCACCAAATATAGACTAAAACCAACCAATCAATCAAAACCAGTTGGCTGCAGCAGCTGATCAATCATTAAAAGGCATTTGGGGATCTTATTTGACCACTATATTGTGAATTTTGTAAGGCAGTTCAAGGGAGCAGATATCAGTTCTGCCCTCCCCTCTGAGAGCTTCCAACAGCCTGTCTGCATTTCCTCCCTCTTGTTTGCAATAAGTTTGACACAGCTAGTTCTCACCCCAGCCCTAATCTTGGCCAGCGCTGAAAGACAGCATTGTAGATCAGACGAGAAGAAGAGACAGAGCTGAGTGTCATCAACCTAGTGATGCACTACAACCTAAATTGTCTGATGAACACTCATAGCAGCTTCACTACACAGTGAAAAAGGTGTGATGACAGAACAGAACTTTGCTGTACCCCATGCAAGAGAATCATTAGGGCAGAAGAACAATCACCCACTACTGTTTTTCATTGGATCCATTCCCAGAAGGGGAAAAAAAAAGGGATTGCTGCTGATTCCTGAGTATTAAAGGCATAAGGGAGTTATACAGGTAATGCAAAGCAAGTGTAAATAAGTCCCTTACACCAAATGCACAAATCATTAAGTAGTTTGTTTATGATACCCTTTAGAGCAGTGGTTCTCAAAGTGTGGGCATGTCATCTGGAGATGTGCAGATGAATATTTGGGGGGCACGTAGCAGGGCTGGGATCAGCCCCCCCACAGAGGGCAAGAAGAGAGTTCCACACTTCTGCCACCCCAGACCAACTCCTACTCCAACCCCATTAGTCTTCAATACTGCTCCACCTCCAGGCCCAGCCCTGCCCTCACGTCCTCTCCACTCCTAGTCCTGTTCTGCCGCCTGGCCCAGCTTTGCCCTCATGTCCTCTCTGCCCCATCATCAGCTCTGACCCCAGTTGTAGCTCCACTCTGCATTCTGCTCCAGCCCCCAACCCAGCTCTGCCCTCTTTCCCACTCCATCCCCAGACCAGCTCAGCTTCTAGCCCCAGCTCCTCCCCCATCCCCAGTTTTACTTCCAGCTCTGCCTTCAGCCCCAGCTCCACTGCTAAGAAAGACTTGGCTGTGCAGTAATGAAGGGAGGCAGGGCGGAGAGATTCCATTACTGGTAAAGGAGGTGAGGGTGTGACTGGAAACATTTGAGCACCTCCGCTTTATAGAATAATTATTCTAAAACTTTTTTGCAGGAGTTTTAAAGATTTTTAGTGGGACTATTTCTTTTAAGCCTCTTGCTATGACACTGGTTGCCTTAGTTACCAAGTACAGCCCTTGAAATGACAAAAAAAAGTAATATTTATAAATTTTTAAACCTGCTAAAAATATCTACAATAGCTTTTCTATAAATCAGGGTGATTCAGGTTTATAGTCTGATATCTCACAATTTACCAAAGATAGAAACAAATATTTTATATTATTCCACACCTCATTTGGAATGCAGCATCTGCTTCGAGCACTAAATGACTGATGTTATATCAGACTTCAAACTTCCACTGGTCATAGTCTGAAATTGATCATTCATGGATTTCAGGCTACTGTAACCTGAACAGAAAATTGAACATTCAAGGAAACTGGTTTTGGGAGATTATTTATTATTTTTATTATTATTATGTATTATTATTATTAAATATGGTTGCTGTTAGAAAGCTGCTGCTAAGTTTGGATTGTAAGGATGAGTCCCAGCTGAGTAGACAGCTTGCAGGTGAGGCGGTCTTTTGCCTTTCTCTGCAGCGGGGGGCATGGGTCACTTGCTGGAGGGTTCTCTGTACTTTGAAGTCCTTAAACCAAGATTTGAGGACTTCAATAGCTCAGATATAGGTGGGCAGTATATTGCAGAAACGGGAGGGTAAAATTCTGTGGCCTGTAGAAAATTCCTGGTTGTGCAGGAGGTCAGACTAGAGGATCATAATGATCCCTTCTGACCTTAAAGTCTATGAGTCTAAAGTCTATGAGGTCAAAAGTGGGGACAAGTTATTTATTTCATGATTCTGCAGCTTATTTATTGCTACCAAAATTTAAAAATTTATTCTATGTGAACAATAAGTAAATATGGCATACATGAGATCACATATGGCATACATGAGATCACCATCAGGACCATATCCTGCAGTGCAATGTCATAGTCAAATTGGACATCTTTGGCTTTTCCAATTAAGGAAGAAGAAAAACCTTGTAATTTTAAAATACTTCTTATGTAGCCGAGACTAAGAATAGGTAGTAAAAATATTGAGGAAAATCAGGATTTCATTTATCTTGACTCCATACCTAGAGAATTGCTGTGCAAGTTGCATGTGTAAAATGAGGGGTTTTTTGTGTATTTTTTCATATGGTCCAAGGCTAGGTGGGACCATTATGATTATCCAGTCTGAACTCTTGTCTAACACAGGCCATAGAACTTCCCCAAAATATTTTCTAGAGTATACTTTTCAAAAAAACATCCAATCTTTATTTAAAAATAATCAGTGATGGAGAATCCACCATGACCTTTACTAAGCTGTTCTAATGGTTAATTACATTCACTGTTAAAAATGTATGCCTAATTTCCATTCTGAATTTGTCTAGCTTCAACTTCCAGTCACTGGATGGTGTTATACCTTTCTCTGTTAGATGAAAGAGCCCATTATAAAATATTTGTTATCCATGTCACTACTTACAGACTAACCAAATCACTCTTTAACCTTCTCTTTATTAAGCTAAATAGATTGAGCTCTTTCAGTGTATCACTATAAGCATAGATGCCAACTCTGTAGGTGCTTTGGGGCTGGAGCACCTACAGAAAAAAAAAGGGGACGGGTGCTCAGCACCCACCAGCCACCTGCTGATCACCTGTTTGGTGGGCCCTGCCGATTGGGTGGCAGTAGGCAGGAGATGCTGGAGCAGGGAAAGGAAGGGGCTGAGCAAGGGCAGGGTCTCAGAGCGGGATGAGCGGGGTCAGAGCCTCAAGGCAGAATGAGGGTAGAGCAGCCTCATGGAAAAATGAAAGTTGGCGCCTCTGACAATAAGGCAGGTTTTCTAATCTTTTAATAATTCTTCGGGCTCTTCTCTGAACCTTCTCCAATTTATCAGCATCCTGCTTGAATTGTGGGCACCAGAACTGGATAAAGTATTGCAGCAGCAGTTGTACCAGTGCCAAATAGAGAGGTGAAATATCATTTCTACTCCGACTCGAGATTCCTCATTGGCCCTTTTAGCCTCAGCATTGCACTGAAAGCTCATGTTCAGCTGTTTATCCCCACAACCCCCAAACCTTTTTCAGAATCAGTGTTCCCAGGATAGAGTCCCCTATTGTGTAAGTATGGCCTACATTGTGTTCCTTAATGAATACATTTAGCCATATTAAAATGTGTATTATTTGTTTGCGCCCAGTTTACCAAGCAATCCAGAATGGTCTGTATCAGTGTCCTGTTCTGCTCCTTATTTACCATTTCCCCAATTTTTGGATCACCTTCCAACTTTATCAGTGATTATTTTACATTTTCTTTCAGGTCATGAATAAAAATGTTGAAAAGAGTAGGGCCAAGAACTGATCCCTGTGGGACCTCACTGGAAATATACCTATTCAGGGATCATTCCCCATTTACAATTACATTACCAGTTAGCCAGCTTTTAATGTATTTAATGTGCCATGCTAATTTTATATCTTTGTAATTTTTTAATCAAAATGACATGCCATACCAAGTAAAATGCCTTGCAGAAGTCTAAGTATATTACATTAACACGATTATCTTTATCAACCAAACTTGTAATTTCATCATAAAAAGATATCAAGTTAGACAGATTCTATTTTTCATACACTCATGCTGATTGACATTAATTGTATTACCCACCTTTAATTCTTTATTAATCAAGTTCCATATTAGCTATGCCATTATCTTGCCCAAGATTGATGTTATACTGACAGATTTATAATTAAATCTGGTCAGCCAGTCTACCCTTTTAAAATATTGACACATTAGATTTCTTCCAGTCTTCTCAAACTTCAAGACTTATTGAAAGTCAATATTAATAATCCAGTGTGCCCTCAGCTAGCTGTTTTAAATCTCTTGATTACAAGTTATCCAGACCTGCTGATTTTAAAATGTCTAAATTTAGTAGCTGCTGTTTAATATCCTCCTTAGATATTAGTGCTATCCTATAATATGGCTACATCATCTGTATTGTTCCAAATACAGAAAAGAAATATTTATTGGACACTTCTGCCTTTTTTGCATTATTGATAAGTCTTCCACTTCCATCTGGTAATGGACTAATAGCATTGTTAGGATTCTTTTTGTTCCCCCCTATATTTAAAAAATCTTCTCCTCATTGTCCTTAACTGAGCTAGCCCTAAATTGTTTCTTGTGTTGCTTTTCTTTCCTTAATAATTTTATACAATTCCTAGCTTCTGATTTATATTCATTACTATCAACTTCCTCTTTCTTTCATTTGTTATACATATATATTTTATACCTACTTGCTCTTCCTCTCTAAATAAGGTGGTTGTTTTTTAAACCAATATGGCCTTCTTCCTCAACTGTGGGATTGAGGCTTTTGGGACATCTAGTACACAATTCAATTATTGTTCACATTTTCATTAGATACTTTTTCCTAGATGATTTGGCTCATAATTGTTTTCAACTTCATGAAACTGGCCCTTTTAAAGTACCAGGTATGTAGTTCACCAGTCTGGACTTTATTCTGTTTGCACATTATAAATGCGATTGTTTCATGTCATAAGTATAAAGTAGCCTAGAATTAGTGTTTACCTGTAAGGGGTTAAGCTAAAGGTTACGTGAGTGGTGGACAACTGACCAATGAGAAATTCCTCAGGAGACAAAGGATTTTGAGTTTCAGTTTCTCTCTGGGGCTCTCTCTGTTCAACTCAGCTATGGGATGAATCACAGCTATTTCTTTCACTGTAACTATAAACTTTCTATGAAGTAAGGTAGTCAAATAGTAAGTTTAATCTGTTTTTTTTTTTCTATCACTTGGAGGGTTCTCAGTGGTGAGTGTTGGCTGGGTGCTTCTTGATATTGTAAGATTCAGCAGAGATATCAACAGTGGGAGAAAGTTGCCTCGGGGGAGAGGTTTGGGTTCTTGATTCTTTTGTTGATTATGGTAGATGCTGTTCTACTGATGGTTATAAGGGATTTATTCCTTTCTTTTTTTCTTTTATTAAAATCTTTCTTTTAAGAATCTGACTGCTTGTCTTCCATTGTGTAAGATCCTGGTTTTGGATCGGGCATGTCTCGCAGGATCAGGCGAGGCTTTTCTCTCAAGCTTCTCAGGGAGGGAATAAGTTTGGGGGTTTTGTGGAAAGAGAAAGAGGGGCTTCAAGTGGCCTATGTCCGATAGTTTTTTGAAACATTCTCACTTGATGGTGGCAGCATACCAGGTCCAGACACAGAAGAAGTTGTGTTCTGGGGAAAAACATTTTAATCCAAGCTGGTAAAATAAGCTTGGGGGGTTATTTCTTTTTTCATGCGGGTCCCCACATCTGTACCTTAGAGTTCAGAGTGGAGAGGCAATCCTGACATGTCATGATCATTTTAATTTTTAGTTCTGTGATTAGTTCCTCTATATCTGCCAAAATGATGTCTAATACAGAATTCCCCCATATTGGAGGCAAAATTTTGAGTTTGGAATTTGTCACCTCTAATAAGTAGAAATTCAAAGGATGTTTTAGTATTGGCAGCATGTCTCTCAAATTGAAGTCCCCCCATGATCACACAGCTCTTTTCCTAGACATTATACATAGGTACGTAAGGAGGCAGTCATCCTTTTCTCCAGTGTGATTTGGTGTTATGTAGCAGACTTCAGCTAATACCCCCATCTTGTTCTTTATCTACAAGAAGATTGATCCATAAAGTGATCTTGAATGTTTATCAGAGATTCAGAAACAGGTAATGCCATTTTTTGACATAGAATGTCACTCTCCCTCTCCTTTTGCCCACTTGATCCTTCATAAATAGGTTATAAGATTCCTATCATGGGAATCATCCCACCAGGTTTCAGTAATACCAACTAGGACAAATTCATGCTCATAAACGAGCAATTCCAGTTACTCCTGGTTGTTACCCAAGATCCTAGCCTTGGTGTATAGGCCATAAAACAATTTCTTCTCTTCATGATCTTTGGTTCCTTGATTATTTTTGTTCTAAAGATCGCAATTGTGTGCTGAATTCTCCCCTTCCCTCTTTTTACCTTCCCCTTTTGTTATTAATTTAATGTTGTCCTGATTACTTTAGCCAGCCTGTCCCCAAGAAGATTGGTCCCTCTTCTACTGAGATGGAGGCTGTACAAGTTATACCTCTCCTGCTCCATCTATAAAATGGACCAATGTTCCACAAAACCAAACCTTTCTACCCCACACCACTAACTTAGCCAGCACTTCAATTCCAAAATCTTCTGCCTTGTGTCTTTCTTCATTTGTGGGACTGGAAGGATCTCAGAAGATCACTTGTACATCCTTCTTCTTCAGCATGCTTCCATGTTTGCTGAAGTAATCTATTATCTGTGATATATTCTGTGACACAGTGTCATTAGTGCCAATATGAACTATCACCATTGGAAGCTTTCCAATTTACTCCAAAAGCCTACGCAATCTAAGAGTGATATCTCATGTCTTGGCTCTGGCAAAGCAGCACAATATCCTGTTGTACACCTGTCCCTTGTAGCATGTTCTTTCAATTCTTCTGAGTATTAACTCCCCAACAAAGGATTGTCAGTCTTCCCTGGATGGCTGGAGAACTCTTTGTGGGCAAGCTTGATTTTCTTAAAGTTTGGCCAGTCTGCCATCCACAGGTGTGTCCCATACATCTCTTTGTTCCCATGGATCAGCTGACTCTGAAGAGATATTTTCCACAGTTTTCATGCTGAGGATCTGTGAGAAATCCCTCCAGGTCCTCCTTTTTCTAGTGGCTACAGCATTCCGATCCTCATCTATCTCCAGACCTGTAGGATGCTGCCATGACCTATTATCTCTAGTGGTTACAAACTGCCATACCTCCTCTCTGTCTCTATGACTTCCCAGTGTCCAGCTTCTTTTTGTCTTGAACCTTTTGTACCCTATCATCCAAGCCAAATAAATAGCCTTCTAAATAGGTCTGCCTAGACTGCACCACAGGGGACTATCTGGTGCTTTGGTGGGTAACATATAATTGCACAGGGCTCTAAAGGACTTGCATGCTGATCAAAGAGATGACATAGCTGCTGCTGAGGTCATGAAATGTTACAACAGAAGCAGAGAACCCTGGACTCTGGTCTAAACTGGTAGAATTTCAGTACAGTTTTTTAATCACAATCATTATATTCATGGCAGCATAACTTGCAGGGAAGATATTTTGTTTTGACATTGTAATATCATCCCCATAGACTTGCATTGAAATAATTTTTCCATAGTTGATGTTTGTCCATATCTCTTCAGTGAGAAGATGTAAATAAAAAATAAACTTTCTGAACAGTAACTGGTGCACACATGTTCAGCAGCTGCCTTTAAAAGTCAAGAGTTTTAACCAGTAATGAAAACAAAATATAAAAAGAGAGTAGTTCCCATTAAAGACTGCCTTTAAAGTTTATTATTTTAAATTTTCATTTGTGACATCTTGTTAGAAAAGCAATTGAAACCATGGGGATTGTTTTTATTTTTCCATTCCAACAACAAGAAAATGACTAGACAGATGTTTCATTGCAAATTTGTTTCGGACCAAGGTAATTTAACAATACCCAAAATATAATACCCTGCAGAACATAGTTCAGAATTACAATACTGAGAGAATTTTAACTTAATGATAACAAGGCAAAGAGTATTCCTTTAATACAATTACAATAATATTAACAAGAAAAGTGAAATGCACCAAATGATGACAGACATCAAAAGAGGGTTGTATTATAGAAAAATATATATTGTGGATGTCTTGAACAACTTATTTCCCTCCATATTCATTATTCAGCTCCTTAAATAAATATGTCTTCCAGGAATATAATGCACCGGTTGAAAGAACAGAAAAATACTTGTTAAAGATTTTTTTTTATATTATATAAGGTTGTGTGTTTCAAATGTAGGTAAACTGTACCAGTGCAAATCACAATGTACCAGTGCTAGCCTGACTTTGCTCTAGTGTAGGTATATCAGTGCAGCTACTTCAGTGATTCACACCCAATACAGACAAGCCCTTAGTTCATTCTTTGGCAAATTATGGCATCAGTTTTTGAAAGGTCTTAATATTTTAGTTTTCATAGTCTAATGGAACAAGCAGCGACAGATGTGGTGTATGATATGCTTCTTTACCTGAATTTGCCATTGGAAAATCTGAGTGAACAAATCTACAACAGATTCAGCAACTTGTCAGACAAGTGCACAGTACATTAGTTTCTGGAAGCAAGAGTGTCATTTGTAGTATTTGCCCCACTTGTTTAAAGCTGCAGGAACCTTGTAGCTCAGGATGCAATGGAAGCTTCACCTGTAATTACATTACAGTAATGTACATTACAGTACAGTAATTATAATCCATGTTGCTGCTGGATGGTGAATGTTGTGGGCACTAGTGCTGGTTAGAAATTTCCAAAAGTGATGAAAAAAAGAAAGAAATCCCATTTTTGATCAGCTTTAGTAGACACACTTTGTGGTGAGTTAAAGCCATTCATTTTGTGTATATATGGGTTAAAAACACACCTCCGTAGGGCTGTGCAACAAGCTTGCCTGATTCATCTGCCTGTTTTAAAGATTGGACGTTACTGATAATCCTTCAGTAGCAAATGATTGCATCCAAAGTGTCCATGATTCTAGATAGAATTTCAGAGTTTTTATGTAATTCTGCATTATTATTTTCACTACAGTAGACTGAGGTACCCCAGTCATGGACCAGGACTGTGCTAGGTGCTGTACAATCAGAATAAATAGATGATTCCTGATCCAAGAAGCTTACACTCCTACACTTACTAAACTTTTTGCATAGTATTTGCCTCGCATTAGTATTGTATTAATATAACAAATTGACCTACCAGCCTGACTGACTAGATATATTGAATTCACTATTGAAATTTGCATTTCTTTTAACAAGAAATCAACTCACAATAAAGTAGCTTTGTAGCCCCTTATGGTGCAAAGTTGGTCACTGCTCCTCACAACTGTCTCACTTTCAGAAAGTCTCTTTGTGGACCCATATGCATCAGGAAGGATTATCATTACAGAAAATAATCAAACATATATACACCCTATATAAATCAAAATAGGTCTCAGACACCCTTCAGATGCACATCTGCCCAAATCCTTGTGTGGGCCAGTATTAAGCTACTGCATTTATTTGGAATTAAATATTTGTTATTTACTGCTGCGTCTGGAAATTTGTGAAACCTATCTATCTATCTATCTATCTATCTATCTATCTATCTATCTATCTATCTATCTATCTATCTATCTATCTTTCTCTCTCTTAAATCCCAGGAACCAAATCCTCAGCTGGTGTAAATCAGTGTAGTTCCATTAGTGTGACAAAGATGTCCCAATATTTAACCCTATGTCCTGTGTCCCGATCAATGTATGATCAGGACCCTGTTTGTCCTGATATTCGCGTAAGGAGGCAAGCAGGAGGGATGAGTAGGTGAGTGGCGGACAGGGGCTGTGAGGAGGTGAGCGGCAAGCCAGCGATGAGTGGAGGAGAGTGAGGAGGCAAGCGGCAAGCCAGTGGCAGGCTGGCGGGCAGCAGGGGTTTGGCAGGGGAGTGAGGAGGTGAGCAGAAAGCCAGCAGTGGGTGGAGGTTCTCAGGGCAGGCATGGGGGTTTCTGACAGGGGAGTGTGGAGGCGAGTAGCAGGTGGGGGGATGAGAGGAGGCGAGTAGTGGGTGGGGGACTGAGGAGGGATGCAACAAGCCAGTGGCGGGCTGGGGGATGAGGAAGGGTGCGGTGGCGGGGAGGCTGAGAAGGGACGAGGTGGGACCTGGGGCAGTGTGACAGGTCAGGACTCACCACCGCAGTGCCTCCCACTGACAAGTCCAGGAATTAGTGCAGTTCTCTGCAGAGCGCCCTCTGCTGGTGGTGTCCCATCCTCTTGACTGCTGTGCTGTCCTCCAGATCTGCGTTGCTCTTCGCCCATGGCGTCCTCTTCAGGCCACTGCCCTTCAGCAGAGCCACCCCAGAAGGGGGCGAGTAGGACTTGGGGTCAAATTGCAATCCTTACACCAGCCTTAGCGGCCTGCCACAACCCCCAAGTCCAGCCCCTTTTGTGTCAGGGAGGCAGATTGCAGCCTGACTTGGCCACTACTCCATGGCCTGATGCAGCACAAGGGGGAAAGCGGGGAACCCAAGTCTGCCCTCTACTCTGGGTCCCGACCCAGGGACCCTTTGACAGCAGCCTTTCTGCCCTCCTTCTCTCCCCTTGTCTTCAGTCTTCCTTGGGTCACTTTCCCTCTGAGCCCATTGCACCATGAAGATCTGGGACAGACTGACTGCTCCCTCTCTTGTCAGCCTTTATACAGGGCTAAGCCTAGCTCTGATTGGCTGGCTCTTTCTGGGCCCTGATTGGCACCCAGCAGGCCTTCCCTGATTGGCTGTCTGCCTGTGCAGTCACTCTGGCCTCCTCTGGTCCACTCTTTTATGGGGGTGGGGTATGGGCAGGAGTAGCAGTGGACTGTGGGCAGGGCTGATGGCACTCCAATGTGTCCCGATATTTTATTGTTGTGATCTGGTCACCCTAAAACTGTCTCCCAGAATGTGTAGAGCCTTGAGAGCATAGAACATGGAATAGAAACAGCATTGGTTGCACTGATGGATGACCTCCTCTTGTCCATCAACAGGTTATTAGACTTTTCTACAGCATTCAGTACTAATCACTGCAGTATACTATTATCTTGCCTTGAAAGAGCAGCAGGACTTAATGATTAAACACTGAGCTGGGAGAAATCCTTCCCTGTGGCTTGCAGTCACAGCTTCTCCTTTGCTACCAGGCTTGTGAGGACCACAAGGCTCTATACCATCACTCACCCTGCTCAACATCCATTTAAAGGCATTAGAGGACATCATGAGACATCATGGTCTCAAATACCAACAACAGGCGTTCTTGCTCACTCACTTCCAGGGCTAATAGTACTGTTACCCAACAATCTCAGTTTCTGATCAAGATCAGAACATGGGGGAAAGGCAGATGACTGCAACTAAACCCAACCAAGACAGAAGCAATGCTAATGGGAACACAGAAACATCTGGAAGAGTTAGCTACCAGCACCATAGCATTTACTGTTATTAAGGGACTCTGTTTTCAACATAGGCAAGTCAGTCTGTGTTCTTATTCCTCATGGTTTCTGGTCACACACGCAGAAACAGATGCCCTCCTTCATCTGTGACTGGCAGAAAGTCTGAGCTCTGTACTCTTGGATAATGACCTGGACACAGCGAGCTATGCCTTTATGACTTTCAAGCTGAGTTACTGCTATTCATTGTACCTGGGAGTAAGGGTGCTGACCTTAAAAAGAGCAACCACTTGTCCAAAATGCAGAACCCGCTTCTTGAGAAACACTAGGTGCACATCACCCTTGGGCTTCTACATTGGCTCCCCATAGAACACCAGGTTAATTTCAAGATAGAGTTCCTCATCTTTAAGACCAGCCATGCATGTTATTGGGCAAGTTACCTAAAACAGCACTTGTCACTAGAGAAGCAAACCCTTTCTCAGCAGTTATGTCTCACAGGAACAATGAGACTGTCAAACTCAAGGATCAGACCCATGCAAACAGGGGGAAAGGGCTCTATTTGCAACTGGCCTATGAAAATGGACTCCCTTCCAAAGGCAGGTAAGAACACACAGACTTCACTGCCTTCAAACCTAAATGCAAGACACTTCTTTAACTTAGATGTTCCAAAAAGCAGCAACAGCTACTACTACTATAGAAAAGAAGACAGAAGGGAAAAGAGGAGAATATTTTCCTTAATATATGTGTTTGAAAACAAAGGTGGGGGAATGTTTCAGCCATCTTCTAAAGGGGACGGGGAAATGTAGCGCATGTGTTATACCTGACTGCACTACAATACATTAGTTCTGTTTGTGGGAGGCACTCAGATACTGTAGTGGAAAACATCTGATGAGAACCAAGATAGGTAAATCAGTACTTGATTAGCTTTAGATAAGGGGACTAAGTGCGACAAAGTTATAGAGTACTGATTTCCCATGTTTCTTTCAAGAAAATACTGTCTTTTGTAACAGTATTGGAGTGTAGTCTTATGGCTAGAACTAGAGCATGGGAGTCACTCTCGGGTTTTATTCCAGGCAAGTCACTTATCTTCCCTGTGCTTTAGTTCTTCTATCTGTAACAGACATATTAATCCTTCAGAGAGTGTTATGAGATTAGTCAAGCACTTTGAGGTTTCGAGATATGTCAGGTGATACATTATAATCAAATGCTGATGGTTACTATCTTTCAGAAATGTATTTTTTAAATGTGAACTCTGGAAAAATGAACATTTATGTAAAAAGGTGGCTTTTTATAAAAATAGGGATCCATGATTTAATCCACACTGTTTCCTGGGCTGAGAGTTACTCCAGACTCCTCTGATGGTCAAGGGAGTCTATGAGGCAGAAACTTGTGCCACGTAGTGCCACTGATTCACCACCATAAATCATTTATTGTTGTGAGATGAATTGTGTCTTTGTCACAAGATCAAAGCTACCACAACGGCTTTACAGTGTTTGACCAGCTGTCTTGCCAAGAGGACATAGAAAATGCCAGCAGAATTTTGTAAGTATTGGGATCTTATTATTTGACTACCTTTATATGTATTAATAATAAAATCACCATTTAAAAATATGAAAATCCCTATTGACACTCCTCATTACATTTAAAATTTATTTGAAGTAATGACACCAGGGTAGTAGTTTTCTGACTGCAAGTTCTTAATATTTAGTCATTGTGACAGGGTCCACTTACCACAAGTGATGTCTCCTTCTGATTGCTCTGGGGATTATCTCTGCCAGGTGTTGCACCCTCCTCTGGCAGTGTCCCTCCCTTGGTCCTCTTGCTCTGCAGACTCCTTTCACTCCAGGAACCTCAGCCTTCTCTTCGTGACTCAGCCCTCCGGCCAGGTCGCTATGTGGTTTCCCCTTCCGGGATTACCTAAAGTCCTTCCACACAAACAGTCTCCGGAAGTCTTCTCCAGCACTGAGCTGATGTTGCCACTACCCCAGTGGCCAGTAGAGGAACCTGGGCCCACCCACGCCTCTGGGTTCCAGTCCAGGGATCCTGTACCTGGCAACTATGGTTGCTTTCCCTCAACCCTTGTTGCTTCTTCCCTGGAATCCTCCTTACAGCTTCTGGTTCCCCCCGCTGGGTGTACCAGCTCAAACTCCCTCCTCGCAGGGAGTAACTGTAGGCTGCTCTGTGTACGCTGACCCAACACACCTCTCTTCTTCTAGGGAATGACTGCAGACTACTTCCCTGCAGCCCCCTTCTGTTGCCATCTTCCTGGCTTTACAAACTTGGCTCAGCTTCTCCCCCTGCTGGACTTCATCAACAAATTTGGCCTTAGCACTCCCTGGCTTTCCTACAGGTGCAGTCAATAGTTTAATTGGCCTAATTTACTCCTTCAGGCCCTGTGTGGGGTGGACAGCATGTAAATAGCAACCCCAATTGATTCTTATTTTAATGAAACGGTACTCTAGAGTTGCATTACACTGTAGTTCAAAGAAAGAAATCTGAGCTGTGACTGAGACACTGTACTAAGAAGAGAATAAAAATAAAATATATACATAATGGAAAAAAAGTTTTCCTTTAGCAGATGACAATTAGACTGATATTGAGACAGGGCAAAAAGAGGAAGAAAATACAGATCTTCCTGGAAAAGTGTAATAATCATAAATTTGTGCAAGAAAGAAGAATTACCTTGCAGTAACAATCTAGATTAATTACAGATAGACAAGACCTAGCTATAACACAAAACAGGTTAATATGAATAATAAGTAGTTGTGGGAGGTCTCATGGTGTATCTAAATGTATGAGTTTAAAATAGGAAATGGGCAGGGCATGGGAGAAACAAAAAACACACAATGGAGGATTGTTCCCTAATGTTAAACAGTAATTGTCTTTAAACAAATGGCTAGCTGTTTTAGTTTCCCTTTAGAAATGGTTAAACATATAATAATAAAAAAAGAATTACGATTGACATAGCAGTGGGGTTGGGATTAAAGTAATCTGTTCTATTTCTGGAAACAATGTTTCCCCTCTTCTTATTACTTTGCATCAGAATTGGGAGACGTGAACTCTTACATAACCAGGTCACAGTGAGCATGTGCCATCCACCACAAAGCGTTGTAGAGTTCTGGTGTCGAGTTTGGCTGTATGTATATAAAGAGAAGGCAAGTGTGAAAGGGGAGTATTATGTGGTTAATCCTATGGTGGCTATAAAGCCAACATCTGACAGAAATAAGACGAGGAAGACTTTGTAGCACCTTAGAGATTAACCAGTTTATTTCAGCATAAGCTTTCGTGGGCTACAGCCCAATGCATCTGATGAAGTAGGCTATAGTCCACGAAAGCTTATGCTGAAATAAACTGTTTAGTCTCTAAGGTGCTACAAAGTCTTCCTCGTCTTATTTACAGATACAGACTAACACAGCTGCTAATCTTAAATCTGACAGAAAGAGTCACAACAAAAGAGTGATAGAGAGAAAGGGGTAAAAAGTATGAAATGAGGTATTTGCTGTTCTACGAATAATTTGAACTGACATAATTCTTTGGGGGTGAACAGTATCTGCCTTTCCTTCTGGATACAGTACAACAGGGGCATATTTTCAGCAAGAAGCAAAGAAGAATAATGGGAAATGTACTCTAAATTCTTTGTTCACATCTCTGCTAGCTCACATCTTGGTCTTCAATAAATTGGTAACACGTTTCCCCTCAACATTTCATCTGTAGCAGGATACTTTGGCATTTTTCATTTGAATTGTGATTCATAGTCTTATCATCAGTGACATGAATCTCAGAGAGCTCAAATTTTGATTCAATTTGGATAAGCATAGAAAAGTTCAGATGATTTTCAGAAATGTCTGTGGACTACACAAACCCTTGAGTTTCTCGAACAGAGCTGAAAACTTGACAAGTGCAGCGTTTTTCATGATTTCAGACTTTTTGCTTTCAATCAGGGTTGGAAATATAGTCAAAATAGCTCTTATAGTACTTCAACATTTCTAGTATACTGAAAGAAAAAAAATTTCTTCTTTAAACTTAACTTGTTTTGTAGATTACCACTGTGACTTAAGCCATGTCCAATTAATACTTTCATTGTATGGTATTGCGTTCAATGCTATGGAATTACAATGTGTGTAATATGTTTTATTAGCCGATAAATAATTTGCTATAAAGAGAGATTATTTTAAACCACAAAGCAAGAGGGGAAAGGATAAATGTTGAGCTTTTAGCCTGCATGGTACATTTCCTGACTCTATATTGCAAAAATGTTGGTAATGCAACTTTAAAGTTGTGAAACAGAGCACACACCAAATTAGGATATGGAAGAGAAGTGGATTGACTCCTGGAGTTTAGAGAAATCAAACTTGTAATCACCAAGATCCAGATGGGCAAGCTCTGGTAATAAAGACTCTCTCCTGCTTAGTTTGTATTTTGTTTTTTATATTTTTGAGTTCATTGCTTGTAAGACTGCATGGAAAGAAACGTGTCTGAGGATTTTTGCCAAGTTAACCTCTACAATAAAATGTTGGTCCCAGAAGGTTATTGGTTCAAACCCAAGTCTTCACTGAACTTTTTTATTCAACGTTTCACTCCTGGAGCTGCTACACACCACATGTATGGTGGTATCTATTTGATAAATTGCATGTCCAGGTAATAAAGTGAATTTTTTGTGCACCTTCGACCATTTCAACTACACTCTCTCCCTGCTCCATCTCCATCGTAATTTATTGCAACATTCCAGACACTTGTGCGGCTTGCAAGTGCTTCTAGTTTAAAGATTATTTTTTCAAGTACAACCTGTCCAAAATATTTTACTTTGTTCTCCCTGAAGTACACTGACCTCAGTCTTGGAATGGCCAATATACATATATATATGTCTGGATTACTGACAGGTTGTTTGTCTTATCTCACAACCCATCAGGGCCAGAAATAAGGGTTTTATTGCATCAAAAATAGATGAGTCAGTTTTTGTATATGTCTGTAGGTTCCATGATTCCAGATTGCATAATTATGACATTATAACATACACAAGGGCTATTTTAGGAAACTTTTAGACGTTTCAAACATTTTAGTTATAATGTTTCCCCCTATTCAAGACCTATACAACTGGGCTTATAGGATTAAAGCACCTATCTTTAAAAGTGGCTGGAAACCTTCCAATAAAACAGTTTCGCTGGAAAATGTCAGGTGCATTGGACCTAAAATGTCTTGTGAATGCATGCAAGGTTTCACAACCTTCTGTCAATTTGTAAGCAGTGCTCTGACCAAATCCTGCCTGCCAGGATTCCAGTGGAACCTCTCTGTCAGGCTGGTGGTAAGACCAGACTTCCAAAGTCCACTGCTCTGGGGCAGGTCTGCCACCTGCACTGCCTGCAGGCCAGGCAACACATTGTCTGTGGCTCTGGTTCAATCCTGCCATGCCACAGCTTCCAGGCTCCTTGCCGAGGAGCTGGGATGTCCTAGGATGGGTTTCCAGGGTCTGGCTTCCAGATTCTCAAGCCAGATGGCTCACCATGCTGCCAATTCCTGAACTGACCCTGGGTTCCTCAGCACATGACAGATCTGCCTCAGAGCCCAAACCCTTGAAGTGACAGCAGCTGTTGATTGAAATTGACAGTAGCAGTGGTGAAACTGACAAGACTCAATTCCTGTTAGCAGCTGCATGTCCTGGGGAGCATATTTTGTTTTGGAATCATCATGTATTGGTGGTTCCAATTTTTTTTTCAAGCTTTCTGGTTCATAAGACACGTAGGAGAATATGGTTTGTCTAAGTTTTAAAGAAACCAAATGTTAAAATATCAAAATCTCTCAATCAGAAAACCCAAGTTTTGGCCAGCTCTACCTAACTTTGCAAACAAAGGGATACAAAAGATTTGATTCTCTATTACTCTGCACCTTGTGTAGTTATTTGCACCAGCAAAAGCAAGTGTATAGTGTTACCATTCTGATTTGTAGCATTTTATACCCATTTTGCACTGATGTAAATAACTACACAAGGGGTATGGGCAGTGGAGAATTAGCTTCAAAAGTTTTAAGAAATTCCCTGAAACATTACTAAAATAATTATTCTGTAAAGTGTAGCAAATGGTGAACACACTATGGGGTGGAGTAGCACAAAATGTTTATAGGCATAAGTTTGGTATGGCCACACACAAACACACTGCTATGATAATACAGATAATAATCAAGATACTCAACTTGATCTAGCACTGCAGTGCAGTTATAGATGAGAAAGAACATGTTTGCTGTTCAACACTGCACAACAGCTGTGGACATGCAGTCCACAGTGAGCAGTAATACCATATTCAGTTGAAACTACAGAGAAAATGTAGGTAGGCAGAATGCAATGATCCAAACTAGAATTTCTCCAGGACAGTGGGGTTATAGCACTCTACTTTTTCCAAGATTTTCAAGAGCTCTTTAACAACTACATGTGGACAGGACTTCCATTCTGCCCATAACCTGACACCTCCATTTGCAGAGCATAATTCAGGGGCATTACACATTAGCATGGCACTGACTCAGAGGGCAAGAGGGACACCTCTTTAATCATCACTTCTACTTAAAGCACCTGGGTGTTCCTTGGAGGATTGCCATCCAAGTACCAATGAGACCCATTTTATTTTATTTTATGAGATCTGACAAGATTACAACCCAATGCAGTAGTATCACAAATGTAGGTTATATAATACCTGTATCCACTGGGGTCTCTTGCTCTGTAAAAATGTTTTCATGTTCTCACTTGGCTTTTCCTAAGAAAGTTGCTAATGTGTTGGCACAAAAAGACACCATCAAACCATACAAACTATATTTTGCAGAGCACCAAGAATGCTTTGATGAATGGTGCTGGCTAATTGTTTTAAGCATCCTGCTATGTGAAGGTTTCCCTATCCTGAACTTCTCATTTTTTGTCCTTTTTTTTTAAGGTCTGTCAATTTTCGTTTACAGTAATTATCCATGTGAGAACACTGTCTTGGTTCTGATAAAGGAGTATTTTAGGTGTATATTCACAAGGAAGAAATTAACATTTCTAATACTTTAACTGCCTGGTACTATGATACAGATAGACCATTTAAAAATGACTTGAAAAATAACTAAATGTAGACAGGAGCTTTCATGGGACACCCCATTCATGGCCTGGGGTAGCCTTGCAAGCACTCTACCTCAGTTTCATTCTCAGACCTCCAAGAATAATTCAGTGATATCCCAGGTCTTTAAAAATAATATTCCCCTTCTCTTGGTGTCTAATTTATTCAATATCATTTTTCCAGCCTCCCTGGCCCATAGCTCGCCCTTCAAGTCTAGGGTCTCACAGTCCTACTTCCTGTGACTGGTTTCCTTCTTTCTCTCAGAAACTCCTCTTGCAGTTAGCTTCAGCAGCTCTTTAGATGCCCTCAGCCCTGGTGGTGTGATGGTTCAGATGCCTGTGGGGCTCCCTCACACAGCCACTTTTAGGGCACTTCTGCCGCTCCTGAAAGCCACCCTCTGATACTAAAAAAAATAATAAAAAAAGAGAAGACATGACTAATCTAAAATCCTTCTGTTTCTAAATAATTTATCATAATTCTGCATCTGGCCTTCTGCCAAAATGCTACCTTTTTTTTTCTTATTTAGATTCTTATATTGCACTGTGATGTCTGAATGCCAAAAGCAGTGTTCCAAATCCTGGGAGATAAATTTGGTTTGTTTCTAACTGGGGATAAATGGGAAGGATGAGATAAATTCCCAGTCTTATGCAGTCCCTATGGAAAGTGTTAATGCAATATAAAGACACATAAGCCTTTGGTGTCTCTGTTAAAAAAAAAAAATCAGCAAGACCTGAAGAGCTCTATATAGCTCAAAAGCTTGTCTGTTTCATCAGTAGAAATTGGTTAAATAAAAGATCTTAGCTCACCTACCTTATCTCTAAGAAAATCAAGGAATTTAGAGGAATGTGAAAATAGATTATGGGTCTTTTCTGGGTACACAATTAGTCAAAGTAAAGACTTGAAATATGATATTCAGAGCACCCTTTCCCAACAGAAAAGAGTAAAATGGTATGTCCAAGTGCACAGAAAGCCGCTAACTGTTACAATGCTGGCCAACAATGCATAGTCATGAGCTGTGTTGGTGCATTTAGCTTGAACACAAGGCTGTGAATCAGGCAGCCAGAAGGCCACACAGATGCCAGTTTGTATGGTGTGTATAAGGGGCATTTAAGGAGTATAAATCAGAATGAAAAAGGAAATCAAAGAAGTGAGCTCTTCTGCCTCAGAGCTATAAATCATAACACCTACATACATATTTTTTTCACACCTCCTCCCCTAAAAAACTTTTCCCAAAGAGTTAAAGATATAATAGGTCTCCTATAAAAGGCAAGGTGCTGCTGCAACTATACAGCACCTCCTACAGGTCCTCCTACATTCACCATCTAGAACAAATTAGATGAACATCTCTCACCATTAGCCTAATGTTGAGAGTGTAGCTGAGTTAAGTGTTCTCACTGTTCACCTTAACCACACTATTCCATAAGGAGATTAAGTATAAGAGAGAATGTGTCCTAATGAGCAACAGTGCCAGCAATCAAGGGTCTCCTTCGGCCAATTTTCCTGCAAGCAGTGATTAAGAATACTCTTACCAGAAGGAGTAGAAAGAAAGATTGTTGTTTTTTTTTCATTTGTTTGTTTTTTTAGCCAGGATTTTCAAAAACGACTTGTGGTTTGGGGGCTTGTGCTAAACACACATCTTCTGAGAGTCAGGCCCCTTCTAAGTGTCTCAAACTGGACACTCAGAAACTAGGACAGCTAAAATCACTAATTACTTTTGTTAGTTGTGGGCCAGAAGAGAGGGATTAACTGTACTTGAGGAAGATGCAAGGGAGCAATAGCATCCACAAAAAATGTTACTTAAACTAACTAACTAATGAACGCTATGAAAAACTTTGTACATTCCATATTGCTGAATCTGGTGTGCTCTGGGATATTGTGGTACAATAACAGCTCCATAGATCAGGTTGTGTTACAGCGTTCTGTTGTAACATAAGCCTTAAATCTTTACTTTGTAAAAATCTCATTGAAGTGGCAAAAATCAAAACACAGAACTAAATTTTGGGTTTTTTTAAAATTTTTCATGAGATTTGATTTTAAAAAAATTGATACAGAGAGAATAATAAGAATCTGAAAATCACACTTTAGGCAATTTTTCACTGGATTACCTTATTTTTCTTTGTGCCCCTTTTGCAAGAAATCTAACACACTCTGGGCCCTCTCCTTTGGCCACAGTCACTCTTCATGTGCTGATTCCTGAAATATCTGTCATACACAGGGAGTGTTTGTCTATAAAGCAGTTTGTAATTCTCTTTCTGTAACTTTTCATTCGCATATAGTGGAAAATGTGTGCACCAAGGTGAGCCCAGAGAATAGCAATCTGAAAACAAATTTGCCAAATCAGAATGAAGATGATTACTCGCTTTGAGAGAGAGACTATCTTCTTAAATACCCAGATTGCCTAGGGGAAAGCAGAGATGAGTCGTTCAAATCTCATCTGTAACTGCTATTTAAATTTCCATATAATTCACTGCCGGTGTTGATTAAATTCCTGAAGCCCTCCTTAGAAAAGAGGGAAGAGCTGCTAAGCATTCCCACCACCTATTTTGAAAACAGGTTAGCAGAGAACCTCAAGGAATTAAAACTCCTGATGGCAGTCTACTGCTCTAGTGCTTTATTTACTTACTCTTCTAAATAACCATTTTAATTCAGTTTTATCAGTAAATATGTAACTATCAGTCAAACCTTTCAAAAAACAAACTAATGGTCCAGGACACCCAAGATAGATTTTAAAGAACCCAAAATAGACAATAAACAGCAAGAAAAGACAGGTTAGCTTTCTCAGCTGCATTCTGTGGTGCATCTTTTGGGGAGAATGCTTGGTCTTGTGCTTAAATACAGGAATGGGAGCAGGAACTCTAGGTTCTAATTCAGCTCTGCCACTGACTTTGAGAGAATTTATGTCAATAACTTAATGTATAGATGTTGGGGCTCTTTACAGTCACACAGCTCTTATTAAAATGTTAGTTTATCTTCACAACACCCCAGACAGTAAGTAATTGAAAGTATTATTACCCACACTCTGTGCTTCCATTTTCCCACCTGTAAAACGGAAACAATAATTCTCACCTCCCTCACACAGATATGTACAAAAGACTTTGACATCCTTGGATGGAAGATAGTATATTAATCAGCCACATTCAGCCTAGTCAAAAAGCATCTTCATGGCCTGGAGTTGAGCTCCTACTTGTTCCCTCTCTCCCGTCACCCACCAAGGAGACTTTGCAGCTTTCAAGGCTCTCTGTGAAGTCTGTCCAACCATCCACACTCATGTTCACTCACAAGCAACACAATCAAATGATAGAAATGTAAGGATTTTTTAAAAATCATGAAATTCAGAATCTTTTAACTCCCATGAAATCAAAGATTAAAAAACCCTCCTTTAGCACCCGGTGCAGTACATGTCACCTGCTCTTACAGGTGGGAAAGTTACCTGAGGGTTGTCTACATTGTGCATTAGTCTGCACTAGAGGGGTGTAATTTCCAGTGCACACTAGAATGTCATGCACTAAATGGCCCATGTGGACCCTGCTGGCATGCACTAGGAGTTCCCTAAAGCACATAAATATAATCCCATTTCAAACAGTACTACATTAAAACATGGTAGGGAATTTTAAGCAGGGCCCACACAAGTTAATTAGCGCACAAGACCCTAGTTTGCACTAGAATTCACACCCCTCGAGGGGACTAATGCAAACAAAACCTGATTTGACTTGCCTGAGGATGAACTGCGAGACCATATCTCTTGAATTCCATCCCTGTCTCAAATCACAAGACCATCCAGCCACCACCACCTAGTCATCATGCTTACAGAGCTATATTTTTTAAATAGGCACACAAATGGCTAAAATCACAAAAACGGCAGTGAATTAACTGTAACAAAGATAAACCATTTTAATTCCAAGAGGTCCAGACAGCATGTATAAAGTGAATGGATTACTTTTATATCCAGAGGGTTTCTTCCTATCATTGAATTCTTGGTATGAATTAGGTTTATGTGCAAAACCATCTTACGTGGTAGAAATACATTCATATATCTTTCCTCTATTATAACACTTACATAGAAAAATAAATTCCAGTTAATGTTTCCAATAATGGAATTAAATAAAGTATGTGTATGTGGGGAAGGGTTATCCAAGAATACAGGTGTAAAATCCTAGGAGATACTGGACATCTGAGGCCACTCTGGACTTCAGTGGGAATATGAGATGCTTAAGATCTCTTAGGATTTGACCCTAGATATGTATATAGCAAATGATCTAAGCATCTATTGAACTTTAGAACCATCACAAGTTAACATTATTGTTGCCTTCGCCACAAAATATTATACAACAAAACAAAATAATGGAAATAATCTTTTGCAAGTGCCAATAATTTAGATTTATGAGGTAATATATACATGTTGCATCTCCAACAGATTGCCAAAATACTATTCAGAGACTTTGATGATAAAATGTAAAGGGTTAAAAATGACACATATTATCAAGGCTAGAAAATGGAATAATTACATTAAAGAGCTAAAATGAGGAATATAAACATTTACAAAATGGATCATCCCATACAAAGTGTGAAGCAAGCTTTCTTTCTGAAAGAATTTTTGCATTAATGTTTAATTAGATGATTTGTCAAGTCCTGTTTGCTCCCTACTATCACATTATTCCCCTCTCCATGGAGATATCTAGGAGATATCCTGCCCACTTGCAGTAGTGCAAACGCAATTATGAATAATAATAATACCGTGTATAGAGCTTTTCATCCATAGACATCAAACAGTTTTACAAAGGAGGTCAGTATCATTATCCCCATTCTACAGATGGAGAAATGGAGCAACAGAAAAGGAAAGGCACTTACCCAAGGTCATCAGGAACAGGACCCAGCTGCTCTGACTCCCAGTCCAGTGCATCATCCACTAGGCAACACTGCCTAAATAATAGGAATTAAGAGAACCCAAGCACATTTCTGTATAATTTATATCACTTCTTTTTGATTACTAGCTGCTCTTGCTTTTGCTGCTGAAATTCCCTTAGTGTTTTCTAGTCCAGTAGCTAAACATTCTTCAGGATGAATATTTTTTTAAAAAATTCTGCCATTGCACCACAGTGGAAAAAACCTGGACTAAGCTTCCCATTGAGGCCAATCAGAAATTTTATATGAATAAGGAAGGACTGCTGGTTGAAAGGTAATAAGGGATATTTCAAGAGAGTCTAAGTGACTTAAGAGCACAAATTCCACTGACTTTCAATGGGACTTAAGTCCATTTTGAAAACTACATCCTAAGGCTCAAATCCAGTAAAACACTTATACAGGCAAGTGTTTTGTTGGTTTCTTGGGAAACAGACTGCTCACGAGCTTAAATTTAAACAGATGCCTAATTGCTTTGCTGAATGTGGCCTATTTTACAGTTCATTTGATCCTCTTTACTCGTTACTTTGACTAACATTTTCAAACTTGTCTGCCTGAAATTAGGCCCCTCCAGAAGTGGCTCGATGTTCCAAGGTCTTGCTCAACCACAGATTCCATCAACTTCAACCCACCAGTAATATAAATGGGAGCTGCACGCGCCCAGATTCTCTGAACACTAAGTCGCTTTAATTTAGATGCCTAAATACAGATCCAGATACCTAACTTTAAGCACCCAGATTTGAAAATGTTTATATATAATTGGATGGCACTGGATAAGCAATGACTTTTCAAAGCCTTGACTTTTCAAAGACTGGTCAGTATTTGGTTTAATTATAATGTAGCTCCAAGGGTTCACTTTTTCTTTATTTAGGAAGAGATTGACTGGCCAATGACTCTTATATGGTCATGATCAGCCACCTGGTCCTCTGGCCTCGTTCTTCCACTGCCCTTCCATGGAGACCAATTGCAGGGCTGGTCTCAGGTCCCATGCCCATTCTCTCCCGGGCCTCCCGAGACTGCTAACAGGGTGACTAACGAATGCTAGATGCAGTAGTGATTTCTGAATTGTTTATGGATATTTACATTTTATTTCTCTTAAACCCCTTGTGAAGGGGCCCACTTGCTGCAGGTGGGAATTAGCTCTCATGCACCTGACACTCTCCTCCATCAGTTGCTCACAGCATGGCCCCTCTCTCTGTGACTTGAGATGCTCCCTCTTTGTGACTCAGCTCCCCAGCCAGGTCACTATATAGTCCCCCTCCCACCCATTTCCAGGGTCACAAAGTCCCACTGGACGAGCTGTCTAGATATTGTCTCAAACAGTATTCCATTCCACGTCTCCAGATCCTATGCCACTTTTCCAGTGGCTGGTAGAGGAACCCAGGCCTACCTCCTACTCCATGTTCTATGTAGCCTATAGACTCTATGGCTAGCAATCTAAGTCTGCTCAGTTTCAGCGCGTGTTGCTGTTTCCCTGCCTCCTTTCTACACCACTTCTGTCTCCTGGCCTATCTCTGGGTTTGCCACCAGAGATTCCTCTGCTCCCCATAGCTACCTAATCCTTCTTGGCCTTTTACTAAACTCCCCAGTCTGTCAGGACCACTGGATCTCCTCTCGCTTCCACTAAGGAAGAGTGCCAGCCTCCTCCTTGCAGCCCCTTTCTTATTTCACTTCCTGAGTTATAGTTCCGTCTGGGCTTCATCAGACTTATCAAGCTCTGGTTCTGCTCCTGGTGCAGCATATAAGGTTAACTGCCCCCCTCTGGCACACATTAACCCACTCAGGGCTTGTGGGGGGTGGATACCCCATAATACCCCACCCAACAGCCATCAGATGGTAACAGCTTTTGTCAGTGCTGATTTGAGTGGAATTCAAGAGGTGACCTTGAGGTGAAATGCTCTTTATCCTATTACCAATTCCCCATCCATCTAATCCCTCTTGAACACTGCCCTTATTTTCAGTAAATTGTAATTTGCTTTGTCCTATGCCATGGTTCTTTAGTTACTGTATCCCAGTCATAATCCTCCCTCCACAACCTTTTTGTTCATGGTGATCCATCTTCTTCCACTCTATAAACGCCGTACTCCTCCTCTATTATATTGAGTCCTATTTTTAAAACAGCCTGGGTAAAGCATACTAATGTTCAGAAATAAATATTTTGATAAAACTATCAACAACTCTATTATAACATACATTACATTATAAATTTAACTTTTTTTTATTCTAAACACACTTAGGTACAATCTGCAATACAGATTTTGTTAAAAATACTGTTATTAGTCACATAAGAATATTTGTGCATATATGATCTACCATACTAAAAATATATGCATATAAGCTTTTCTACACATTAGCATTGTCTTTACAGTGCCACAGCTGGGGGCATCCATTGCATCACCAGTCCAATATATGGAACATACAGCAGCAGGGATTATGATTTGAGTGTAAATGATTCAGAAGGATCCAAGACTCATGGGCAAGTCAGAGGTCAGATGAAGGGTTATTCAATTTTTTAAAAACTGATTCCCAATATAAAAAGAAAAAAATTACTCATGTTACAAAAAGAGTCATAAAATGCAGTAGTCAGCACTGCAATAAATGCTACTTTTATATGTCTGCAGACAGGTACATTTCTGCCTCTTTTGTTCAGTCTCACTCTCTCTCCCCAATAGCATCTAAACACAAAATTTGTAAAAATCCTGACATGATGCTCATAAAAGACTAAACTGTCTTTGACCATTTACAGGAAGGTGGTATAAAATATTAACAAAGAAGCAATAATATCAATTCTGATCCATATAACCAAAAAAGGTCACTTTAAAAGTGTGATTAAATATTAATAAACTCAAACCGCCCACCCATGTTGAGACTGCTTCTATTAGTAAAAGAGCAAGCTAGCAGGTTGCTTACAGATGGTATTAGCAGCCTAATGTAAATTTATGTTTATACTTTCTTCACAATTAGGGCATTACAAGATTCAAATTAATTCACTGTCTCTTTAAGAGAGCACCATAAGACTGAATTAACCATTCTTTTTGTAATCCTGATGGCTAAATTGGGTGACATTATGAAGAAAGATAGGTATAAATAAGGCTGTTTATTAGCAGTTATTGAATGGTGCTGAGAGACAGCAATATTGTCCTAGTCTAAATATGGAAAAATATTGTATACCTCAGATACCTTGGATTATCAATGATAATAAGCATTAATGTAAAGAAGCACTGAAGTGTGGTAATGATGAAATAATAGCTCTCTCTAACGCTTTCTGAAGTGTCATACCTGAGCAGAATACATAGCTTTTCATTCCCATTTGGTACAGAATCTATGTTTCATTAAGTGATTAGTGCATATGAAAAAATGAACTTTCCCAATTTTTCTTTTCAGCTAGAATACACTTTGGCTCAATACACTTGGGTTATCTGAGAATGTGGTACTGAAGGGTTTACTGGAAAAATTAAAATCTACCTGTGGAAGTCTTTTCTGTTATCAGTTAGTTTATTTGATGTCTCTTGTTTGTCTAAGTTTACATTCTATGGAGCAAATTCTGCCCATTCCTAAACCTCCAGTGCAAGTAAACAAGGACAAAAGCAACCATTAAGATACTATAAATGTAATAATTCTGCTTTCCCATTGGTTTCAATACCAGCCAGGTACTATCTAGCAAAAGGTCCAATATAATATAGTAAAATAAATTGCAATAAATTGAGATGCAACACATAGAGCAAATAAAAATGATAATTAATTAAACAAAAGTTTGTATAAGAAGAAATGACTTTACAGGTCAGATATTTCTAGTTATTGACTGGCTAGCTGGGTCAGTGACCAGCTGGTTATTAATTGCTAAGATATGCTTTCCCTATCAGCCATTATTGCAAAAGAAGTGAAGTTCGGGGAACTTAGATCCTGAGAAGTCCAGCTAGGAAAGCTTCCTGATTCAGAACATGCAAGTAATTGTCTCTCTAAAATGCTATAGCATTTACCACACTAAAATTGGTATTCTAGGGCCAAAAGATATATAAAGAATATGACACCTTATGGCAGGGCCAGACAAACTGTGGCACGCGTGCCAAAAGGCAGCACGTGAGCTAATTTTCAGTGGCACTCACACTGCCCATATCCTGGCCACCGGGGGCCACTGGGGGCTCTGCATTTTAATTTAATTTTAAATGAAGCTTCTTATAAATTTTTTAAAAAGTACTTTACATACAACAATAGTTTAGTTAAATATTACAGACTTACAGAAAGCGACCTTCTCAAAATGTTATAATGTATTACTGGCACGTGGAACCTTAAATTAGAGTGAATAAATGAAGACTCGGCACACCACTTCTGAAAGGTTGCCGACCGCTGCCTTATGGCAAAATCCATGGCTGCCATTGCTGGAGATGAGGAAAAGTCTCAGAGATTAATCAAGTAAACTTTACAGTTAATAGATACCTGAGAGAAATGAACATTCTAAAAGTAAGGGAAAAATAAAAAAGTTTAAATAAGATGCAGTGCCTTCAGTACAAAAGAGGAGGGCCCCTGGCAAACAGGTACTTATAAAAACAATAAAGGATTAAGGAGATTTTTTTCCTGCTGGGTACAGACATTTGGATGGCACAGAGCCTAGAACTGGATTAGCTTTGAATTTTATAAATTGTTTTCATGAGAGGAACCTTTTTTGACTCTTATGAATCAGAAAGAAAGCTTCTCAGGGACAAGGGAAATGAATTTATATGAAGCCTTCACTTCTGTATGGATGTCCAGAGATATATCTACTGAATAATTTTTTTAAAAGGCTTCCACTGACTAGATCAACTGGGTGCAGAGTCAAAATCCATGACCTTCAGCAATGAGAATGATAGATTTTTTTGAATCAAATGATTCCTTAATTATTGTCCTTAAAATAAACAAATAAAACAAAAATAAACAAACAGAAAAAGAAAGGCCTGTTCAGAATTTAGGCATTTGGATTCGTGTAAGTGAGGTAGCAACTAATACAAGATACATATGACATTCCTCTTCCTGGTGGTGGTGCCAGATTGCATAACATTTCTCTTATACAGACTAAGGTTACCAAATTCCTCGTAGCATCCAATTTATCCACTTCAACATATTATATGTATCTATTCAAATTAGTGATTTGCTTGTAAAGGGCATTTAGATACTAGTTAAACTAATAATGTGTCATTGTGGCAGGGCAGGGGTAAAAACCCCTAGAGTGCCCTGCCTCTGCACAGTAAACCCTGCTTGCAGGCAGGAGGCTCCAGGGCAGGGGGTGGCCCTAGCCATAAGAATGCCGAGCTAAAAGCCCTAGCCAGGGTTACTGCAGGGAGCTCGGCTGGGTTAAAGGGCCATAGCTGTGGCTGGGATCAGGAGGCAGGATAAAAACGCTGACTCATGGTCAGCAGAAGCGGGAGAAGAAGGGCCTAGGCAGGGAGAGGAAGGCTGAGTTGCTCTCTCCAGGCCATGAGACAGGCACCTTAGGGGCTGAGGGGCCAACAGCCCAGAATGGTGGGGTCACTGTTGTGGGGTGCACAGATGGTTTCACAAGGACACCGTTGTAAATAAAGGACATGTGGGGCAGCACTAAGACTGTGTGGAGGCCTTTGTGGAGACAAGAGAGACCACGGAGGGCACGGACCCTGTGACAGTCATCATTATGACAATACACTGTAGCAGTTTTTTTCCCTGATGCTTAAAGGTTAAAAAGTTGGCCTTTGAGGGAATTTTTTTCTGTCTCACATATGCAGAGTTCTTAGCAGGCTAACCAGTGCCTTTTCTTGCTCTAGCTTACTGAGCGGGGATCATCTATTAGCATCTGGTAGATGTATCCCACTTCTTTTTGCAACAGCAGGAGGAAGTAGGTAGGTGGGGCAGACCTCAGTTGTTCCTGTCCTTTTTCTCCATAGGTCATCGGCATGTATTAAGCTGTGATGCTCTAGATCAGGGATCGGCAACCTTTGGCATGTGGCCCACCAGGGAAATTCACTGGCAGGCCGGGACGGTTTGTTTACTTGCAGCGTCAACGGGTTCGGCTGATTACAGCCCACATGGGCTGCCGTTCGCCGCTCCAGGCCGATGGGGGCTGCAGGAAGCAGCCAGCACGTCCCTCAGCCCACGTCACTTCCTGCAGCCCCCATTGGCCTGGAATGGTGAACCGCAGCTTGTGGGAGCTGCAATTGGCCGAACCTGCAGACGCTACAGGTAAAAAAACCATCCCAGCCCGCCAGCGGATTTCCCTGGTGGGCCACGTGCCAAAGGTTGTCGATCCCTGATCTAGATTCAGCATGTGTGTTAAGAAAAAAATAATACAGGGTTTTTCAGTGCAGCACTGAATCTGACCCGTACAGTTGAGGCCAAAATATTTGTTGAAGTTTGAAATATACTAAAATACATTTTCCTTATCCTTTCAAATACAAATACAAGCCAAACAAATCTTCTATCAAACATAACATATTTAAGTTTCTCTTTCTCCCCATGCCTGGAATTATTTTTCAGTTCAAGCCACCACTGGACAGATCCTGATCAAGCATAAATAAGTATCTATAGCTTCATTTGGCCCTATGTGTCTTCTAAACTATGTACTTACAACATTAAGAGAAACTTCACTCCCACTCTCACTAAGGCCTTGTCTATATTGGCATTAAAAAAAAATCTCTCTTTGCTGCACAAGCATGAGTGCATATCTGCCTGGTGATAACAGGAGGTGATAACAGGACCAACTCCTGATGTTTTCAAGTTTTTGTCATCTAAACCTACTTGAAGAAGGAACTAGGAATATGGCGGTAAATGCTTGTGTAGTCTATACCAGCACTTTGACTGAAGCTACCACAGATGGAGCTGCACTGGTAATAGTGTAGTATGGGGCACATCAGGCCCCAGAATGAAGTAAACTGGCTGTATAGCAACAGATGAACCAAGTGGAAACTTCTGTGTCCAGTTACTGCAGAACTGAGGCAGGCACACTGCCCACCTCCATGATGTTCCACGGAAGATTATACAAGAGGAGCTGGTAACGTAGTCTTCTCCTTAAGAGCCAAGAAAAAGAGCTAGCCAGCTATCATCAAAAGCATGCTAAGTGAGGAATGGGGTAAACCCCACTAAGTATTGCTAGCTCACCTATGTGGATGGGGGTAAGAAGGGCCCTTAAGCCTGTAGGGAGATCTGAGGGGTCCTTTGGAGGGAAGGGGGTATCCCAAGACAGAGCAGTCTTTTATTTTAAACTGTGCCTGGGTTTGTCCAAATGCAGCCAGAGTTGCTGAAGAGCATCTGCCAACCTGACCAAATACATACTAAAAGCACAAATCAAGCAATGCATTTGGACTACACTATGCACATTTCTCACAACTGTAACCCAAAGCCTTTGGATAAATAGGTTCATTTAGATGGAGGAGCAATATATAATAAGCATCAATCAATGTAAGTTATCAGCGCATCAGTGAACTAGGTGTTTTGCTTAAACAGAGGTCAATTTAAATGGGGAAAGTGTTGTACTGTGTCTCTAAATTGCTACCAAGACCTGAAGTTCAGTTCAAGGATAATTAGCCCCTGTTTCTGGCCACCTGGGAAACTAGGTGGGCCTCAAGGTCACTACAGCTGCAAAGGCTAACAGCTATCTTAGAGAAAACCATAAGCAGACTGTGATAACCATTAGCAAATGTGCAAATAAATGCCACTTTTCTTTCATTCATTACAGCTGGGAATATATTGAAAAGCATTTTCCAGAAGTGATTGCATATTTAAATGAATTTGTTCCACAGTGCTTGCTTTTTAGGAATATTCTAACAATTGAATTTATTGGCAGGAAAGGCCATGCAACAGTACATTTTGAATTGAATATTGCACAATATTTATGGAAAATTAATTTCAAATTTGTGTTCATACCAGAAGCCTCCACTCAGAAAACAGAAATAATACCATGTGACCTGTGTCTCCAAACAAAACTTGAAATTCAATTATCAAACGCTTAAAATGAATAGCTTGCCTATGAGCTACAAATCAAAAATTGTTGACAGAATTCAAATAATGGATATATTTAATATTATGATCTTCGTAAACAGAAGAATAGATAAACTTCATAAAAAACCTCATAATTTTTTTGCACGCTCTTTTTAAATTTTACTTAAGTTCTACCTGAGAAGCAAAGACCTCTGGTACTATGTATTTATGTGACTATCTCATTACACAGTGGTTTACTTTACAACACGTGCAGTGTATGGTACACTATATCTTAGGCAACATGAGTGTCTTTCACTTCAAGAAACTGACAACTGCAACATGAAATTTATTGAAATACTTGAGACTCAAGACACTGGTAGCAAAAATAACAGCAAATGTACTGTAAGCAATACATAAATGAAGAACTGTAACACAAGGCAGTTATTTCTTCACTTTGTCTTGTCAATAAAATCAGAGGGAAGGAAACCACAGTTAAATATCTTTTCCCCTGTATCCGAATAAAAGAAAGTGTTGAACACAGAGTAAACTAGGCAGTAACATTAGTACCTTACAAAGATCAGATTCTGTAACAGCAAGGGGCTGGCTCCTTGTCTTTGCCAGTGCAGCTGACCAAGAGAATGCTTTCCCTCCTAGCCACTGAAAACATTCACAAAGTCAGAGAAACATAGGCCAATATTGTCAAAAGTGGCCTCTGATTTCAGGTGCCTAAAGATGCAGATAAGCACCTTGTGGGGTTTTCAAAAGCATCTAAACAGGTTAGATGGGAGTTAGGCACCTAACCTGCGTAGGTGCTCTTGAAAATCTTACTAGGTGCCTACCTGCTTCTTTCGGTATCTAAATACCATTGAAAATCTGGTCCAAAGTGTCTGAATTTGGGCACTTAATTTGAGACATCCAAAATCAGTGGCCCTTTTTGGAAAAAAAAAACAACCTCTTGGGGGTTGACACGTTATTGACATGATCTGGGACTGTATAAATCATTGTTGCAACCAAGGTCCTATAGTGGCACCAAATCTTATGTAAAGGGGGCCATATAAGGTGTCTAAGACAAGGTTATGGTTTTCTGATTATGATTATGCTGTCTGTATGCATGTGTAATTTTTGTTGTTGAAGTTATGAATATTGGCTCTATGCTGCCTGTAGCTCAAACTTATGCTGTGCTTCTGGGTGACACCCAACAAGTTGGTGTTAGTTCTGCCTAGCCTGCTTGATGGCCCAGGGGATTGGACTAGATGATCTCCTGAGGTCCCTTCCAACCCTGATGTTCTATGATTCTATGTTCCACTCTATACATCTGATGAAGTGGGTTCTAGCCCACAAAAGCTTATGTCCAAATAAATGTGCTAGTCTCGAAGGTGCCATAAGTACTCCTCATTCTTTTTGCAGATACAGACTAACATGGCTACCACTCTGAAACCTGACATGCTTTTATGACAGCCTTGGCTAGATTTGAACTGCTTTTTAATATTTGCCTAATGATTGCAGCAAATTCAATCAGAATCTCAAATTCTCACTTGCTGTTGTCTTACTCACTTTTTTCCTTGTAGAACAATTGCTAGAGTTGTTCACACCTCCCTTGCCAAGTTTCCTTTTGACAATTTGTGTAGATTTTAGAAAAAGAATTATTTCAGATGTTAGAGATGTGAAAACAGCTTAGATCAAAGCTTAAAGGCAGCCACCATACATCAAATTAAAGGTCCGAGAAGATTTTCAATACTGATGCCCCTTGGCCACAGTCAATGAAAGTACAGTGACACAATCAATTAGTCAGAATTTTTCCCTCCTAATAAACATGACAAAATTACTTACATGTGGTTTATTTAACTCTAGACAGATGTCAGCTAGTTGAGGTGCCTACTGAGCGGACAAGATTCACAAGTTTGAGAGAGTCACAGATTCAACTGCATCACCTGACTAAGCTCGCCGGCAGAGCACTTTTAGTACTTGTGAAAGCTGTGCAACCACGCGTATGTGATGGAGAGTTTAACTGTGCCTGTTAGAGCCAATGTCATTCCACCCTCTGCACTGCCTTCCACATAATGGTGATGAGCACAATACAAAAGCCTAAATGGGTGAGATATTAACTAGCAGCAAAAATAGGCTCTATGACCAGCAGGGCACATTTTTGGAAATCTACTGTTAAACCGGGCAAAAACTGCATTAAATGTGTTACTGTATTGCCATCACAGCTTGCCAGGTAGGCACCTGATCGCAGTAAACACAATGGCAGTTAAACAAAGACTGGCAAGTAAATTGCTGAGCTGGCTCAAAGCCAGCCTAGCTTTGACTCCCCTTTTGTAAGTTTGGAGTGCCTTTCACTGTTTCAGGATTGGCCTTGGCCCAGCAAGTCATTGGAGCTTTGCTGGGAACAAGTTTTTGCTTGTGGAATTAACCAGCACACCCTTTACTCTACCTCGAGAGTTAAATTACAACATGTCAGATTGGGGATGGAGCCCCTGACCAGTTGAATCATACTGATAAGGTCTTTTGTATGTTTGTTTTCCACTTGTGTTGTGAGCTATAAGAATAATACACCCCCTTTTTGTTACAATGCTAGGCCTGTCAGATGAGTCTTTCTTAGTTTAATTTGGGTGATATGTTTCTTTGAATTTTACAAAAGTTAAAAAATGGAAGACCCAATTGTTGGTTTTTAACTCCCTCCAAAGCTGGCTTGTTTGAGAGCCTTTCTTGCCATACAGGGATACAAACTGGCTCCCAAAGCACATTCAGTGCCGTCCATCGTTGTTGAAGTTTGTCATCTTCTTGGCATGGCTGTTGGGAGGATGGTGCTTTTATGGTGCTGGATGAGTTAGGAGTGGAACACTTGACACAGCACTCTGTGACTGGCCAGGGGAGATGTTAGTGGCTCCCAAGCCCAGAAGCCACAAGTGTTATTTTCTAGTGAAACAGACTTCAACCTCCCCTGTAAGCTCACTTCACAGCCAGCCTGTTGAGCGGGCAGTGAGGACTGTGCCAAAATGAAATCTGAACAACATGCTGATGCAGAGTTGGATGCTGATATTGACATTGGCTTCAGTGGGAACAGAGTTAGGTCAGTGCTGAGAGCTTTTGAAAACCTCATCCTGCATCTCTAATGACAGTTCCGTACAGTGAGTGGCACAAAGATGTCCTGTCCTCTCAAGAGACCTCATTTCCCTACCCATTCTCTATCCTTGGCATGCCCCATTTCTTCACCACTGATCACAACTGTCATGTCCCTCCTGCAACTTATAGGGCTTCAACATATTTCTGAATAATGTATTTCTTTCTAATCTCACATGCTGTGTCTCTCCTAAATTCCTTGTTGGCTTCAATTAAGCTTGTGCAAGGTTTGCAAGCTTATTTAGTGTGTGGAGAAGAACTTGCATGATAAGCATGCTTTCCGGCACAGACCCAGAGGCACTGCAGAGCCCCTAGAGCCAATGCTTAGGGAGTCTGTGCATCTTTTCTTCTGAAAGATGCATTAAAAGAATGACACCTAAAAAGACATTTAACAAACATTTCTCACCCTGTCATACCTACATCTTAGGACAAAGAGCGTAATAATAACCTACCCTTATTGTATATAGTGCTTATCATCTGGGGATGAGAGTGGGGATGTCTCAAAACATTTTACGAACTAGTCATTAAAAAAGACTTACACTTAATATCACTGTGATGTGTAAATGTGTATGACTCAGATCATAGTACATTTCTGCAGGGACCTCTTTATAGAGTTTCCATCATATTGTTCCAGTTTCCATCATATTGTTCCCTTGGAGGGACAGGGTTTGCCTTGATTTGCGTACTGTACCCCAGGGTCCCCAAACTTAAGAGATCCCTAATGATCTATGGGAGGCCATGGTCATCGTCACCTCAACAGGCTGCCTTCCCTCACCACAGCCACTTTATCAATTACTCCCTTTGGCCGCGGCAATCCCTCCCTCCCACCATCCTGGGAGAATTGGGGAGTCACCAGCTCAGTTATTTATTTCAGGATTTTTCTGTGAGGCCAGAGGCAGATATGAATCTATGAATGGTTTCCCTTCCTATCCCTGACCTGCTACTCCTCCTCCTCCTAGCCCTGGATTATCCTCTGAAGGATCCAAAAGAAGAGAGATGATGAAATAGGAGAGGGACACTGGCCACTTCTATCTGAGAGTGGGGAGAGCTGCCCTTGGAAGATTGGTCTGGATTGAAAAAATGACAATTCAGTCCTAAGCTGGTCAGGGATGCAACCTTGTGCTCTAGGTGTTCCTAAACCTTTGATTGCCAGAAGCTGGGGCTGGATGACAGGGGTTGGATCACTCAATAACTGACCTGTTCATTCTCTCTGAAGCATCTGGCATTGGCCACTGTTGAAAGACTGGATACTGGGGTAGACGGGTCATTGGTCTGACTCAGCATAGCCATTCTTATGTTCTGATGGTCTTTACTAAAATCTACAATATGTCTTTTCAGTAGGCTAGTTTTTTACACCCATTTTAGAGATGGGGAAATACAGGCTCAAAAAGGATACATGGTCTGTGCAAGCTACACAGTGAGATAATGGCAAAGTTGGAAACAGAAGCTGGGAGTCCTGACTTAGTCTCATAGAATCCTAACTCCCAGTCTCATACTCTAAGCTCTAGAGAACGGTGCCAACTACATTTGAATGCAATATACTTCAACTTTTTTAAAAGAAATTTCTCATGCAACAAACCCAAATGTGTATAGAATACAGTGACATCTTTTCAATGGGTAATTGATATGTGAAATAATCTTGGTTTTTAAACACAAACAAAACTCCAAGTGCATAAGAAATCAGTTTTTAAAGGAACAGATTTTTCAAATGAATTTTCCAGGTACAAAATCAAAATATATTGATAGAATAGCTAAATGAATACTTAAATTAATACTTCTTTTGGGGTCAGATTTATCCAGAAAGAGAAACATTATGCTCTCCAAGACTAGCATTATAACAAATTTCTAATATATGCACAGCAAAAAAAAAAAAAAGAAACTCAGAAGTTTTCTGCAGAGCTACAAGATTTTCAGTAAGTTAGCCGATCTGTCCATACTACAATATTGGTGAAGCTCTGCTTAGATTAGCTCAATTCAAAGGTCAAACCTTTCTCAATGTTTAACTAACTCATTTCAAAACATGTTTTATCCTTAAGTGTACAGGAGTGTGGATATTTTGAAACATATTGCCCTTGCAAAGTATGCATATATTTAAATATTTATGTTCTCATTAACTTAAAATATGAAGTACAAATGTATTAGATTACTCACTGAATCACAGTAAAGATTCCCAGTGGATTATCGTAAATGTCCATTGTATTTAAAGTAGATTGAAGCTATCAGCAGTGAGAACAACCCTGAGAACTCAGCAGTCCTGGGCTGGAAATCCTTGCCTTTTGTCTCTCTCTGATTCACAGAATCCTATTAAGTATCTCTTGCTTAGGATTTACTCGCTTCAGCATGCCAAGCCACATTAACAACTAAACTGTTAATGTTGCATTTGTTACTTAAGAGTGAAAGCAACCACTGCCTTTTCTACTATGGTGACACACATACATTACATCCCATGTCGATAAAATAGACATAGGGGGATCAATGCAAAAACTGCTGTCCATACCATAATGATTTAGTGGTAATTTAAAAACTCTTTTGGAGCTTAACCTTGAAACATGCCATGAGATTAACCTGAATAAACATAGTTATAATATGCATTACTATGAGCCCAGTATATGAGGTAACACTTTATGATGAAAAAACAATAGTCATTTTCATTGTGCATTGAGACTAATATTATGCACTAGTGGTGTCTGGTGGTTGTAATAATGTAGCTATGCAATTTTTTTGGATTTTCCCTCCCTCTGATTGGATTAATGGTTACATATAATAAAAGGTTACCCTCTGAATTCATCGAAGAAAAGTGTTTTCCATGACTGTACAAAATAGGCCACACTGTAAGACATGGAATCTTTGTCAAATGAATATCACACTATGAACCAGTGAGCAGGAATTAGCAAAATATTCAGAAATTATTAGTGATTTGGGGTGCCTCAGTCATTAAAGAGGCTTGATTTCCAGAGGATGGGTGCTGGCCCAAAATCACCAGTCAGTCTTTAAAATCTTGGCCTACATAGTGAGTAACATTCTACAGTTGCCTAGGATAAACAGATCAAATTTAAAACGTGCAGCTACTTCCTACCTGATTGAATTGATACAGTGATATTCACTTTAAAACATACTTCAGTAAGAGTAATACTGCTGATAGAATAGCCAGTCATTCCCTGGTGATGCCATATGAAAAGAGAACTCCAATGAAACAACTCTGATAACAGAGTATATCAGGGAATCAAATGCTCCTGAAAAGAAATACCACCATGCTGTTTTACGAGGAAGTATAATCATGAACTTGAGTGGCTAAACTACAAGTCTGAGTCGTTTATCCTAATAATGGCACCAGACTGCAGCAAACAGCTGTAGTGTAATTACTGTTATGCTGCCAATGTTGAAAATAAGCTTGAGCAAAGATTAATTCAACAAAAGAATTGTGGATCAGGCCAAAGAAACTTTACTGGCATAGACCCCAAGTCGGAGCAGCACAATGGAAGGAGGAGTACGTGGCTGGAAAGGTGAGGGAAAGTTCTTGCCAGTCCTGCTGCTCTGAGCAGCATGGTAAGGGGCAGGGCAGGGGTTGGATGTGGTGGAGGTTCGGGGGGAGTCAGGGGATGGGTAATGGGGGGTGGGTTCCTGGGGGGACAGTTAGGGTGAGGGGTCTTGGGAGGGGGCGGTCAGGGGACAAGGAGCGGACAGGGGGTTGGATGGGTCAGGGTCTCTGAGGAGGGCAGTCAGGGGGCAGGAAGTGGGAGGGGGTCAGCTAGGGGGCAGAGGCCAGGCTGTTTGGGGAGGCACAGCCTTCCTTACCTGGCCCTCCATACAGTTTTGAAACTCCGATGTGGCCCTCAGGCCAAAATGTTTGCCAACCCCTGTGCTATAGTCAAAGCTACTTAGGAGAACAGTGAATGGCTGCATGTTGCTAAACTGAGTCACAATTTACTAACTGTATTAGATCTCCACATTTCTTAGGGATGTGCTGCAGTTCAGAGAGTTAGTGTGTTTATCCTTTGTGTTATATGGATTACGGAGTATCCAGTGTATGGTACAGTACATACATATAATTTATAAATAATGCCTCCAGACAATGTTCACTCTGTCTAGAGTTATATACTGAACTTTACACCCTCAAGTGTAGCTGTACCTCTGTACCTTACTTGTGCTATTATGTTAAACTACCTTGAAAGTAAGATGGATATTGGTTTACAGTCTTACACTGTGTCCTGTGGCACCTTAAAGACTAACTAAAATTTTTTTAGAGCATAAGCTTTCGTGGGCTAATACCCACTTCGTCGGATGCATGCAGTGGAAGTATCCAGGGGCAGGTATAAATAGGTAGGCAAGAACCAGGTGGGAGATAACAAGGTTAGTCCAATGAGGCTGAACCAGCTTGTTATCTCTAATCAGGGAGGGTGTGGTGTTCCTCTAGCAGTTGAACTGGAAGTGTGAATAGCGAGAGAAGAGAAGCTGCTTTTATAGTTAGCTAGCCATTCAAAATCTCTATTCAGTCCCAAATTGATTGTGTCAAATTTGCAAATGAATTGCAGCTCTGCAGTCTCTCTTTGCAGTCTGGACTTGAAGTTTTTTTGCTGCAAAATGCTGACCTTTAAATCTTCTATGGTGTGTCCGGTGAGGTTGAAGTGTTCTCCTACAGGTTTTTGAATATTGCCATTCCTGATATCTGATTTGTGTCCATTTATCCTTTTTCGTAGGGACTGTCCAGTTTGGCCAATGTACATAGCAGAGGGACATTGCTGGCACATAATGGTGTATATTACATTGGTAGATGTGCAGGTGAATGACCCAGTGATGGTGTGGCTGATCTGGTTTGGTCCTGTGATGGTGTTGCTGGTGTAGATGTGTGGGCAGAGTTGGCATCGAGGTTTATTGCATGGATTGGTTCCTGAGTTAGAGTTATTATGGCACAGTGTGCTGTTGCTGGTGAGAATATGCTTGAGGTTGGCAGGTTGTCTGTAGGCCAGGACTGGCCTGCCTCCCAAGGCCTGTGAAAGTGAGGGATTGTTGTCCAGGATGGGTTGTAGATCACTGATGATGCATTGGAGAGGCTTTAACTGAGGACTGTAGGTGATGGCCAGTGGTGTTCTGTTGTTTTCTTTCTTGGGCTTGTCTTGCAGCAGCAGGCTTCTGGGTACACATCTGGTCTGTTGATCTGTGTCCTTATTTCCTTGTGCGGGTATTGTAGTTTTGAGAAAGCTTGGTGGAGATCTTGTAGGTGTTGGTCTCTGTCTGAGGGGTTGGAGCAAATATAATTGTACCTCAGTGCTTGGCTGTAGACAATGGATCGTGTGGTGTGCCCGGGGTGGAAGCTGGTGGCATGAAGGTAGGCATAGCTGTCGGTAGGTTTTCGGTATAGGGTGGTGTTGATGTGGCCGTCATTAATTTGCACCGTGGTGTCTAGGAAGTGGACCTCCTGTGTAGACTGGTCCAGGCTGAGGTGGATAGTGGGGTGGAAGCTGTTGAAATCATGGTGGAATTCTTCCAGAGTTTCTTTCCCATGGGTCCAGATGATGAAGATGTCATCAATGTAGCGTAGATAGACGAGGGGTGTGAGTGAACGAGATTTGAGGAAGCGTTGTGCCAGGTCAGCCATAAAGATGTTGGCATACTGTGGGGCCATGTGGGTGCCCATAGCGGTGCCACTGGTCTGGAGGTATATATTGTCACCAAATTTGAAATAATTGTGTGTGATGATAAAGTCACAGAGCTCAGCAACCACTTGTGCTGTGGCATCATCAGGGATACTATTCCTGACAGCATGTATTCCATCTTCGTGTGGGATGCCAACTCTGCCCACACATCTACACCAGCAACACCATCACAGGACCAAACCAGATCAGCCACACCATCACTGGGTCATTCACCTGCACATCTACCAATGTAATATATGCCATTATGTGCCAGCAATGTCCCTCTGCTATGTACATTGGCCAAACTGGACAGTCCCTACGAAAAAGGATAAATGGACACAAATCAGATATCAGGAATGGCAATATTCAAAAACCTGTAGGAGAACACTTCAACCTCACCGGACACACCACAGAAGATTTAAAAGTCAGCATTTTGCAGCAAAAAAACTTCAAGTCCAGACTGCAAAGAGAGACTGCAGAGCTGCAATTCATTTGCAAATTTGACACAATCAATTTGGGACTGAATAGAGATTTTGAATGGCTAGCTAACTATAAAAGCAGCTTCTCTTCTCTCGCTATTCACACTTCCAGTTCAACTGCTAGAGGAACACCTCACCCTCCCTGATTAGAGATAACAAGCTGGTTCAGCCTCATTGGACTAACCTTGTTATCTCCCACCTGGTTCTTGCCTACCTATTTATACCTGCCCCTGGATACTTCCACTGCATGCATCCGACGAAGTGGGTATTAGCCCACGAAAGCTTATGCTCTAAAAAAAATTTAGTTAGTCTTTAAGGTGCCACAGGACTCTTTGTCACTTCTGCAATTCCAGACTAACACGGCTACCCCTCTGATACTAGTCTTACACTGGGCATCCATGCTGTCAATGCTACAATTTACAGAAAGACTACTGAAAGTAATGACTACTGTTGTGATTAGGCCTGTTGACAAAATGTTGACCTTCAGAAATGCCAATGCCTATTACAAACATTTAAAATACTAGCGTTTATATTCTTAGCAGCAATGTCAAAAAAGATACGTTGACAAACAATGGATCTGAGCAAAACAGACAACCAACCAACCCCCGAAAGACTCTCGCACACAGACACACTAAATGTTAAATCATGGATCTATGGCTTGAGGCAAAGAATGTTACAATACATGGAGTTATATTAGAAAATGTGTTTATCCCTCCATTTAGTTTAAACTGAATTAGCGCATGACTGCTCAACCCCACATTGTCCTCTACAGCCAGTTATTCTATGAGGTCCTCACTACCCACCAATAGTAAGTGTAGAATGGCATCATTTGGTGAAGAAATCTATCAGCTATTATATCCAAGAATATCTGGGTCCTATCATTATTGGTAGCACTTGTCTTCCAGTCTATTCCTGGAAAATTAAAATGTCCCATAATCACACAATTCCCAGTAGTATTTATTTCATTAAAAATATAAAAGAGGTCGCTATCCATATCCAGTGAGGTCTGTAGCATAGCCCAAGATCTATCCCAGTGAAGCTTCAGTTAGCTTTGATTAGTGTTAGCTGAATTTATTTAGCATTAAGCTTACATTTAACTTCCTGTTTATTAAAGTTTATAGTAATATATATACATATATCCACTGATTTTACTGCTGCAAAGTTACGTAAAGCATTTGGCATGCTTAGAAATATGCATATGTTACCATCTGTTATCATAAAACCAATAAACAGCATATTTTAAAAAATAAACCTGATTTTCAGATATGTTGCACATTTGTAACAGATGTTATTACCACATGCATTTTTTGATTAGTGGGCAATGGAAAATAAGTATAGTAATTTTCCTTCAAACATTAAGAATCATATTCTTCTACCCTTCCTCATGCTAAGTACTACCATTCTGGGGCTACTCCCAGAGTAAGGGGATACTCTCAGTGAGTAAAGGTGGCAGAATCTGCTCCTTAATTAGTGCATGACCAAGGTGGCTCCTTAATTAGCAGTGTGACCAAGGTAGCTTGAGCTGAGTATGTATCTAGGATCTCAGATGGGATTATACTTCAGCAGCAACCCAAACTGCCACCCATGCCACTGTGACCAAACTGCTATTTTTAGAGTACTAGCTCGATCAAAGCTAGCATGTGTATGTCTACATAAACTGTTCCCAGCTGCAGAGCCGATGTACCCAGAGCGAAAACCTAAGTATGAGTAAACACTGCTTTTCTCTCTTATAAAATAAGTTGTATGCAAATGCTAAGGTACAATTAGTAGGATCATAGTCCTTACTTCATCTACCAAGTAGAAAGTGACACTTAATGTAAGTGAACACTATGGGCTCATAGATTTGTGACACAGGAAGACTTGTGCCAACTGCAGATTGATATCAGTTCTAACTTGTCACTCTGACACTGAGGTGCCCTGGCAATCAAAAGAAATAAATTATGGTCCAGGTTCAACTGCTCACACATAGTGTCCTAGTGAGTAGCAAGCCAAATGCTTTCAGAATAAAGAGCAGGGGCGGGGGCAATCATTCACTTTATGTGTCATTTTCAGTGGACACTGATTTCTTCTGAGGATTGAGCTGCAGAGGCATCTACAATGCAATATAAAGAGTCACCGCATTGTGAAGGTGAATGTGAAAGGCTGATGTGACACAGCAGCATCACACAGGAAGAGGATACACCTTGTTAAATGTTGGTTGTGGTGCTTGAATGCAGAGGTGCTTCATCAGCTGTGACAAGCATCACACTTCCAGTGCAAATGGTGGAAAAACAAGTGACAATTTCAAGCAGCTATGTTTTTATTTTGTTATTTTCCTGTGGCTGGGAGTGGGCGAACACATCTGATAAAACCTGAAACTTGTTTAAAATTGGGCCCTGGCTAGGAAGAATATGTGCAGAGCTGGGCACAGACACCTGAGTGACAATGTAATGACTTAAAGGGGCAGAGAAAGTCTAAGGGGAGTCCAGTCGAGCTCCCCTTCTAACCACGCATCTCTATGTGTAGCCCAATGGCCCCTTCAGCTGCCACAACCCCCTCCCCTCCCCAGCTGAGTAGTCCCTGTGCCACGGGCCCCTCCAGCTGCCCTCCTCCCCACACCCCCACTGAGCGGCACAGCTCAGCAGGGTCACCACCTCCAGGGACAGCCTGTCTGCCCTGAGAGTGAGGGCAGTTGGTGGAGGCCAGGGAAGAGGCTGCGTGGGGAGGGACTGCTAGGAGGTGGTTGGCGGGATGGCAGCCGAAGTGCGGGTGGGTGTTGGGGTGATAGCAGTGATGTGAGTCTCCTACTTGCTCAGAAATTCTACATTTGCTGGCCTAGGGAGAAACACTCCCACTCCCCAAGCAACCAGAGAGGGCATCAAGTGCTGACCCCAGAGGTAGACATGGCCTGATGGGAGGCCAGAACCACCGGTGGAGAAGGGGTCCTGCCGCACAGAGCTGAACACTTCCTGGGGAAGAGCCCTACGCAGCACCACATCCAGGCCTGACATCACCCTTGTCAATCCGTGGTAATTGGAGCGTTTATCGGGTTTTAGAGATGGCTGCATTGACCCTCTCAGAGCCTGTTTCTCCCCATGCCACGTGCTGCTCCTTGGTCCCCAGGGAAACAGTTTTGAATGTAAACAAATCATGTAAGTCAGAGTGAATGCCAGTGATCACGGGTTAAAATGGTAACAATGGTGTTGAGCCCTGCCCAGAGTCGCCCACAGAGAGACTGATATAAGCACCCAGGAACCCCTGGGCTCAGTCCTCCCTGTGTGGTGCATGTCCTGTTTCCATGGGGCCAGGAAGGAAAGTCAAGGCGGGCTGGTGCCGGGATGAAGTGAATTGGAGAAGGGACTGTGATCCTTTCATCACTCAGGTCAGTTAGGGTACTGTACACAAGTTCCTACGACTGTGGGAAAAATCCTCCACTTATACTTAGGAATAACTTACTTGCCAGTACCAGTCTGTATTAATTTTTCTGTCTTCCTCTAACAATTTTATGGTAATAATAATAAAAAAAATAGTGCAATGAGTCTTGGGGAAAAATACTGGTCACGGGACTTCTTACTTTGCTTCCCTGCCTGTTCCTCAGCTGGACCCCAAACCTTACAGTGGCTCCATTGCATGCTGATCATTCCAGTAATTTTTTAAGGTAAATTTGCAGAAGTGACAAGTACTTTGGGGAACTTTAATTTTTGGGTCTGACTTTGAAAAAAAATTAAAGCCGCTACTTTCTGAAAAAAATCAGGCATGTCAACACAGCTTAAAATCACTACTAGTCTCTTTTGAAAATTTAAGTCTAACTTTTTCCCAGAGTGGTTTTATGAGAATACCTCTCTTAGGCTATGGGTCTCCAAAGAGCCATATAAGTATACTTAATCTCAACATCTTCATTATTCCTGGTTTATGTGTAACCTAGTTTTCTCTGCTGAAGGTTGTGAATAACAGATGTAACCTCATTGTCCTTACTATCTTAGCTGAGCTATAATTGAACATAGCTTTTGGTATGCTTGCAGCAGTGTTGTTTGTATGCAGCAAGTCATCCAAGTACTAATATTGAATTTCTTCCACCAAAAAGTAGCCCCTAGGGCAAAAAACAAACTAGAAATAATTAAATTCATCTGAAAAACCACAGACCTCATTTGAATATCATTGCCTCATCTCACTGTGTTGTACACATAAGTTAAGAATAGATCATTTCAGTCTGACATCGGAATGTTGGTTTGCATTCTTGTGAATCCAAGATGCTCTAGTTTGAGCTCAGGGAAAACTAATGCTTTAGGTGCGAGGGAAAAGGCATAGGACTTATTGTTTTAAGACATGTTGTATATTCTATTGCAAGGTCTGTCGCAAAACCTTCCAGTTTTCATTTGAACCCATTTTATACAGCACTTGCAATTTTCTATGGACCAATATTTTTATCACTTCCAATCTGTAAGCGTTAAATGACAAGGGATATGTGTCAGCCTGGTTATATGTCTGCTTTAAATCTCTTTGCATTCTACCTGAAGCTCATTAGGCTTCTTGTTTCTGTGCTGTCAGCAAGTTGAACCAGTTCGCAGTTAGTGCTTTCCTTGGAATCATTCATATAAATTAGGAACATCACAGATTCAAGTGCTGACCAACGGTACATGGGATTTCACTTAAATATTTCTACTAGGTGTGACAAAGCTCACTTGCAAGTGCATCACGTTTGTTAAGTTATTTATCATCTTTTAAATTTGTTGCACTGCTTTTCTCCTAGCACATACTGTCATGTGGGCAGAAACCTTCAGTCAAGTGGCATTTATCATGGACCTTCTAAAAATTTAGTTTGTATATACAATACAAGGTTGCATGTTTCTTCTTCTACAACTCTCTCAGCACCCAATGACTAACATTTTAAATCAAAATATCAATATATTTGAATACTGTAATTTTTTACCATTTTTAGAACTAATCTCTTCAGCCCTAACTACATATTTTTCAAACATAAAAATCACATGAATTATCTATATATATTTTTTAAATCACAGATAATTATCAAATAATACACATAGAAAACCTTCTATATAGGTTCCTCAAACAACTCTGGACCAGAATGATATAAACACTGACAAGAAGAATGTTGTTGTCTAGTGAATTAGACCAGATGGACTGCTGGTTTCTAGTCTTGGCTCTCCCAATGATGCTCTGTGTGACTTTAGGACTCCTTAGATTCTCTATGAGCTCTAACTTACTCATCTGTAAAATGGAAATAATATTCACCTTCTGTATAGCACAAAGGTATTTTATAGCTTAGTAAATTATTTTTAAAGGTCTTTGAAGACTTTTGTTAAACAGTGAATGTGAGAGAAAAGTATTTTGTCACCTCTTCAAAATTCTCTGTATCAATGCAGATAAATGCAAATATTGCAACTATTCTTCAAATTGCAGGTGTGTTATTGTAATTGCCTGATCCAAAACCATTTAAGTTAATGGAAATGTTTCAAATGACTTAAATGGGCTTTGAATAAGGCCCTAAATACTTGCAATCTATAAAAGTTCAGTGTTAAACTAGGTTTTGCCAAATGTTTGTGAAAATGTTGTACACACTGCATTAACTTTTCTTTTAGCAAGGACATTGCCAAAATTATGGGAACAAGAAGCACCGTTGTCACCATTGAGGTCCTCAATATAATTTAGATAACACCAATAGTGTCACATAAAAGAGCAGTTAAAGTATATTAACCACACTGTTAGAGAGTGAATGACAAACCACTTTCAAAAGATTCACATCCATGATTTTAATAAAAACAAAGAGGAACAATCATGAAAGTAGAAGTACACATTCATATATACATAACAATAACCTTCCTTTCTGGTACATCATTTGTGAAGTGATTTACTTTTCAACAGCTGGTGAATAAATGATGCAAATGTAATGTTCAGTTTTTTCACTCACAGAATGCATTTTTTTCTGCAAAGTGGGTTTGATCCAAAGTCATTGAAAGTCAATGGCTGTCTTTCTATTGACTTCTACCATCTTTGGATCGGGACCCGAGTGATTTATAATGAATTACTGTGTTATGCATTAATCATGAATCTGATCTTGTTCATACTGAAGTGAATGGCAAAGTAGTAGCCTCAAGAGTCTTTATAGTTAGTTATAAACTAAGTTATCTTTGCAATTCTTTCTGAGTTTGATGGCCAGAAATTTGGCAGAAACTTGGACTCATGCATTCAGGACAGATTAGTGCTTAGATCTTTGTTCATATTTTTTTAGGAGAGTGTCTATATGCAATATGATACGGCAAGTATGCAAATGATAACACAAGAGCATAAAGAAACTACTTCCAGGGTGTAAAATAGATTTATTTTGTTGGATCAGGGAGTAAATGATTTCTTGCTGTTTATTCTTCTGGCTTCTCAATTTAGTCTTGTTTTGTTTGTGCTTTAACAAACCCCATAAATTGCTAGTGCATAACAAACTAATTACATGGAATACAAAGAAATCAGAGTTAATTTTAAAAACAAAGTCACTGCTCTAAGGCTATTATATGACCTATCTTTAAGTTTAGAGCTGTTAGAGTTCAACAGAACACCTCTCCAGATGTTATCATCTACCTTCCTGTAGCCAATAAATTAAAAAAGGGAATGTACCACGATTCCAGGGTTACAGCCCCTTTGAGATCCAATGGACCAGATTCGTCCAGGAGGTAACTCCACTGACTGTCTTCAATAAACAAACATTAATAACGCTGGGCACATGGGCATGACCAGAATGGAACAAGTGCATGCCTGAGTTTCCTTCTTCTTGGTATAACGAGTCACTGCACAGATTGGGGTAGGAATTAAGAGAGGACCACAACGTTGGATCCATGGTGCAGACCATACAAGAAGACTGCACAATATGACTGGGATTCCTATCCCTTCCCCACTCTGTAGGGCCAGGGGATGTGGTGTCAGCGACTAGGATGTGGGTGGTTGTGCCTCATGGTTAAAGCAGAGTCAGGCCTCTTTTGTCAAGCAGAAGTAGAAAGCCAGGGATTGAAGCCCAGGGTCACAGGCCAGGTGCTAGAGCCAAGGGTCGGAGCCAAAGCCTGAAGTCATGGAAAATGTAGCATGATTAGGGAACCTACTCTACAAAGGATAATTGAAGCAAGAGACACACTAACTAAAACACCCATAAGGCACTGCAGCAGCATTTCAGAATCAGTGTATTTTGATTTTGGAATATTTTGGGTTTTGATTTTTCCCTAAAAGCTCAAAAATTTTTGCAGACTAAAAAACCCACATTTTTGACCACCCCAAGGACTTTGTAAATAGTTCTGCTGATGATACCCAAAAAAGGATAGAACCATGCTCACTCTCAGCATTGTGTATTCTGCAGGACTAGGAGGAGTTAAAAATTGAAAAAATTTTCCACTGAAAAATATGATTTTATCAAAATCTAAATATGTTTCCAGGACAATTTGGTTGGAAAGTTTCTTAGATCCAGGATGGAATTGCTGGTCAAAACAAGAGAGAGTCAGGGAGTGCAGGACTTCAGCTTTGGCCTCACATCCCAAGTGAGTGCTCTAGCTACTAGGCTAATGACTCTTATAGGGTAGGAATTTCTCTCTTGCTCTCTCAAAGTCTAATGTTCTGTCCGATTGTGACGGGACGGAGTGGCCCCGCACTGGCACTGCAGGGGTTAACCCTTCCCTCTGGGCTGAGGAGGCCACGCCCCGGAAGCCCTGCTGGGCATGCTCCAACTGGAGAAGCAGTATAAAGGCCTGCAGAGCTACTCAGTTAGGGCTGACTGCTGGAGAGGGAGGATGCATACTGCCAGTGCCTACTGAGGTACAGCCAGGATCCGGGGATCCAGAGGCCAGCCCAGCAGAGACGCAGCCGGAAGCCCAGTCGGACGTCATCCCGGAGGGAGACCGCTGCAGGAGACTCCTGGATGCTGAAAGCCCAGCAGTAAAGGGTAGGAAGTGACCCAGGGAACTTTTAAAGGAACATGCATGCTCGGCGTGTTGCGGGTGGATCCCCACCGAGCTAGGAGCAGGTGAGCCCTGGGTGGGGACCTGATGGTGTGGGTGGGCCTGGGTCCCCCTACTCCTGCAGCCACTGGGCTGCATTGCCCCCGAGAGAGGGGAACCTCAGAGACTCTGGCCGTTGGGCCGTG
>ML677364.1:8029957-8205041 GCA_007922305.1 Dermatemys mawii
TGCTGCCCCCGAGAGAGGGGAACCTCAGAGACTCTGGCTGTTGGGCCACGCTACCCTGGGACAGGGGGGCACTTCATTGACTCGGGCCGTTGGGCCCCGCTGCCCCATAATCGGGGGCTATAGACTGGCAGAGGTCTACTGCCATGACCCGCCTCTGCCCCAGAGGGGCGCCGTGGGGCGAGACCTGCCACACCGATGCAGAATGAAAACAAAATTTCTAAACTGAATGTTTACACTAAATGGAAGTGGGGTTTTCTGGCCAGTGCGCACACACGAGTTCTTTCTCTTACTGTAGTAAAACTTCTGCTCGTCACTAAAAGGAGCAGGACTGAATACACATAGGGAGTGGATTTGTTTTGAAAGAGGGTACATTTTTATATATTCACTTTTCAAGTAGAAAGACTCTGCAAATGTAGCCACTTACACATCTAGTATAAATCCACTTCCCAATGTTTGCAGAGGAGACATACACATGTGTACATATACTGAAATTGATAATAGGACTCCTGTAAACCTTTCCCACTGCATGTGCTCCCTGCCATACACAAACTGTCAGTCAAACCGCAGGGTGCAGCAGTCAGAACTGCTGGATAACAGGTCTACAAGAAACTGTCTTTTCAAATCTTCCCCAGAAGATTTACACACTGAATTCCCATCTGATAGTAACATGTTTGGGAAAGGCTCAAACCTCCGTAAAAAATGAGATGATTTTGTATGCCTGAAAACTGTAGATGGCACAGTTATTTATAGCTTTACTATATGTGGCAAACTATAAGGAGCTGAAAATAACCTGCCTGAGGTATCCTTTGACAACATGCGCCTAAGGCAGTTGCACACAACCTTTCCAGTCTACTGTATCCCTTTCTGGAGTCTGATTTGTCTTATGTACCCCCGAGTTTCACCTCACTTAAACTACTTACTTACAAAATCAGACATAAAAAGACAAAAGTGTCACAGCACAGTGTTACTGAAAAATTTCTTACTGTCTCATTTTTACCACATAATTATAACATAAATCAGTTGGAATATAAATATTGTACTTGCATTTCAGTGCATAGTATATAGAGCAGGTTAAACAAGTCAATCTGTGTGAAATTTTAGTTTCTACTGACTTTGCTCACACTTTTTATGTAGCTTGTTTTAAAACTAGGCAAATATCTGGATGAGTTGACATACTCCTGGAAGACCTCTGCGTACCCCTGTGGTGTACACATCCTGGGCTGAGAACCATTGACCTAAGGCATTTTCAAAAGGTTCGGGAGGTTTTTTTTAAAAAAATATTTTCATATTTGTACTCCCTGTCTATATTGAAGTTGAGGTTAGCATGTGTGCTGCTACTGTAAAGAACGATCCAAATATGGACATTCACTCATAATTCTTTGGGATTTACTTTCTGCCATTCGGAATAACTGAACTCTAGAAGATGCATTCTCTGGGTCTTTCAGTTTAGCTTACTCATTGGAAAAGGGCAACCTTTTCGCTCGTCTTTGCGTGTTTGTCTCTTCCAGGTGGGAAAGGATTATGCCTTACAACTGAAATGAACATGTGTTACTTTTCTATTTGTTTTTAGGCAATATAATGAGATGAGGGCTAAATAAGAATGAGCTCTGAAGCTGCGTGTTTACAAAGGACATGAACAGGGCTGGCATACTGGCTTGCCCTCTGGGAAATAAAAGTTGCTGCCCTATGTGAGATGCTGTCAAATGAATTAGTATTGCCCCTTGAATGTGATGTACTTTGGAATCACATCGTAGTACCAAAAAAACCAGAGGGGTGAGACTCTAGGGCTATTTCTGCACACCTCACTAATCAGAGACTGACGTTGCATGCTTTGGGACACTGAAGTAGTGCCATAATTAACTGTTGCACATGCTGAAATTTAAATATGTATTTATCCAGTGCCTATGGATACCAGCTAATAACAGGCTTCCTAATCTAACCCATCTTTGCATTAAGCGAAAAAACTCATCCTGGGGCTCTGATGGTGCAAAGACAGAAACCCCTTCTCAGCTCCCGAGAAGATGATTTCTCCCAAGGTGAGGGAGCTCCTAATGGTCAGAGTCATCATGCTCAGCTCCTGCACCACTCCCCCAGCGCAGCTCCAGCATAGGGAGCATTGGAGCACATTACTCCCCAGATTTCTCCGAATGGCAGATGGTTCCTCGGTGACTATTGCCAGCTGGTGTGGCTTACTGCTGCCTAAGAACTCTGAATGGGTCTCAGCCTCTACTGACAACTTGTACCCTGATGTTTATTTTTGGCCCATCAAATTACTCCCACTTCCAAACTTGTACATGAGCTTCCTGTAAAATTTCTTATGGATTTAGACATTATTTTATTAACCTACAAGACACGTAGGGGTAAATCCCATGGATCTCTCGACCACAGAAGGCCTTGAATGCAGTAACTTGGTGCTGCTGTTTCACTGTATAGTGAAACACACAGTTTGGGTGTGTGTTGGGGCAGGGCAAACTGCGGGAGGCAGGTCCACAACACTGTGCACAGGAGTTGTGTTCTGCAGGAGCTTTTTGAGATCAGGACAGGGGAAGTTGCCTGGGTAGCCACAGTGCAGCTCCATTACTGCTCCTCAGCCTGAGAGAGGGGACTTCTTCATTTCTACCTGCAGACAATGTGTGTTACTCAGGCTGTGCATTGAGATGAGGGTTTGACCTTTAATTACTATAGACAAGTTTACCTGACAAACTGCTTACTAGCATGAGTTTTGCAGCTGCTGATGGAGATCAGAATCAGATGGCTACTGAATTTGTCCTACTTATAACCTTGTGATATTGAGAGCCAGAGCTTTTTCTAATTATGCTGGGCGATTGTTAAACTTACTTTCTATCTCCACTTTAAAACTGCCCTGTTTCACCATTTAGAACAACATTAAAGAAATACATTTGTGACTGCTTTTAACAGTTCTTAAATATTGATCATTTGTAATGAGTTTTATTGTAAAACACCCTTGTGGATCTGGTCAAGGACACTGTATAAATGCCTTGTGGTGGCGATGTTGACCCAGCACAAATGTCTTCAGTTTATATATATATACACACACACACACACACAGCTCCTGGCTACTCTAGGGAAGACAGACAGGGTTTCATTCTAAAACGTGTCTTCTATGTGTACTGAACAGGGCAGTCATTACGTTGTTTTGTTTTTTAATTAAAGTTACAAAAACTGGAGTGGTGGAAAAAAAAGTTTCTGCTTTTAATATAAAAAGTGCTACAGTAGCCTCAGGAATGGACCCAAATAGTACAATGTACAATTATGATACCAGAGTGTTCGGTGGGAGGTGTCATCGTATGATTTTTGTGACCATCTCCACATAAAGCAGAATAGTGAGTAAGAAAATGTTAATTGTGTTAGACTTGATTCGGTTAAAAAAAAAAAACCCAACTATTTTCTGTTTTGCAGTAGCCAACACAAAGCCATAGAAGCCAGATGTCTTTTTCCCTCCTCAAATTCAAATAAATCCTTTATAAATTAGTGTGGAGAAACAATAGAAATCCAGTTTTAATTATATGCTACAATCAAGAAGGCACTGTATACCCGAAATTGGCAAAGCCTGTTGCTGTGCATTTTAAGCAAGATGAAAGTGACAGAAGAAATGAGAGAAGGAAAGAAACACAGTATTTGTTTGATATTTATTGTTTTTCTTTGCAAAATTTATATCTAGTACCCTTATTGTAACATGCAAGAAAAAGCATTAAGGAGTCTCAAACACATTAAAATGAGTTATAAATTAATTTCTTGGAGTCAAAGCCACAGATCCCAAAGGGATGTTAACATATATATCATTTCTTTTGGCACTTAATGAGGCTCTGTTAAATCCTTCAACATTAATCTTTGCAAAAATGAATGAGGACAAGAGGGGAAAATATCCTTCCACGTTCTGCTATTTATAACTTCATGCAGCTTACAAGAAGTAAGCAAAATATTATACATTTGCTTTTTTCATTAACTTGCTGTGTCAACTGCCAGATTTATACAACTGCCTTTGTGATATATCAAAACTGCAATGTGTCAGATTCCAGAATTAATGCCCACACTGTCATAAATATTGAATTTTCTAGGTACACCATCTGATTTCCCACCCCACTCCAAACAGAGCAGATCAAAATAATCAGCTGTTTATGCTTCAGGACACTTACTGTGTAAATTTAATGTTCTGTTCTTGATTAGGAAATAGGATTCAATAACAAGTTTTTAAAATGTGACTGCCAATAGCTTTTGGCCAATAGGTCTCCCAGTACTCATTCTCTTCTTTTCTCCAAATTTTGCTAAGCACAGATTGAAAGATAAACATTCTCATCAATATTAGTTTTATGTATAAATATTTTGCTGTATCTTATTAAAAACATAATTTGGAATCACTTGATACTACTTGTAGTTAGTCTATAACTGCAAAACAGTAAATCTGAAGTTTTTTGGCTCTAAAGGTACTACTGGTAAAAAGATCAGTGTAAAATAGATGGTAGGGCTAATGACATTCAGCAGAGAACAGAGCAGAAAAGTTTTTCATCACGAATAATATATGCTGACCACCAGCAATAATATTGTCAGCAGTATAGTTTTACTTGGGCTGAATAACAAGTGTTAATGATTGAATAAGCGTACGCTGAAATATATATATATATAAATATACGTAATTACAGTTAACTATATTAAAGTGATGTACAGTATCTGCCAATCAAGGGTTTGTTAACTGGCTGTTTAATTTCTTATCTGCATTTAAAACTATCTGCCTTATCTCACCCTGTGACTCAAAATGATCAAACTGAAATCAGGTCTCAAAGATTTATTTAATATGCCTAACCTCGGTCTAACATTTCATTGCCATAAGACTCACTCAGATGAATGGAAGATTAAAATATTTTTAAAAAATATGAATTGTTTCAGAACTGGCTAAGCTCCCCCTTGTGGTCATACACCAGGCTGATGTATTAGACCCAACCCTTGGATCCCGCATGCCTTTAAACACACAATAGCAGTCTTAGCTCAGAACTTCCTCTCTTCTGAAGGTTTGTATCTATTCCTATCTGGATACTAGCATACATTTTTAGAGCACTGTGACAGAGTCAGACCAGAAGGATATAGGAGAGTGCTGGAAGGCAGGTATATCAGCCTCAGGATGTACAGGTCCTTGTTCCCTGGATAGCCAAACAAAGGCTACTCCAGGCCAGTGAAGACACCTGGGGCCAATTAAGAACCTTCTAGAAAAGAGTAGAAACAGCTAGCCTAATTGGGACACCTGAAGCCAATCAGGGACTGGCTGAAACCAGATAAAAACCTCCCAGTTAGTCAGGTGGGCTGTGGGTGTCAGGAGCTGTGGAAGGAAGTTATGCTGTTGGTGAGATGGAGTGGTAGACAACATATCATACAGAAGGAAGGAGGCCCTGAGGTAGGGGTGAAGTGGAGTTTGAAGAAGCAGGGACTGCTGTGGGGAAGCAGCCCAGGGAATTGTATTGTGTTTTGTGGATAAAAGGTCAGCCATCTTAGCTGATACTATTAGGGTCCCTGGGCTGGAGCCCAGAGTAGAGGGCGGGCCTGGGCTCCCCCATTTCTGCCTCCCCTAATTAGTCTCTGAGATTGGGAGACAATAGAGACTGTGCCAGGAAGGATAGCTTCTCCTCACTGGTTTGTGATGAAAATGGCTCAATAGGCTGTGACCTTGTCTCCAGAGAGAGAAGGGCTCTGTGGAGGGTCACAGTGAGCCGCTGAGGCTAGTAAAAATCCGCCAGGAAACTCAGGATCCATGAAGATAAGGACAGAGCTTTGTCACAGCACATAATTCAAAATGAATAGGATTTGCAATCCCTTTGAAGATAACTACAACATCTAGCTTCAAAGGTCGGCTACATGTTTAGTCATATGTCACAACCAATCTGTTGATCACAGGCCACACGGAACCACAAATCAAAGGGCCAAACTGAAGTCTAACTACCTAGATGCAGTAAGTTGCTTGAAAACATTACTATTGAAATAACTAGTAAAGTTGACTACAGGAAAAGAGAGCATAAACAAAAAAAATCAGTTGCATCAATGGACAAAACTGAAGTGGGACAAACTCAGTAAGTTCACATAGAATAATGGATGATAAAAGTGAAGGAAAAAGGGGTTGAGAACAGTCAATAGCTGGAACAGAGGATTAGGCATAGAGCCACTCTGGTGGATTTGGGCCAAATATAGCCTGAGGCTGTACTTAAACCACTCTGGGCTTGGGATGTTTAGATGTTAGTTTGAATGGCTATAAAAGTTTAATTAATGCCTGAGTGGATGAGTAAGATGAATGGAGAATTACAATGCAAAAACTGCTTTCCCACAAAGGATTTGTCTGTTTTGTATAAATTTTTTAAAAAACTATTAAAATATGTATGTTAGATTTTTTTCCTCATGAAAAGCCTTTAAAGAAACTTGTCAAAAGGTTTAGATTTTGTATCATAGTCTTGATAATTATTTCATATCTGTATCCATTTCCTTCCATTAACTCAGAGGTTTCTTTATAAATATTTTGTAAAAAACAAACCAAAAGCCTTTGCATTTGCATTTTTGTTACATGGACAACTGAGAACAATGTATTTTTTTAACATTATGTAAATGGCTGTGTGGAACTAAATGGCAAAATAACTGAAAAATTGAATGTTTTGTCTGGTAACTGTAAACTACGTTAGTCCATGTTTAATGACTTACATCCATCACCAACTGTGGTCAGGTGGAATTTTTCCTCAGGGTACAGCACTGCACACCTAACTGTGTATGGAGCTGACATCTTCCATTTGAAGTATTCAGCATTAGCTCACTCTGGATACAGGATACTGTACCAGATGAGTCATTAGTATGTTAAATATGCTAATTTATATTATACATGTACATCTGGAACAGTAGCCTGTGTCTAACTCCAGATATATATACCTTTTTCATGTGTGTGTATATAATAAATGCAAGACATCATATGAATGTACCATTCATATATGTTAACAATGGCATTTACTATGTCCCTTTTGAAAGCATCTGCCCACTGGTTCATCTCCTTTGGGTCTTACTCTAACTTTCCATAAACTCTGTACCACAAACCCTTTACCCCTTCAATCACAGTTTTTTTAAAAAAATCAACCTGCCTGAGAGTGCTTTCTTTTTCCTGCCCAAATGCAGAATTCTCCACTCTTTGCCATCCAAAGTAACACTGGTCTATAGATTGGACCAGGCAACGTTGAATCTTGCAGCAGTAATGGATTTATATAGCTGGTACAGTATCTTGCTATCCATGAGGACTAGAAATGGGAGCAGATTTGACCATTTGAAAGCAGATTTTACAGGTCTTTAGAGGATGAACAATAAATCTTATTTTACATCTTCATATATCCTTCAGTATCATCTATATGTGGCTGTCTGACTGAGTTCCTGTTGAAGTGATTACTTTAATAGTTCTGGATTTTTATTTATTGTATTACGGATAAAAGGGGTAAATAAGAGTAATGTCATGGTAGGAGTCTACTACAGACCACCTTACCAGAAAGAAAAGGGGGATGATTATTATTATTTTTTTTAACAACTAACAAAATCATCCAACCACGGGACATGGTGGTGATGGAGGACTTCGACTACCCAGACATCTATTGGGAAAATAATCCAGCCATGGCACAGATTATCCAACAAGTTCTTGGAATATATTTATTTCAGATGATGGAGAAAGCTACTAAGGAAGAGGCTGTTCTAGATTTGATTTTGACAAATAGAGAGGAACTGGTTGAAAATTTGAAAGTGGAAGGCAGTTTAGGTAAAAGTGATAGAGAAATGATAGAGTTCATGATTCTAAGGAATGATAGGTAGGAAAATAGCACAATAAAGATAATGTATTTCAAGAGGGCAGACTCTAGCATACTCAGGGAGTTGGTAGGTAAGGTCCCATGGTAAGCAAGTCTAAGAGGAAAAATAGCTCAAGAGTTAACAGTTTTTCAAAGTGATATTACTAAGGATATAAGAGAAAACAATTCCACTACAGAGGGAAGATAGGAAACATCTAAGTTATGTCAATTTGAATTACACAATTAACATAAATCTAATTTTGTACCTTAGATCGAATTTCCCCTGTAGTATAGACAAGTTAGCTGTCTTCAAGTCACCAGGGCCTGATGAAATACATCCCAGAATTCTCAAGGAGCTGACTGAGGAGGTGTCTGAGTCATCAGTGACTATCTTCAAAAAATCATGGAAGACAGGAGAGATTCCAGAGGACTGGAAAAGGGCAAATATAGTGGCAATCTATAAAAAGGGGAATAAGGACATCCCAGGGAATTACAGCCCAGCTTAACTTCAGTACCCAGAAAGATAATGGAGCAAATAACTAAGTTTGCAATCAGTTTGCAAATATCTAGAAGATAATAAGGTGATGAGTAACAATCAGCATGGATTTTTTCAGGAACAAATAATGTCAAACCAACCTACTAGTTTTCTTTGACAGGATAACAAGATATTTGAATAGGGGGGAAGTGGTAGATTTGGTATACCTTGACTTTAGTAAGGCTTTTGATACAGTCTCACATTATCTTGTCATAACCAAACTAGGCAAATATAATTTAGCTGGAGCTACTATAAGGTGAGTGCATAACTGGTTGGAAAACCGTTCCCAGAGAGTAGTTATCAGTGGTTAACAGTCATGATGGAAGGGCATATCAAGTGGGGTCCCCCAGAGGTCTGTTCTGAGTCTGGTTCTGTTCAACATCTTCGTCAAAGATTTATATAATAGGATAGAGAGTACACTTATAAAGTTTGCTGGGAGGGGTTGCAAGTGTTTTAGAGGATAGGATTAAAATTCAAAATGTTCTAGGCAAACTAGAGAAATGGTCTGAAGTAAATAAGATAAAATTCAATAAGGACAAATGCAAAATACTCCACTTGGAAAGAACAATCAATTGCACACATACTAAATGGGAAATGACTGTCTAAGAAGGAGTACTGCAGAAAGAGATCTGGAAGGTCATAATGGATCAAAGCTAAATATGAGTCAACATTGTAACACTGTTGCAAAAAAAAAATGGAGCAATCATTCTGGGATGTATTAGCGCGAATGTTATAAGCAAGACACAAGAAGTAATTCTTCCCCTCTACTCTGCCCTGATAAGGCCTCAACTGGAGTATTGTGGCCTGGGCACATTTCAGGAAAGATGTGGACAAATTGGAGAAAGTCCTGAGGAGAGCAACAAAAATGACTAAAAGTCTAGAAAACATGACCTATGAAGAAAGACTGAAAAATTGGGATTGTTTAGTGTGGAGAAAGGAAGAGAAGACTGAGAGGGGACATGATAACAGTTTTCAAGTACGTAAAAGGTTATTCCAAGGAGAAGATGAAAAATTGTTCTTGTTAACTTTCAAGAATAGGACAAGAAGCAATGGGCTTAAATTGCAATAAGGGTGGTTTAGGTTGGACATTAGGAGAAACTTCCTAACTATAAGGGTGGTTAAGCACTGGAATAAATTGCCTAGGGAGATTATGTAATCTCCATTACTGGAGATTTTTAAGAATAGACAAACACCTGTCAGGGATGGTCTAGGTAATACTTAGTCCTGCCTTGAATGCAGGGGATTGGACTAGAAGAACTCTTGAGGTTTAACCAGTCCTATGATTATTGATTATAGTTGGTCACCTAGAGATTTGGATAGGTGTCTTCATTTTTAAAATCTTAAAATCTAAAAATAGATAAATCTATCCTTGCCACTAACTAGATTACTCTTCCCAATAGCTCTGATTCTTGGAATTCAGGAACCAATATTCAGACTGGTTCTCCAGTTTTGTAGGCACAATTTTGTAAAAGCAGCTCAGTCATGGTTTTGCCTGACAATTCACTGCAGATGTAAAATAGTGAGTACAGTTTATTGGGTTCTTGCAAATGGAGGCCATGTTCAAATTAAACCCTCATCTTTTCTCTGAAACTTACTATTATTCTGTGAAGAGATGTGTTCTTTATGGCCAAAATGTTTGAACAAGGGTGACTAGAGTTAAACTCTTTAATTCATTTTAGACACCTAACTTTAGGCACTCAGGCTTTGAAAACTATTTCTTTAGGTTAGTACGGCAAGTCTGGGTACATTTGTTTTGAGAGTCATAATGAAGGAACAAAATCGGAGGAATTTTATGAGAGTAAGGACTACAGTACCAATGAGTATAAGGCTAGAGTGTTCTTGTTGATAACAATGTGGACTTCTGCCTGGTGATCCCTGTTTGGTCACTGCCTAGAAGCCAGCTTCTGCAAACACATATTCACCAAGTTCTCTCAAACTACTCAGATAAGTAAAGTTACTTGGGTGCACAACTAACCCAACAGACAGTTTAGAAAAATAATGTGGTTATTTGTGCACATGCCTCCTTAGTTATTGGAGGGGCACTTACTTCTCTGACTGTATCAAAATGAAACAAAAGTGCTGTGATTTTTATCTATTAGGTAAGAATGTTAAGCTTCAATCCTTCTGGCTCTCTGATCTTTTAAGTAGTTTCTGAAATGATTCTTTTGGAAAAGAGCACAAGATTGATAAAATTTCACTGTTGCTCATATAACATTTATGAGAATCAAAATGGTATTTTTGATGATTCCCAGTTTATTTTAAAAAGGGAATTTTTTTCTTAACTAGGAATCTGGATGTAAGCTACAAAATCTCATACGGACTTTCCAATATCGTCAAAAAACCCTACTTCATTGGTGTCCAATAGAAATTCGATGCTAGCCACACTGCTAGCCACACTTGTGGTTTTGAATTTTTCTTATTAGCCACATTATAAAAAAGCCACATACATTAGCCATAATTCAATATCCTATTAGCCACATGTGGCTAGTGGTGAATGTATTGCACACCTCTGCCCTACTCTATAAACTAAAAGTAGAAGGAATCTTAAGTTACAATCAGTATTGAATCTGAATATAAAATATATGGCACTGTATTAACCTCATCTGGGTAATCTCCATTAACAAGCCTCAAAGAAGGGTTCTACCCAATGGCAATACAGTTTCGGAAAAGCCATGCTGCTAACATAGGAGCAGGGATGCATGGTGCACTGCAAATGCTGTGGATATCCATCTGGGGACAACTCCTTCTCTGTCAGATCTGCTGAAGGAAGGGAAGGGGAATCCTTTAGGCTCTTTGGTGTTGGGTGATATCAGCCTTACCTCCAGTACCATAGTGTGCCAACCCCGTTATCCCAGGAAGGGACAATTTACAGCAAAGTCCACAAGGGGAAACTGTGGGAGGGCTGATTGGACCCTCTATTTGATTTAACTAGACCTGTGTGCGTGCTGCCTATTGGAACACTCACTACGTATATCTGTCCAAAACAGAGCTACAAGGGGCAGTGTAATTTCTAACAACAGCACTAAATAAGTGAGTTTAGGGAAGAGTATACCGCATTCTCCGGCAGGCCGGAAAGATTCAAGTTTTCTTATTGCCCAGGTCTGCCTATCTTCTCACGGTGAGCCAGTGCTTTATAAGTAACATTCTATTTACAGTCACCTCTGTGGAAGTCATTTCTTTAGCCAAAGAAGGCTTTGCTACCTGACAGTCACTAAGCCCTGAACCTATTTTCATTAATTAAAGTCAAGTTTTGTCACTGACATCATTAGGACTAGGATCAGGCCTTAAAGAAGTTTATATGAGTCTAATCCACTATAGCACTGCTAAATTTAAACAAGATAAAATTGTCAATGAAAAGTGTTTAGAACAATCAAACAATCAATTTTGTCTGCAGCATTTTATGTCCATTTCCTTTATAACAATGTCTGCAATAATAGCAACAACAACTCCTTTCATTCTGATGGAGCCTGTGCGCTTTACAATCAGTCCCAAAAAGCAGCCTCCTTTGGAAAGCGACAGCAGCTAACAACACACAACAGTTACCCAAATAGTAATGTGGCCAGAATGCCACCGCTAAGTCTTGCAAAAACACTGCCACTGGATAAGTGATCAGCATCTTGATTTTTAAATTTCTCATCCGAAAAGAGGCTGCAATGTGCCCCAACATCATACTTGGACATTGGAGCAACCCCTCATTTAGAAGAATGCAGCCTGCCAAAGTCTCGATTTAGAAAGGATTCCTGTTCAGAAAATCACTTAAGTATGTGATTAAAATTAAGCCTAAAAGGTGGGCAGTCACATGCTATACCAGATGAAACTTCTGCATGGCTGTCAAGGTTAGCTTCAGATAGTGTACAATGGAATAGTCCAGTCTTGAGGTAACAGAGATGTGGATTTTCACATCAGGACTCTACATCTAAAAGGAATTTTCCCAACCTTTTGGCAAATGAGCGATGAAAGATGACCTTGCTATCCAATACTGTAGTCTTGGTGACCCAGGAACAGTAGATAGTCCAATAAACTTCAACGTTGCAAACTATTTTGATGATAGAAGGGTAGATACCCTCAATTGATGGAGCAGACTTTGCCTTTGACAGTCTTCACTCTGCTTTTCTCTTCCAAGCAGAATCATTTCTGTTTTCCTGGACTGAGCCAGCTGGCTTTCATCCAGATCCCTACTTCTGCCAGGCACTGGGAAGCAGCTCTGTCTGGGTTTGTTAAAAATGAGATGTAGAGCATATTGCCGACTGTAGCCTGTATCTCCTCACACTTCACCCAAATTTCTGTTTAAAATTTTTGTGGTTCCCCCAATGAAAAAAAAATCAAATTTGCAATGAAAGCAGTTCTACTGCAGACAGATCCAGTAATATCAGCATGGACATGAATAACAGGTTGGCCTCTATTCATTGTCTTGAGAAGATTGCAGAGCACCATGATTAATGTTAGAAGCGACCAAGAGTCCTGTGGCACCTTAAAGACTAACTAAAGTGTTGAAGCATAAGCTTTCATGGGCTAGTACCCACTTCATTCGATGAAGTAGGTACTAGCCCATGAAAGTTTATGCTTCAATACTTCTGTTAGTCTTTAAGGTGCCACAGGACTCTTGGTCGCTTCTGCCAACCCAGACTACCACGGCTACCTCTCTGATTCATGATTAATGTTGTTTCATGTGGCATATCTCAACCTAAACCATTTTATAAGGATCCTTAAAGACTGGGTGCTGGTTGGAAAGGCCATAACTGTTTACAGATGAGGCTACCTTTATAATTAAAAGCAAAATCACGCATGTTATAAGGAGGTATATATCTGAACTTATTTCATGCTGTATGTACACTACCAAACATTCACTATTCATTTAAACTGAAGTATTTGGTAAGCTTCCAATAGCAAGGAAACGTTCCATCCTGTTATGTTTGGAAGAATAAATCCCCTCAAATATGTACATCCTAAGGATGACATGTAGTGAGTGATCCATATGTAGCTGACAAAGACATCGCCAAACTGTGCCCATGAAACATGTGTATGTGCTTGTGCTCCAAATTGTTCATTTCCTCACCCTTTTGTCATGCCCTGACTCCAAGTGGCGGGACATCCTACCACCCTAGGAAGGCAAGGAACTACAGTGGGCCAGTCCATATTCCACTCTGGTTCCACGGCCCACTGGGGATATTAGTTAGAAGCTCCTTCATGGAGCTGTGAGCCTGGGTGTAGACCTGGTGTGATTCACCACCTTCCCCAACACCTCCCCATTTTGTGGTGAGAGGAAGACCCCTAGCACACATTAATATTGGGTGATCCAGATTGCAGCCCCACCCTGGCTCCTCCAGAACCTTTTCCTGAGATTTTGGCTGTACTTTTCCTCACACCTCCTGATTTATGCACACCCCATCCATAGCCCCACTAAGTTGTGAGACCTCCTTGTCAGCTTCCTCCTGGTGCAGGCCAAGCTGCTGGCCAAAGTGACCATCCACCATATCAGGAGGAGGAAGTTGGATGGAGGGGGTGCTCTGTGACTGTGGGGCCTATTTCTAATCCCTACTAAAGTCATATCTTTGGGCAGAGTTCCTGTGGGCTGTGTCCACTGCCTCTCTGAATGCCTTCGGGGAGCAGTGGGCAGTGTCTGGGGTTCTCTGCTTAGTGCCTGCTGATGGATCCCTGATTTTATCTCTGTGCCTTCACTGCCATCCCCATTTTTTCATTGGTAGTCCGTGTGATTAGTTGATGGTTGGTCCAGTGGCTCCACCCCAGAAGCCAGAGCCAAAGAGCTGACCTTCTCTGAATGATGGTTTCCGGCAAATATTTATTGGCATGTACTGACATCTCTCTACAGGAATGTAAGGACACAATCCATAAATGTCTGAAGATCAACTGTTTTTCTAAAATATCAGAAGGACTAGGAGGCTTATGTGGGTGAAGGATGACTGGTGTCCCAGCTGTTACCCTACATCTCTGGCAAAGTGCCATGAAGATATTTTCACCATCAGAAAGTAGGGACTTTTTTCAGCTTCTTTCCACAAAAAAAGACACTTGTCTTTGACCTTATTTTATATATATCAACACTGTATCTAGTCTGAAATAAAGAGCTTTTTACTAGTATTGGTATTTTAACAGAACTCTCAGAAATGCAGTGCTGTGTATTACAAGAAAAGCAAAGCACACAGGAGATCAGATACTTAGAAACTTATCTCATTTATAGTCAACACTTTTCAAACAACACTGTATTCTGTATGCTCACTAAATGCCACATAATTGCAGAATAGCTTTTGTCAACTGTAGTTCCTTTTAAGCAATACAAAAGGCACCGTGTTAGATTTACTCAAAAAATGAAATGGCAGCCATTTTGTTAGGTACGTTTAAATTACACTGCAGCAGGTTTTAATGAGAGTAATAGTATTGCTCATTACCTTAATTGCTAACTTTGCTTTCTTTTCTTATCATAAGAAGTGAGTAGGGATTTGCTTAGTGGTCACCTTTCCTCACAAAGACACATACTAATAGGGTTGTTTTTAGTTGTTGTTTTTTTAAGTAAAGCCATACTGCACTGAATACAGAAAATCCTGACAAATATGTGTAAGGAAGATCATTTAACAATATGAATTTCACTACAGAAATGATTGCATTGGATGTGGGTGAATCACTAAGAACAAAGCACTGCTACCGATGGCAATCAGACCCAGCCATTTTTAGGCTCCATTACACAGGTTTAACATTTTTAATTAAGTGGCCAGTTATTAATGATTGCTTAATGAGGAAAATATGAATTTACTAGATATTAAATGGGGTGTGTTATCTAAACATTTTCAATGTAATTTATAATTTACTATATCTACCATTATTTTAAAGCATTTTTTTCAGATTAGGTAGCTAATAAAGCCTCGAATCCTGCCATTTATACTGAGAGCACAGGTGGACTGCTGCACCCGTGATAACTTCTACCCTTCGGGTCTAAGCCATCACTTATGGAAATACTTTTCAGGATGTATGGAGCCAATCTCCATAAATTGGCTAGCAAACAGGCAACCTTCTTTGCTTGACTTCATTTCATACACACCTAAAGAAGTATTGGACACTAAAGGACAGTCCACCAAAGATTTATGAATAGAGGTGAGCAAAACTTTGCAGATAGTTTATCTACTGAATATGCATTTTCAACTGACTAAAAATGTTCATGAATTTGACCTTCCACATCCTAGATGAGGGCTCTAACCACCAGTTTATAGAGTGATTCTCACACTCTTTTCATTGCCATTCATTGTGGCAACTCATAGTTATTCACATCTTACAACAATACCCCTCTCACTAATCTGCCATACAGTATGCCAGCACTAGGGTTGGAAGGTATACTTTCCATCCTAGACAGCTAGCCTCTTTCACTGGTCTTGCTGCCACAGCTACACTTCTACTTTTAGTACGCTAGTTTGTTCAGCACTATATGACTATGTCTTGTTGAGCTAGAATTTACACCTTACAGCTCCATTGTAAACATACCCTTAGTGGTTGGACTAGTTCAGCTCATAGATGAAGAACAGCTGATTTAATGAGAACCTGAGTGAAATACAGATTATGCTGGTTGGCAAAGGAAAGCACTTTGAGGAGCTTGCAGACAGATTGCAACCTTGTTTGGCTGAAGATGCAGGCAGGTAATAACTGGTCATGTTAATCCATAATCTCTGAGTGCCCCTCAGCTCCTTGGTGCTGCTAAGATGACACATAGCACATATTACTTCTAGGCACTACTATCATCTACAGCTGAAAAAGAAATCCCGCTCCCCATCCTGGTGGATTATGACCTGGCTCCACTAACACATACCTTTGTCACCTCTTGGCCATACAACAACAATACTATTTACTGGACATGACACCATCAACCCTTAGCAAACACCAAATTTTTCTAAAATTAGGGTGACCAGATGTTCAGTTTTGGCCAGGACAGTCCCTTTTTTAGGTCCTGTTCTGGCCATTCCAACTTTTTTAACAAAACCGGGCATTTGTCCCGTTGGCTCTTGCCAATTGATGAAGGAGGAATGTGCACAGGGGGAGAGGCAACGCCAGCCCTGCACTGGGAGGAGGGCTAGGGAAAGTGGCTCAGGCCCATTGCGTGCATGGAGGAAGATGGGGGCCTCAGCTGGCACCACACCAGAGGGTTAGAGTGGGGGCCTCAGACAGAGCTTTGTGAAGGCTTGCAGTGGGGAGGCTCAGACGACTAGCCCCGCCTGCAAGCAGGCAGTGGCAGGGAGGGAGGGGAACTTGGAGGATCTGCCCTGCACAAGTGAGGAAGAGGGCAATGAGAGGGGGAGATGTGAGTGAGTGGCAGGGGGCTCAGAGGACCAGCCTTGTGCACGGGAAGGCAGTGGGGGGAGAGGTCAGAGGACCAGCCTCCTGCATCAGGGGAAGGGGTGTCACAGGTGGGTGGCAGGGGGACTGGGGCTGGCCCTGCATGGGTGGGATGCAGGGAGGACTCAGGTGGCCCTGTGCCTGGTCAGCCCTAGGTGCGGGGGAACCTCAACCCAGCCCTCCACCAGTAAAAGGCAGGGAGTGCTTGGGCCAGCCTCACGTCGAGGCTGTCCCATTTTCCCTTTGTGAAAATATGGTCACCCTATCTAAAATAATCTCTTATTTTGGATAGCTATCTTGAAGCAAGAAGAGCCTAGTGTTAAGAGGCCAACCACAAAATCCATATCAATGGCACATGCAGGTGCTCAGCACCTCTGAAAAATCAGGCTCAAGGTGTCTCAAAATGAGGCACCCAATGTCATAGACCACGTCTGAAAATCCTGGCATAGCCCAAGCCATGATTAGAACCCTAACCCCTTTTTCTTGCTGTAACCCCACCAGTCCTCTTGTCAGGCATAAGGACATACATTTTTCTCTTTGGATGGAGTTTCTAAAGTCCATGCAAGTGGTTTAGATGAACAGCCCACCGTTTAACACAATATTTTTATATATCCAGGGAATTACATCTGAGTCCAAATACATTTGGATTTCCATCCAAAGAAAAAAATGTATGTCCTTATTATGACTAACAAGAGAACACTAGCAGACTGGTCTCTCTTGCTGTTTTCTGCTCTGGGCTTCTTTCTGATTAATCATGGAAGTTATGATTCAAAGTAGACAAGATGTGTGAGAGAGATGACACATCTGCCAGGCATTTCACAGAGCAACATCAATTGTGTTTTACAGGAGGAGGAAGAGAACTTGTTCAGAGTTACAGTAATAACCTTTCCATGGATACTAGAATGTTTCATGTACTTCAAATCAAAAAAGAGTGGGAGGAAACTACTTAAATGACTACTGCAAAATGACAAGGGAAATCTCTGAAGATTCCAGATGCAGAGATGGAAAAGCTATTGATCGAATTCTTGGAGGGTAGGAAAAATAGGACATGTTAACATTTTCCACTTATCTAAGAGGTATAAAGAGTCAAGCTATATAAAAAAATTTCAATTCATTTTCAAATTTAAAATTACTAAAACGGAAATAACGTAGCATTTTCAGATTCTTTTTAATTACTAGCTCTCAAACTTAAGCTGGAAAAACCAGAGGCTGGCTAAGACGTCAAGGGGAGGGAAAAAAGCTAAAGCTAACTGAATAAGATGCATATTTAGCAGATAACACAGCAAAATTATTTTGTAATGTTGTCCTTTTTTCCCCTATAACTCAAGAGAATCCCAGCAGCATAAACTAATGTTTTTTTAAACTGTAAACTATTACATGTACTGTAACTAGGGAAACTGTAGTGATTTATTTTACAGAAGATGAAACTCCTTTTATAATAGAATAGTAATAATTAATTTTGCAAGGGGCTAATTAGGGGTGGTATTGTCCAATCATCTAAAATTCAGCTACACTAAGTAAATGTATCAGATTTGTATACAGAAATAAATGAAATGAAAGTATTCAAAATGGTGAGCTATCCAGAGCAACTGACTTTAAAGTGAATTCCATTCAGCAATAGTTATTGTTTTTAGTTTGTATTCAGAAAATGATTGAACCTCTAGAAGAGTGTTTGTAGCATTCATTTGCTTATGTTAGCTATTTTCTCTTTCTCTACTGACATGAAAGTGCAGATTCGGTGGTTGAAAACTATACTGAAACAAATCCTACTCTACATATCTTGCTACGCTGCATTTCCTTTGGGTTTACAGAGCATTAACTCATTTGTGCTCAAAAAGGATTATGAATATATATATATTTAACAATCTTTGACATTCTCAGAGTTAGAAATTACACAAAGATCTATGAATACATGGAAGAGCCAAAAGAAATCATGGATGTGGAGATGCTTAGGTAATTAGAACTGCAAATGAATAATAATGCTAACATAATGCTAACAATCATTATGTGCTGAATTTTAATTAAAGAGATAACTCCTTGCTCTAGCTCAGTGCACCATAGTGTTAGAGTGCCACTTCTATTCTCTTCACAGCAGTGAGTCATAGCCTGTTCAATGACAGCACATACACAATGACACACATTAGTGAAGGAGGCAGTACATTGTTGCAATAAAGCTAGAGGCAGCACAGTAATTCTTTTGAGCATTAACCTGTGAATATGCACAAGCAAGGTCAGTTGCAGAAGAGGTCTATCGAGAGTGGTTGTGAGGGAAAAGGAGGAAGGCAGAGTAATATCCAGAGTCTTCATGGGCAGTATCTCGGTGTCAGCCTTTTAAAGCTTGTTTTCCTGTTACGTTATGGAGGCAATACCTCTGAAGCCTAGAACACAAATGCCAGCAACGCTATGTGAACATGAAAAAATCATTACTCCATCTACATATCTTGAGCTGTTCTTTTCATCGCAATGCTCGAGTTACTCTGTAATTCTTCTAATGGAGAAGAATGTAATTCTTCTAATTGTTCTATTATTTCTAATAGAAATTCTAATAGAAATTCTCTGTAATTCTAATGTAATTCTTCTAATTCTTCTATTATTTCTGTTCCTTGAACTTTCTGCAGCACAGTAGTCAATGCCACATTACTGAAAGCTTCCCAGGATGAGTCTTTCTTTGACTGCACAGTGTGTGTCAATCAGGTGCTTTTCTATGTCTGTGAAATAGCTCATTTGGTTAACAAGAACTTGTGGAAAGTACATTTTATGGGCAAAATCTCTCGTATTAAACAGCTAACTTGTACCATTTAGGCCAAGTACAGTCAAGATTGTGTATCAGGAAATGGAAACTGTATTATAAGAACGTCTCTTTAATTAATGAAGAGGTGGGAGATGCAGGCAGTGTTAGTTCTCTGACCTGCTCCTAAATTGCAACCAGGTGACAAAGGACAACATGTGCACATGCACGCGCGCGCACACACACACACACAGAGTGCAGAGCCTGAAAACACTGAAGTAACTAGCCCCAAACTGTCACTGACATCAATAAGAGTAGGATTGGGCCCCAGCCTATCCGGAGCAACAATAAAAGATTAATTTTGAAGTTTGCGTTCACAGCTATAGCTGGTACCTACATTATCAAGGGGATTTCACTGTTTGAAGGGCCAGTGAGTAGCTGTGAGACACAGAAACATTACACACAAATGAAAAATTCAAATCAGGGTAAATTTTTGATAAACTGCAATTCAAAACCAATTAAACAAATTCTCTTCACACTCTATACAAACTAATAGAATGACTTTCTGGCCAAATTGATTTTCAAGCCAAAGTGCTAGGGGAACTAATATAGGACTATATTATGGAAGTTGGCTTCAACCTGAATTATGGAGTGGATCTTTCCTCTCCATAATATTACCAGTAATAAGAAATGCACAAAGAGCAAGACTGTAGCATGATCTGCCATCCACTGAAGTTACTGGGATTTTTTACATTGGACTTTAGTTGCCTTTGGACCAGGCCCTTGCTGAGCTAACCAGACTGTTTTAGTCTGTGCAGTAGCATCTGTTTTGCATTTCAGCTTCTTTGGCAAACCAATCATTTTCAAGTTCACTATATACTTCAGAGAAAACAAATATTTGCCTTTCAGTTACAGAGATGTCATTTTAGTGGGTTTTCCTTCCCAGTCACTGGATTTTATATTTTAAAGATTTCAAAAGTACAATTGCCCATAGGCTCTTGTGATCTCACCAACATCCTTTGTTTTTCCCTAATTAAGTGGAAACTCACAGGATAAGTTCCAGCTGTAATTAATTCTTCTCCTTTATAGGAAGCGTGAATAGGACAACCTGTGAACTAACTCTCAGCTGTGATTTTTCTCGCTTTATTGAATGATTCATGATTTTCATCTGTTTCAGTATTCATTGCTGTCAGTTCACATCTTTTTTAGATTATGCTGTATATCTGCATGAATTGATAGGCAGAAGTTTTTAGCATCTCTTCCTACAATGAGCAACAATTCATGCAACCAGTTAACTTGATCAAATTTTGGGGGAAAAAGAATAGAGTGACCAGATGTCCCGATTTTATAGTCCCGATGTTTGAGGCTTTTGCTTAAATAGGCTCCTATTACTGTCCCCCCTCCCCCCTCCCCAACACACACACACACACACACACCTCTTGTCCTGATTTTTCACACTTGCTGTTTGGTCGCCCTAAAAAAGAACATTGGATCAAAAAATACTCTTTGAATTGACTCCTTTGACTTAGTTTACATACTACTATTGGAAAACTTTTAAATGCCGAATTCCCCTTGAAAACTTCATCTTTGCCTGGAAAAGAGTGTATTCCACTTTCAGCATCCATTAATATTACAGTAATGAAACCATACTTACAGCCAATAATAATGTACATTTGATTTGGACACAGAGGGCTCTGTTTTCTATAGCTTGCATGGCGGGAAATACATGAGTGCTTGTTCCAGGGCAGAAGTGAGATTTGAGTGAGGTGTCATGAGATTTTCAAATGAGTGCAGCAAGTGTAAGTACCAAAGGAAGAGAGAGAGCACGCAGAAAAGGATGGGTCATGGGAGTGGCATGAAGGATCAGCATCGACAACCTATTTTCAGATTGGGTGAGGGCAAATTAGGCTGAGTTAGGAGACCACAATCTTATCAAGGATCTGGCAGGTGCAAGCCAAGAGGTATTAATACTGGTGGATGCCCAAGAGAACAGAGGATCAGAGACAGCAGCCGAGACACGTAAGCTGCATATTCACTAAGCGTGCCAATGGCAGCTCATCAATATGGTGTCCAGATAGCCATTCCCATTTCAGTGACTGAGCTGCCCACATCTCCTGAAATCAGGGGCAGTGAGATACCCAGTCCTTCTCTACCCACCTGTTTGGTTGCCAGCTTGTATTTTGTGTTACATCCTCAGTTCTTCTCCACTCACGGTATTGATCCTCCTCACATCTTTTCAAGGCAGTGGCCACCCAAAAGCCTTGGCTTGTTAATCGCTAATGTGTTTAGAGTCACTACCTCACTGGAGAACCTGGGTTTTCCTTCGGGACTGATCCCCTTCTGGCCAGTAGGGTCAGCATGGCCAGTAGCAGCAGAGGACACCATACTGATAGTTTGGGCAGTCTTACCCTACTTTTTTAGCCTGCCACATGTGGCAGTGCTCATATAAGGTCAATTTATGTATGTTAATGTTCATTAGACATACCTGTGTAACAGCAAGGAGAGGGGAGTGACTACCCTAATTGGATTTAAGAGATACAAAATGACCATTTAATTTAGCATAGTACTATCCCAAGCAAAATCCATTTATTCCTGTCTGAATATTGGTGACATCACAGCAGAATTTTCAGAAGCATTCTCGCTAGTCATGAGCACTCAGCAGATCACTGGGAGATCATCTACACACCACCATCCATCCATTTCCTCACTAGTTGTCCCTGCTACAATGACCCACCGCGATTCTTTCCATGATAACTTTCTCAAGGTTATTTCGCTCTCTACGCCTGATGGGAGCACAGTACATAGCTTTGCATCTCTTGATTTCCAACAGCAGGGTCTATATCTCTCCAATAGCACACTCCTAGGAAACCATAACATGCCATCTACTATAACTCCAGACAATTGGATGGCCACTACCTGACCATTCAGTCCCACAACTCTATTCAACTCACTGTGAACTATGGCTGCAAGAGAGGGAAGAGTAGGCATCATAGTGGGACAGCCCACATTTTCAAAATCCCAGTGCCGTAACATTCATAAATATTATACATATACAGAAAGATGGGGAAATGGAAGTAAAGAGGAAATTACTTGCCAAAAGTCACTCAATGAGTCGGTAGAACCAAAACCAGAATGTCTCCTAACTTTTGGTCCCCTGCACTAAATTATGTTGCCTAGCAATGTATCCTATGGTTGCCTCTTCTTCCGACAGCAATGTCTCAGTCTGAAGCCAGCATTACCCTTCTGCTGAATGGTAGCACATTTAAGGCTGTGCAGGTCAGCTTCCCAGTGGAGGAGAAATCAGTGCCATGGAGCCTGGGTATGTTCGAAGTGTAACTTATTTTGGTTACATGTGAAATGTGGTCCTGGGACTGAGAAGCTGAAACAATACACAGGCAATCCTTTTTTTCAGACATATCAACTCACCCAGTGCATGGTTCCCAGAGAGCAACACTGCCTCAAACACTGACTCAGAGACCAAGGCAGAGAACAAGCTCTTCTGCTGCTCACACAGCCGCCTCAACCCACAATCTGCTTCTACCAGAATGTTGCATAAGCAACAACTAACAATGCAGCATGTCTTCCTAAGATTGACCATTGACTTGCAAATCGAGGAAAAGAGTCTGGTCACCTGGTGACACCGTCTATCAATATTTTACATGATTTTCTGCCATTGAATGACCACCAACCGTGAAAGTCATGTGTTATTCTTACTGTTAACAATAAAGGTCATTTTGGGAAGGTTACTGCTGCTAGGGGAAAGAAAGTAGAAAGAAATTTTACTATGGAAAAATCAAAGACAATTAAAAGCTTCTTTCTGTTTGCAAATATACACATCTACAGCACTTTTCTGACCAAAATGCTCACCAAAAAGACAAGTGGTACATCTTTAAAATAAATTCTGCATTCAGAGCAAGAAACCATAATGCAACATTAATACTGAGATTTTAACTGCACAAAAGTAATGTAATTCAAAGTTATGGTTCCCATAGCAACTGTAACTTGGCCCCCTTGCATATCTCTAGTAGTCTGTATTAATATCGTATTCATTTTCATGCCCTAAATGGTATGTGCAATGCGGCCATTGATTTAATTGTTTGAAAATCTCAAAGTGCTTTGTAATGAAAATTAAAGATAAATTGTAACATTCTGCCATGGGCCTTTGTTGTAATTTAAAAGGTCTGACTTCTTCCCTGGTACAACTCCACTGACTACAAAGAAGCTTCACTTGGGAAGAATTTGTCCTAGGATTTGGAAGAGGCAGTTACTCAGAAAAGAGAGTTATATGAACTTTTGCATTGAAGACCCCAAAGAGGCAAAGCTCTCATAGTTTGAGGTTCAAATGTGGAAATGAAACCAGCAAATCTTTGTGAAAAACTTATGAGCTATATGACAGTTAATAGGATCTGGTCTACTCTCCAAAGCCTGGAGACCCATTTTAAGGATTAAATAGATATTTATTGTGGGGTCTCTGCCCCTTGTTCAACCCCTGGGCATAAGTTTCTGACCTGGAGTTGCAATGTCTTTAGACTGCAGTTCTCAGGCCTGCACTCTCTTGCTTGTAGTATTAACACCCAGTTGAATTAGTATGGTCTGATTCAGTACTACCTTTGTGAAGAGAAAACAAACCTACAGTCCCTTGATCTAGGGAACGTAAATCAGTCTGAGCTCCCCTTTCTTAGGCCTTGTCTACACTACCAGCTGGATCGATGGGTAGAGATCGATCTTTTGGGGATCGATTTATCATGTCTCATCAGGACGTGATAAATCGCTCCCCAGAGTCGACTCTGGAACTCCAGCTCGCCAAAAGGCGCAAGGCAGAGTCGATGGGGGAGCCCGCTGTTGAATGCTGCCGCCGTGAGGATGGCAGGTAAGTCGACCTAAGATGTGTCGACTTCAGCTATGTTATTCACGTAGCTGAAGTTGCATATCTTAGATCGACTCCCCCCGCTAGTGTAGACCAGGCCCTAGAGGGGAAAACAAGCAAACTAAAATGCTTGGAGGAGTGATCAAATGGCTTAGTTCTGGATCTCCTATACTCAACGGCAGATTGTGGGGGGGAAAATTGGTGGTACTTAGTGCCATCCATTCATGACAACAAAATGAGATGGCAATTGTGGGCTCGTCTCTACTAGAGATTTTTTATCATGGCCAAATATGACTGATAAGAATCAAGTTAGCTGATGGGAGCCTGTCAATACTGTGCCCTGTTCTACATGGTGCCAGCTGTTATGGCCACTATCATGTCAGCTAACTCAGCTCTTCATGATTGTGTTTGAGCATAAAGATATTTTGTAACATGGACCAGCCCACGGTAGAGTGTGCAGAACAGAAAATGATCGTACTTCTACTTCCGTGTACGTTTTGTTCAGTTGTGAAATAGTTATATCGACCTTATATTTTTCTAAGCACTAAGTCCCTTGTGCATCTAACTCAGCTTTGCTGAATACCAACACCATCACCTGCACTTGGTAAAACTTCAAATACAATTTCATCATTCAAAACCAAACCAATACAAAAGCAGAGTTCTTACTTTACTAAGCTCTGTGTAGGTTTTTTGCTGGATTTGGGTTACAGCAGTGCCAATGTACAAGCTGTCCTTACCCAAGGGAATGCTCTAACTTCTAGGTGGTCTAACTTCTCATATTATCATCTGAAATAGCAATGTCACACACTGATTGGGTCCAGATAGATTTAAAGACTTCTAAAGGCCACGATGAAACAGGCTCTGTAATTCCTTAACCTGACCCCCAAATATGTTTTGTAAAATGTTTTTTTAAAGCTGAAATATATTAAAATTAGCTCTTCTGTCCCTGATTAAAATATGCTGACAATCTTTGCCTGTGCTGGGATTTGTGTTCCTAAAAAACATATCCCACACTAACACTTCCACAATCGCTACAACAGGTGGAGCTGAGTGGGAAATCATAATGTAGACTCAGCTATAGTTTTTAGCAGAAAAAGGCCTCAGGAGCCCTCAAGACTGGTGTTCTTTGCTCTCCCAGTTAGAGAAGATAGTGGCTTTATATCTGCCTCACTAATGATCTGGGGGGGGTTGGTCAGTTCAAATCACTGATGTTTCCTCATCAGCACCATTATCAGAGCCTAACCAGAGTTTACAAAGTAAAAGTCACACAATGTACATTGAGTATGGTGGACTCAATCCTTACTCTAGTAAGCAGCAGGCAAAGCAGTCAACTTGTATAACATGCACTGTGGTGTATGACCTCTTTTGTCTATCACAGTTCAAGGTATCTGCACCTGTATTTCCCCTCAGTGGGCCAGCCAGGGCACCCACCCTCAGGCTTCCAGCTTCCCCCAGCCCTCAGCTCTCTGGAGATGAGCCCTATAGTCAGAAGAGAGAGACACCTATTTCTAGGCTGAAGTTTCCTGCCTTCACTATGTTATTTCCAGCAGAGACTGGCTGTCCAAGCAGGCCTGCTTATTTTCTCTTCAGCAATGGCTAACACTAACAGTGTGACTCCCCTCAGATATAGTTACCACACAGCTCTTTTTTTTGCAAGCCTATTTTATTCTTAAGGCAAAAGCACTAGAGAGAAAACATATTCAAAACGATTAAAAGGATATACACACTTGCTAGTGTAAGCAGTGTCAGGAATGAGATATATTCTGACATCTGGTGGCGAACTATGGGAATTGCAGTGAGCCTTGCAAAATAAGTCTGGGGCTGATCAATTTGCATAGACACACCCACTGCGCCTAGCCTGAGCCCACAGCAGCCCACATGGCCACTTCGGCTGATGAGGGAGCCCCAGTTTCTATGTTATTGGGGCAGGAATGATAAAGTGATGTTACTGTGATTATGTGAATGAAGGACTATGGACATGTACTTGGCCCTTGTTATGATGGAGGGACTCGCCATCATCTAGGTAGCACTCACTGGGCAAGGGCCATGCGTTTTCAGAACACTGTGAGATTGAGAGAGGTGATGGACAAGCACCTATACCTTTTGGTGAGGGCTCTGTCTGAGGGTCTCCCTGGCCTATTGCACCCTGCCTCTCTCCACTGTAGAATGTCAGAATTGAATTTTGCTTCTATTAGGAGCCTGGTTCCAGGCTGCTGAGCTGACAATTGCTTTGGGCTCACTGGTGCACCTGTACTAAGGCTCCCCTACTGTGAGCTGAAATCACTTAAGAGCTAAAGAAATCACTGAGCGCTGTCTTAAGTAGGGGGGACCTGGAAAAAGTGCAGAGTGGCTGGTGCAGCAGAGCAGTCTGTGTGTCGGCTAGCAGGACGGCTAGCGGAGTGACTGGTGCAGCAGAGCTGTCTGTCGACTAGCGGAGGCGTGGGTGCTGCGGGCAGAGTGACCGGCGCGGCAGAGCTGTCTGTCACCTAGCAGAGGCGTGGGTGCTGCGGGCAGAGTGACCGGCGCGGCAGAGCTGTCTGTGTGTCAGCTAGCAGAGCAGCTAGCGGATCAACAGGCAGAGCGGTTCGTAGGACAGCCAGCAGAGCGGAGCAGAGCCGATTGCGGTGAGAGCTGCAACGGAACCTCACGGAGAGGCGGCGCAGTCGGCCTCGGACCACGTAAGGTGCCCCGTGCCCTACCCTCCATCTCCACCCAGGCTGGAGGTAAGACTCTGCCAATTGACTTTTGAACTCTGCATGGACCAAGGACAGAGACTCTTGGGCTGTTGGACTTTTGGGACTATTGAGTGACTTTTTGGGGTTGTGGAACTCAAGAGCCAAAGGGAAGGCCACGGCCTATTTGCTGGGAGGGGGGCTTCTGGTTCATGGTTTGGTTTATTAACCTTGTTTGTGGTGTTTCCCCAATATAATGCCACATTGTTTCTCCCTGTTATTAAAAGGCTTTGGTACACTCAGACTCTGTGCTTGCGAGAGGGGAAGTATTGTCTCTTACAGACGCCCAGAGGGGTGGTATATCGTTGTCCCAGGTCACTGGGTGGGGGCTCAAGCCGGTTTTTGTATTGTGCTATTGGAATGGAACCCCTGGATACTGAACCCGGCCCTTGTTGCTGCCAACTCTAACAGGCAGAAGGGTTACACTAGTAAGCAGACCAGACATCACCTCAACCCTAACATGGGCTCTGGGAGGAGCAGTACATCAACACCACTCCCAAGGAGTTTCCTTGTGGTGTCAAGTTCATCACAGCTTCACCTTAGAACAAGAACCTAGTCTTATGGGGCTCAATAGGTCCAATCCTTCCCTCCATGATCAGGTGTCTTGTCTATTTGCTGAATCAGGAAGAAGGCCTTGAGCCAGTTAAAAACCAGGCTATTTATTCAAAACTTTTTTTCTAGCTCTTGGTCCCTGGAGAATCCAGTTTGAACTAGTTCAGGGGTCGGCAGCCTTTCAGAAGTGGTGTGCCAAGTCTTTATTTATTCACTCTAATTTAAGGTTTCGCGTTCCAGTAATACGTTTTAACCTTTTTAGAAGGTCACTTTCTATAAGTCTATTATATATATATATATACACAACAATAGTTTAGTTATAAAAGTAAATAAGGTTTTTAAAATGTTTAGAAGTTTCATTTAAAATTAAATTAAAATGCAGAGCCCCCTGAACCAGTGGCCAGGACCCAGGCAGTGTGAGTGCCACTGAAAATCAGTTCATGTGCCGCCTTCGGCACGTGTGCCATAGGTTGCCTACCCCTGAACTAGTTGTGTAGACCTCGAAGGGATGACTTGAAAGGGCTGATAACCAAAAAAATTACATTAGCATCTACTTCCTCCTAGAGAAGTTACATGAAATTCCATAAGAACAAACATGCAACTGCATTTTTAACATTATGGACCCAAAGGTATCAGTCTAATTCAATGAGGTTTAATTTACTTCAGTAAAGTTTATCTTTACTCCATAAAGTTTAACCAGGACATTGTCAATCTGACACTCTGGGTTTTGGTGTTAATAGCACTGCTTGCTCCTAGGTTTTGTTCTCTGTTGTTTCTTGGCAGTAATCTCTACTTTGTTAATAATCAAGGAGTAGTCAGTTTCACAATCAGCATGGTGAAATGTACAAGTATTCTGCACTAAGGGTAGGTCTTTCCTCCTGATGGTAACAACATCTAATTGGTGCCAGTGCCTGATCATGGATGTCACCATGACACTTTGTGGTGATCTTTATGAATTGATAATGAACATTTAGTTTTGGGCGCAGAATTCAAGTCCTTGGCCATTCTCATTCACCTTGCCAATGTCAAAATGTCCAAGGCAATCTGACCATGAGGAGTTCTCTGCGCTGACTCTTGCATTGAAGTCACCGAGGAGGAAAAGTTGCTCAGTAGGACAACTTGATGCAAAGAGCTGTAAAATATATCCTTCTCCTTGGGGCTAGATTGAGTGTTGGTGCATAAGAACTAATGGAGTTCACAGAGCCAAAGGTTATCTGAAGTTTAAGTGAGATGATACTCTCTGGCTTCATAATGGGTGTTTCTAGGAACTTTACCTACTTGTTTCTCACAGCAAAACCAACACTCTGCAGATGATTTTCTTTGCTGCTTTTACCTTGCCAAAAGAAGGTGTAAGTGGCCTCTTGGACAGAACCAGCATCTGCAAGTCTTGTTTCCTGAAGTGCTGCAATGCCAACACTGAGTTTGTAGAGCTTACAGTCTATCAAAGCTGACTTCCATATGCTGCTTGTGTATTGTAGGTCATCATCGCCTGTCAATCCTGAACACTTGTCCTGACATTCTAGCTTCTAAGCTGGAAAGTTCTTGGTTTCTTATTTTTGCCAGGTGCAAGGTTTCCATCTGCCTTTCAACTTTTGGTCTAGCACCATGCACCCAATGTGGCAGACAGCTGTGGCAGGTCAGCACCTAATTGTCTGGGAGCTGCCTATCTTTCTGTGGGGAGTGGGAAGTGGCTGACCAATGGAATTCAGTGATTCCTCCCACCATTGAAGATGACCCATGGCGCCCTCTTCTATACCAATCACGTGAGAGTTTATAACCTGTAACTGCCACCTTCTGTGTTGTGTGCATGCTACCAGCAAGGATGGAGTGTCCTCACCATGTGATGTGGCTGCAATAGCCCGGGCAGTTGATATGGAAGCATTGCTTTGCCCACGAGTCAGGGTCCCCTTCTCGACTTCACTGGTTTGGACCAAAGGAAGGATGCCTGTAGATACATTTGGAACCAGCTCCTCTGCAGGAGTGGCCAGTGCAGAGGAGATCTTCCACCTGCCTGCCTTTTGAGGCTCCAATCCTAGACTGGTTATCAACCGCAGCTGAAGGAACCACTCTGTCCTGTGTGAATGTCATTGACAAAAATACTGAGTGAATTTGCTCATCAGCCTTTTGATGGCATTTCCTCCATCAAGGGTTCTGCTGCCCTCCTCAGGCAGTCATCTGCACGAAGCCACTGGCAGTTCCTGAGATTTCTGGATTAATTAACTGCTGCCCAGCACTCGATGTTGGCCAATACAAGTTGTACCGCTTATAGTCATAGCAGTAGCAGGTTTTCAATTCTGCCTGACACAAAGGGACTTAGGTGCTTAAATATCAGATGTAGGCAGCCCAGCCTTAGGCACCACTGGGATCCCCAAAACCGTCACTCAGCTACAATCTAGCAATGTAGGTGGCTGAATTCACTTAGCACCTAATTTTTTACTGTACTAGCTCGCTAGGCACCTACATTTCTATTTGTGCTCATGTGCACTGCTGCTTCACTCTAGGCGTCCAGATGCTTATCTCCCAGAGCAAGCTGTGCACTGGGGCGAGAAGGGCAGCAAAACAGTGCCTGTCTCACCTGTTGCACCCTATCTGGTATCTAGAGACCACTTGCTAGACAACTTCATATTCAAAATCTGGCCAGTGGTCACACCACTGCGCACCTTAAACTTTTAGCCAATGGTTAGAGGTCTCATCCCTCTCAAGAGCATACTCAAACCAATGAGATATTCTGATGTGAAGGCTCAGCTGGTCTCTCCTGTTGAAGCCCTTCCATTGTGCCTAAATAATTAAACAGTCATTAGAGCAAGGCAGTGCTTAATTTATGCCGGGGCTTCCCAGGGCTGAGCACTGGCACCTGACAGTTCATAACCCCAGCACCTCTGGGCTTGCTGAATCAGATGTGAATGTAAAATATTGCGTGAGCCCCAGCACCCCTGCCACTGCAAATTAAGCACTGGAGCAGGGAGACTAAAGCCTGACTCTCTCACCTCCTAAGTAGGTGCCCAAACTACCAGCCTACAGAGTCAGTCTCACTCTGTTTCTCTCTGGCCTAATCACGCTTTATTTAATTCAAAGTGGAACAGCTTCAACAGGAAACATTAAGGGACACCCTATGTCACACGATCCAATAGATCAGGTTCGAGCAAGCTGCTAAAAGATGAGAGATTCTTGTTCAAATCCTGTACCCCCACTCAGGTAGAGGGGAGGATTGGACCTCTGTTTTCTGCACCCCAGGCAAGTGCTCTAACCACTAGACTAAAAATTTTAAGATGAGCAGCTCCTCCTCCAGCTGTTTTGTGAGGACTGAGGCAAACATCAAACTTGTTGTCACAAGAAATGGCTTAGTTGTCTAAGCCACCTGACTACAGGAGAAGGGTTCCCATTCATGGATCACTAGCAGACATAGGTACTTCCCTGCAGCCTGCACTCCCTGAGAGGGGAGGCGCTTAGGAGACACATCCTCATCGGCTAGCTTAAACAGTTCTCCACTTAACATGCTGGTGTTTGTGGATACCATTCTTAGGTGCCTCTCTCCCCGTGCATTGTCCAGGAACCAGGGCCCCTCCCTTAGGCTTTATGGGTTGCAGTGTTGTTCCTGTGATGATGTAGGTTCCTGAATGTCAGGCATTGCAATGCCCAGCACCACTACAGTTAAGTCCCTTTGTGGATCTGAGCCTTCAGCTTCTCTGGTCCAGATCCTCAAAGGTATTTAGGCTCTTCGCTTACTTTGATTTCTGGGTCACTGTGCTTCAGTTCCCCGTGTGTAAAATGAGGATAATAGCACTTCCAGAGGCAGATGAAGATTTATTGAGGCTCTGGGCACAAAGGACATTTGTTCCCTCCCCCAAATTTTTAACATGGGTGAAGTAGCCTTGGGCAGGTGCAGAGCTGCGCTTCTCAGCGGGGAGCTAACGAGGTGATCAGCTCTTCTGTCACAAAGCACAGACCCTGCTAGTGGTGCCAACCTCTTCCCGGTGAGGGGCTGAGGTGAGCCTTAGCCGCCTTCACCATGGCCCCGCCCTTTTCTCTGATTATTCCCTCCCCGCTCCCGCTCTCGACCCCCAAGGCCCTGCCCTCTGGCCAGGTCTGAAGCTAGATCCAGGCCATAGTAACAGTTTCCCAGGGAGCCCTGGCTGCTGCTGAGAGCCCCGGACCTTTCACCTGCCCTGGATAGTGTGCCCCAGGGGGCAGGGGCCGAGGCCAGGGGCTGCTCTTGGGCCTCCCAGCCCCTCGCCAGGGCAGCAAGGAGAAAAGGCTCCTATAGTGGAAACAGTGAGTTTTCTTCTGTTTAGGAAAGTGCTGGTAACTGGAAGCCAGCATAAGCCAGCATAATAAATCAGTGCTCCAGTGTGCTCTTTTCTTTTCTCTCTCTCTCTTTCGAGAACTACTTGAGCCTACCGTGAGGTCCACCTTGCAAATCAGACTGATTTACTCCAGCACCTTTCGCCCACTCCCACCCTGACCCCCAAAGGAGAAATGCTGAAGCAACAAAAGAGATCCCTTGCCGCCACTGCCACCACACATCCACACCCATCCACAAACTTTGGACACATAGTCAAGGTGAAGGCATACCATTAATTGATGATATTCCAGTTTGGACTAATAAAAAGTCATTTTTTGTCACCTGCAGATTTTGCTACCTATAATAAATGTATGAAACACCATTCTTCCTAGGGATCCTTGAACCATCCCATCTCTTGCCATGATGAAAACTGAGCATTTATTTCTACTCCTTGTTTTCTAATCCTTGGCTAGTTTCCAATCCTTAACAGTGATTTTAATCCTGTGACTACTTAATTTCCTTAACAGCCTCATGTGCGGGACTTTTAAAAACACTTTTGACAAAGTCCAAATAAATTATGTCAGCCAATTCTTTGTCTGATACTTTGTTGTCACATTAAAAGAAATATTAGTAGATTGGGGGCATGATTTTCCTTTACAGAAGCCATGCTGATTCTCTAATGGCCCAGCAACCATACTGATTCTGGCACAGTATTTACTACTTTTGATACACTTAGCCTAAAATAGAAAAACAAATTATAAAACATTCTCTATTTGCTCTTCAAATTATTTTCCAGCTTCCATTTTACTTGCTATAGTTTATGTTCATTGCTGGTGGTTTCATTTAGGCTGGAGTCCAATTAATTTTAAGGGCTCTTGTCATTAGGTAAAAGTTTGCTCAACAAATAGTTGGCATAGTGGTATAGTTCAATGGTTGGTATTTGAGCCTACGATATTGGAAATCTGTGTTCAGTTCCGTCCTCTCCCACAGACTTCCTCTGTGACTTTGGGCACGTCCCTAAGGACATAATTTTCAGAAGTAGCTTGTGATTGTGGGTGCCTGCCTAATATCTTAAAGCAGCCTGATTTTCAGAGGGGGAATATTCAGCACCATCTGAAAATTACGTTTTTAGTTGTGTCAGGTCAAGGACTTGAAAAATTGAGCCATCTTAAAACACTTGTCAGTGTTGACGTTGAGCAAGTCACTCGGTCTCTCTGTTCCTCATGTTTAAAATGGGCTAACAGCACTTCCCTTCCTCAAATGGCTGCAAATACATTAAAGAGTGTTCAGGTTCTATGGTAATGAGTGCCAGGTAAGTACCTTAGACAGATAAACTTGGATACATCCAACATTGCCAGGCATAAAACTGTAACCTAATTACAAGCCTTTCATATATTAGCTCTTTTTATTTTTTTCCCTGTAGTTCAGGTGATACGTAAAGTATCTTACGATGCAACAGAGCACATGGTACAGACAAACAAAAAAGGCTAAGGAATAAGATGAGCATTCCTTTAAAAGAGGCCAGTTGATCCAAACATCAAGAGTGAAATGCTGGCCCTACTGAAGTCAATGGGAAATTTTTCACCGACTTCAAGGAAGGCAGGATTTCAAGGGTTTCAGGTCTGTAGAATATCTGCAATAAGCAGCAATATAAATAAGTGTCTGAAGTCCTGGCCTCACTGAAGTCAATGGCAAAACTCCAAGAGAGTTCAACAGCACTAGGATTTCACCCCACGTTTATTTCTTTGCCAGTCTTACTCGTGTTGAGCAGTAACTTACTCCATGACTTGTCCTATTGAACATTGATGGAATTACTAGTGGAGTAAGGTATTGTTTAACAAGAGTAAGGGTGGCAGAATCTAACTCAGTCTTCTGTAAGGGTGTATGCTTGATGCACTTCAGTTTCTATTGCTGGAAATGTTAACTTACAACTGCCAAGGAATGTGTACAGTGCTACTGTAACTACTTTAAAGCACAATGCTGAATGTGTACCTCCTACAGCACATTTTTCAATTTTGAAATTACTACAGGGATTTCCAGACACTGTATAAATGCAGACAGCATCATTTAATATTATGTAGACTTTTGGACTTCATCCAGCTGTGTCTCTTTAGCTACATCCCCTTTCCCCCAGACACACACAATTCCAGGAAGATTATAAATCAAGATGGATTTTATTCCTTCACATCTGTGATACACATTTTTCCTTTTCACAGTCTTTTTCATTTGGCATAAATATATTTTGACTTTGTTGAAAGTGGTCTATGCTGAGTTGGAAGTGTGCATGTCTAATTACGACCCTAAGAACCCCGCAATGCCAACTGGCAAAGCATTCGCGGTCATGTAAAAGCAGTTCCTATCAGGCCTGACAAACTCACTGCACCTAACACATTGATGTTATTGATGTCTATGAAGAATGTGATTGAAGGTAGCAAATGAAAACTTATATCATACTGGTCATCATAATCATTGCACGAGATATATCTGTCTATATATAGATAGATATACATACACATATACACACATATACACACATAATAATTAAGAAGTTGTATGTTTATACTGAAAATATATGTAAACCAAGCAAACCAGGCAGAATTGAAGAACAAGATTTTCCTTGACAAAGAAATCTTGATTTACCTGCCTGCCCTGGTCTCTGATGCAAATAGAACACGGGAAAAGCCAACACAAAGCAAGGTTCATTTGCATATTGTCAACAGGAAACGCCAATGAACGGAAGGATGAAAAAAACCGCATGGGTAGCCTGGCACCTGCAATCAGCAGGGGAGAACTTTGTCTGGGGGTATGCGTCTAAAGAACACATTTCAAAGGTTTTCTGAACTATAAAAAGGAGGCAAGAGAACCCTTTTGGGGGGCCTTCACTGAGGGAGCACAGGGGCATGCTTTTTGTATCTACAACAGCTGGGTCCTGGTTCACAGGGCTGGTGACACCGAGAGGTTGCTGTAGGTGAGAAACTTATCTGAGACAAAGATTTTGGCTTGTTAGGGTTATGTTTAGTGTCTTAGCAGTGTGTTACACTTTTGTTTCATTTATAACCATAGCTGTTTCTACTATCCTTACTCAGTACCATTTGAATCTCTATCTTTGTTAATAAACATCTCTTTGTTTTATCATAACTGTGAATTCTTAGCTGATTCAAGTAAGCTGGTGAATATACTACCTCTTTGGTAGCACAAAGACCAGAACGTAATCCTGACTACAAACACTAGGTCCAGGGCTACACTGTGCGGGGAATCGACCTAGGATGCAGTAGCTGAAGTTGTGTAATAGCATAGTTGAAGTGAACGTATTTAGATCGACTTACCGCGGCATCTTCACTGCGGTGAGTCAACTGCTGCCGATCCAGCGGGTAACATAGACCTGGCCTAGGCAGGTGAAAGGCCCATTTGGCATGTGACTAAATGTATAATTCAGTGACCAAAGAGAAAGCTCAGGCTTTGTTTGTGTAGAGCCAGGCCACACAATCTATTGCAAAATTAAAAGTGGGAAGGATCTATAAGACTTCCTCCAAATCTTTAGTAAAGGTACCCTTCTGCAATCCAATGTGCTTAGTAACGTGAGCCGTGAAATTCTCATCAGCTCGTTCTGGATGGCATCTTTCCCCAAGATCATCAAGACTTTATAGATTGTACTATCAGAATAAGGAAAAGCAAGTGTAAGGCCCAATTCTGTTGAATGCTAAACTCCTATTGGAATCAATTGTGGTGTGTGGGCTATAAAGGATTAGGATCCATAGCTATCATATAATGTGCACTATAGTATTCAGATATCAGAAACACAGAACACAACGAATAAATATCATGAACAAAGACATAAAAACAGTCAGACTCAATATGCTTAAGCAGGGGAGGAGAATGAGCATCTAAAAACTGAAAATTTAGAACAGAACACTTGCATGAACGTCCTTAGCAAACTTTCTATCATCCCAGACTCAAAATACAATTCATGCACAACATGTGCACATTACAGACCAATGGATGAACAAATCAAGCAACATCCTTTATGGCATTGCTATAAATTTCTCATGATGTTGGACATGTGGTCCATTGCAATGATTCATTACATACTGAAATTAAACTCTTACTTAGTGGCACACTAGCCTCATAAGTGCTATAGTCTGAAATGAATGAATAATGACAGAGAGAAATTGAATTTTTAGCAGGGAATTTTCTGTATTAGCTATTTGTCATTTCTTTAAACAATTCAAATATTCCTCGTGTTTTGCTATTTTGAACATGCATTTCTACCCATTTCATGGGCATTGACTTTAGAAAGTTGCCTATAAATATAAACTGACATAAGGTGTATGGAGAAAGTGGTATAGTATATCTAAAATTCACAGCACAACTACAGCAAATAACCCAGTGACCTGAAGGTGAACATATGTTATTTGTCATAATACTCAGCTGTGAAGTCTGTCTGTATGACTGAAGGAAAAAAACCAAAGGAAACAATTTACTTTCTATGGCGTATATTACCAGACTGATTCAGTAAGTAACCTCTGTTTTCAAAGGTTGGATGTCAATTTCTAAAACAACTGTTGAAATTGTTCAGGGTCTTTAACAACAAAACACAACCCACAGAAGTATGAGTGATCCTGTGACTCTCCCTATAAGCTATGAGCTGAAATTCAGGAGGCTTAATGAAACCCCAAATGCAGAAAACAATACACTTTCTCTCATTGTACACATACAAAATATGACATAGGTGTGCAAATAGGCCTTAAAGATGAATAAATTAGTCACTAATTCATTGCAAAGAGAGAAAGAAAAGGGCATATTTTTGCCTTGTGTTCCACAGCCAAATGAATTATGGGAGAAGCAATGCATGGATTGGGTCTTTAGCATAAAAATAAAGCAGAAATTAAGTGTTTACATAATTAAATGTGATAGGTAAACACTATACACCTCATTTTTTCAATGGACTATTTATCTACTTATTCTAATGATAGTACAACTGATACCTGACAAAAGGCGCTGGTGCAGTAGATCCAGTTGATCATTCTGCCATTGGGAAAATGACTGGTGGTTGTGCTTCGGGATGACTATTTCCATTTATTATAAGTAGGATCCTACCAAATTCATGGTCCATTTTGGTCAATTTCACAGTCTTAGGATTTCAAAAACAGTAAATTTCATTATTTCAGGTACATCATTCCACACTTAAAGTCGTCCGGGTTAACGTTGTTTCGTTGCTGAGCAATTAGGGAACATGCTTGTTTAAAGTTGTGCAGTGCTCCCTTTAACGTCATTTGGTTGCTGCCTGCTTTGTCCACTTTGCAGGAAGAGCAACCCCTTGCAGTTAGCTGGTGGGTGCTTGGAACCAGGGTGGACTGGCAGCCCCACATCAACTCCCCACACCCCTAAGTTCCCTGTGCAGCAGCTGCCCAGCAGGCTATTAATTGCCTGCAGTTCAGATGTCCCTCCTCCCACTGCCATGTGCTGCTCCTGCCCTCTGCCTTGGGGCTGCTCCCGCCCTCTGCCTTGGGGCTGCTCCCCAAAACTCCTGCTTGCTGTGTGGGGGGACAGGATCAAGAGGGGGGCTACCCAGAGGGAGGCTAATGTCAGGGTGTCCCCATCCCCCCTGCTCCTGCACCCTGCTTACCCCATCTTCCATAGAGCAGGGAGGATACACAACAGGGCTCGGGAGATAGGGAGCTTGCCCTGACAGCAGCTGCAGCTCAGTTTGCTAATCTAATTAACAAGGCAGTGTACTTAAAAGGGAAATGCACATCTCTCTCTCTCTCTCTCTCTCTCACACACACACACACACACACACACACGGTATGTGTCTCTGTCTGCCCTACCTCCTTTCCTGCTGCCTTGAGAGGAAAGGAAGGAGAGAATTTAACCCTTGAGAGTTAACCCTTGAGGGCTCAGCCAATTGCTAGTTCATCATTTAGCAGTAAGGCATTCCCTGGGAAATATCCCACCCTCTGACTCCTCCACTTCAACAAAGCTTCACAATCATCATCTGAAATTTCGCACTGTTGTAATCATGAGGGTCCTGACCCAAAAAGCCATGGGGGCAGGGTCGCAGAGATGGGGGGGGGCAGTATTGCTAACCTTACTTCTGTGCTGCTGCAAGTGGTGGTGCTGCTTTCAGAACAGGATGGCCAGAGAGCAGCAGCTGCTGGCTGAAAGCCCAACTCTGAAGGTATGGTATTGCCACCTTTACTTCTGCGCTGCTGCTGGGGTGGCCACAGCTGCCGCTCTCGCCCACTCAGCTCTGAAGACAGTGCAGACATAAGGGTGGCAATACCATGATTCCCCCTAAAATAACCCTGCAACTCCCTTTTAGGTAAGGGCTGCCAATTTGATAAATGCTGGTCTCCCCCATGAAATCTGTATAGTATAGGGCAAAAGCACACAAAAGACCAGAGATCACAGGTGGAGACCACATTTCATGGTCCATGATGCATTTTTCATGGCTGTGAGTTTGGTAGGGTCCTAATTATAAGGGTTAGACTGTGATGCCAGTTTTGTTGACCATTTTCTTGGACACTGGAAGGCAGTAATTTAGAAGTACTAATTAGGGCTGTCAAGTGATCAGAAAAATTAACTGATTAATCACATGATTAATTACCCTGTTAAACAATAATAGAATACTATTTATTTAAATATTTGTGGATATTTTATACATTTTCAAATATATTGATTTCAATTACAACACAGAACACAAAGTGTACAATGCTCATTTTATATTTATTTTTGATTATGAATATTTGTACTGTAAAAAAGAAATAATATTTTTCAATTCACCTCATACAAGTACTGTAGTGAAATCTGTTTATCATGAAAGTTGAACTTACAAATGTAAAATTATGTAAAAAATACTGCATTCAAAAATAAAACTATGTAAAACTTTAGAGCCTATAAGTCCACTCAGTCCTACTTCTTTTTCAGTCAGTCACTCAGACAAACAAGTGTGTTTACATTTGCAGAAGATAATGCTCTGCATTTCTTGTTTACAATGTCACCTGAAAGTGAGAACAGGTGTTCAAGTGTCACTGTTGTAGCCAATATTGCAAGATTTATATGCCAGGTGTGTTAAAGATTCATATGTCCCTTCATGCTTCAACCACCATTCCAGTAGACATGTATCCACACTAATGAACGGTTCTGCTCAATAACTATCCAAAGTAGTGCAGACCGACGCATGTTCACTTTCATCATCTGAGTCATACGCCACTACAAGAAGGTTGATTTTCTTTTTTGGTGGTTCAAGTTCTATCATGTCCACATCAGAGTGTTGCTCTTTTAAGACTTCTGAAAGCATGCGCCAGACCTCATCCCTCTCAGATTTTGGAAGGCACTTCAGATTCTTAAACCTTGGGTCGAGTCCTATAGCTATCTTTAGAAATCTCACACTGGTACCTTCTTCGCATTTTGTCAAATCTGCAGTGAAAACGTTCTTAAAAGAAACAACAACATGTTTGGGTCATCATCCAGCTTCAGGAAATACGCTATGAGAATCTAGTTCCTCCATTATGTTGCTGGATTGTTTCCTTCTCTCCCAGTAGCCAGGAGAAGGGGGGCTTTCTCTTCCCCTCCAAAGAGGGCTCAGGAGAGATCTCTTCTCTCAGCTACCGGTATAGGGAAGAAAGACTATCAGCAGTGCATGATGTTGCCTCAAGAAGGGGTGACAATGCCACATCGTATAATGAAGCAATGTCACAATTCAAGCATTGTCATGACATTTCAGTATGATTCTTTACGAGATTGTTTTGTGATTCTCTCAGGAGAAAGAGGCTTCACATGTGCTAAAACCAAGTGCTGCTATTTTAACACGTAAATCAGAGAGGCAATGTTAAATTTGAGAATGTTGCCAGCTTTTTATCCTCCCCTCCACCCAAAACGCTGCCTGGATTAGGTGGAGAACTTTGACTTTTCCCTTGCCACTATTAGCACATTTAATACATCTGGCTATTTTAAGGTTTTAGACTAACACCCATAACCATAGTATCTGAGTGCATTCCATATAAAAATCAAAAGTAGTAGAAAGTCCCTAGTGAACTTAATGGAGTCTCTGGTACTTCTCCCTTTTCAGGTTGAAAATTCTGCTTTGGGTAAGTTCTCTTTCTTGTTTCGGGGAGGGGGTAGAGGAGAATTTGGATTAGTAATAAATTGCATATATTGGACCTGAATCTCCATTGTCCTGCACCTTGTTCTATCAGTTGCAGCAGGACAAAGTCAGAATGATAGTGTTTCCTACCCACAATGCACTGGAATAAATGACTACTTTTGGTGCAGGGCAAGAGAGAATAAGGCCCATTATCTTTATCTGTCTGAACTAAGGATCATATTCTCAAAGGTAGTTAGGCTTCTGAGAATCTGGCCCCAGTCCCTTCTTATATTGTCCATGCAAGTTTGAGCTAGGGGAACCACAGAGAAATGCTGAAAAATCAGGATGGGGATAGGGGGTAATAGGCATGTGTATAAAACAAAGCCCCAAATATTGGGACTGTGCCTGTACAATTGGGACATCTGGTCACCCTAGTCTGAGCAACTCCATGTCTTTTTTTTTTTTTTTTTTTTTTGAAGGAACTGAGCTGTCACTTTTTACTTACTCCCAAAGCCTGAATAATTTAGTTGCCTCCTCTGCCCTTTTTGACAGTCATTCTTGAACACAACAGTTTAAATGACTGCCTTATTTTGTACCAGAACTCAGACAAGTTTATGGTCTATACCTCTTTCCAAAATTTGGTTTGATTGTATTCCTATCATGAAGATAATTACTGAGGATACAACTGTTTAATACATAGTATTTGTGTGCAACCAGCATCCCTGAGTGCATGAACTATGTTATCACAACTGAGAACATTAATCTAAACCTTAAATAGTCTCCAAATTGGTATTGCAACTCCAGCACTAAAATGGCTTTAGTATGTTCTACTTTAAAGTCCATTAGGCTCCGTGTTATATATTTTCTAATGGTACTTATTTTGGTTTAAGGCAGACACAGCTGATGTCATATACTTCCAGAATGTAATAATCAATCAATAATTCAAATCCGTTTCTAATTTTTCCTGAATGTCCATTTGACTCTACTGAACCCCAGAGCTGAACACACAGTTTGGGTATTTGTGCACTCGGTTACCTAATTTTCAGTTGTAAATACCTGTACATGGAAACACTGATTTCATATTTTGCAGCCACTGTGTCTGAGACCAAAAAAACCTGGCTCTAACTATAGAAAGCTGGAAAATGCCGTTTCTTGGATCGCAAATATTAAAGCATAGTGTCAGTGAGAACAGCTTGTGTAATCTGCTGTGACCTTATGCTTATTATGGCCACTCTCGCAACGCATTTTTTCAAAAGCGGAGTATACAGTACACCCCTCATTTCTACCTAGAGTCCTAATATAAGCAGACATGGCATCTTGTTTCACATGGGATCAAATAACTTACAAACTAACTTACAACTCTGCCCTGATAATGTGGTCTCTTCTCAAGCTTTTTTCTTGGGCATGGATGGTAATAAACTCTCTCATACAATAGTTATAAAAACAGATGATGATTATGAGTAACTATTTTTCCTCAAAATTGCAAATACAAAATATACTTTTGGTTACCAGTCTTTGATCTTTACCTCAGTAAAAATCTCAGTAGCATGGTATGAATTTGGAATATGAATATATCATTTTAAAAGCTATATGTTCAAAAACTGCTACTACTTCAAAACAATTCTGAATTATTATTCTTAATTCATATTGCAGTATTGTGTAGAGGTTTCAAACAAATTTGGGGGCTCACTGTGATTTTGCAGGCACATAGAAAGAAAACACTCCCCGCCATAAAGTGCTTACAAGGTAAGTAGATAAGACAAAATCGTCACCCTCATTTTACAGATCAGGAATAGGGGCAAGGCGGGGGTTGCCGGGGGAGGGAGAGAGATTACGTAATTTGCCCAAGGTCATGCAGGAAGTCTGTGGCAGAGCCAAGAACAGAAGCCAGTCCTCCTGCATCTCAAAGTAGTGTTTTTTACCAGCAAACCATCTAGCCTCCAGGTAGTTTAGCTTTATACTGAACTTGCAAAATATTTAGATTGTGGCTATAGCATTTTGATATTAAACACATCTCTGCTTAAATCTTTTTCTTTAAAAAAATAAATGTGAGGTAAGGAGTTGACTCAAGAAAAGCATACATCACAGTTTTTCTTCCTTTGTTCACCCTTTTAAAAATAATCATTAGTTTGTATTCCAAACAGCAAGCATAGGTTATTTACAAGCAAGTGCTGCACAGGTTTTCTTTGTTGGAGTACATCAATTGGAAGTCTACTGCCTTCACATGACATCCCCCTGCAAGCAGCGAAAAGCAAAGCTAAAGTAAACTAAATGCAAAATGTAAGCTCAAGTTCTCATTGTAGAAAGGGAAAAGACAAATACAGCCTGACAGAATCTGTGTCAAATTGGCCCCCATTAGCATTACAAACCTTATCACTGAGGTCTTCTCTCAAGGCGTTGCATCTCAATCTCAGGGCAGGTCTACACTGCCACTTAAGTTGATCTAACTTACATCACTCATGGGTGTGAAAAAGACACATCCTCCCTCAGAGCAATGCAAGTTACAGCTACCTAAGTGCTGTCCACACTAGCATTATGTTGGCGGGAGACACTCTTCCACCGACATAGCTTCCACTTCTCACAGAGGTGGAGTAATTATGCTGCCAGGAGAGTGCTGTCCCGTCAGCATCCAGCATCTTCACCAGATGTGCTGGATCAATGCAGCTGTGCTGATGTAGCACTTCTAGCGTAGACCTGCCCCCAAGAGGGCCACTTCCTACATATCTTCCTCCAGTTGGTCGTAGACCATGAAGCACTCATGATCCTGCTTCAAGAAACACATTCTACTACTGACACAACTACCAATTCCTGGTTTTGATGTTGTGCCTCATTTCCATCATGGGTAATATGGGATGGCATCCCAGGTCAGGGAAAGCATTCCAGAAACTTTAGTAGCAGCATCAGATCCACATTATTATTGAATGGTAGGCTGTAAAAGTGAAGGACCTGACTCTCATCAATGTCTACAATTATCCGTCTTCCAACTGGCGGATTTCTTTTTCTTACCATCTTCTCAGGACCCTTAGTCTTCTGCTATTTTAATTCACACCATTTCCTCGGGGATTCCCTGATGACGATGTGGATGGAATAAGGCTAGAGGAGCGGGCATTGACAGTCAACCTGCAGCTTCTATATGACCCTAAGCAGGCACCCCCTTCCTATGGCAAAAGGAAGACCTCAGTTTCTTCTCCTGACTTCACCTTTTCTACAACTGGGCAATCCCCTTTCGGTGGTCATAAAGCATGAAGTGCTTGACTGTTTCCTAGATCCCAGCATCAACTATGCCTGATCACAGTGGGCATCCAAATTCCAACTACATGTGGCCTTCAGAAAACTCTGCAGAATGGTGGCATCTGCTCCAATTTGAGTTGGAGTCTCTTGTGGGTAAAGGCCTCAAATCAGTTATTTGGAACAGTTTCATCTGCCAAGTTTTCTGTGATAAAGTTCTGGTTGCTGCAAAGAAAATGATACTTTGGATAGTTCATCAAGAACTACTTTCTGGATGATCATCTGATACAGCCAGATTATAGCAGGAATTTAAATCCACCAAAGACAAACAGGAGGTTTTTGTCAGCAGTAGAGACCTTTTCCACCACCCATCAAACCAGACGAGCAACTGAAAGAATCTGTCTCCAAACTGAACTTCACACAATCCAGCCACAATGCCTGGCAAGATATTAATAGACAGAGGAGATTCTAGTCTAGGCAAGGCGACATACCCAGTCACAAGAAACTCCACTGCATCTCCACTGGTGGCCAATGGCAGGTCCTCTAATCCAGGTAAAGTTTTCAGTCATGTAGTTAAAATGATGGCTTCTGAGAGATGGCAGGCTTCAAGTGGGGACTTGATGCCTCCTTTACTGATCAGGAGCTCAAGCTGGTTATACATCAACTGCAGCATCACAAGGCTCTGGGTTTAGGTAACATCCACAATCAGTTTCTCTCTCACTTTGGGCCAGTCACCAAAAGCTGGCTGCTTTGATTTCTGAATCATTGTATCCAGGATTGCAGCATCCCAAAAGCCTGGCTCAGAGCAAGCGTAGCTGTTCCCAAGCCAGGGAAACTGCTAAGAGACCAAAGAGCTACCCACGGATCTCTCTGCTGAGTGTTACCTACAAGCTGATGGAGTGACGAATCCTGATGTGGATTAGTGACGTAGTTGTTCCCCAGCTGCCTCGTATTTAGTCTGGATTCAGGAGGGGATGATGCACCCAAGATAACACACGAGTCATGAAAGAAAGTTGGTGCTGTCCTTATTGATCTGACAGCAGCCTATGACACAGTCTGGCATGTCAGGCTTATGCCAACCTGCTGCAAGTTATCCCTTGTAGGCTGATGGTGCAGTTCATCCAAGGAATGATTAGCAACCTGCAAGTTGAGGAGGAAATTTAGTTGCCTTAAACATCTCTTCAACGGCCTTTCATTGGGGTCAGTTTTAGCTCCCCTTTTGTTCAATATACACACGTGACCTTCATGAAACAGGCTGAGAAGTACATGTATGCTGATATCTATACTGCTAACATTGGAAATGATATCCATAGGACTGAAGGGAATCTCAGTCAAGCTGTGGACATTTTCACCACTTACTTGCCTCAATGGAGACTAATTCTTAATGAAATCAAGACAGTGGGAACTACTTTCCATCTAAACTGCCTTGCTAAATCAAATCAACTCAGTCTGTATACTAGGATCGTTACTGCTATTTCAACCAGTTGGCACATATCTGAGAGTAAAACTCTACCATTGCCTGACATATTGACCTCAGCTAGAACACCTGAAAATGAAGATCTCTTCCCATATTGCCTTGATATAAAAACTAAGGATCTGCTCCCCAGGAGGCTCCCAATAAGTCCTTTATACGTCTGTATTGGTCCTGGTGTTTGCTCCAGCAGACTGCTGCTTTACAGTATGGGGGGCCGCAGCTGCCATACTTACCTTATTGAATTCAGCTACTTGTATTATTAGTGGCTGCTTGAATTAGATACCAACCTCCAGTTTATATGTGCTAGAGCTTTGACAAGATACCAGTACTGTTACATCTGCCAAGCTAAAACATCTCTGGTTGACTGATGCCCTGCTCTCAGACTGGAAACAGCACTCAGCATCAGTTTGAAGATCTGCTTGTATCCAGGACAAAGATCCCACTTCTGCAGACAGGAGCGTGATACCGTGGCTAATCTCTCAACATCCCTTGTCCAGAAGAGCATGAGCTCCCATAGCAAAGAATGGTACTGGCCTTTGCATTAGAACAGAATATCAGCACCACTAGGGAGCCTAAAACTCTATTCTTATAGAATAGAAACATTTGTGGGAAAGAAAATCTCACAAACTAACTGAATCTGGGAGTCCATTGCTGCACTTCCTCCTTGTTCACTTAATCACAGATCCTGGACCTGTCTCATCAGGTGGCTCTCTGGCTTGTCCAGAGTTGCTGCCACTAAGCACTAGCTTGGCCTGGTTTCTTCTCCACACTGACACTGTGGGGCAGCATTGCAGACAAGAACTCATGGTAGAAGAGTGCCTAATGAGACACCTGGAGGGCAGTTTGTAATGCCTAGTCTCCCTTGACGCAGAGGTTACGAAACCTGGATATTGAGCTCTTGCCCACATATAGCAAATCAGCTACACCCTGAGCATGTGAGGACAGGAAGGAATTTTCCCCTGGGTCAGATGGGTAGAGACCCTGGGGTGGTTTCATCTTCCTCTGCAGCATGGGTCACTTGAGGTTTAAATGAGTATAAATGGTGAATTCTCTGTAACTTGAAGTCTTTAAATCATGATTTGAGAAACAATACTGCTCCAAACAAACATTTCTACTACAGTAGACATTGGTATAGCAAACACCCATAAATGTTAAACCAATTATATATGTACATGTACACAAGTAACAGTGCTAAGCCAATTTCTCTGTATTTATTGGCACAACATTACTACACCAGAAACACTGATATTACTTGCTATATGTTTGTTTAGAGCAGTATTGTTATATACAAGGCTATATATATATATCTATCTCAGGGTCTTCTTTTTCTAGGAGATTGGATGTTTCCTTTTCTAGTAACAGTTTTGGAGGAATGGCTCTCCCATGGCTGCTGTGGGTGTAGAAGAATATTAACTGCCCTCCAGTGGGATTTTATGTTTACCCCAAAGTAAGATGATCAGAAAACACATATGCGCCATCAGCATGAATACATTTTACAGTTCCTCCATCAGAACATGATAATATCCCAAAGGAAGTCATTAGGCATTTTTTGCTCCACATTAAATGAAGCAGCAACATGACTCATTCCTAAACTGTAAATGAATTTTAAAAGCCTTCCAGAGCCCCAATCAATGTTGTTATACAAACCAGCAATTCAGAAGATCATCCCGACCTGTGAGTCCTTAGCAAGAAGATTATGCAGGTCAGCTGCAGAACACACTTTCTCTATATATTAATTGTGCATCGGGTCAAGCATATGTCTATGAAATAGATTTCTGGGGCCAGGTGAAACCAAGTGTACTGAAAAGGAAAGGCAAAATATTAAGCAATGAATTGCTGTTCTGTTTGAATTAATGCATCTTTATGGAACTTGAGCGTGTCCATTTTAGTTTTAAAATATTGCTAAAGATCAATTAATAGCTTATGTTTCATAGCCATTCTCACACTTTTTTCCTGGCAGCACCCTCCTCTCTCTTTCTCTCTGAAGTGTGCGCTATGGAAAGTGACACCAATGCAGCTTTTCCAACATAATTACATTATTGTGTTAACTCCTTTCTTGTGATAGGAGCTTTTGCTTAAACACTGTTCTCCAATATCATTCCCCCAGCCTATCCTCTATCTGCCAAAATAACATTGCTTCTAGGCCTATTTTTGTCCTTTCCCTACTGCCTTGCCCAACAGTGATTTCTTACCCTAGGGACAGACCCTCCACTGGTTAATAGAGATATGGCTATTTACACCAGCTGAGGATCTGCCCCCTGCTGTTGAACCTTCTTGTTATGAACAGTTGATACAGCAAAGATTCGGGAAAGCAGACAGGCTTCTCTAAAGAACAGGGGACTGTATGACTGGAGAGTTACATACTGTGGTGAGCCAGTAACCGCATCCTGCCATTGTGAGACAATTTACAGCAGTGGAGCATTGCTTTAGTATTATTTTATTAGTTATTTGTATTGTGGTAGCAAGGTGTCATGGGCTGCTCTGGGGATTAGCTCCACCCAATCTGACTCCCCTTCCTGACTCTCGTTCACACATCCCATATCCTCTCTCTCTGCGACACAGGGTGTGCGCTCTCTCTTCGTGACTCATTTGCTCCATCTTCATGTCTTGGCCCTCTGACCAGGTCACTATAACTTTTTCCCTTTCTGGGGTATCAAAGTCCCACTGGATCAGCGGCCCTCATCTGTGCCAGATTGTCTTCCAAGGCCAGATCCTTGCCACTTTTCCAGCAGCTGGTAGGGGAACCACACCTCCACACTACTCTGAGTTCCAGTCCAGGGACTATATGTCTAACAACTCCAGTCTATTTGCTCCCAAATCCTATTTTGTTATTTCCCTGGACTCTTTCCTACTTCTCCAGTCAGTCAATCTTCTGCCCCTCTGGATATATCAGCCCAAACTCCCTCCTCACAGGATGACTGCAGACTACTACACCTGCTGTTCTCAGCTCGCTGGCTTTAGACAAGCTGTGACCAGGGTCCCAGTGGGGCCAGCTGTGGTCACTCAATCAGGGTGAACTGTAAAGGATGGGACAGGCAATCCCCAAAACCGGAGGATATTTCAATATTTAGATTTACCAAACCAGCACAAAACAACTTCTTCATTACCTCACTGGTTATTCAGGAGTCAGTAATACCTTTCCCTTAAAGTACCTCCATCCAGGTACCCACGTCAGATATGATAAACATTTCTGAAAATCTTATTTCATCATATAAAAGAAAAGGTTCTACTAATCCCAAAGGATCAGACATTCCCTCCCAGGTTAATGAATATCCCGGATCTTACCCAAACACACACATAAAATCAATTCTTATTAACGACACTAAACTTTATTAAAAAAGGGAGAGAGAGAGTATGGGTAAAAAAATCAGTATACATACAGAAACAAGTTCAATTCTTAAAGTTCAGATTCATAGCAGAGATGGTCAGTTTTGTAGCTGGTTCTTTCAGAAATAGTTTAGAGATTATAGTCCAATGTCCAATATCACTACAGTGTGTTCCACCTTAGCACTGGGATCTCAGTCTAAGCTTCCCTTGTATGAAGCCTCAAACCAATCTGAGATGACAGAATCAAGACCCGAGGGTCTTTTTATACAGTGTTCTAGCATCCACTTGACCATGCAGTCTTGGGTAAACCATAGGCTTTTGATGTAACCTTTGGCTTTCTAAACACCACCAGTAATTAGTTACACAAATTAACATAGGGCAATTTATCCATTAGGAAATCTATCACAAACTTCAAAGAGCCATATAGAAAATGACATCACTTCACCCAAGAGTCATCTAAATGTTAATATTCCCTTTAGATCTCTGAATTACTAGCTATAGTGACAGACAGGTAGCATCTAAGATGCACACAATTAATTACCACCTCTAACTTTTAACAACAGAGGTTTGCATTTCAAAGGTCTAGCTTACTTAGCATGAATGGCCCCAAGTATCATTCATATACCCTTTTAATATGACTTTAAAGGTCAGGCTTTGGGTCATCAGGTCTGCAAGCTGTTTAATCCTTTCTTGCCATGAGGCTCCCTATGGTGGCAGGGGTTGCAGGTACCTAATGCCACTACTGACAGGCACTCAGGCCAGGGGCCTGTGACGAGTGAGGTAGTCAATATTTGCTTTCAGACAAAATATTTCAGTATTTGAATTTCTGCCAGAAGTTGAAGTTTTCCCCAGAGAAAAAACAAACCATTTTCTGATCAGTTTTACGCATCATTTGACTCAGAGCTACCGTCTTAGGCCTGGGCCTATGGTACCTATGCCTAATCCATTCTTGTCTGCTTCTGTCTCCCTTCACTCCCTGGCAATGAAGGGAGCTCCTTTTGAGTCCTAGGGGTGCAGCAGAGACCCATACAACTTCCTCTGTACATGCCTTCTCTTGACTCTCTGCCCCTTCATCAGGTAGGAGGTCTCCTTCCCTTTCCTTAGACACATCCCTCTGTTTCTGTTACCCTGCTTGTACAATGACTATGGGGCACTTGCCTGTCATATTGGCTGCTGCAGAGTTGAGGGGCTTTGGTATCTGATGGTTACACAGCTACTTGAGACCTTCTGATAAACTTAGAGGTTCAAAATATTATTATTCTATCTTCAGGTACAAAGCGGTGTGTGAATTACTGGTAACTTATGCGTGCCAATAGGAAAAGCTTCTGAATACATGATAAATAAGTGTGGGCAGGTGGAAGGGAACAAATACCATATATAATGGAGGATTATGAAAGATAGGGAAAAAACATAAAAGGGTATGGTGATTGTATTCTTATTTACAGAGAGCAAGGCTGGAATCACTCTTTGATGCTGAATACATTCATTGAAGTGCCCAAAAGACAGACCTAATCAGAGCAGGAAAACAGGTTTTAAAACATATTTATCAAGTATAGGAGATTGCATGTGGCATTTATGTGTCTCAACAATTTTGTTAAATAGACCAGTCATTTTGACAAGCCTGTGGCTGTACCTTTGCCATGGAAATAAGGGTTTCATAACACCACAGATGAAACCAAAGTTCAGCCTCTAAAACCTGTGGGGGTGTGCCACTAAAAAGTTTGCTTTTCATATTCAGCCGGCTAGTGTCCTTTTAGCGAATATACGGGAAGGACGGCTGCCAGGAGCGGAATGTAAATTAAAGACAGAAAATTATTAAAACAAATATTCAGGGTCTGGCTCAAGCCATCCAGTGAAAAAATAAAGATTTCCTGGGAACTGGGTAGCTCAGGGGACTGGATGCACAGCCTTTCAACTCCAGGTTGGTAGGGAATAAGGGCTGTTACCATGTGATAGCTAGTTGGTGAGCCTATGAAATCAGCTGTCTGCCTAGCCACAGGGCCACATTTCAAAATCATGCATGGCAGTAACCTCAGCAAAGAGTGAGCAAGAAATGAGCAGTCAAAGAAACCAAACTACCACCTGGTTCCTCCAGGTGGGTTCTTGGACACAGGACAGGTATGTTGATGGGATGGTGCAGGGACACTTACTCTGCAGCTGTTGCTGTTCAGTGGATTAATAGAGGGCTTCCTTCTTCAGGGCTTTCAGTACAGCACCTTCCCTGAGTGCTAAAATGTACTGGTGACAAAGAATCCTGTGGCACCTTAAAGACTAACTAAAAGTACTAAAGCATAAGCTTTCGTGGGCTAATACCCACTTCCACCAACGCAATCGGTTATAGGCCCAGTAAACCTTATGTTTTAATACTTTAGTCAGTCTTTAAGGTGCCACAGGACTCTGTCACTTCTGCAATTCCAGACTAACACAGCTACCCCTCTGATTCCTAAAATGTACTGAGACACTGACTTCCCTGCCTCTTCACTCTCATCCCATTTCGCTCCCTCCTTCCTCAAGAAATGCAAAAATTAAAGGAACATAAAAAAAATCAAACTCTTTGAATTTCAAAACTGTTGGGATCAGTTTGTCTTGGCTGAAGGTTTGTGTTTTATAATTCATCTGATCTGGCTCAGCCTAGTTACCAGCAACCCTGGCATGACATGATTTTTTAAAAAATTCATCTACTTATCCCTCATGTGATGCCACAGGGATAAATCCTTTTGTGCTGGAGCACTACAAAGAGACAGAAGCTAGAGAAACCATTTCCCCCCTGCATAAACACCAAGAAAGTATCACTACATAGTGCTTAAGACCCACATGTCAAATGGAGTCTGGACTGTGGCTTTGTGTGTGGGCATGTGGGAAGAAAAGAGCTTTCCTGACCCCCAGCCAACCAGTACATGTATTTCAGTCAACAGCCAAGATACACATTCTTCCTGTTGAGTAGTAGTAGCTAGGTGTGCTCTAGAATGTGCCTCCCTTACCAGCCCCTCTGAGAAACACCAGCAGGGTTCCTATAGTGAGAATAAATCAGTTAACATCTCTATTCCCCTTCCTTGGCTGGCAGGGACAGGAATCATCAGCCCGAGCAGGTGATTTATTAAGAATATTTTTATGCAGAAGCCCTTTGTAATAAAGTGGGTAAGAAATAAACAAACAGATTTTTAGATCCTGTCTTCACAACTTTGCTATCTCGGATTTTAACTCTGGGTTTGCTGGTCTTTGTTGGTTTGCACTAAATCAGATGCTTTTTAACCCCATTTATTTGGTATCAGGCAGGGATTTCCCCAACACCTCCAGCGAGGAATAGCAAACAAGAGACTGAACCCCAGTGTGGATGGAGACAGAGCAGCTATGGCAGCTGCGGGGGCTGGGGGGAGGCTGCTGGCAATTTACCTATGGGAGAAACAACAAGACGACAATGACTCCTGTGAAGAGGAAACTGATGCCTGGGACTATTTCTTTTGCTAGTTTATTGGTTATTAATCAATACCGCCTCGTTTGGCGGTGGGGTGTTGTTTAAGGTAAAGTCTTAATCAAGGCTGATTTATATAGCCAAAAGGGTAACTGAGGCCTGGCCCATGGCCTGGGCTTGTGACAAAGTGGTACCAACAGTGGGATCTGGATCCCCGCCCAACAAGGAAGGAGGACTGAGGACAGGGTTTCTCGTCATGCCTAGACAAAGAGAAACCTACGAGAGACAGGATCGCCCCCTGGGAGTTGGAATGGGGGAGCAATTTGGACACGGAAGTAGTCATGTGAGTCCTGCAACAGCAGTGCAACAAGAGCAGCAGAAGGTGATAACCATGAGGACACCACGGCTGACTTGCATTTGTTGACAGAGATGATAAAGTGAGTTTAGCAAAAGCTCCAAAACATGCAGATGTGTCTTCCCATCATGATTTTTCTGGACAGTTTAAGGGCACAAGGAGCTACAATGACTATGCAAGTTGGATGAGAGAGGAAATCCAGGAGGGAGTACTCCCATAAACATAAAATTTATGATCCACTGTCACCCACAGATCCTTTTCAGCAGTACTACCACCTAGTCAGTTATTCCCTATTTGTAGCTGTGCATTTAATTTTTTCCTTCCTTTGCACTTTCTTTATTAAATTTCATCCTGTTGATGTCAGACCAATTCTCCTATTTTCAAGGTTGTTTTGAATTCTAGTCCTGTCCTCCAAAATGCTTGCAACCTCTCCTAGTTTAGTGTCCTCCACAAATTTTATAAGCATAATCTCTACTCGGTTAGTCAAATCATTAATGAAAATATTGAATATTTCAGGACCCAAGACTCTACTAAATATACCTTCTCAGTAATTTCACAGTGAACCATTAATAACTACTCTCAGAGTATGATCTTTCAACCAGTTGCTCACCTACCTTATAGGAATTTCATCCAGACCATGTTTTCCTAGTTTTCTTAAGAGAATGTCATGTGGGACTGTGCCAAAACCCTGACTAAAATCAAGATGTGTCATGTATATTGCTTCCCCCATCCACGAGGCCAGTAATCCTGTCAAAGAAGGCATTTAGTTTAGCATGATTTTTTTTTTCAACAAATCCATGCTGGCTGTTGCTTATGACCCTGTTATCCTCTAGGTGCTTGCAAATTGATTTTTTAGTAATTTGTTCCATGTCTTTCCAGGTATCAAAGTTAGGCTGTTAGTCTACAAGTCCCTGGGTCCTCTTTGTCCCCCTCTTTAAAGACAGGTACTATGCTTGCCCTCAGCCTCCTCCATGAGTTCTCAAAGATAATTGCTAACGGTTCTGGTATTGCTTCAGCTACTTCCTTAAGTATCTTCTCCAAGCCCTGCCATCTTGAACATATCTGATTAATCTAAATATTCTTTAACCTGTTCTTTCCATCTTTTGGCTTGCATTCCTTCCTCTTTGTTGTTGATATTACTTGTGCTGAGTATTGGGTCACCATTAACTTTTTTAGTGACAACTGAAGCACAATAGGTGTTAAACACTGACATATTGCTGCTATTAGTTATCACCTCTACTTCCCTGCTAAGTAGAAGACCTACACTTGCCTTCATCTTTCTCTTGCTCCCAACGTATTTAAAAAAACCTTTATTACCGCTTTTTGTGTCCCTTGCTATGTATAATTTGTTTTGTGCTTAGCCTTTCTGCTTCCGTCCCTCCATTCTCATGTTATTCTCTCTTACTCCTCCTTAGCAATTTGTCCATGTTTCTATTTTTTGTAGGATTCCTTTTTTATTTTCAGGTCATTAAAGAGCTCCTGGTAGAGCCATATTGGCCTCTTACTATTCTTTCCATCTTTCCTTTGGATCAGGATAGTTTGCAGTTATTCCTTTAATATTGTCTCCTACGAATGACAGTCTCTCGAACTCATTTTTCCCTTGGATTTTCTTCACAGGATTCCTTACTTATTGATTCTCTGAGTTTGTTAAAGTCTCCTTTTTTGAAGTCTAGTGTCTTGTCCTTATTCTGATGCTCTCATGACTTCCTTTTTTTAGGAATCATGAAATCTATCATTTTATGATCACTTTCATCCCAATTGCCTTCCACTTTCAGATTTGCTACCAATTCCTCCCTGTTGATTGAATCAAGTATAAAATGGCTGTCTCCCTGGTTACTTCCTCCACTCTCTGAAAATATGTTGTCCCCAATGCATTGTATTGTAAATTTTGTATTTTGCTGTACTGTTTTTCCAACAGAGGTGTGGGTAATTAAAATTCCCCATTACTACCAGGTCTTGTGTTTTAGTTGTTTCTGTTATTTCTTTCAGAAATGCCTCCTCCACGTCCTCTTTCTGACTTGGTTGTCTATAGTGTGCCCCTACCATGATATCACCACTATTATCTTTACATAGAGACTTTTAACTGGCCTGCATCTCACCTTCTTGTGGACCTCAGAATAAGTGTGTTTATCCTTGATGTATAATGCAACACCTGCACAATGTTCTCTTTTGTACAATGTTGTCTTCATTGTACAAAAGCATCTTTTGAATGTTTATTGGCTGAAAACAGACTTTTAATCTATTATTTGTCTAATCTACTGTTATTAACTATAATAATAGAGGACTCCATCTGGTGGGGGCCCCATTTTTCTTGATCATTGTACAAACATGTAGTAAAATGACAGCCCTGCCCCTAAAGAAAGGTAAAATCTTTTAAAATGCTTCTTACTAATTCCATATTGCATACAGGACTAGGTAGGAGAGGTTATCACATTTTGATGACATTCAGTTAGGATACTTTTATTTTGAAATTGTTCCATAATAGAAATTAGCCCAAATGTGAACATATGGAATAAATACCTTCATGAACTCAGAGAGGTCATCTCCAGATTCAAACTATAGGCCAGAAACTAAAATGTGCAGTGTACCTTCAATTCCCATTCATGTCAGTGGAAACTGAAGGTGCTTTGCACTTCTTCAGATTTGGTCCAATGCACTACAGGCCCATCCCCTCAATAAAGTAAATACCTACATCAAAAACAAGATGAAGCAACCTACAATTTTTCTAACTATAAACATGTGTGAAGCAAACATTACATCTTTACCATGTACACAAATCACTTATCAGTCTGAGTAGTTAACAAATTGTGTATAAATAATCATGTGAAGGTCAGGCAGGTACTGAATTTCCATCCATGTATGAAGTGAATAAAATCAACATTAACGGGATAAAACAAAGCCACACAAAACTACTGGAATTAATCTTACAAGTAGAGTCCTCACTAAGTCCTAGAAATATTCATGTCAAAAATTCACTTCAAAAATACAATAGAGTAAAAGTAAGCATGAAAATATACATTAAAACATCAAGTTATCTATCTTGTAAGATGCAGACTTTACGGAATAGGATGACAAAAACTCCATTCTAGGTAATTCAGATTCACCATAAAAAGCTCACTTTCAGAGGAGGAATGTGCTAATGATCTATCAAATCCTGTTGAACCTCAACTTTTGTTGCCCTTTCTATTCTGGGCTTCTAAACATGATACGGCTGACCCAGTATGGGCAGACCTACAGTTCCATACCAGAGATAACCTCACTCCAACAACATATACATCAGCATATTTCACACTTATGTGCCAGGAGCATTAATGGGTTATTACATAACCTATGAAGGTCCTTCACCTCATTAAATCATTAGGAACAGTTTTGAAGGACTCTGGAGGGAAGTGTGGTCTCTGTTGCTAGTATACATGTGTATGGGTACACACGTAATGCACCTTCTAGATTTACAAACTGTTTCTACTGGGCTATAAAAATATTTGAGATAGAGGATATGAGGAGTAAGAGACACTGTTTGAGATTTTACTTTTTTTCTTCCTTTTTTTCCCTGTCTTCTCCTATATATAATGTCATCTATACTGAAGGTCCATGTTTTGCTCTATGTGTAGAGAAAGTATAACAAGACTGAAATTTGGTACAGTAAAAGCTGTATTATCTGGCATTTTACCAGCCGGAAAGCTCCATAAACCAGCATTTCATATAAAACAACCACCTGTCCCTGCTGCTCCCAGGCAGAGGCCTGGCTAGGAGGCTCTGTGCACTCCCCCCAGCCAATGGGAGCTGCGGGGATGGCACTTGCGGACGGAGGTAGCGCTCAGAGCCCCGTAGACAAACCTCCCCCTAGGAGCAGCAGGGATAGGTCACAGCCCCTTACAGGGAGCTACCTGAGGTGAGTGCCAACTAGATGTGGCACCCTGCACCCCGTCCTGCACCCGAACCCCCTCCCAGAACCCATGCCCCACACCCACTCCCATACCCCAACCCCCAGCCCCGCACCCCAAATCCCTCCCTCTTAGCTAACTGGAATTTTTCATTTACCAGCACCCACCATTCCCTCAACATGCCAGATAAAAAAATCTTTTACTGTTTTATTATTGTTTGAATTTGAAATTTGTTTCTGTTTCTGTTATTATTTCCCCTTCTCTTTCTTCTAAAGTAAATGACTAAACAATATGCATAACAGCATGAGAGACCTGAGTGTATAATTTGCACAAATTATTTACTCAGTGAGTTCAGCTTCTTTTTCTGCTGGTATAATGTCCACAACAAAGTGATATTCTCAAATTATTTTTTAAACACACAATATGGGTTGATTGCGATTACTTTTCTGTGACCTTTCAGTACTCAATATTCTTAATCCAAAGGGCCAGAGACTTGGCTCTGTTGAACAATGAAAAGCTGTCTCAGAGCCCTCTTATCCAGCTATCTAAGAATTCCTCCTGCGGGGCGGGGATATGTGAGGGGGTGAAATCTGATAGGTCCATACTACCCTCTCTCACAGCTCCTTACATAGAGGGTGTGGTGGGGGAAAGGCGCCTAGCTGAAGAAATAAAGCTCTGGTGATCCGTTATTGGAAAGATTCCTTTCAATTCATGCAACTTAGAACTCTGCAGCTGCTCTAAGAGCAAATTGGGATCAAATCAATGCCAAGGATCAGGGGACTGATCCTTTACCATCATAAATGCAGAAGGATACATCCTAGTTCTAATGTCCAGCTTGCATACACAATCATGTCAAGGGGGACAGCACTGAATGACAGGAGAAGAAAAATGTCTCCTCCATAAAGATGGTTGAATCACTGCAGTGCTGCTTTGCAGAGAATACAGAAGTCTCAGGGCTGCAGTATCCCTCTCCTCTGAAAGAGTGAGGGCATTGGCTGCTGGATATGCATAACAGCAGATCAATCAACCCCATCACTCCCTCTCAGTCACAAGGACACCCCACTGAGCTCTTCTCAGACCCTATAGTTGGAGCAGATCCCTTGCACAGGTTCCTTGCTCCCTAAATCTCATTGCTCTAAGTGAGACTGCAGTAGTTCTGCTTTGTTCCAGGCCTCCAGTGCCCATCAGGATGAGGGAGGGCTGGACAAACCTCTAGAAAATAGACAACACCATTAGCAGAGCTGTGAAATATCCGATTTCATGGAACAACTTCTATATCTGAAAGTTGTCCACTTTATTTAAAAATTGCATCCATTAATATATGTATTATTGATTTTAAAGAGAACTTGAATAGGATTGTGTATTGTCAAGCAGCTTTGAAAGAGTTTTCCAGAGCGCAATATTTGTATACTGATCAAAAGAGACATCACCAATTACCACTGCAATTCTTCTAAGATTGCTTTTTTTTTTATCAAGATTAAAACATGAGAAAAACTTGAGTTTGCCATTGCATCAGACTAAGATATCATACTGTCAACATCCGCTCTGTATCTCTCTCACACACAAAGAAATTCATATTCTGGTCTTTAACATTGAAAGATACAATATGTAGGTAACAACAGTTATTCTCAACTAGCTTATACTGCAGGCATGTGTGGATCTTTTGAAAGTATAAACTTTCACCCAATCCTCAAAAAAAATAAATAAATCTGTATTTAGACAATGACATAGCCTCTAGCGGCTCTACCTGCTATTTCAATAGCTGTAGTATCTAGCTTTATCTTCCTTCATTATAAATTACTTTTAAACAATTTCCATTTCTTTGGAAAGTCTGCGTGTGTACAAATGAAGGAACCATCAGAGATGTACATTGTCCATTGTTCTCCTCTGCCAAGATCATTCTCCAGCTGTGCTCTTGACCATTTAATACATTTACATATATGTTCCCTTATGTAACTCATGAACAGGTATCAGATCTGCTAACATGTCTTCAGTATGTTGTGAATCCTGTGAAAATCATTAAAACGAAGCTACAGAATTCATTGTTATTACTCACGGGCAAAACTGCTCCTCCTCTTCTTCATATGTGACCTTGCTGATGTCCCAGGAATTGCAGAGGGTCTGCTGATTTCTCTCTTCACCAAAGTGCCTCTCCATGATAAAGAACAGGAATAAACTTGTTCTTTCCAAGGATAGAACTATTCTTGCTCTTCCCAGGAACGCAGTCCTGTTTTTGGCTCCTTTAAGAAGGAGAATGCTGGTGCAAGCTAGAGTTACTTTGTCAGTGCACCAGCAGGAGAGGAGGGGAAAAAAGCTAGAAAAGGGATTGTGTGTTTGTGTAAGAGACTGGGAGGAGAGTGGCAGTAAGTGCTTGGAGGCCAATCACGTTTCATCATTCTGCTAGTTAGAAACAAGATATGCTTAAGAGGTCATGTGCCCTGAATGATTTACAGAGGCAATGACTATCAGAGACGCCGTATGAGGTTTTCTCTGTAACAGAAGCAGGATCTATATTGATATTCAGCCTGACATTCAGGCTTATAGACTTCCCATCAAATATCCAGGACAGTGTCAAAAATGTTGAGACACAAATATATATATATAAACATATTTTTAAAAGCCACAAGAGGTTACTTTTTTCAAATCTGTTAGCAAAGCTTAGGATTTATCTCTTTCTGTAGCATCCTTGAAGCCTCTCCAAAGCAGTTAGTAGAACCCCAGTCTAGTACTCTTACCAGATAAGGAAAATACTCTCTTTTCTGGGCAAGACCAACTTACTACAGGATAAGGAAAGGGCACATGGCATTTATGTGTTGTATTTTAAAGAGTCTCCTTCCAGGAAAGGTACAACAGCAGTAGGAGCCTTCAGCTCTATGTGGAGTTCAACTGCACATCACAATGGAGAAAATATTACACAACATAAGAAATACATACTTTTTGTTTCCTTACAGAGACAAAGCAGGTAAGGTAATATCTTTTACTGGACAAGTTTCTGTTGGTGAGAGAGAAGCTTTCAAGCTCTTCTCTCAGTCTGGGAAAGATACTCAGGGTACCATAGCTAAATGTGCTATGAGAATACACACAACAACATAGTTAAAGCCTTCTTCACCAAACAAGGACATTCCACCAGAGAAGTAGATCACATCATGGAATGCATAACCAAATATGCAAATAGAACCTGCTTCAATCCAGAAACCATCCCCTCTCTGACCACAAACTCCTTGTTGTCACCTACCACTGAAACTCATATAGGGTATCATTAAACAATTACAACCTACACTTAATTGGGACCACATGTTAAAAGAAATCTTTCCTGAATCCCCTCTTCTGGCCATCAAGCAACCTCCTAACTCATCAAGCTCATCATCAGAAGCAAGCTCCCCACAGACCAACACATACCAAAGCGAAAACAGATCTTTGCCATATCAACAGATGTGAAACCTGCAGATTTTGTTCAACTGCTATGACAATCAACACCCCCATAACACACTTTCAAGATCTATGGGTCCTACACAGGCCAATCACAATATGTGGTGTACCTCATCCAGTGCACTAAATACCCCAAGAAAAACCAATGCGGATGAAACCAGACAATCACTATGCTCTCGAATGAATTCACACAGGAAAATGATAAAAGACAAACACACCAGATCACCTGTAGGTGAACACTTTGCATGGAATGATCACTCCATATCTGACCTCTCAGGCCTCATCCTCAAAGGAAACCTGAACACCTTCAAAAGACAAGCCTGGGAGCTTAAATTCATAACTTTGCTAGACACTAAAAATTATGGTCTTAATAAAGAGACTGGATTGATGGCTTATTACAACAATCTGTAAACCATTAACCCCCTTTTCTTATCTTGTGACTGCAGAAGTGCTAATGGGCCACTTCATCTTGAATGGTCTCTTAGAATATGTGATAATTAGTTATACTAAATAAACTGTCACACCTTGTATTTAGCTGGGACATTCCAAGTACCTTTCTCAGACCTGAAAAAGAGCTCTGTGCAGCCCGAAAGCTTGTCTCTTTCACCAACAGAAGTTAGCCCAATAAAAGGATATTACCATACTCACCTTCTCTCTCTCTAATGCCTGGGACTAACACGGATACAACACAGCAAACATATATTTCTTTCTGTAATTCAGCAGTGGAAGAAGCTAGTAGTATGTATGTATGTATGTATGTATGTATGTATGTATGCATGCATGCAAGCAATATGGAGAGGATTCTCTGTTTACAGAAGTCAGGATATATATAACTTCATACTTTGAGTGTCTATAGGCATATATAAAGAAGGATGTTAAAGTAGTTCAGGTATTTACAGTATCACAAACCAAAAGACAGAGGCAAGTATACAAGAACAGGCCAAAAGCCCAACTAGTCTGGGATTCTGTGATTATGAACTACATCGAATGATTTAAAAGGGATTTCTTCAGTACAAACACTTGACAGTTGGCTACCACACTAGCCTCTGCAGAAGTCATAGAGGACTTGGAAAGTCACAGAATCCGTAACTTCCATGATGGACACAGAGCCCTAATCATGAGTATAAATAGCTGAATAGAGGCATGACTGAGCTGTGCTGAGAACATACCCACCAGTTTCAGGAACATTTCTACTCAGCACAAGTCAGCTATGCCTCCACTGCCACTACTCACGCGACTGCGGTTATCCTGCTATTTATACTCATGCTACTATCTGTATACAAACAGGCGAATCACAATCCCCACTCACAGTGTGGACATAACCTAAGTAACTTGCCCAAGGTCATGCATAAAGTCTGGCACAGAACAGAGAATTAAACCCAAATCTCTCGACTCCCAAACTAATGCCATAACCACTGGGCTAACCTTTCTTTCAATTGTTTTCTGCACAGTCTCTGCCTTTAGGCTTTGCTTATACTAGAAAGAAGCCATACACATGTAACAGAATTATTGTACTGGTGGAATGAGTGGTTGTTTCTTGGGGTGCACAGAGACAGCCCCTAAGGGTATGGTTACTCCCGTGTCTCAGGAAGTAACTCCCATGTTTCAGAGGGGCCTATTCATCCTCCCTGTAGTAGGTTGCAGCAGGAGGGGACCCGCCTCTGTATTCTTTTCCAGTAATAAAAAGAAATGTATATTTGATTTACTCATCTTGTACCAGTATCATTATTCCAGGGCTGTGCCTGTATGTGCTAACATTCGCAAGGTCACTTAACACCATTGCAGAATACGTGCCTTGTTTTTTTAACGGAAGTTAAATGAATTTGATGGCTTCAGCCAAGCACCTGCTGGGTTTCATCACATCACAGGACTACTGAACAGTTTGCCAAAGATTGCCCCAGCCTCTGTTCAGAAAATCCCAAGATTAGAACAGCAGGGTAGAAATGAGAATGTTGGAGGTCCAATGGGAAAGTATTGCTCAGTGTTAGACCACACCATACTTACACTTAGCTATTGCTATCAGTCTTTCCTTGGCATGAGCATTAACATTCAAACACTTACACTACATGTATGGCATGCCGCCTGAAAGAAAACACAAAGAAGTGCACCTTCAGACAGTTCTGACTCAGGAGGAGATTTTTAAAACAGGTCAGAGATATGCATGCTTTTCTGAAAAAAAAATTCCAAATGATATCAGTCACAAAACATTCATTTTACCCTCTTTCAAAGATGATGAAATAATTTTTCAGGGAAGGCTTCTCTTCAGATAGTGTACCTTTGGTAACAACACCATGAAGATCCAGATGACTTCTGAAGTTTATACTAAGTAAAACTTTAATATAATATAAAACAAGGCCTCTAACTGTGGCAGAGTACATCTATTTTTTTAAAAAAAAAATAACGGACAGGATGTAAACTGTGAATCCATCTCTTTTAGAGTGTGAGGGAAAATAAAAAAGAGCACTTGATGCTGCTGAGACCATAATGCGTGACAGTAGGGATGGGACTGCCAGTGGTAGGGAGACGGAGGACAACATTTTCTCAAGCCCTCGAAAAGTAGGAGGTCCATGAATAAACTAATAGAGGGAAGGAGATAGAAATTTCCCGTTCTTCTGGAGGAAAAAAAAAAAAGTCTCTCTTGCCTCTCTCATGCAAAACAATGGCAAGGAGCAGAAGTTACACCAATTGTGTAGGTTATGCATCTTCTGTTGTCTAGATGGGTCCTAGCAGGTGAACCAGTGGCCTGAGTATAGTAACACCTTACTCAGGTTTCTTGTGTTACAGAGCAGTTATGCAAAAGAAGGGTTAGCACCAGGCCCATCAACACTAGTCTATGTGATCCATGGCTAGTGATTTGGAGCTAAGTGTCATAGAGACACAGAACTTACAGCATAAGGAACCACCAGATCATCTAAGTGGTTTCTCAGGAGATTAGAGCAAAGGCAGAAGAAAGGAACACAGTGCAAAAAGAAAGGAAGCAGTGATTATGGGAGATCTGCTTCTGGGCCATCAGGGCATGACTCAGTGGTGCTTCTGGGATTTCTTAAAATGAAAGTGCAACCTGCTCTCCCAGGTAAACAGATCTTGTGTATATTTTGTAAATAAAATTACACTGGAAATTATCCTAGGTCCATCACATCAATACTTCTTTCCCAGATGGAAAATGACCAGCTACAAAGCCTTTTCTTTTGTAATCTGACTATACAGGAATGAGGGGCTCCCTACTTTATTCAAAGTAGTGCAAAGCTTATCATGCTGACTGATGGCTCATTGTTTTCTTGTACTCCCCATCAGCCTGTTTATAGCCAGCTGTTGTTTCTAGTCAAACTCAGACTGTAAACTCCGTGGGGTAGCGACTGCCGTTTTGTGGGTCCCAGTCCATGACTTGGGTACCATAGAACCTAAGAAACACGAATAATAAGGGAGTGATCAGTGTCCGCTGTGCTCCAGCTATTCTATGCTGACAGAGAACTCTTGTAGTAGAGTGTAAATTACAGAAGCCCCAGGGCCTACTATAGATTGCACTGGAGACTGTTCTCATCCCCAGAACACGGAGACATAAATATAATGTAAAGTCATCTTTATCTTCCTTCCTGCTCCCCCACATTCCTGATCTAAGGTCCTGTCCTTCACCACTTCAGCCTAAAATAAAGTGTCCCAGATTCTCTGTTGTCTGAAGAAATTCCTCTCTCTCTCTCTCTAGCTGGACTGCACTTGGTGTTCTCTATTCAGACCACATCTAAAATAAGCATATTGCGTCAATGTTGACATTTTTTATATTGAAAATCAAAATAAATATGAGTGCATTTCAGAAAACACTTTAAGGAACTATGGCTCTTCTATTATTTATGAAAATATTATATATCCAGATTTGCTTTAATATAAATAGTATCAAGCAGGAACAGATGGGAATCAAATATTCAGACTTACTTTTAATAATCCTACCCTCCCCAAACTCCACACCTCCCTGCTTAACAATGTATTCATTCCATTCATGGAATACTTCAGTTTACAGTGATAGATCCTAGAAAAAAACGCTACCTTGGATAGATTCAAGTTGGCAAAGTCAATTTAGAAAAGTTATCTGGAGTAAAACATCCACTCAGAACCCTTTCTTATATTATCTGTTTAATTTAGCTAGGAATGAGGAGCTCTGTTACAGGATGCCACTGGGCCTTTAAGGGACAGCAGGGTCAGTATATCTGTGTTTGGTCACACACCCAATTGGACTATAAGAAAAGGCCCCCTTGGGCTCTAGAGGGGAGAAGACTAGGTGAATCACATCTGAGAATTAGTCAGGAAACAGGCAGAGAAAGTAGACATGGGGTTCTTGGTGTTGACTCCCTAGAAGTAGGGAAACAGGCCAAAAGCAGGAAATTCCTGGGAATGAGTACTCTGGGAGGGGAGACAGTGGGAACTAGCTGGAGAAAAAAGGACCTCCAGGGAGAAAAGCTCAGAGCATGGAAGGATGGAAAGATAAAGATGGAAAAACCCTGGAAGCTGTAACCAGGATGGGCAGAAAAACTGTTTTGTTGTGTTTGCCTATGTTTGGAGAAATAAAACTGCCTGGAAAGAGATTCTGGATGTGGCAGTGGGTCCTCTGTGAACTGGGAAGAAGGCCAGCTTGCTGGAGGCTCAATACATTATTCAAATGATCAAGTATCCCACTGGAAACTGGAGTTAATTGCAGCAGGTCACTTACGGGAGCTTTGGGCACCAAGAGTGCAACGAAGCTACTCTTTCAGTCTCACCTCTGGTGCTAATGATGCACTTCCACGGTACCCAAAACTCCCATTGAATTGGTAATAAGTCAGGACGCATGGTACTGCATGGTCAGCCATTTAAGTGAGCAGTGTTTTTGGTCTTTAGTAAGTGACTGGTGAACACCAGAGTCTGACTAACGTAGGAAAAGCTGTACCAGCCTGTCTATTATAAATGGAAGAAGTTGGAATGAAATCTTTGTTTTTCTTTCATTTTGAATGCACTTATATCTCCCTCCTGTTTAGGGTCTTATGTTTTGGGATAAATAATATAAAATAAGACCATACAATTTTGCAAAGTACTTACTGAGAAGTCTGTTTGTTTTTAAATGAGATCTGATAAGAGTTTCTAGAAAAAGCCAATTTATCTAAGCCATATTTAGTTTGAAGTTTATGAGAAAACATATGATTTGTCTACAGACACATTTCTCAGATGTTCTGCTCCTTTTGATTCAGTCCTACCTCCATGGAGATAAATAAAACCCCCATTAACTTTAATTGGAGTAGGACTAGGTTCTTTATTTAGTGTAGTTTGGATTTTTCAGCACCAGGAAAGAAGCAGTAGATCTATGTTAGATGACTTAGAAGATTTTCAGAGGCACAAAAAGGAGCTGGTGCCTACCTCCCCTTTGGGCCTTACAAAATCTCACCCTTACTTAAAAGTATGGTAGATTATTCTTAACATAGTTCAAATGATTTTAAGCAATGAGCAATTTCCCTAATATAGTCATGGCATCTAATAACGGCTGTGAAATATACACCAGATACAATCCTGAAAAAGCCTGCATGTGTGAGATTTTCCTTACATGAGTAATCCCATTGAAGTCCATCGGAGTACTCATAAGAGTAAAGTTACACACATGCTTCAGTGTTTGTGGAATTGGGCCCGTTCTTTGTAAATCTGCATATATTTTAATTGGCCAGCTTTCATGGAGGGGTGGAAGCCTTCGCCTGCAGCTGTACTCTCTTTGAATTTCCATTTAAAGTTACTGGGATTTCTACATGCAGAGCAGCTATGTGATCAGATCCTTTGTGTATTTTTCATACATTGTGCTGATACAAGAAAAACAACGATAAACAAATGATTTACGTATTTTGATGAATAACTGACAAGAAAAATATAGCTCTCCCACATTATAGAAACATTTTGCAAAACCTTATATAACACAATAAATACCAGCTCAGCTCATTGTTCCTCCCTCCTACCCTACCACATAGCAAAATATCCAATCGAAAGAGGCATTAAAATACTCCATCCTCCCTGAGCCTATCAACCCTCATCCATATCCCTTCTCTTCCCAAGAAGCTTGATAAAATATAGGCTTTGCTGGATGTCTACAGGGTCAACAACTTCAGGCTATTTCAGACCAGGCAGGATTGACTCTCACAGGACACCCTGACAAAGCCTTCTTTTCCCTTAAGCACCAAGTCAAGCATCTCTGTTGATTGCAACTGCAGCAATGTCATGTATGTGAAATAATTATAGTGGAGAATACACAATACCCATGGTCAATCCACTCCAAGAACCCCCTGGAGTCCTGCATGGGTTAATCCTATAAGCTTTCCTCTTCAGCATCTAAATGAGGCCTTTGAGGGTATATCCACGCTGCAGTAAGGAGGTGTGATTGCAGCACATAGAGACAGACGCCTAAGTTTGCTTGCATGAGCTAGTTCACCAAAATTCACAGTGATACAGAAGCCACAGCAATATGGATAACAGCACTGGCTACCCACCAAGAGTATAAACCCACCTGGGAACCCGGGGGCATACTTGGGGACCTAGCCTGTGCTGTTGCCCAGGTTTTACTGCTATTTTTAGTGCACTAGCTTGATCAAAGTTAGCCTATGCCTAATCTCCCAGCTGTAGAGCAGACATACCCTAAGGCACATTGTGTAGAACAACTGCTATCCTGGCTGCTAATAGCACATGGACAACATTCACTTTTGCTTCACCTTCTTAATCAGTGTGGACAATGCGATTCCCCCAGTGACAGAACATCTGAGTATAGTAGGGTCTGAATGAAGTGCCACATGGCTCAACCCATTATCTTTTGTGAAGAAAAGAAGAGTACAGCTTGTGAATTAAAGGGGCGAAACAAAAAGTATCATATACACCTGACATCAGAATAACTTTGTAGCTTTCGTATTAGAGAAAAGTGATATTGGCTAGGAGGAAAACAGCACTGAAGAATGAGATGAAAACTTGACTTCACCATTCATGGAAGATTTCTCATCCCACGAGTGGTGAGAGTTTTTACCGTGCTCCTGGATAATCAGAGAGATGTGATGACCTACTAGAAATTGCTTTGGAGTTTCCTTTTTCCTCTTAACCCAGTAACACAGATTCATATACTTTTCACCTCCAGACTAGACTACGACAATTCACTATCCTTGGGACTGACATATCGGCCAGAGCTGCTTCTTTTGTGTTGGCTATCATTCAAATTCTGCATCCATTTCATAATCTTAAGCCTTGTCTTCAAAGCCTCAGAAGGACTAATTATCTCCATGACATTCTCTTCTCCCTACCAGTGCACTCAGTAGGAACAGAAACAAGGTTTCATTATAACCAAAGTCTATGGAACACATCTTCCAGATATCAGGCTGAACTCACCGCTTCACCAATAGGTGAAGGAACTGTGGAAACAAATACTTCTGTCTAAACTGTATTGATGACATCATCCATTAACACTCTTCTAAGGTCAGAGACCACTTTGAAAAGAAGGCAGAAGAGTTGTATCAGGAGGTAAATGAAGTATTTTTAATATTGAGCATCACAAACAGTAAGGTACAGAACCCCACAGAAATGTCAATTAACTCGGATAGCTATGTAGTGTCGAGATTTTAAGAAAATTAAAGTTGGTGCCAGTGGAAATGGTCTTTAAAAGAATACATTTGAAGTTACTTCTGGTATAATTTCCTTTATCTGCACTTTTATCTATATTTCCATTATCTTTTGTGGACAAAAGAAGAGTACAGTTTGTGAGTGAAAGGGGGAAACAAAAGGTATCATATACCTGACATTGGAATAATCTTGTAGCTTTCGTATTATGTAACAACATGGAACAAAATACAGAAAGAACTCTTATCTTTTCCTCACAGATAAAAAGGTATTTTCTTTTCTTCTTTAATTAGTTAAATTGGTTTTACAATATTCTTTTAAAAATATAAATCAAATGGGAAATGTTTCTCAAAGAAATTATTTTTATGCATTGAAATGCTTTCCTGATGATAGTCAGGATTTACAAGGTCACCACTAAATTAATGAGTTTTTCATTCACAGGTTGCCTTCAAAAGCTTGTTTTCATAGTTGCAGAGAACTTAAGAAAGTCTCTGTATTGTGCCTGGTTATTAAAAAAAGTGAAAAATAAAGTTCTTCTCTTTCTAAATTAAGAGATCAGGAAAACATTTTCCAGAAAGCACATTCTTGTGCCCAGGGTCTTCTCTGCTTACATTTCAGCCTGTGTTGTTTTTGTTCCTCAGGATTCTTTCCTGAGGTTCTGGATCCAAGATGTCTCTCATACTCCTCTGTTTCACATCCTCCCCATCAACCTGTTTTTCCTATTGACTGTCACATGCAAATGTGGTTCTCTTTGTGCTGGCTTTGTAATGCTTAGTTTACACATGAACCAAGCCAGGTGACCCCACATGCCTTCGTTTGGCAAAAACAGCTTGCCAAACCTGCCTGGGACATGGATCCTAAACACACTTCCAGAACAAACATCATATGCATGGGTTCTTAGGGGAGTAACTGATGAGGTGCAGGTCAGAGCATCTTCAATATACTGCTAGTGATATACAACTTTGTATTTTCATCTTTTTTAACTCTGCTAGTCTGCTGAAAAAAAAAATTTGTCCAGTGCCTTTCAGTTCTTATTATTTAGTATTTGAATTACAGTACTGCTATTAGGACCTTATTGGGATAGACACTGTATAAACATTAAGAGATAGCAGTCTCTTTGGGGAATAGACTATCTAAATGGACCAGAGGGAAAGAGATGGGAAGAGAAATGAGACAGAGGAGCAATGATTTGCCCAAAGTCACAGAGCAAGGCCCAGAACTAGAACCCAGATCTCTCATCTCATCAGTAAAAAAAAAAAATCAGTCACTTACTGTTTACACGAGTTCAGTTACAAACCTTACAGGACACCTCCAAGGAACTCAAGTGTTCCGCCAGTTTGAACTACTGCCTGAGCTCTGTCATTGTCACCCAGGCTGATTGTGCTGAAAGGAATTCACCACACTTCATATAATGGAGGCAGAACTGTGCCCCTCACTGGCTAATTAGGATGCATCATAAGTGCACTTTGCTCAACTTAGTTTAGTTTGAATAATAGTTTTCTAGTAAATATAATGTAGCATATTTTCTAACAATAACAGGATCTTAGTAACACAGGACCTCATTAGAGCATGTTCTATTAAATCTTTGAGAAGTGGGGATAAGCCATTAGCCCTTGTGACAAAGAGTCTTGTAGCACCTTATAGACTAACAGATCTTAGGGATCATAAGCTTTCGTGGGCTAAGACCCACTTCATCAGATGAATGTTATGGAAATCTCCAGAGGCAGGTATAAATATGCAGGCAAGAAAGCAAAGTAAATTCAATTGGGGGGTGGGGGGGGTGAGGCCCACTTCCAGCAGCTGATCTGGAGGTGTGAACACCCAGAGAGGAGAATCTGCTTTTGCAATTGGCAAGCCATTCACAGTCTATGTTAAGTTCAAACCTGATGGTGTCGAATTTGCAGATGAACTGGAGCTCAGCAGTTTCTCTTTGAAGTCTGGTCGTGAAGTTTTTTTGCTGAAGGATGGCTGTCTTTAAATCTGTTATTGTATGTCCAGGGAGGTTGAAGTGTTCTCCTACAGGCTTTTGTATATTGCCATTCCTAATATCTGATTTGTGTCCATTTATCCTTTTATGTAGGGATTGTCCAGTTTGGACTATGTACATAGCAGAGGGGCATTGCTGGCACATGATGGCGTATATTATATTGGTAGATGTGCAGGTGAATGAACCAGTGATGGTGTGACTGATCTGTAGACCTTGTGTGCATGTTATGAAGTGTTCAGGTGTAGCAAAGTGGTAATTAGTGAGATTATACTGTAATTCCTATTAATACATTTATATTTTCTGTATCTCTTCACTCAATTTTGTATGAATATGGACACATGAAATTAGATCTTAGTTTCAGAAGAGTTGATCTGACACTTACTGCTCAGCCGAAGTCATTATCCTCTGCTTGTAACAACACCTTGAATTGTTGTTATTATTATGAGATAATTATTAGGTTGCATACAGATGAAGAGTAAGACTTGAGTTGAGGAGTGAAAAGATGGATTCCTGAACAACAAAGATAGTTTGTATAAAAGTGTTTCCGTATAAAGGACAGATTGAGCTCCCCTCACTCAAGCTTAGTAATAATTTACTCCTTATGTAGCCCTACTGAAAAAATATGACTATTCAATCAATGTATTATTCAAAATAAATAAGGAGTCCAGAATCTGACCCTTTATCAGCAGCAATGCCCGTTTCTTCACCACAAGAAAATATACAGGAAGCGGTTCCTAAATAAAAAGTGTTTTACAAAGTTATTTCAATTTGCATGATAAATTTTTTCAAGCACTTGATCTGTTCATGAAGAAATTGATCTAAAAGAGGAGATAACCAGATCAAGGTAGTCTGATGAAGCAAAAAGGAGGTAATAAACACATTTCAACTTCTAATTAATCTATCAAAGCTCCATATGCCTTTTGAGATAAAAGAAAAAATGAGCTTTTTTCAAGTGAAAGTTAGATGACTGTTGTTCTTTTCCCTCCAGCATTGATTTTTCACCTTTTCTTGAGATATAGATTTTGTTTAACCTTTATCTAAGGAATATTTATTAAGATGCTTTTTCTCAGTGTAAGGTTTTTAGCACATGTAAATGGGTAATTCACAAACTTTTCAAGCCACACTGAAAAATGATAGAAAATATTATTGAAGCACAGAACAAATGAACAGATCTGAAAACATACTGCGTTTGACAACCAAAAGAATTGATGGATAGGGGATAAAATGCTTAGCCAATAACTTTCCTTTCAGTTTCTTTCATACTGGCAAGTGCCCTTTTCCCCCTTTAATGCAGTAGAACATACACTGCAGTACATTTCTCTTTGGAGAAATTATACAAGGTATTAATTTTAAAAAAATTAAACCAAAGACATTCTAGTTCTGGCATTGGCTTCTTTAGAAGGATAAAAGTATTTCCATTCAAAGCAAAATAGGTTTCTCCCACAAACTGTGCATTAGGAAGCCCAGGATGTCACTTTCATAGTTTATAACAATACCTGCATTGCATAGCCTTCCACCTGCGAACAGTTTTAAAGGCCAATTGAAAGTCTACTAATCACCTCACAGAAGCTGACAAGCATTTTAAAATATTATTTGTGCAATTAATTGGTCCCTGAGGAAAGAACAAAACATTTTTCATTGCCAACAGTTACCACCCTTTTTAAAAAAATTATTATTCTATATATAGAAAGACTATATATATATATATTTGGGCCAATTTTAGTCCCATTGACGTCAGTTGGAGTTACAAACTTAAAAATGTGTACTGAAGTACTTTGCTGCATAAGAGTCTGAATGAGATGGATGATCTAGGTCAGGGATTGGCAACTTTTAGCATGCGGCCTGTCAGGGAAAGCCGCTGGTGGGCCTGGGTGATTTGTTTACCTGAGGTATCCAAAGGTTTGGCTGATCGCAGGTCCCACTGGCTGTGGTTCACCACTCCAGGCCAATGGGAGCTGCGGGAAGTGGCCGCCAGTACATCCCTTGGCCCGCACCGCTTCCCACAGCCCCATTGGCCTGGAGTGGCGAACCGCAGACAGTGGAAGTTGCGATTGGCCGAACCTGTGGTCATTGCAGGTAAACAAACCGGCCAGGCCCTCCAAAAGTGCTTACCCTGGGCAGCCACATGCCAAGGTTGCTGATCCCTGCAGTAGAGGATAGTTAGCTTGTGGAGGGATGCAAAGAGAGGGTGAACTTGGCTATTATTGTTTATTTTCAGTAGATCTTGGAGTACTGGGGAAGTTCCAGACTGGAAGAAAGTTAATGTGTCAATAGTTAAAAAACATGACCCAGATAATTATATGTCTGTCTCATTAGGCTCATAACCTGGATGATGGTGTTGTCCACAGTGACTGACTAGGGGTATGGAAATATTAAGAATTCTGTTCTGTCCATGTTTATCTTACCTGATAGCTGGACATCCATGAGGAGAAGTGGAGAAGGCAAACTGAGATTTTAGTCTGAGCAGGAGACATGTCCAGGAGTAAATCTCCAAGGGAGATAAATCTGCAAGTCGTTACCATGAAGATGATAGTTCAAGTTATATTTATAAATGAGATCTCTGAGAGACAGGGCAAAGAGGCAGAAGAAGTGAGGGGAGGTTTGAAGATGCAGTTCTTTGGATGCTATCTGAATTGGGACCTCAATCTACTTAGACGTTTCTAAAACACCCATTGACATGTTATGGAGTGTGAATTCTACTTTAACAAAATTATGCAACACCATTTAAAAAAAGAAAAATTACCTCACTCTGTGTGGAAGCCTTTGAGCAGATTTCCAAAGAACCCATTTCCAAAGACAATGAAGAACTGAAAGAATTTTTACAAATTGCAAACTACATCTGTGCTAACGAAATGCTGGTATAAACAGCTTCGTTCCATTGTTCTCTAAATGTATTCAATATTTTTGATAATCTTCCACATTTTGTTGCAAAGGGAATTTCACATTCATTAGCAAGCTCTCGCAATGTAGAAAGGCAGTTAATGATTTAGTAAATATCTTGTTTATTAATGTGGAAGCACAGAACAGAAGGCAGCACTTCATGATTGCATTTTAACAAACAACTATGAATAGTTTATTTTCAGTAAGTAGCTGGCAGGAGTGAAGAGACCAATTTTACTTTGTGGAATGATTCAGTTGATGGAATCCACAACTTCCTTTGTTACTGCAGAAAGAATGAACTGATAAAGGCCTTTTTTGTCCTCTTCCTGCCAATGTAAATCTGCCAGCTTTGTCAGTACAAGAATCTGTCATATAACATGCAGTGTGGCTCTGGTAGACACACAGACTGAGATCCAAGTACTCCCAAAAAATAACCCCTGCCTCTGCCACTGACTCATTCTCTACCTTGGACTACATATAGTCCTCACAACATCTGTCTACAGGTTGGGAAAGTTAGATTCATTCATATTCATATGGCATTTTGAAGATGTAATTCCTGATGTAAGTGTAATCCTTCTGCAAAGGGATGCTGGCAACAACTGGGGCCAAGTTCAAAGAGCTAGGACTTGCTTTAAAATTAAAACAAATGGTTTAAGCTCCATTCAGAGCTTCTGAGATGGCCAGATACATTCCCTAAATTTGACATACTGTGCTACAATCCAGACTAGTGTGGGGCTGTATCATCCCTGCCCTGCAACCTTGAGTGCCTTACAATGCTGTGCTGAAGTAGCTCTCACCTGGACAACTCACAAAGATTTTTAGTATGCAAGCCACAGTATCTGGGTGTAACTGCAGCCTTCCAGTCACATCCTAGCTCTTGCCAGCAGGGACACCACAACACAACTCCAGTCCCAGATTTTCCTCCAGAAACGTATGTCCTGTACTGACAAACCTTTTCCAGGACAGTGCAAATATATTAAAGTCCATTATTCCTTTAAGAAAATGATATACCAGATTATCTTTAATGGAGTTACCCAAACAGTTCAACTTGAACACACTGGATTAGATAAAACAAGTTTATTAACTACAAAGAGATAGATGTTAAGTGAGTATAAGGCCTTATCTACACTACCAGCTGGATCAGTGGGTAGAGATCGGTCCCCAGAAGCACACCCATCGACTCAAACTTCAGCTCACCAAAAGGCGCAAAGCAGAGTCAACAGGGGAACCCGCTGTCAACCGCTGCCACCATGAGGACAGCAGGTAAATTGACCTAAGATGCGTCGATCTCAGCTACGTTATTCACGTAGCTGAAGTTGTGTATCTTAGATTGACCCTCCCCACTAGTATAGACCAGGCCTAAGTAACGAGACACAAAAGTCAGAAATGGTTACAACAAAAATAAAGCTATATCAAACAAACTATATCAGAGTCAAGCAAAATTTCTCATCACATTTTTCCAGTAAGGCTGTTGACCAAATATCTTCAGGTCAGAACCTTTCCTCCAAAAATCCAGTGGCTGTTTTTCCTTGTCTTCTTTAGGTGAAAAGCCAGAGAGACAGACCCAGGGACAGAGGGTTTCCTGGGATGTTTCCCTTTCTTTTCATAGTTTCTGTTCTCCTCTTGAAAAAAAATAAAATGTTTCCAGCTGGGAACTAGGGGACTAAGAATCAGTGTGGAAGGATATTTCAGACTGTGTTTTCCCACCTATTTAAGATTCCATTGTTTTCCTTTCCTGCTTGATGACTCTGGTAAATGCAAATTAAGGCAAGCATACACTTCTTTGTTCAAGACAAGCCTGTTTGATCAGTTTGATGCTACAGGAGTTTTGAACATGTAATCAACATCATACAGGGAATCTTATTACTTGATATACAGGGATGCCACACATTTTATCAGGACAATAAGGACTAGCAAATTATGAGCTTTCAAATGATACCTTACAAGGCATATCTTGTGCAAAGATTATTACAATAGTATGTAGGGTGTGAATAAGGAGTATATTCCATCACACGCTGAAATAGTGCTTGCAAGGGGGGAAAATATTGTCTGAGTGAGTATGAATTCTAAGTGCTTTCCATTTTTAAGTGCTTATATACAAATGTTAGAAGTCTAAATAATAAGATAGGTGAACTTGAGTGCCTCATAATAAGTGAGGATATTGATATAATAGGCATGACAGAAACTTGGTGAAATGAGGATAATAAAATGGGACATAGTAATACCAGGGTACAATAGATGTGTGAACTCCTGCTTAATCTGTCCCATCTTGCATTTACCTTAAGCTCTCCACTTTCCTTCTCCAGACCTATAGTGCTTCCATGTAATAGACACTTACTCCAGCAACAAGAAGGACTCTCCTGTCACTGTAGGTAAAAATTTCAACTGGGCCAAGAAGTTCCTTGGCAGTACTAACCCTGTCTACAGACAAAAATCAATTGTTAGGATAGCTGTATCAGTCATAAGGTACTCTATTCATAATATCATGAAGCACATAAGGGACCTTTAGTCAATTAGATTACATCCAAAAATGTACTCTCTCTCACCCATATGCAAACAGAATTGCGTGCCAAGGACCTTTCCAAAGGACGGACTACACTACAGCATCAAAATTAGTCCTGGGGCGTTCACATACTACTTCCTCATGGGCCATCAGTTTCCCCAAACGAAACTCCTTGCCATATCTACTTTGGAAGGTTCAGTCTAGTCACCAACATGGCTGTCAGTTCTGCTGTTCCCAGATCAACTAGAGAGGGAGCTTGCTGTGATGGAGGACATTCTGTTCTCCCCTCCATAACTCTGGTTGCTCTTGGCCTGCATGGCTTTTGAAACACTGACATTGCCTTTGCAAGGTTGTGATTATTAAGCCCTCTCTACAGAGGATGGATGAGAAATTAAATCCGTATATTAGAGCAGAATCAGCAGAAGGAAGCTACATGCTAGCTCCCCAAAAGACCGATGATTCATACACTTCATAAAACTGTATCTTTCCCTGAGTGTTTGCTATCGTTTTCAGATAGCATTATTGTTGTAAGCATTATTGTGTGTAAGTGCAGCATTTATCTAAACTGAGACTTTTACATTTCTGAACATTCCCAGTCTAACCTCTGTCATGATGGAGTTGGAGTAGCAATGCATTTTACAGCCAATGCAACTCTTTTTTGTTTTTAATCTTCAGAAGGCCAAAGAAAGGAACACAGTTAAAGAGGAAATTTTCATTGTCATTTGAAGCTATACCTGTGTAGCAGATGGCTTAATTCTTCCACTCCTTGGCTCTGGTTGCAATATTCCTACAGAACTCCAGAGGTACGTACCAAGATTTTCAAAAAGCAACAGTGATTTTGAGTGCTTCCATTTTTGGTTTCCCACACTGAGACACTACCTAAGCTGATTTTCAGATGCCCAGATTTTCTTTTTCTTAATAGCTCCCTTCAGGGTTTTTCATTTCGGCACTGCAAAAATGGAGGCACCCAAAAACATCAGTCACTTTTGAAAATATTGGCCAACTAATTAGAAGGGGGAAAAATAATTTTCATTAACTAAAAGATTGTATTTGACTTAGATCATGGGAAGTACCTGGTTTCAAAGGAAAAACCCTGTGCCGCCCAAGCTGAAGGTAAAGAGAACACACTTAGCTGTTCCACACATGGAGAATGGACTATAAAGAATCAAGAATATGTATATGACAAAGCCTGGGCAATCTCTTTTCTAAGCTACTTGTTCCATGGCACTAAATCTTCAATAGCTTCCCAGCCATAGAATGTACTTTCCTTTGCTATGTATGTTTTTCTTGTCTTTTTCATTATCCATTTGTTAATGTGACAAGTCATTTATCTTGGTTGATGTCTTCATGATGTGTATAGCTCTCCTCTTGACCCATTGAGAATTTCACAGATAGATCTCTGACTACATTAGGAATATAGCAGGCCAAACAAAATGGAATACATCTTCATGGCGTCTCTAAAACACAACTTCCCAGCACTTTTTTCCATTTGTTCACAAAAGCTTTGAGAAGAATTATTTGCATGTACTGACCTGACAGGCTAAAGGGGCATTGTTAGCCTTTTTAGGCCTTAAAGTTTACCTCACAGCACTCGGGGGCTTAAAATTGAATATATTGAAGCTATAGTCAAACTCTCAAATGTCATGTGTTTGATCCAAACAGGAAGCCTGTTAGAACCAGGACAATTAATGTTGAAGAAAAACCAAGTAATTATTAACCAGCGTTATGCCATGTGTGCAACTGCCCCCAAAATCTATATAAAGTTACACAAAGCCTCTATTGCAACAAAAGTAATAACACAGGTCTCTGTACTGAAGATGGCATAAAGAGGTAAAAAAATAGGCACAATCTATTTTCATTTTCTCAGTCCCTTTTTTTCTAAATCCATTATTTTACAGTCACTTTCAAACTCTGCTGACTTGAACTTTTTTAGAAAGTTCTACAGAAGCATAGGAATTGCCATACCAGTCACTCAGACCAGTAGCCCACTATCTTTTAGAGTCAGATCCCTGCCTTCCCATGTCTTTGTGTAGCACAAGGGGATCCTAAACCCACCAGGCACTATCACAAAACTCAAGTCATAAAGTAATTGTTACTTTTATTGTCTCTAATTGTAATTTAGAAGAGCCACATTCCATCGTTCTACATAGGAAAAGCTATTGATGTAATTTGCTATCGACATTGCTTGGCCTAACAGAATCAAATTTACTATTCCTTTGTTCCCATCAAACAAAGACAATCATTCTTCTCCTGCCCTTTGATGTGGATAGCTTGTGCTTGAAATTCCTGAACGCCTCTCAAGGTGGGAGAAAATGATTGGCTGTGACACAAAAGCTCCTTAGCAAATGGTCCACTGTTCTTTGGAAACAACTCTTATCTCAGACCTGACAAACTCACTGCACAAAACTTCTCTTAGAGGATACTTATCCATAAAGAGTAACATGTAAATGTAACCCTTCTGCTAGGTGGAGCCAGTAGCAACAAGGGCCGGGTTTAGTATCTAGGGGTCCTTTTCAACAACACAACACAAAATGGGCTTGAGCCCCCATTCAGTGACCTGGGACAATTACACACCACCCTCTGGGTACCTCTAAGAGGCAATACTTGCTCACTCACAAACAGAGTGTGAGTGTAGCAAAAACTTTTAATAAAGCAGGGAATTCACTCAGCATTAATTTGGGAAAACACCATAACTAGGGTTCATAAACACAAACCATGAGCAAGAGACTCACCCCAAATGAGTTGGGCAGTGTCCTTTTCCCTTAAGAGTCTTAAATCTAGCAACCCAAAAGTCCCTTTAATGTACCCATCCCTTCTTTACACCCCACTCACATTTGCTGTCCTTGGCCAGTGCAGTCCCAGAGTTCAGAGGTTTATCCGCAGAATTCACCTTCCATAGTGTGTAGAAGGCAAAGGAGGCTCCTTACATGTTGCACTGTTTAGGCACTCGCTCATCACCCCAACAGCCAATTGCCATGCCTCTGCAGTGCTCTGGCCCTCTCCACCAGCTTCTCTGCCAGCCATTTGCCACGCCACTCCACTAGTCAACCTGCTAGCTGATTGCCACACCTGTCCACCAGCTGCCCACTCACATTATCTTCACGGCTACCACAACTTAACACAGCTCTCAGTGATTTCAGTTGTTAGTGAGGGATCCTCACTACTGGTGCACACTGAGCAGTCTTTTGTAATAGAGACACTATTTGTTCATAAAGTAGGCCTAATATTTAGACCTAGGTATCAGTGATTTCAGCCCTGCAGCACATAACAAGACTCTAAATTAACTCTTCTATTATATCATGGAGAAGGGACACATCAAACAACATCTAAAACCCACACAACCCTCTTCACTCATTGGGCTTTGGAACCCACATCCCCTGCTTAGTGTGTGCTGTTCATTTGAAGGTGAGTCCCTCTTTTGGGATATGCCAAGTATAGTTCTGCTGCCCTGGTTCACACAACAAGGATAACAATCCTTTATCACTTCCACCCAAATAACAAGGACACTGGGGATCCAACACTAGCAACAAGTCATCATTTGGGAAAGCAATTCCATCATGCTAAGCATCCGGGCCATGCAAACAAGATCAGCTTCTGAAGTCTTTTTCCACCACTCACCATAGATGTCAGGGGAGAGCTCATTCAGACTCTCCTTAGATCAGATATCTATGGGAAGCTCATAACTTTTCAAGGTGCATAATCATTGTAAGCTGCATGGATGGGTAGTATTTAAGGAGTAATGTGTTTATATTGAAAGTATGTTTTATGGACATGGAGTAAAGGTTAATCACCAGGGATAATGGGTTTCGGTAATAGCCCATTGAGCAGGAGTGAGTTGTCATCTCACCCCATTTAGCCAGTGATGCAATGCAGGGCTCAATTATTTAGCCTTGCATAATACTAAAATTTCCAATGGAAAACCATCAGAAGCAATTGCAAACAAATGAAACCACTTAAAGGGGAAAAAGGAACATAGGTTCCCCCTCTGTGTAAATAGGCACAAAAGACTGTTTCAGTGTAACAAAGAGGAGAGGTCCTCTCAATCCATTCACTGAGAAAACCCTTATGGAACAGAGTTTTTTCAGGGTCTTTTCATAAAGATTTGGATCCTGATTTTTGTGAAACCAGCCAACCCTGAAATAGACTGAACTTTGTGCATGGAGGGCTACTTTATTAAGTGGGAAAGGCAATTATTCATAAGCGAATACCCAGGTTTGTGTTTTGTAATTTTGGTTTGTACTGTAACTTTGTTTCCACCAGTTTCTCTCATTTCTAGTTTAACCTTTAACCTTTCTTAAATGAATCTATTTTTGTTTTATTATAAGTGCTCACAAGTGCTGTGCGATTTACAGGTGTGGCGATTTAACGTAAATCTAGTGAACTGGGGCACACTGCTTCTTTGGGAGCAGAGGATCTGGGATTTCTGAGAAGCCAGTGTCAGGGGCTGGGCTGGCATAGCCCAGAGGAGCATGCTTGAGTGGCTAAAAGGCTGGTGATGGTTGGGATCTGATACCCTCCAGGCACAGACAAGACTCCCTCATATTGGAGGCAGGTGGTAACAAGTGTCTCACGGTGCTGGGAACCCTGAGAGCCAGCACATAGGCTTGTGAGGCTCCTACTACACTGGCATGTTCCATGAAATGTCCCGCTATCACATTACCACTTGTACAGCTCCAGTGGCAGTAGCAAGGGCAGGCACATTAGTGTGGACTGGAGTTGGTTGTTAACCCTAACCCTAAGTCAGACTCATAGATACAGAGGCAAGAAGCCCAACCCCTATCTACACTAGTGTTCCCCACATTCCAGCCACCAGTGTAACTGCACTGATATAGTGCAATAATGGGAGATTTCACCAAAACGGTCAATGCATACACAGCCCAAAACCTGGAGTCAGATCACAAAGAAAATGTGGTGATAAAGCTTGTTCCTGAGTTTGTTTTTGTTTCTTTTTTAAATAAAGGCAGACAAGAGAGCTTCAAACCACTTTAAAGGTCACACACACAAATACAAAAGGATGAAATGAAACATTTCAAAATAAAATCTGAAGCTCTCAACTTGCCATGAATTTAATTGCAAAACCCAGGCCTTGGAAATGTATGACCAAGCAAAGGACACAGATGGAAGGATCAGAGAAGGCTCTTGCTGTGATGTTGAGATCATTTATTTCTAGCTTATCTTTCATGATGTGGCATTTTCTAAGGGGCAAATATTACATAAAAATGGAATGACAAAACATAGAATATTATTCTGTTTCACTCCATATGCTTTATGAAAATATGCTTATTAATGTGAATGATATAACTGGAATATGCTTTATGCAAAAGGTCTCTTGTAAGGTATCATTACAAATCTTATAATCTACTGAGTGCGTTCATCCTATTTGTTTGCATGTATTATTTCTATGTCTGGCGTTAGAAGAATAAGATATAAACCTGTATCACTGATATACACATATTAAGTGGAGGCCATTAAGGGTGCTCCAGAAACAATCAGTTGTAAATGGCCTTAGTTACTTGAAAGCCTTCATGTGTATATGTGGGCCAGCTCATGAGGAATGGAGACTAGGGGTCTAACAGTGACATGTGATCATGTCATCTGATAATGAAATCCATCTTACATCTGGTACTTTTCCATTTAGAAGGAGGGGTAGGGACCCAAAGAAAAAAAAGATCCCTGCCTTGTACCAAAGCTGTAAAAGGAGGGAGTAGGAACTAACAAGGATTGTACCAGGGGAAAGGATTGGGCCCAGACTAGGAAAGAGTGCAGTTGGTGAAAGAAGCTTATTGGAACATCTCTGAGATATTACCTGTAATCAGTTTCTTAATATATTAGGCTTAGACTTGCATGTTTGATTTTATTTTGCTTTGTGACTTACGTTGGTCTATTATTACTTGAAAGCACCTAAATCCTACTTTTTATAATTAATAAAATCACTTCTGTTTATTTATAAACCCAGAGTAAGTAATTAATACCTGGGGGAGCAAACAACTGTGCATATCTTTCTATCAATGTTATAGAGGGCAGACAATTTATGAATTTACCCTATATAAGCTTTATACAGATTACAAGGATTTATGAGGGGTTCAGGCTCCCAGAAGGGTTGAACACTGGGTGCTGGGAAAGTCCCTATTAACTGAGAAGCCCCTGGGCTGAGTGAGTCTTAGCTTCAATGAACTGTAGAGAGGTGTGGCCCGCCCATACTGGAGCTGATTGGAGTGTCTAACTCAACAAGACAGGAGACGAAGGGCACTTGTTCTGGCAGGAGGGTTGTTCCCAGTGGTATCCCAGCTCATCCAGTGACAACGTTGAGGGGAGTCTCTGTGACTGACCCTGTCACAATTATATTATGCAAATGTAGGTCTATAATAAAAGCTTTTGCTTGCAGTGAAGATGGCTCAGAGGACATAGATATACTCTCACAAATACAACTCTCCTTTCTTGTAGTTAAACTAAACTCTGACCCTGCATAGCTTCCTTTTGCAAAACCATGTTTGTTCAAAACTTCACAGGGACGCAAGTGTGTAAGCCAAGTTCTGCAAACAGGACAAATTTTTTTCACTTCTGAGGAGTCACCATAGCACCTGGGGAAAGCACTTAACTTGTGGTATTAAGCATTTCAGCATTGTGTGGAAGTGAAAGGCAAAGCTACTGCCCACAGGACTTAAAAAATCAGAGGTAAAGTGGGCATTAAATATCTGGTTTCTCGCTCTCGGTTTTGAGTGGTATTTCTTATTCATTATGGCACTTTACAGAACAGTTCTGCCAATTCCCATCTTTCAAATCAATTTCTTCCTGTCCTATGTAACTTGTTGTTTATGGATTTAAATTTAGTAGCACATCTTTGTGTATGACTGCATTGTTTGGGATTATCTTTTTGTTCAGCGTTTGCAGTTACTGGAAGCTGGAAATCCATGTCTACAGTTCCATCAAAAGAGAAAACGTTTACTACATCTCCAGGGTATGAAAGTTTGTTAAAAACTTGTTGTTTTTGTGCCAAAGATACCACTTTGGCACCATCCCATTCTCCCACACATTTTAATGGCAAATCATTCTACTACAAGAAAGAGAATGTCAACCCACTGCGTTCTTCTGGCCAACTTTTTATATTTCTCTGTAATAGAGCATCTTGCAGTCTCAGATGAGCTGGTCGCATCTACAAATCATTAGGCTGTTTATCTTTAATATAAGAAGTCATAGAACTAAAATTCCAAGTTAAGTACATAAAGAATCAAAAAGGGGCATGTGTATAGATTGAAAGTGAGGTACCCAATAGGGCTATATTCCCTACATGGGTCTAATGGTTATGATCTTAATGTGCAACTATAGTCAACACAATTGCAGTAACATTAAAGGAGACACTAATGCCTTAGGAGCTGAGTCCTCTCTCATGAAAATTTGCATAGAGGTTGGATCTTTAATCTCTCTCTGACCTTAACACATTTTACAAGATTTATGCTGCAGCAATACAATTGTATTTACATTTGTTTTAATCACCTCTATAGTGCCCTCAATATAATATCCAAGTGAAGTTTGTTTGAATTGTTACTCTATCATCATCCAGCCAAATCTTGATGCACATGCAATAGCATCTGAACAGCAAAACTCCCAAACACACTTTACAGCTCCAAAACAAACACACTGTCACTTCTGAAGAACAGCTTCCAAACTTGTGTGTGCATTTCTTTATCACACTGTGACACATTTCCTTATGGCTCAGAACCTGAAGTACCAAAATATTGGACACCACCCTCACATACATATTTTCATCCCAACTAAAACAAGCATATATTTGAAAGAAACCTGATCATGTGAGATTTCCAGACCAAAGAGAAATATAGATTTGGATAAGTAATCAAAACTTTGGATGCTGAAATAGACAGAACCTCCAAGCCTTCTGCAGTTTGCCCCTCACTCCCAAAAGCTAGTAAGAATGCAACATACGAAGGTAAAGCGTCTTCACTTCAAAGTTCCAAATTACAGTTCAAGTATTACCACTAATTCAACTCCCATCCACACTAAATCCCTTAATTCATGTACACTGGTACTTCTAGCTAAAGTTGGCTAGCCCATCAGGGAGAATAGGCTAAAACTTTTACAAGCACAGCTTGTTAGCTGCTAACATGACCGTTCTGTAGCGCAGATGCAGGCTAGCACCATTAAAGTGCTGCTAGTACTTTCATCCCTTCCCATGACTTCCTCCACTCCTTCCCAATACAAATTCTTCCACAACACAAGGCAACAGAATCCGTAGCATGGCTCAGTTTCTGCAGCAGTAATAACCATGGAATATGCCTCCAGAAGTCTTAATGCACAAACGACTAAAAACAGAGCCAGAATGGACACACCAACAAGGGTTGTTTCACAGCGTGGCTGCCCTGTGCTCTCACTCATGCTAGGCAAACTCAGGAAGAGTAACCCCAGTGTAGATAACTAGACTTAAGTCTTCTGTAAAGACATACCCATCTATTGGATCTATCAAGGAGAGAGAAAAACAAATATATGGCATCTTGATGACTTTAAGGAAGATGAAGAGTCAACGTGCTATCAGTATAGCAAAAGAAGAAGAAAGGCCAATAAGCATCATAGAATAGAAACCAACGGTGATTAACAAATCTTATTGTGTTAGTTATTAAAGCAAAGAGACAAAGCTGGGTGTCTTGACAGGACATCTGTGACTGTGTTTAGTCCAAGAGAATGATGTTAACAGTGCTGTTGTGTAACTTTCATCTTGCTGGGGTTAAAAGGATGAAGAGGAGATTGGATAGACTACGTTGGCTTGTATTTTTTGTGCATACTCTTGGTGTTTCATTTCTGATCATACATTCTTGTTAGTAGTTTTTGTGAGATAATGAAAAAGTAAAAGATTTTTTTCTGAAATGGAAGGGAGGTAGTGCTCATACTTGGGAAATCATGACTAAGGCCTTGCCTCCACTTCAGTTTTGTCAACAAAAGTCAGGTTTCATTGACAAACCAGTGGAAGTGTGCTCACAACAGAGCTCCTTGTGCCAATTTAACACTCGTGCTCAGCCGACATAATAAAACTACCTTGCTGAACAGCACAGAGCTTTTTGTGACAAAGTTAGAGCAATGCAGTATCAGTGTAAACAGTGGGCTTGCTGCCCTAAGTGGCCTACAGGATGTGTCCCACAATGCCCCTTGTGACCGTTCTGGTCAGAAGTTTCTACTCTGCTGCCCTGCAGCCAGGTACAAAGATATTAGCCCCTCCCACTTTAAAGCCCTAGAATTTTTGAAATTCAACTTCCTGTTTGCTTGGCATGATTAGCTCACATCGCATCTTCCCAGATGACCACGCCAGCTTTCCACAGCAAACGTATCCCGCCTAGAGTACACCGGAGTTGTTGGATCTGTGGGGAGAGGCGACAGATTGCATGTGGCATCGATCAGAAAGGGCACAAAAGGGGTACACAGCAGTGCCATGCTAAGTTCAAGGAGCTGAGGCAGGCAGCCATACCAGAAAGCAAGGCGGCAAGGGAGGCCAACTGTCACTCTGGTACGGTGCTAGAAACATGCCGCTTCCACAAGGAGCTGGATGCCATCCTTGATGGCAACTCTACCTCCACTGTAAAGAGCCCCATGGATACTTCACGGGGGAGTGGAGGCAGTGACCAGCAGAGTCAACCCAGAGGATGAAGTTGTAGACACAGAGGTCGAGTTGGAGGAGGATATGGGGCAAGCAAGAGGTTAGTCTGGTGGCACGGTGAGCCAGGACCTCTTTTATACCCCAGAGTGCTTTAACAAGTCCCAGCTCTGGTGTGCCTAAAGCAGAAGCAGGGAGCTCTGGTAAGTTCTTATTTTGCTTTGACACTGTACTTCTGTGTGAGGTAGAGGTGTCCTTTATTTGGTTACATGATGCACACGGCCGAAGAGACTGAAATTAACAACTCTGGGTAATGTTTTATCCGTTTCTCATTCCCCTGTGCAGCTATGCAGTGAAGGGCCTGTAAAAAAGTTTGTTGATGCACACCAAGATCTCCTGTAAATCCTTCGTAGAGGTCACTAGGAGACTTTCCTGGAGATACTCTGCAACCATTTGTTGAAGGTTCCTTGGCAAAGCTGCTTGGTTTCTTCCCCCATTGTAGGAAGCTTCGCTGCATCAATTGGCAATTACTTCTGAAGGAACCAAACAAGCACACAGGTAGCAGCATACGGACCCAGTCTGAAGCCGCAAGCATGCATGAGATGCTTTCTGAAACCAACCTGACCCTTTGTCCCATCTTGCACCTCTCTCCCCAAACCCTCAGGCAAAACTCACCTTGCTTAGTGCTTGGGATGTGTTCCATGCTTGCCACGGGAAGGTGAGAGAGAGATGTATTACTTCTATGATTCAAGACTGTGAATGCACACACAATACTGACTCTGTGTATTACTTCTCTTGCTTTTTTAGATGAGCCCTTGAGGGCCAACTCCCACACACAGGCAGAGCACCTCTGACAGATAAGGAGGCGAAGCAAGGAGGACGTGTTTCAAGAAGTGCAGCAATTGTCTGATCATCAGTTCAGCATGGAGAGATAATAAATGAAAAACTAGAAATGGATAGCCAGGAGAGGAGGCAAAAAACAAATAAAAGAGGATCAGAAGTGGATGATAAAGCTCACGGAGGACCAGTCAGAGGTGCTCAGGGCCCTGACTGCACTCCAGTCAGAACATAACCATACTCAACTCCTCCTGCATTCCATGCTCTCCCCAGACTCTCCATAGACATTCCCCAAATGTTCCCAACCCATCACAGTACCCCAGAAACATTTTCCATAATGACAGATTTACACACAGCCATGAGATGCTCATTTCAGAGACTGCTGCTCAAAGTCATATCCCTTGTAAGAAATGTTACTCTGTGTATTGCTGTTTAATAAAAATTTAGTCTTGCAAAGATAATGATTTTTTATTTGTGACCTATACAAGATGGTTGCAGCAGAAATACATACCCATTGACAATCAGTACATTTGCATACAACAATTAACAGTCAGGCAGGAAGCATTACAAGTGTCATTCAAGATGGCAAGTAAACAATGCCCTCCTGACTGCATTACAGAAAGACATTACTGTGGCTCATTGTCAAAATTCTGCTTCAAAGCCTCCCTGATTCAAATAGCCCCCCAATAGCCTCTGGTATCTGACTGCTCAAAATCAGCTACCAGGTGATCCATCTCAGTGCTGTCATCCCTGGGGAAACTTTTCCCGCTTGGCTTCACAAATATTATGCAGAGCACAGCAGGCTGCTACACCCATAGGAATCTTTTCCTCGTTGAGGTCTAATCTGTCAAAAAGGCAGCACTGCCTATCCTTTAATCTGTCAGTTGCACATTCTATGGTCATTCTGCACCTGCTGAGCCTGCGGTTGAAGTGCTCCTTGCTGCTGTCAAGGTTTCTGGTATAAGGCTTCATGAGCTATGGGAATAAGTGGTAGACTGAGTCTCCCAGGATCACCATGGGCATTTCCACATACCCTAGTGGAATTTTCTGGTCTGGAAAGAAAGTCCCTGCTTGCAGCTTTCTATACAGAGCAGTGTTCCTAAAGATGTGTGCCTCATGCACCTTCCCTGACCACCCTGCACTGGTATCAGTGAAATGATCCCAGTGATCCACCAATGCCTGCAATACCACAGAGAAATAGTTAGGGAATACTATAGAGAAGTAGTTAGGGAGTCCCATTATTGCAAAGCCATTTACTATTTCTTGCACATTGCCCAGAGTCACAATCCTCCATAGCAGGAAGCTATTTATGGCCCTGCACACTTGCATCACTGCAACCCCTACAATGGGCTTCCCAACTCCAAATTGATTTGCTACTGACCGGTAGCAGTCCAGGTTGCAGCTTGCACATAGCAATGGCCATATGCTTTTCCACTGTGAGGGCAGTTCTTATGTTGATGCCCTTGCACTGTAGGGCAGGGGTGAGCTCCGCACATGGTTCAAAGAAGATGGCTTTGTGCATACAAAAGTTCTGCAGCTATTGCTCATCATCCCTTATCTGCATTACAATCCAATCCCATCACTCAGTGCTTGTTTCCTAAGCCCAATAGAAACGATCCACCATGTGCAGCTAATCTGTGAATGCCAGCATCAGTCTTGAATTGCACAGCAGGGCAGGCACCATGGATTCCTGTTCAGATCCCCAGCTCTTGAAATACTGTAGGATCAGCCAAGCTGTGTTCATAACACTTATCACAAGACTGATGAGCAGTGCAGGATCCATTCCTTCAGGCAGAGCCTGCGTGCACAAAGTTTACAGGAGCAGCTGAAAAGTGAAACGAAACATAGTTGGAAGCCCTTGGAATGATAGAACAGAGAAAACAGCATCCTGGGCTCATGATCCTACCCCCATGATACACTGCAATCCATTCCCAGAACACCTAGCACAAGAAAGTTGCAATTTGCACAGTGGGATAGCTACCCACAGTGCACAGGTATCTCTGTCAAGGCTAGAGCACCAACTATGGACACACTCTGCTGACACAGGAGTGTTGTGTGGCCATGCATAAGCAATGTAATTACAGCAGTTTATGATAGGCAACATAATGTACATCGACTTAATTCTGTAGTGTAGACATGGCTTATGTCTAAATTATACACAGTTTTTGGCTTCAAGTGGCTTAATGCAGCAATGTAATTAGAAACTAACACACCAATGCAGTCTATGTGAAAAATCGAAGACCCACTTTCACAAGATGGATCAAGAGTTACGGCAAGATGGGAAGAATTGGAACAGAAGGATGTGGTTGTCTGAAGATTAGGCCACAATTTATAATTTTAAAAAATGTAATACTGTAGTTCTTTTGAAGAATACAAATCATATTAACGAAAATGTATTAAGCATTCATCTGGTCATCATCCCATTTTAACTGCAATTTTAGATGAGAATCCAATAAATTAGCAAAATGATTTACACAATGTGAAGTACATTTTACAGTACTGATAAAGTAAATGGACACTTACAGTTTCCTTATTCACACAATTCAGTTAAACGTTTAAGTCAGCCATTTAAAACCTGTCTTAAATGTGAAAAGCCTGTCATTTCAGCTTAAAGAAATCTGATTTTTCACAGCAAATGTATGAATTAAGTTTCTTTGTTGTATTGTAAGACTCCTATAGGTTAGGAAACCATGTTGCCCTGCCAAATCCAGACACTTAATTAAATTTAAAGCAGACTTAGATTTGATACGATCAGTACAGAGAAGCAAAATATGAAAAATGAAGCTGCAATAAAAATGGCTCAAGGCTGAATTATTTATCAAACTGGTGATCTTGAAGTCCATTAACAGCTGCAGGCCTAAAAAGCACATGGAATTACTCAAACTGACAGTCCCAGTAGCAATCTTTTATAACTAGAGATGAAACTGCAATTCAAGCAAGACACCAGAAGTTACATTAAAAGATCCTTATTGACTGCAGTTAGTCAGCACCAAAGCTTTTCTATAACATTAACAAGCTATCTTTAACACTGTTCACTCAACCCTAAATATTTAAGAAAACCACCACTACCAAACAAACTAGCTTTGTTCTGAGAGGTCTGTGGAAACAAAATACATGGTCCTGTTACACATACTTTTAAGAAATGTATAGACAATGTACAAAATGTTAATATATTTTGTGGCAGGCCAAAAATATAGTGATTATTTTGGACTCCTTTTTAAAACAGGTTGTAAAACAATACAAACCACATAGAACCAGTCGCGTAGTAAAGAATGGAAATTTAGGTGGGCTCTAACATATGGTGGATGGTAAATCAGAGGCTCACACTAGCCCTGCTCAAACTAGCGCACTAAAAATAGTGGTGTGGATGCTGTGGCACAGACTAGCCACCTCAATCCAAGCCTGTCAAACTCCCTGGGTCTAAGGTAGGGAAGAAGCAAGAGAAACTTATGTGACTGGAGGAGATGCCTGACCCTGGTACAAACAGTGATGGCCTTTGGGAGTGCAAAATAAGGTGTTGTCCCACAAGGCGGAATAGCTTCCCCAGCACCCATATTGGGCGGGGGGGGGGGGGGGAAGGTGTCTGTGTCAGCTCTTTATGTGGGTGGTTCTGTAGTGTTGGGGGAGGGGAGGAAGGCAGTGACCAGGATCCCAGCTCTGTGGGGAAAGGACTCTCCAGGTGCTTGGGATGGATAGGCACCTCCCCGCTCCCCTGTGTGCATGAGGACAAGCCCACTCTCTGAGGAGGGGATGTGAGGCCATTATGGAAGGAAGGTCCTGGGGGGAGGGGAATTGGACAACAAGCCCCAGGCATTCACCCCGTAGCAGTACTCCTGTCCTTGGGGGCTGGGCCTACCTCCCTGCTCTCACCAAGTTGGAGGAGCCCACCACAGAAGCACGTGACTTGTGTGTAAGCCCACGACACCGCACCCTGCCCCTCTTTCTGGACATGGGGCCGCTGGATGTGGGGCTTCACTTGCCAAACTGGGCACATGCAGAGGGTGGCTCAAAATTACAAGGCAGAGCTGTTGGAGCATAGCTTGTGTACCTGGCAGTACAACAGCAGCAGCATATTCACATGGCTATGATGTAGCCAGGGTGGCACGTAGAACTGACAATCAGCTTGAATGATCCCTTGAAAGTTTTCTTCCTTCAGCAAGGGTCAGAATGGGAGGATTTAGGCTTCTTAAATCCCTCCAAATTGCATTTCCCAGCCTCATTTGTGATTGGCTTGTGCTCTGCTTCCTTCAATTTCAGCTCTATAAGCCTTCTGTCAAAGTGTACCTTCTTCTCACACTGGACATGACCCCATCATTGCAGTCATCTTACTCTCACGTGATGCAAGACTGCAACTTGTTGGAAGTGTCTAAGAAGCTCTTCATTTGTGAGGAAATCAAACCAATGGTTGTTAAAAATAAGCCATAACTTTGGACAGTGAAAACTGTTTAGTTCTCTCTCCACACCTATTTTTAACAGCTACGTTTCTGCTCCATGTAACAGAGCTAACGTTACTACTATGTTGAATACTTTTATCTTAGTTGTCACACAGACATCCCACCATCTAAGCAGAGGCCTTTGAAGATGCTAAAATGCCACTGATGCAAGACCAATCTGACAAGATTACTTCAGTTATAGAACCTCCTGCTGTCAACTGACTACCCAGATAGATGCAACTATTCACCCATTTCAGTGTCATTACCATGTCAGTGCTGGCAGGTCATTGGTTCCTGTTTTATGGAAGACGGGTTTTATCACCACTGATTTTAAGTCCCATAAATTCTGCAATTTTTCACAGCTCTTTTAGCATTAGCTGCTGTTGGTCAGTAGCCTCTCAGAATCAGGTAATATCATCCACATACTTGAGATCCTCTAAAGACAAATCTCAAAATTTCACATCTCCTACTTTGGCCTTAATCAGCTTTGTCATCAGATAGTCTATTAGAATATTAAATAAGGTAGGTGAGATAAGCACCCCTGGTGTAATCCTGCTTATACTGAAAACTAGCCTAATTCATCCATTGGCCTGCCTCCATAATATACTGTGGAACCTTTCCTGCACTAGGCACACTAAGTGCTCAGGACCCCATATTGATGTAGAAGTATTCATGGTATTGTTTGATGCACTGAGTCAAAAGCAGCTGCAAAGTTTATAAACAAAGTCTATTAACTATCTCTTGTTGCCATACTTGTTTTTCAGTAACATGCCATACAGCATAAGTTTCATGGATTGTAGGGCATCCTGTGCAGAAACCACATTAGTGGTCTCTCATTTTTGGATTGAGACAATATTCCAGTTGGCTCAATAGTAGGATTATAAACACCTACCCTGGGACTGTCAGCAGCTTTAATTTCCTACAATCTGAGCAATCTGCACTCTCCTTTTTTGAAAAAAGGGAAGACGCAGCCCCTGACCCCGACCTTCTAAAATGTGACCAGATTCTCAAAATTTTAATATAACTCTACGAAGCCATTGAACTAACTCCAGATCTCCACTCTGAAGCAGTTCACATGAAATATTGTCAAGACCGGGTGAGTTATCATTTCAGAAAACATTGAGAGGGAGCGATGCTGTGGACAGTGCCACCAAGCTTCTTTCTGCAGGGTTCATTTTGGATGAAGTTGTAGTTTACATTCTGGTGGGGATCCATTCATTACTTTACAAAAATGCTCACCCCAATGCTTAAGTTGTGCATCAATATCCTGGCGGTGTTCTCTGTTTTTGTCCTTAACCGGCAGAAGCTATGAGAACATATGTCCAGTTAAGGCCTTCAAAGTCTCAACTTCACATTTCTGGTCATGTCTTTCAGAGGTATCCTCAGTGCACTGTGCCATAATTCATCATGATCATTTTTACCAGCCTTCTTCACTGCTCTCTCAAGAAGTTTCTTTTCCTCAACTACCCATTTCCTCCTCTCTTCACTGACTTGCCTCTGACGTTCCCATCAGCACTGTACCTACTTTTTCTCCCTCATAATTTGAGGCTATCATCTGTAATCCAGCATTGTTCTTTTATTCTCTTTAGTCCCAGTTGTTCTCCAAGAATTTCTGTAGTAGAATCCCAAAATAAAGTCCACTCTTTCTCCATGGTAGATAGCTGGTCATCCACTTTGTTGAAAATCACTACTGCTTAACTATGAGCAATAGCTTCAGGATTACACCTAGCAGTACTACACCCTGCTCAGATTTAGGTAGTCATGCGTGCTCACAGCCAACCCAGGCCCACCCATGGCTATGCTCCTGCATAGAACAAAGAACAATTTACAACTGCACATGCCAATGTAACATCTTCCATCTAACATTTTTCTTTAATTTTAAAGAGAATTCTACCATTATATTGTAGGTTGGGTTATGCATTTAATCATAAACAACTACATAAAGTTTATTGGCAGACATTTTCAAAAATGGGAAGTGGGGAGAGCTAAATTTAGCACCTAACTCTGCATTTAGAAACCTTAAATAAAGAGCCTGATTTTCACAAGTTTTGCGTATCCAGCAAACTGCTCCTTCCCCAGGGGTCATGACTGTACAAGTGAGTTCCCCACCCCAGGTGCAGCATGGTTCATTTGCAGGCCACATTCACCAAGAGATGTGAAACAAGCAAATGATCTTAAACAGAAATCTGCTCAGTCGTTTCAAAAACTTCTATGGATATTCTAGAGTGATGAAGCTTTCTTCTAATCCTAATGATTTCCTCATTAGGAATGGATTAGAAAGCCATGGGGGAAATGTGTAAAAAATGACCATAACATACAAACAGGAAGTGGAAAAGAAAATATTGTGCTAATGAGAGACCAGCCAAACTACGGCCTGTGGGCCACATCTGGCCCGCGGGACCATCCTATCCAGCCCCTAGCTCCCGGCCAGAGAAGCTAGCCTCATCCTGTCCCCCACCATACTCCCTCCCCGGAGTCACTCTGCCATGCAGGCAGCACTCTGGCCTGCCACTACCGCCAGGAGCCACTGCAGCAGCGTGGCTAGTTCTGGTGTGGCCTGAGTTTCTGCCACTCTGAGCAGCATGATAAGGGGGCGGTGCTGGGAGCTCCTGTGGGGCAACATGTCTAGCTCCGGACGGGCCACACAGCTGCCAGACACGCTGCACTGAACAGCATGTTAACGGGGTGGTGAGCCAGGGGGTTGGATAAGGGGCAGGGAGTCCCAGGAGGGCAGTCAGGGTGTCACAGGGAGCGGTTGGATGGGGTGGAGGTTTCGTCAGAGGACAGGGAATAAGGGCACTTGGATAGGTGTGGGAGTCCTGGGAGTCTGTCAGGGGGCAGGGGTGTGGATGGGGATCGGGGCAGTCAGGGGACAATTGGGGGCTGGGTAGGGGGTCTCAGGAGAGGGAAGTCATGGGAAGAAGGAGCAGGGGATGTTGGATAAGCGGGGTGGTCTCAGGGAGGATGGTTAGGGATGAGGGGGGTTTCTGGAGGGGGTGGTCAGGGGAGAAGGAGCCGGGGCGGGGGGGTTGGATGGGTTGGGGATTCTGAGGAGGGCAGTCAGGGGCGGGAAGTGGGTGGGGGTCAGATAGGGGTTGGGGCCAGGCTGTTTGGGGAGGCATAGCCTTCCCTAGCTGGCCCTCCATACAATTTTGCAACCCCAATGTGGCCCTCGGGCTAAAAAGTTTGCCCACGTCTGGTTACATTTTAACTGTCACCCATTACTTTGAATGCATGTGCAGCTAGAGCAGCAGTGTGTGCACTCACCTTTTTCTGCCTCTAAAAAGAGAGGAGGGTGTTGCAGGAGCAATTTCATATTATCACACCCTCTATTTCTTTAAAGAAAGACACTTCAAGCTTCCTTGTCATCCATCAATATTCCCACCCATGCACTGAAAGGAACTGCTTTTAGGGGGTAATTCCTTCTGTGCCAATTCAGTTCTTGGCTTCCATGCTTGGACTATCAAGTAGGGTTTGGTGCTTTTTTGTCTTAATGCCTTGCCCCACTTTTGTACGTGAATGTCAGCTCTTTCACTACTTGCTACCTATTTCATTTGGGAAAGTATCTAAATAACTATTGTACCCATGTCTCCCAACACACACACACACACCCCATAGTGACCAAGCACCTCACAATCTTTAGAAATAACTCTGTGAAGTAGGGAAGTATCGTTATCCCCAGTTTACAGACCAACTGAGGCACAGAAAGATTAAGTGACTTGCCCAAGGGCAGTTGTCCAGCTTTTCTAAATAGTCTTGAACCATTTATTTCTGCATCAGGGGCTGGTCACCTCCTTCTCTTACTGTGTTGCCCAGTGCAGTAGACTGGGAGCTGACCTTGTCTGTGAAGATAGAGGTGAAAAAAGCATTGAGTACATTAGCTTTTTCCACATCCTCTGTCACTAGGTTGCCACCCTCATTCAGTAAGGGGCCCACACTTTCCCTGACCACCTTCTTGTTTCTAACATACCTGTAGAAATCCTTCTTGTTACTCTTAACATCCCTTACTAGCTGCAACTGCAAGTGTGATTTGGCCTTCCTGATTTCACTCCTGCATGGTTTTTATACTCCTCCCTTGTCATTTTTCCAGTCTTCCACTTCTTGTAAGCTTCTTTTGTGTGTTTAAGATCAGCAAGGATTTCACTGTTAAGCCAAACTGGTCACCTGCCATATTTACCATTCTTTCTACATGTCGGGATGGTTTATTCCTACAACCTCAGTAAGGACTATTTAAAATACAGCCAGCTTTCCTGGACTCCACTCCCTCTCATGTTATTTTCCCCGGGGATCCTTCCCATTAGTTCCCTGAGGGAATCAAAGTCTGCTTTTCTGAAGTTCAAGGTCCATATTCTGCTGCTTTCCTTTCTACTTTGTGTCAGGATCCTGAACTCGACCATCTCATGGTCACTGCCTCCCAGGTTTCCATCCACTTTTGCTTCCCCTACATTCTTCCCTGTTTGCGAGCAGCAGGTCAAGAGCAGCTCTGAGCCTAGTTGGTTCCTGCAGCACTTGCACCAGGAAATTGTCCCTTGCACTTTCCAAAAGCTTCCTGGATTGTCTGTGCACTGTTGTATTGCTCTCCCACCAGATATCAGGGTGACTGAAGTCCCCCATGAGAACCAGGGCCTGTGATCTAGTAACTTCTGTTAGTTGCCTGAAGAAAGCCTCATCCCCCTGAGTCTGGTGGTCTATAGCAGATTCCCATCACAACATCAGTCTTGTTGCTCACATTTCTAAACTTAATCTAGAGACACTCAGGTTTTTCAGCAGATTCATACTGTTTTGTGCAAAGTCCTTTTCCACAATGAGGGATTCAGGTTGTTCCATTTACTCTTTTTGCCAGACTTGCATCAATTCTGATGAAGTTTTCAATGGGAAGGTTTGAGGTTCAGGGTGGGTTCCTTGATCTCTTATAGAGACAGACAGAGGAACATCAAGACACAAATTGAAAACCTGACCTGGCCATTTGAAAATGGACACTTCAACACAGTTCTGTTTTGTGAAAATATTGATAAGATTTGTCTTTTACTCCAACGTAGCATGGAACAAAATTACAAAAGTTGTCGCTTACTTTAATTGTTGGCCTCCAGCCAGCTCTATTTCTGAGGAAAAAAGAGTGTGACATACAAGATTGCTGTTAAAGCCTGAACTGAATTGTCTGGCATATTACATGACATGAGGCAGAGTTACAGAAAACTTATTCTCGTCAGCTGGCAAAAGCAGTAATCTATCGAATCCGGTGGCTACTTACATTAGTGTTAGCTTAGCTTACAAAATTGCCTTGCTTTTCTCGAAAATCATCTCTCTGTTTCTAATTTCTTTGAAATCACTTGTTATATGGTCGCGTCTGTGAATCTGATTAATGGACATTTTTTACTTTTGTTATTATTATTCACTTATGAAAAAATTTAACAATACTAGTTCCAATACAAATCCCTGCTGAGCCCTACTTTGCTATTTTACCATTTATAATTGTTCTCATTGTTTATTGATGTTCAGCCAATTTTGTATTAAAATCCAAAATTATTATATTTATTCAAACAATATCATTTCAACTTAATTAGACTCCCATGTGGTAACCCACTGAACCTCTACAGAAATCTAGCTAGGCTATGTCCATTATCTATTGAAATTGAATCAAAAGAAAGCAATTAAGTTTGGCACGTACTGTTTATGAACTCATGTTGCCTACAACTCATTAACTTACGTGCCTCCAAGTACCTATAGCATGACTACCTTACTACTTATTGAAGCATTTTACATAGTAATGAGAGCTTAGTCTCATTGGTTGGAAATTTTTGAGCTCCCAAATTAATCTTCTAAATAAATGTTTTAATTAAAAATGACAGAGCTCAGGTACAGCATGACAACATGTGCTAATTATTGACTCGCTGTAATGACAACTGCATGCTTTTGCATATTTAAACAGATATGCACACAGATCAATTTTACCAACAGAAGAAATCTTGTACATTATTTCTCTTATCTGTTTCCAAATTATGAAGGACAGAGAAACGTCAACACCTGCATGTTCATGATATATTATAAAAGCTTGAAACAGAAGTAGTAACTTATCGACAGCTCTTAAGAGCAAGTAATAAAACAAATTCACTTCACCTCAAAGCTTCTGGCCACACATCCGCCCTCAGTTTTTCTAAACATAAAAGGTATTCCTATCATAGCACTGACAGACATTAAGATATCGACATTAAGCTATACACCATAGGTACATTTTTTTCCATTTGAATATTATACCAAAATAGAACTTTTGTCTCTGTCACAGTGCAGCGATGCTGTATAATTACTAATGTGTGAGTGCACAAACCAATTAGGCAATTTTTTAATACAATTAGTCTATTGGTGTCCAGTTTGCATCATCATTATGCTATTATTTCTCAGGAACCATACAGTATGTAAACCTCTGTACTCTAACTGGATAACCATTACAGCCAGAATACTTGAACTTGCACATTTTGCAAGTCTTTCTATTCTAATTGGCTACTGCATTTTCTCTTGTCCAAATGACTCCTGTACTCATAACTGTCAAGCTACTTGCCAGAAACAAAAACACTGCCAGCTGTAGTGCTTCAGTACAGACTCTCCCTGGGACGCAGGGGGAGGTTCTCCCATCGCTGTAGTTAATGCACTAGCAGGTCGTAGCTAGGCTGACAAGCCTGCACCAGGGTTTAGATCAGCCTAACTATCTGAGTCAGTGGTGTGGATAGAGCACAGCCCTCAGCGACAGAAGTCAGTCAACCTAATTTTTAAAAGTAGACTTGGCCTAATCAACTTCATAGAATCATAGATTAGGGTTGGAAGAGAACTCTGGAGGTCATCTAGTCCAACCCCCTGCTCTAAGGAGGACCAACTAAATCATCCCAGCCAAGGCTTTGTCAAGTTGGGCCTTAAAAATCTCTAAGGAGGGAGCTTCCACTACCTCTCTAGGTAATCCGTTCCAGTGCTTCACCACCCTTCTAGTGAAATAGTTGTCCCCAGTATCCAACCTAGACCACTCCCACTGCAACTTGAGATCATTGTCCTTGTTCTGTCATCTGCCGCCACTGAGAACAGCCTAGTTCCATTCTCTTTGGAACCCTCCCTTCAGATAGTTGACAGCTGCTATCAAATCCCCCCTTCCCTGTTCTCTTCTACAGGCTAAATAACCCCAATTCCCTCAGCCTCTCCTTGTAGGTCATGTGCTGCAGCCCCCTGATCATTTTCATTGTCCTCCACTGGACTCTCTCCAATTTGTCCACATCCTTTCTGTAGTGGGGGGCCCAAAACTGGACACAATACCCCGTGTGTACCCTCACCACTACCGAATAGAAGGGAATAATCATTGCCCTTGATCTTCTGGCAATGCTCTGACTAATGCAGCCCAGTATGCCATTGGCCTTCTTGGTAACAAGGACACATTGTTGACTCATATCCAGCTTCTTGTCCGCAGTAATCCCCAGGTCCTTTTTGACAGAACTGCTGTTTAGCCAGTCAGTTCCCAGTCTGTAGTAGAGCATGAGATTATTCCATCCTAAGTGCACGTCCTTGCACTTGAACTTCATTAGATTTCTTTTGGCTCAATTCTCCAATTTGTCTAGGTCACTCTGGACCCTATTCCTACCTTCCAGCATATTTACCTCTCCCCCCAGTTTAGAGTCACTTGCAAAGTTGCTGAGAGTGCAATCCATCCCATCATCCAGATTATTAATAAAGATGTGGAACAAAACCAACCCCAGGACCAACTCCTGGGGCATTCCACTTGATACCAGCTGCCAACTAGACATCAAGCCATTGATCACTACACCCTTATATTCTTCAACTAAAGTAGAAAAACACACTTCATGTTATGACTTGGAAAAAAAATAACTACCCCAAAATTCATGAAAATGAGCTTCTCAGACTGGTGAAAGGAAAATTGTTTTACAACCTTGACCAGATTTCCAGCCTCTGCCTTACGCTTCCCACTCTAGAAATTAGCAAGGTTTGACACGTTGCAATACGTATGGAGAGTCTGAGCTCCCTCCTAATTCTGCCTTAAAACAAAGACGAGGAAATGAGAGGTCCAAAAGTTGTTTTGGTTTTCAGATTTTTTCATGCAGTGGTTCTCAAACGGTGGGTCGGGACCACATGACCCCATTTTAATGGGGTGGCCCTGACCAGCGTTACTTACTGGGACCCAGGGCTGAAGCTGAAGCCTGAGCTCCACCCCAAAACCACCTTCCCCAACTGAGGGTCATGTAGTAATTTTGTTGTCAGAAGGGGGTTGTGATGCAATGAAGTTTGAGAAACCTTATGTTAAACTATTATTATTTAACTAACTGGGTTAAACCATTTCCTTTTCAACACTTGAACAGCCTCTTTGAAAACAATCTTCCTTCATTTACAGTTTGAATCCTTCATCTCCATGGTCACAGCAACAAAAACATCCACCAGTTTGATGGGACTTAGAATTCACTTCCCTTTATTGAACCCCAAACTGATTATTACCTATGAAAGAGGAAGCACTCTAATTATTGACACAAGCACACAGCTCAAACACCATTTAGTGTTCAATCTAATCCTCTATTTAGGAGCTCACATCTCAGGTGAAAACTCTAATCTCCCTCTGGACTTTTGTTAGAACAGCAGCAGTTTTCTCATCCCAGAAAAATATTTTACTCTAAGGGGTTATTCTTACATTTTGTCAGAAGCAGCCAGGATGCCTTCAGTATCTCCCCATGGAAATCATCTTCTATGTGTGGGTTTTGCAGATGCGGTCACTGCATTTCTGAACAGTGAGGGGGCCCTTCCCCAACATTGTTGCAGGCATAGTTAGTGAAGTCTTCATCAATCTTTCTTCTTCTTCCTCACACTTCCTTTTGACTCCCTCGTTCAGTTTCCTCATCTTGGCTTTCATCATTTCCTCATCTTCTCCAGCTGACACACAACCCCTGAGTCAACTCAGCCTCTAAGGATATGTCTATACTGCATCTGGGAGCAAACCTTCCAGCCCAGATCAGCAGACTTGTGCTAGCACTCTAAAAATAGCTGTATAAATGGTGCTTCAATGTTCCAGCTCAGGCAAGAACTTGGGCTCCCAAGCCCACCTCTCCTCCAGACTTCAGAGCCCTAGCCATAATGTCCACACTGCTCTTTTTAAGCATGCTAGCTTGAACCCTGCTAATGCAAGTCAACCTACCTAGGAGGCTTCTCCCAGCTGCAGTGTAGACATACCCCGAGAAAGCTATACTGGTGTTTTGACATTTGCTGGCACTGACTATTACTTACTGTTACTTGCAGAAGTTTCAACTCCAATTTAAAAAACATCTTTAAACAGTTAGAAAGCGTTATTTAGCCAGCAACCAGGAACCATTTTTTTTTTTAAATGTACCACTCATGACTCCAAGTGTGAATTTCACCACAATGTGAATATGGTGATGAGTCCCTTTTCACCTTCATAAATACTGGAACTACATTTGCCCATTTGATGTTATCTATGGTTAATAATAAAAAAAAGCCATTAATTGTACAGCTGTCTTCAATGGTTTTTTAATCATATGAACCCTTGGCTGTATCTTCTATCCAAGCTGATGATAAAATAGTAGTTTTGGTATTTTCTTTCACTAGCATCTTAACCCTTTCCACCACTCACTGATTAGCATTTAATACATTATTTGTCCAAAGATGGTCACTGTTGGCCATCTTGGGTCCAATAGTTGGCTTTTGGCCCTTGTGGTAACATTAGGGTCATTATTATTGGTGTATAGGGGCACATGGGTAAAGAGAGACAGCAGAGTAGCCCCTCTCCCCTCTTCCAATGTCTTTGTGTAGAAGGTACTATGGTAAGCACAAGGGGATACTACTGCCAGTGTTTAGCAGTGCCACAGAAGGTGGATCTCGATTGCTGGAGACATAGAATCTCCCACATTGGCAAGAACAATGAAACTGGTTCTGGGGAAGGAATAACCACCTAAATCTTTCCTAATGATTGGTAGGAGCTGCCATACAGCATGCTCCTCAACCCAGCATCTTTGAAGACATTTATATTTGCCATGTGACCAAAATGCCTCCAGTCACCACTGTCTGCATCCTACATCTCATTGCCAAGAATTGCAGTTAAATCTGTAGGACTGATCTTATCTCCCTCCCTCCCCCCGGCAAGTTTTCCTTTACAGTCCTTCCAAATATTTATGTACGTTTACAATAAATTACCTAGAGACAAGGGGCGTACAGTAATCTTTAATTGGACCAACTTCTGTTGGCGAAACAAGCTTTCAAGCCACACAGAGCTGCTTCTTCGTGCAAACAAATTACCGTTATTTGTATAGACAAAATTGGCAAGTAATGTTTCTTCCATATTATGGGTGGTTTTTTTTATTTTTAGCCTTTGTCCTCCATTTAGAGACACTGTCTTTTTAGTTGTTCTTGTTTAGTAATATGGTGATGCTTTGTCAGTGATATGACAAAAGTTAATTCCTATCTCCTCTGGGTTCAGTAATAAAGGGGATTAAGACAATAGCACTAGGTAACTTATTTTCCCCTTATTTTTATGATAAGCAAACAAAATTGAAATATTCTGGAGGGGGGTCAGGAGCAATATGAATATCACCACTACATCCCTGATTTAAGAGTGTCACAATGTCATTGTTTCCTTCTTTCTAAAGGAGCGTAATTTCATGCTGATACACTATTTACCTAGACATTTTCCTCTAGTCATTAATATTTATTGCAAGCAACTTTAAGTCATAAAAATGTATTATTTGATCCATAAACTAGATATTTCCTTCAGGCATAGGTAGGCCGATTTATACAGTACAATGTTGTTTAAGCAACTACTTCTTGCCTGAAAAATACACCTATTGGAAGCTGTTATGTTTCATGTTTGCATCAGAAAAACTGCGACGCCTTTGTGTTGAATGGCATACTTCAACAATGCAGTGTTGAGAACTCACAATTTTATTGCCAATCTTGTGACACTTTCCTAAAGTCCCAACTCTTGGAGGCCTGTGATTAGCTGAAAAACTCAGCTCTTATTTCAAAAAAGGGTTTTAACACACACAGTTGCAGAGAAAAGCATGAAAACTTGATTGATGTATGCCTTAGAGACTCAAAAAACCAGAAGGTAAACATTATGATTTGTAAGCCACTCATGACTTTTTGGGGCATAACTCATGATTTGAGAATGACTGGGGTTGGCAATATTGCATTATATATTGTGTGTCTCATATCCATCTGTCAGTTAGTAAAATCCTTATGAAATATCCAATTAGTTGCTGTTTATATCAACTGTAAATTTCATTTTTTTTATTAAAAACAGCAGATATTTAATGCCAAAGTAATTATATAACTGTGCACTAGTCACTAACCACAGTAAAAAGTATAAAATCCATATTAAACTTTCATTAAAAACAAACAATTAGTACAAACTACCTCCTACTCAGTCACACGTGAGATCTAAACATAACCAAACCATTTCTGTTGGATTTTCTTTTTAAACACAAGCAGCCTACTAAATATATTCTAAGTAACCAAAATGTTCACCAACCTTCACCTATAGCAGCATCTTTAGTACCACTGTAATTAAACCATATATATAAAAACATAGCCTGCAAGTCTCCCTGCTTCATTTGAGGAATCTGGTAATGTGGCAAATAGTCCTCAAACAGACAAGTCACATATTGCTCCAGAAGAAATTTTAGAGGAAGATTTGCAGGTTGTCTTTAGTGTTATACTCAAGACAAATAAATGAATACTTCAACCAGACTCTCACATGTTGCAGCAAATTTACAGGATGCAAGAGTTTGTTTTTATATATAATAGTGTAGAGGAAGAAAGAAGGGGAGAAAGTGGCTACTCACGAAAATGAGTTGCTCATACAACTAGTTCGAAGCTGGCACAAAGAAGCAGGTTAGGTAGTACCTGCATGCAAAAAATCACTGAGCAGACAGAATACCAGACATTAATAAATTATAGCATGCACAAAATGTCACTTACAGTTAAAACATAACCATGCAATAAGGTTTAAATTCTACTCTCGACCTGCCCTCTTATTCTTAGGCATTCATAGGTCAAATCTTTTTTCCCCATCATATGCACTGCAACACCCTGCCACCATGGAAAGGATTAAGGATAGAGTTTCAGCAATATTCTAAGATTAATATCTTGTTGGACATTCATTAATATTTGAATGGTAATTTTTACCTGTGTCAAGTTTGTGACAGACACGTCCCAGATTAAAGAGGATTGTGAATTTCTCAGCTTGTACTGTAGATTCAGAATCTCTACAGTTTTGGAATGGAGACTATAGCCTGGGAAACTTGGTAGTACAAGAATAATTTAAAAAAATAGCTATCCTGATGTTAAGACTCCGTAGGTTTTCCTTTTGCAGAGTCTCATTCACTAAAACTAAGGTCATCTCTAGCTTTTCAGTTCAAAGCTTTAATATGCCATTCCTCTTCTGACAAGTGATATTAACTGGTAATGCAGTGCTGTTGTAGCTGTGTTCATCCCAAGATATTAGAGACACAAGGCAGGTGAAGTAAGATCTTTAATTGGCCCAACTTTTGTTAGGGTGAGAAAGCAGCTTTCAAACTTACATGTGCTTCAGATCTGGGTTTCTTCTTACAGAATATATTTATGATTTACATGTAAAAAGATGGTTTTACTAACTCCATGACCTGCAAGTTCAAGTGAGTTCTTGTTGGCTCCAGCATCACAGGCAATCGTTCTGTAATTGAGGTGCTTCAAAGGAATAAAACTGACCAGTGATTGAGGCACTAGCCCAGAACTTAGGGACACCCAGGTTTAATTTTCTGCTCAGGTTTCTTGTGGTTTTTGGGCAAGTCACTTGCATCTCTGTCCTTCAGATTCCCCATCTCCAAAATGGGGATAAGAGCACTTCTCTACCTCACAGGGGTGTTGTAAGTATAAATACATTAATGACTGTGAGGCACTCACAGTAATGGAAGTATGCAAGATAAACAGAATTGGTTGTTAATTCTCCCAAGTACGTATTGTCAGAGGGACAACAGAATCCAGCTCATTCTCACACAGCTGCATGAGTTTTGCAGTGCTAAAGAGTAAAATCTGTCATCATAAATCTAAGAGATGTGCCTATGCTTTATAGACAGACATCAGAATTGTACAATAAAAAGGTGCCATTTTTACAGTCATTTACTCCCACCCCTCATTCTTTACACAGTAATATTTAGTGAAAATATACTATGAAATCCCAAACAAAATCCCATTTTTGAGGTCATCCACCCAAATATCACACCTTCAATTACCAACAAGTTTCTTTATTAAGAACAAAGTTTGCCAAAGTAATTGCTGTCACTTTATTCACACTATGCTCACTCTGTGAGAACCTGTTAGAACATCCTGTTCTTTAATGCCATTAGGAATCATTCAGACATGGATAAGATGAATCACTAGTGAGGTCTGCACTCGTAACTGTGGTAACCTACTATGGGAAAAAGATTGATACCCTTTAAAAAAGAAAAAGCAAGCAACATTTTTCATTTAAGCCACAAAATACTACTTCCTTGAATCAGAGACCGTGACAATAAAACAGCTATGCAATTCTTCCTCTATATGCAGCACTCTTTCCTGCCATGACCGTTTCACAAAATGAAGTATGGGTTCTGTGTGTGAAACGAAATCCACAGGATGCCAGTTATGTATTCTCCTTACACGAGAGTGAAGCCAGTTCTACTTTTCATGCTGAAAACAGTTCATGTTAAAATGAAAGACAGCATGAGGTATTTGTTTTCATGAAAACGTCCCACTGCTAATGCACCTGCTTTCCCCCCCCCCCCCCCCACTTCTTAATAAAAGCTATATGCAGTCTTATGCATTAGAAATCAGTGCAGGGCTTCTTCTAGAAGTGAAGTTTACATGCAACACTTGGAGCAATTCAGAATGCAATCTTTGCACGGCTGTGAAACAAGAAGTGGTCCATCTCTGCTAACGAATCCAGTAGTCATAGAAGCGACTCCTTTTTTCCTATCTGAAAAAGGCCATTCAAATTCCATTCCGTCTTCATCTTGTAGCTATGTGGCAAAGTAGCAATAACCATGGGCTACATACAGTAGGATTTATTGTTCACTAAAAGCTTCAGTAGATTGCCCGAGGATTCTTGGTGCTATAGTAAGCCTCACATGCAGCTACATAAGCAGACTCTGGAAAAAAGTCATCATGGTATTCCGCTAGAAACCTGAGAAAAAAGCACACACAGATTAAAATCGGACAAAGAACAAAACGACTTAGGTTTAAAGATGCAGTAAAATAGGCTGTGCAATTCTCAAAGCGTTTAAATTTAGCAAAGCATATGCTGACATATATAGTCCTTCATGCACAAGTTTCAAAGTGTAAAAGATGCTAAAGTCTTATGAACACAGTGAAGAACATAGCCTTTCCCCTCATACTTTCAAATCTAAAGGAGATGGAAGAATTTTGCTCAAAATGTCATCAAAAAAACTGGGATAAAGGCTATGTATGTAAAATTTCAATGCAGAAAAGAAAATTTCAGGAAATAAAGCTTATGAAAACAAGTGGATACTGTAGAAATGTTTTTGCACCTACCCATGCCTCGTATGTACTTTCACTCATTTATTTTAAATGGAATCTGTAGCTCTACACAGATAGCTTTTATTGGATATCCAATAAAAGCTAACAGTCAACTTATATCCTTGAAAATAAGTATAATCCCATTTTCTGTCCTGCGAGCATTCAGTGCCCTCCTGCTTTCATGGATTCTTAATTCACACACACACACTGCCCCACCAATCCCACACTGGAATGGATTCAGGGCAAGGCGAGCCAGGCAATCGCCTGTCAGGCTCAGGGTGCTATTTTTGTTGTTAGTGACAAAAGGGAAAACAGAACATCTGAAGTAAAACGTTTCCAGTATTCCATATGTGGATTCATTTTTCACTAATCTTCTACAATGTTCTGGACCTTTGTAGAATCTCTTGAAACCTTCCCAACTTTGAGAACTACATTTTCCTTAAACCTCCTACAATGTCAGCAGCCGTGCCCTTGTGAGTATGTAAGGGGTGGGGATTCGTCAGTCTGCGAGATATAAAGAATGAACTGAAGTGAAGTGAGAGCCCAACTGTACTATTGTGAACCTTGTTTTGTTGTGTACTTCTGAAAGTGTACTTGTGTTTTAAGACTTGAAAAGTATAAGTAGCAGTTAATAAAGAACATATTTAATGAGATGTCAGAGATAGCTATCAAACCCCTATCTATGCAGCAATATAACAAATACCATTACTACTTTTGCAATGCTTAACACGTAATGTTTGATGACTAAGACTGTGGAACATAGACTTTTGTGCTCCCTAATATGATCTGTTTCCCGCTGAAGGAAATATAAGATGCCTCCGAAGAAGCCTTGAAGAGCTCAGAATAGGAAGGGGAAAAAACTCAACTGCAATCCATTTTGCAGCAAGGAGCAAATTTCAGGGGAAAACATCTGAAGCAGAACATGGTATTGCCTAAAGCCTGGTCTAATTGTCCCAGTGCAGAAGAAATTGAGGAGCGAAGTCCTACTACTATGAAATTAACAGATTTACCTGACGATAAGGAATGAAATGTGAGGAAAGTGATGGAGAATCGTCCAGTTTTCCTGGCATTGTAAAGGAGAGTGATGAAAAAGAAGAATCTGGTTTATACGAAAAGGAGAGAAACAAAGAATCAACCTCGCATGATGAGAAACAGCAGTGAGAAAAACCTGCACACCACAAATCAATACATCAGATCCTTCTTTATGGCCAGCGATCCTAAACTCTGCTGATAATGATAGTACAATTTTGAATGGGTGACGAAAACTTAAGATAATGGATCCCAGCAAATAAGCAGAAGTGACACTTCTCTAAGTCACACTTCGAAAGTGTGCTTGAGAATGGTCAGAAACTGAATCGGTGTTAGCTACTCAAAATCAATAGACAAAACATTCTGTTTTTGTTACAAAACAGACAAGAATGCGAAGTCACTGCTTATACTTTCTGGTTACAATCACTGGCATAATTTAGCTGATTCTCTGAAGCATATGAAAAGTCACCTGGCCATTTTACAGCTTACTCCAAAAGGACGGAGGTTGAATCAAGCTGAATAAATGCACAGATGCAAAAAACAGCGCAACATTAAAGCAGAAACGCAGCATTGGGGAAATGTGCTCGAGCATCTGAACGCAATCATCCTCTTCCTGGCAAAGAATAATTTGGCTTGTCAGGGCTCGCTAGATAAGTTGTTCACTGAGTACAATGGTAACTTCCTCATTTGGGAGCGCTCCTGGGGAAATATGATGATGTCATGCGTGAGCACCTAGGTAGAGTAGTTTGTAAAGAAGCTACGGTCCATTACTGCAGCAAAATTATTCAAAACAAATTGATTGACATTATAGCAAGGAAAGTGTTTGATAACATATTGATGCAGCTCAACAAAATGAAGTACTACACCGAATTAATGGACTGCATTCCTGATTTGAGAGACAACGAAAAGATGTTTACAGTAAGATCTGTTGATGATGAGGGAGGCTGTAGCCAAGCAATGAAATGCTTTATCTGTCTCCGGTCTGTGGATGACTCTACTGTAAAAGACCCGGAAGAACTGTTTATGAATGTTTTGAATGAGAATAAAATAAAGCTTCAGGACTGCTGTGACCAAGGCTAAAACAATGGCATGAACGTGAAGAAAAGAAACAGTGGTGTCCAGATAAGGATCCTGTGCTAAATCCAAGAGCTTTTGTGCATTTTAGCTGTCATTCTCTCAGCCTGATTCTGTCAGATGCAGCGTCAGCACCTTTAGATTCAGTAACTCTCTTCAGAGTACTGCAAAAGGATAAACATCCTGTTTTCAGCAACAACCATCAGGCAGAAGATCCTCACAGACAACGTTACAAATCTGACCACGAAGCTGCTAAGTGGCACTTGTTGGGAGAGCCACAGACAGCGTAAGACCAATGAGGTACAAAGTGACTGTGGATTACAATGCCCGGATGGAACTGATGCAGGCAAGTAAAGCTGAGGCCGGAATCCAGCCAGGCATAAAGCTTGCCAAACCAGATCACTGACTTCAAATTTCTGGTCTCAATAGTGGTTTGGATATCCTGGTTCCAAGTAAACATTCTAAGCAAGGCATTACAAACTCAGTCAACAGACATAACAATCACTACTATTTTAGTGAGAAGTTGCCTTGATTTTGTTCTGCCTACAGAGACAGTGAATTTGAAGATGTCATCACTGCTGCAAAAAAAATTGTGGAAAAAGTTAGGAGTTCAGCCTGTCTTCAAGCAAACTCACATTCACTGGAAGAAGAGACAGTTTGGTTACGAGGGAAGAGATGAGGTGATGGGAAACTGAAGAAAAATTCAAGTGAGAGTTGTTTTGCTTGCTCACTGACCACTGCTCAAGTGTCCATCAAAGAAAGGTTCAGACAAATGAAGCACCACAAATAGACGTGGGGGGTTTTGTATGACCTTAGTAAACTCCAGTAGATCATAAAACACTCTTGAACAAGACGCTGACACATGAGGAATATTCGGACCTCAATTATAAAGACCTCTATGTCAAACTAGACAACAACATCTGTCACGTTTTGCCACACAGGAAGCACTTCCACTGCAAGTTCTCCAATTCATTGATGATGCAGAGCTGAAGGACGCTTTGCCTAGTGTGTGAATAGCTCTGAGGATTCTGCTCACGCTGCCAGTCAGAGTTGTGAGTGGAGAGCGCAGCTTTTTGAAACTCACGCTCATCAAAACATATCTTCAACCGACGATTGCTCACAAGAGCTGGGCATCGCTTGCTTACCACTTGACAATGTCAAGTCCCTTCACCCAGCACCTCTCCTATCTCCCACACAGGGCACCTATCCCCATAGATATCCCTGCTGACACAACTACCATCTCTATGACATCCCACTGGGATGCAGTTGGATCCCTCTGACACTATTTCAGTTTGCGAGGGCAAAGAAAACAATCTTCTGAACTAAATAAAGGACTAGAGTTAACATTCTAAGGCCCACTGTAACACTAGTTAATACTGGGGTCCGCCCAATGATGGTGCACTGTTCAATTTCTTGATGTTAGTACATTTCAGTTATTCTTAAAGTTTCTATAAGCTTCGAGGAAATTAAAAAAATGTATTTGCTTAAACATTGCATGAATAAAGAGATTTCCAGATCCTAGCATGCAAATTCATCATCTTATCTGACAGGGATAAATCATGCATGCATATAGTGCAACAAAGTCGTGAAATGGGCTACAACGGCAACAACAAATGTTACTCAAAATTTTAACAAAAGGAGAGGGCATCAAAGGCGTTCCTTGCCTGGGGTGCCATTTAGTCTAGAGCAGGCCCTGATTCAACACATACTTGGTCTTTTGTAGACACTGCAGTTCTATAGCCACGTAATTTTCACAAAATGCATCATTTTGTTGCAGCAGGGTGACATTTTGTCATCTCCTTGTTCTGCTGCAACCTGCCTCTTGATCTCCAGCTTTCCACATAAGGGGAAGTTAACTGGCTTACAGTGCACATTCCCTTCACTCTTCCATGAAGCCATGCAAAAAAGGGGGTTGGGAGCCACATCTGGAACCCAGCTTTGATACAGAAACATGAGGGAAACCCAAGCAATGTAGCCTGGAGAGCTAAGCCCACGTAGTAATGGTGAAGTCACCAATGTTTGGGGAGAGGGCTGCTAAAACTGACAAGCTTTCCTTTCTCTGAGACACATGCACATGAAACCAGGGTTTGGGAATGGAGGAGTTTTGTAAAAAAAAAAAAAAAAAAAAAAAAAACCCTCTCCTCCTCAAAAATAATCTTGTAGAAAACAAACTAGTGTTATATAACTCAGTATTTCCAACTATTAGCCATACTTTACACATTTGTGCATGGGTAGGGAAGCAATGGAAATTTGGTCCCACTGTGCTTGGCTGTTGGACAGAAGTTATCTATTAGAAGCCAGAACTCCAATCAGTAAATTTAGTATAATAAATACTTTGGTATATACGATCTAGATGTAAGTGGTACCAATGATGTTCAGCATATAATGTATCAAAAAAATGTACATTTCTCCAACCTTATTCCTCACTAAGCTCCCCTAATAAAGTAATTTCTTTTGGTCTTATATATTAAGAAATCTGAAGCAGCAAAGAATACTGAAAAAGAATACATATAATGCAATCAAAATTTAAACAGGAAAACATTAATTCCTAAAACCTCAGAAGCTTACCTTTCATTTTACATTGAAACACACTACAGCAACCACAGAAATGTGTTCTCTACAATACTTGCCTTTACTTAAAACTTAATTCAGACCAGGGTATCAAACATGTTATTTCTCTGGTTTTGCTTAAGCAAGACCACTACTTCAATATTTATAATTAATAAATAAATAAATAAATAAATAAATAAAAATAAATAAATAAAGGAAGGAAGGAAGGGAGACATTTTAGCTAGTGAAAATACCTTTGATTCATCATTATTTGTTTAGAGTGAGCTCTGCCATCCTATGAAATTTCATTCATTTTTCACAGCTGTTAATTACAGAAAATCAACAGTGTAGGCTGGCAGAGCTCTGTATCAGGCATAAAAGGTCCCAATTTTACATCTTGCTGATAGGCCAAGATGAGGGGGACAATATATTTCCATGTGATAAAATTGTGCCTTTTGGACAGGCAGAAGGGGGGAATGGAGTTGTTTAGGAAGCTACATACAGAAAACTACATTAGACGAACTCTAAAACTGCCAGGTTATATAATGCCAGAATTAAGGTATTTGAGCGAGAAGATTGCAGGGGGTGGAAAGGTGGGGAAGCAAGGATTCCAGAGGCTCTGTCACAGACTGATGCTGTGCAAGACTATCATATTGCATGTGTACAAGGGCCAAATTGAAGGACAGTCTTCATTCTGACATTTCCTAATTTTAAATACTTTACTGTGCACTCTACGTTTTTAACTTAGCTTTTGCAGGAACCAGCGTGAAGCCAGTAGAAAGCTTTTTATATGCGATATAATATGCACAATCAGTAGATTTTGCTCAGTACTTAACAGGCTAGCACAAAGCAGAAAGGCGCATATGATTAGGGGGCACACAGATAGGATTGAAGACTTCTATGCAAATTACCCTCAACTGAGGTTAAGAAATTCTATTAAGTAGTTCAGCGTAGTTACAGATGTATTATTACAGCTTTCTGTTCATAGAAATGATGATGGTTCCTTATTCATCTGGTCCTAAAAGAATAAAAGACTGCTTTTCACAATCAAAGAAACTGAAGATACTTTATAGTGAATATAAATGGGTTTTATAGTACAGTATTTTGGCAGTTTCCAAAATGAATAAAAAGACCAGGAAAACTTTTACTGCTGAATAAATACTAATACAGAACCAGAACTCAATGCAGTAATCAAGATTGAAGTAATCTGTGTCTCCACCACACCACCTTAGTTGATCACTAGACAATGTAGGTGCCACACTTGTACGTTTACCAGGCTGAATAACCAAGCAAAGACTTCATGCAACACTTAACACAGAACATATAATGCCACCCCTTAAAAAAAATTATTTTGAGTCAACAAAACTCTCCCTGCTCCCACAGAAACTGTTTGTCATATACACTATGCACCTGTTTTACTGCAGGGGAAAAAAAAAAAAATAACTACAAAAAGCCTACCATAAATACAGCCGAATGAGAAAATACTACTGGACTTCATACAACTGCTGTCGACTTTCCTTACTCTTCTCATCAGGGGTAGAGTTAAGGGGTCAACCGGAGAGCGATCTGCTGTTGATTTGGCAGGTCTTCACTACACCTGCTAAAACGACTGCTGGTGGATCAATCTCAGAGCATCAATCCTGGCTGTAGTGTAGACCTTCCTCTAGAGACTACTACACGGTCTAGCCCCTCCTACCAATACCTTGATTTCTGCTTAATTAGAATTCTAATTTTCACTTGAATTCTGATTCTGCCACATTTAAGTCTTGATTCAAGACAGCTTTTAAGCGTGTGATTACTTACTGTCCTAAATAGGTATACTTTCCTGAATCAGAAATTTTACACAAATTTGAGAGATTATTCACGAGAGTAAAGCACTACTCAACATGAAAAACTGCAACGGAACCAGGCTCCTGACAGAGTTCAAATTTGTTAGATAACCATTTTTAATGCTTATCTCAGTATGTTTCAACTCACCTCATCTTCCCAGCTCAGTAGCAAACATCTTTTCTTAAACCATATAAAATATTCTATTAAACATTTATCAACTGAGCATCTGAAATATGTAACCTTATCACACTCACATGAAGTTTCTAGTAGCATACTCGCTTAACATTAATTGGACATTAGCACAGACTAGTGGACACAACTAACTACTACAATGAGTAACAAAATTACTATTATTATTCCCAAAAATAGTATGGCTGCAGAATCCAGTGGACATTTTTTTGTATAGTCACATCTTTTGCAACAACTTTGATTCTCCACAGAAAATAACCACACAAGACTTTTCTCATTGGTCTCTTTAGATTAAACTCCTTATACTTTTGTCAAATATTGATCTGACTAGCTATCGGAAAATATTCAAAAAGTATGAAGAGAAATAAAACTCTTTACTGCCATAATGCAAAAGGTTTGAGACCAGCAGTATAGGAGGTAAGCTGCTTTAAAATATTTTTTAAAGAAAGTTTTAAGGGATGCAATGAAATAGTCGCCTACGGGATTTACTGAGTTTTAATACGATTATTAGCTTCCAACAGAAAAAGCTATTTACTAGGAAAGCACTTTCCTATAATCTGAAAAGCCACATGTTGGAATCACGAAGATAAATTTATTGGAACTTTTTAGAAGTGTCATTTTAGGAACCAACATACTTTTCTCTAAATCCTAATGAATAAATAGAAGAAAAAGTAGTGAATAAGAGAAATGGTGAATAGCTGTAGCATTCTGGGAGCTGTTTAAGGACCTACATGAAACAAATAGATTTGACTGAAAAACCATTTCCACTAAAGAGAGGTCCACAACATGGAACACTAATTACAACTGGTGCCCTTGGCTGACAGATACCAAGGATCTGGGAGGAAAGAAGGTGAACTTACCCTTTTCATTGAGAGGTGGCTGCCCTAGATCAGAATTATGGCAAACGGATGCGGTAGCTCACACTAATACCATCTGTTATTATTTAAGCAGCAGATCGAGGTATGCTAGGTGCCTCATATGACAGACACAAATCTGTGACATTTGCTCTAAAGAATTTACAGCCTAATAGCACATTTTATTAAAAAAATAGACTGAAATTACATTATTGGGGAAAAACAAATTTACTCTGTACCCATAGTATCTGGCAGGAAGGTTTGAGCTAGCAATGGCAGGTGGTGCATGCTATTGTACATTGAGTAAAAGAAATTCTTGCACTAGCACCCATGATCAGATCAGAAAAGCTTTGAGCTGCGGGAGTTACACCCAGTGCCATTCCAGAACTATCAAGTCCCAAGGATGACAATTCCTGGACACATGGCTCTACTAGAGAAATTAAAATTTCTCCTCATTAATTGTGCTTATGTGACAATAGCCTATGTCAGAACAGTGTTAAGCAAAATAATCCCATAATATCTGCCTTTCATAGGTTATGCTACCCGTCTGATGGTTATTGAAAAATAAAGTCTGATGTTAAATAATCTCACCTTTCTCAAGTCATCTCTTCTCCTGGTTCTGGGTATGACATGACCAATCTTACAGACCTAATATCAGTGTCACCAAATATGCACGTACCTCTATGAACCTAGTGGTAAAAATCATACAAGTTTAGGACTCGATGGGACCTTAATAAGTCATCTAGTCCAGTCCTCTGAACTTAAGGCAGAACTAAGTAATAACTAGACCATTCCTTACAGGTGTTTGTCTGATCTGTTCTTAAAAGCCTCCAATGATGGAAATTCCACAGCCTCCCTGGGCAATTTTTTCCAATGCTTAACTAGCTTGAGTGTTCAAGAGTTTTTCCTAATATACCACCTCAGCCTCAACTGCTGCAATTTAACCTCACTGTTTCTTGTCCTATCCTCAGAGGTTAACGAGATCAATTTTTCACCCTCCTCCTTGTAAAAACCTTTTATGTACTTGAAAACTTGTCCCTCCTTCTCAGTTTTCTCAAGACTAAACAAATCCACCTTTTTCAGTCTTTCCTCACAGGTCATGTTTTCTATACCTTTAATCATTCTTGTTGCTCTCTGGACTTTCTCCAATGTGTCTACATCTTTTCTGAAATGTGGCGCCGAGAACTGGACATGATATTGCAACTGAGGGCTTATTAGCAGAGTACAGTGGAAAAATTATTTCTTGTGTCTTGCTTACAAGAATGACATTTGCTTTTTTTTGTGCAACAGTGTTACACTGTTGACTCATATTTAGTTTGTGATCCACTATGACCTCCAGATACCCTTCTGCAGTACTCCATCCCAGGCCATTTCCCATTTTGTGTGAGCGCAAATGACTGTTCCTACGTAGAATATTTTGCATTTGTCCTTACTGAATTTCATCCTATTTACTTCAGACTGTTTCTCCAGTTTATCCAGATCATTTTGAATTACAATCCTATCCTCCACTGCACTTACAATCTCTCCCAGCTTGGTAGTGTTCTCAAATTTTATAACTGCACTCTCTGTGCCATTATCTAAATCAGAGCCAGACCTAGGACAGATCTCTGCGGGAGCCCACTCTATATGCCCTTCCAGCTAAACTGAAAACCACTGAAAACTACTTCTTGGGAATGATTTTCCAACCAGTCATGCACACACCTTATAGTAGCTGTAGCTAAGCTATATTTTCCCAGTTTGTTCATCGGGTCATGAAAGACAGTATCAAAAGTCTTAGTAAAGTCAAAATACACCACATCTACCACTTCCCCCATTCACAAGACTTGTTACTCTGTCAAAAAAAGTATTCAGCTGGTTTGACACGTTTTTTCCTTGACAAATCCAGACTGCAAATTGATTGCTTAATTATTTGCTCCATTATCTTTCCATGTACTGAAGATGAATGATCTGTAATTTTCTGGGTTTTCCTTACTCCCCTTTTTATAGATTAGCACTATATTTGCCTTCTTCAAATCCTGTGGAACTTCCCCATCCGCCATGACTTTTCTAAGATATCTTACCCATTAATGGTTATCTCCTTAGTGAGCTCCTTGAGTATTCTAAGATACAATTCATCAGGTCTGGGTAACTTCAAGACATCTAACTTGTCTATGTAATTTTTAACTTGTTTTCATCTATTTTAACCTCAGATCCTATTTAATTTTCACTGGCATTCACTATGTTAGATGTCCAATTGCTACTAACAAAAAAGTTATTTAGCACTTCTGCCATTTCCACATTTTCTGTTATTGTCTTCCCCCTCCCCACCTCTGAGTAATGGGCCTACCCTGCCTTTGGCCTTCCTCTTGCTTCTAATGTATTTGTAGAATGTTTTCTGGTTAACCTTTATGTCTCTAGCTAGTATAATCTCATTCTGTGGCTTGGCCTTTCTACTTTTGTCCCTATATGCTTGCATTGTTTTTTGTCCTACTCATTCTTCATAATTTGACCAGGTTTCCATTCCTTTCTAGAGGCCTCATTTTTGAGTTTCAGATCATTGAAGATCTCCTTGTTAAGCCAAGAGGGTCTCTCACCATACTTCCTATCATTCCTGTACAGTGGGATAGTTTGCTCGTGTGTCATGAATAATGTCTCTTTGAAAAACTACCAACTCTCAAACTTTTTTCCCCTCTTCAACTTGCTTTTCACGGGATCTGACCTACCAAATCCCTGAGTTTGCTAAAGTCTGCCTTCTGGAAATCTATTATCTTTTATGTGCTGTTTTCCCTCCTATTAGTCTTTAGAATCATGAACTCTACTGTTCCATGATTACTTTAACCTAAGCTGCCTAGAATCACAGATGTGTAGAATTGGAAGGGATTACTGATACATTATTTTCTCTATTATCACAGCCAAGAAATGGCAAGTTAGGTACTAGCCTCAATGGCAACCCAGTTTTACCTTCTTATAACAAGTATTTTGAACTGCTTAGGACTCTGGACCAGCATTCTCTCAAGTGCCAGTTTTAATCTGAACATTTTCAAAAAGTAAATGAAGAAATGCACACTATAGTCAGTAAGACTGCTCTACTTAGCATAATAGGTACTGTTCATTTAATGAAAAAAAGTGTATATCTTCTATATTTCTTACTACAATATATTTATTCTGGAAAACTGAAATCAATCATTTCTAAAAGCACTCTGACGTTTGAGAAGTATTACAGAGCAGTATCTCATTTATAACATCCACCATGCTGTGAGTAAATGTAGTGTAAAATAAGCTTCAGACACAAGTGCTCTATCAAAGAAAGTTTCTCAATTCAGGATAGACTGTAATAGCCCAAAGACTTAAGTGAACCTATAAATTTAAACAATAAATTCATCTCTCTAAAATTCAGAGATTAAATCCCTGTCTACATTACAGATCAAAACATTCAACTGATTTTTTCCTAAATAAAATTTAATCATGGTTCATACCAACAATATAATAGCAAACTACTAATGCCTGATCTATACTGGTTAGTTAAAAAGGGGTTTAGGAACACTGTTCTACTGATATGGACAGCGTAGATCTCCTCCCTTTGATCAGTCACAATTTAAAGAAAAAAGAAGAGAACTTCAGCCTGCCATTCTGAACTGTGCAACTTCTCAGCGAGATGTTCACTGAACTGTCCGCAAGCAAGCAGGCTGCTTGTCTCTAACAAACTCAGCTCTTTTTTTATTAAAGGGGAAATAAATCTCACTCAAAATGAAGAGGAGAGGAAAAGAGACTCCTCACTGAACATTCACTAGTCATCTTCCTCTCCAAATATGGAAGGCTGCTAGCATATGCAATATGAGGAGAAAGCCACCCTGAAGAGTTAAGTTGTCGTCCCTCCATTTCTCCTTTGTTAAAGGCTAATTTGACAATTTTTAAAATAGTTATTTTTACCTTTAAAATTAAGGTTCTGAAGTTCTGAGTTTTTGCAAATTATATTCTCTAGATCAGTGGTCTCCAACTTTTTTACACCCAAGATCACTTTCTGAATTTAAGGGCAACCCAGAATCTACCCCACCCCTTCCCTATTGACTCCTCCCCCTTCGCATCACCCTCTCCCCCATTGCTTGCTCTCTCCCACCCTCACTCACTTACACTGGGCTGGGTTAGGGGTTCGGGAGGGGTACTGACTCTGGGCTGGGGCCGAGGGGTTTGCAGTGTGGGAGGGAGCTTTGGATTGAGCCTGAGGCAGGGAGTTGGGGTGCAGGAGGGGTTGAGGGGGTGTAAGCTCTGGAAGGGAGCTTGGTGCAGGGGAGGGCTCCTGGCTGGAGCAGAGTGTTGGGGTGCAGGTGGTGGAACAGAATGCTGGCTCTGGGGAGAGGTGGGTCATGGCTGAGGCTTGGGGTACATGAGGGAGTTTCAGGTGCAGGAGGGGATATGGGGTGATGTCTCTGGGAGGGGGCTTAGGGCTGGGGTGCAGCCTCCCACCAAGCAGCACTTACCTCCAGCTCCTGGTCGGCAGTGCAGCATGGCTGCTGCTAAAGTAGGCACCCTGGACCCGCGCTGCTCCCAAAAGGAGCCAACATACCTCTGTGGCCCCTGGGGAAGGAGGACACATGGCTCCACGCACTACCCCTCTCTGCAAGCACTGCCCCCGCAGCTCCCGTTGGCCACAGCTCCCGGAACCCAGGCAATGGGAGCTGCAGGGGCAGTGCTTGCAGGCAGAAGCAGCACATGGAGGGAGACCCCTACCCCCGGCCATCCTTGGGGGCATGCTGGCTGCTTCCGGGAGTGGTGTGGGGCCAGAGCAGGCCTTAGCTGCAGCCCCACTGCACCACCAGAGATTGCGACCAACTGGGAGATCCTCTAGGATTGACTGGTTGATCACGATCAACCAATTGGTGACCACTGCTCTAGGAAGAAAAATCCATTAAACTACTTTGGATTCTAAATATCCTTGCTGAACAGATAGTAGTATACCTGCTAAGAAAAGCGATTTAGTGGCTGGCCAATAAAGATAAAAGTCCCTCCTCCTGGGACAACTGCAGCACAAATTCAGAATCTATTTTACAAAAATTATCAGAAATTCACATAAAACAGGAGTTAGAGCCACCTATAGTAAGAGTTACATTTAGGACACTCTCCTTTAGAGGGGCCCACAAATTAAAAATCAATACTTCCAACAGCCTACAGCAGGGGTTGGTAACCTTTCAGAAGTGGTGTGCTGAGTCTTCATTTATTCACTCTAATTTAAGATTTTGCATGCCAGTAATACAGTTTAATGTTTTTAGAAGGTCTCTTTCTAAGGAAAAAAAAAAAAAAAAAAAATCTATAAAATATAACTAAACTATTGTTGCATGTAAAGTAAATAAGGCTTTTAAAACATTTAAAAAGCTTAATTTAAAATTAAATTAAAATGCAGAGCCCCCCCGGACCGGTGGCCAGGACCCAGGCAGTGTGAGTGTCACTGAAAATCAGTTGGCCTGCTGCCTTTGGCACCCGTGCCATGGGTGGCCTACCCCTGGTCTACAGATTATAAAAATAGTAATTCAGCGTAAGAGGGATAGAATTAAAAAAGCATCAGTTTGGAAAGCACTTCACATAATCTGTTTAGGAAGCATCATGAAACACTTAGTTTTCTTTAAAAACTTGTAACAGAGTACTGACTATAGTAATAATAGAATAGAATAGAATGTCATAACCAAGAAAGATGGTTGCAGGCCTTTTTCTAAGATTTTGAGTTACAGTCTGAACGTGCCAATGGCTTGCTGATCCTAAACTCAACAGATAGGCTACGATACATTGTGATAAAAGCTCCATCACACATGAAAGCCATAATTATTTAGTGCCTTAAAATGTAATAAAACAAATTAAAATGGACTTGGATTGAGATCCAAATGAAAGGATTTTCAGGAGCAATGTATTAAATCAATTGAAAAGCTTTAAAAATATATGCTACTTCACTCTCAATATATAAAATTGGAAGTGCCTTTAAAAGTAGAATGATAGTAGATAAGCCTTGAAAAATGAAAGTACTTTTCAGTGATGCCACATTCGCAAGCAAAGGTTTCAGACTACCAGTAGTCTAGGGATGGCAGAAAGCAGCTCTCACTACCAGACACAAAAACACATGTTTGATATCAATATAGTACCCCAAATTTTCAAATAAGGGCATAGGGTCACAGACATTTTTCATCTTTAAAAAGAGTTAGGAGGTGCTTAGACACTGATGCCTGAAACCATATTCGGAAGACTGAGTGGGACAGAGGCACAGAAACTATACAATAGGAGAGGGAGATCAAAGAAACACTAAGCTAGAAGCTCTCCTCAACCATAACTACAAACCAACAAGAAGAGTTTATCTTTACAAGTTAAAACTTGATATAGGTCAGCAACTTCTATAATTAAGTACCATGTTAGTGATTAAGTGTAGAAATTTCAGCATGCTAACTTGATGGAAGTCTAAGACAGATCTGGACTAAAATTTCTGGCAAAAATTCTAGATACTCACTTGTGAAAGGCATTTTTTCTCTCTCCATAACTTGTGTGTAAAATACCTTTAAATTTTTTGCCCAATGGCAAGGATATGAAAAAGATATTGTGCCTTGCTTGATAAGTATTTGTAATAATCTTTCAAGGCTAAGATCTAACAAAATGTAAATTATACTACATGTAAAAAATTCCATAATATGTACATGATGTTAAATTACCTCAAGAACAGTTCAAAATGTTTTACCAAAGCTTTTAGATTTTTGTCAGGAAAGCACATCTTCCCCAGTATCTCTGGAAGTTTAACTGTAAATAAACAGAGAAATAAACAAAAATATTTAGTCTACAATTTAAACAGTTTAATTGCTTTTACCCAATATTTGACTTAATACTTATAGAAGAGGATTACAAAAATCTTTCCCCTAGCAGCTTCTCTGCCCTTTGGAAAGTATTTATAATCAGCACCACTAAACACTTAATGTCCATTAGAAATATAATGAGGAAGCTAATACTGTTACTTTTGTTTCTTGACATGCACTGGATATACACACACACACAATTGCTACAGAGCCAGCAAAGTGAGCTCAGAACTCTGTGACTTCAGCACCCAACATATGGTTAAATGCTCATATAAAGAACATTTTTTGAAAAATGTATTTAAAATCTAACGCACATTTTTCAAAACATTTTACTGCAGCTAGACAACTGCTTATACATAAAATTTTCCATTTCGCAATGCTATGATACCAGTGTGAGGTATACCAACTTTTTTTAAATGGCTGTTCTGAAAGTGCACCTGGACTAATAGTTTTAAATTATGAGCCAAATTTACCTGAGGCCACTATTGGAAAAAAATTAAAACAGGAATGTAAAACCATTAATTTAGATGTACAGCATACAGATTGTGTTTCTTAAAACAAGAGTTATGTTTTACCAAACATCCGTAGCAAATGCTGAGATCCATAAATGTAAGAAGGAGGAGGTGGCTGATCGCTTTGGGGATAGTTCTCTGGCATCAGTTTCCAAGACAACACCTAAATACAACATTCTGGTTAGAAAATATATCAAGGTATGATTAAGAATAGTATAGCCTATAGCCTGACTTAATTCACACAGAGTTCTGGATTACAGGACAATTAGATTTTTTACAAATTTTTTCTTACATTCCGCCTTTTCTTTTACTTCCTTGTTTGATGTTGAAAAGGCTGTTTAACACCATTTGAAGCTTTGCTGTATACACTAAAATACTGTGTTAAACGCAGAGTCTGTGCTTCCTAAACATAAATGCACTCCTGACTGTCCTGTCAGTTAGCCTATCCAGCCAATGCCAGCACATTTCTAGAAATAAGCACTCTGTTATGCACATAGTGCTACAGAGGTAACAGAGGAAACACAGAATATTTTTTTATCAGAACCTAGAAAAAAGTACAGTAGCTCCATTTTTTCCAGTCACACTCATTTCCCAGAATAGTAATTTTAAACAAAGTATTTTGCTTAAAGGTTTTACTGTGCTTATACACAAACATTTCAAATGTCTTATTTTAAAAAAAAGTCAAGTTGGCCACAGAATGGAAAAGAAGTCTTCAGGGTGATGGGTAGACTGGAAATAAAGCATATAAACCAATAAGTAATTAAACTACCTTTTTACTCTGAACTATAGAGATGTTACTGCCCTTCTAAAAAATATGTTGCATTTTACAGGATCCTAAGTTTTTCGACATAAATCTAACATCAGTTTGGGGCACCAATTGTGGAGGTGACACTTCAGCAAAGCTGTTACCTCATTCAATTCGTTGTTTCTTCTACCTTCAAAGCCAGCAAATACTGCACTCCCTTCCTTGCTAGGAGTCAGAGTGATAGGCGATGATGACCCACTATGGACCGGCGTTTCTTCAAAAAGTACACAGAAAAATACTTTACACAAAGATCCATTAAATGTGGCATTTATTTCATTCAGCTACAAAGGTCAGTTTCTTATGCAGCTATTAAACAGAGTCAAAGCCTGCTGCTAAAACCTTTAAAACTTTAAACATAGGAACAAACTGAATATTCAAAATACCTGTCACGAGTTTATCAAATCTGCCCACAAAACACCATTGCCCCTTCAGTTCTGACCGGCACCGACCAGTAAAGTCTGCAGCTTTTATGTAAAGTTATCAAGGGTTAGGGCAGATAGGTTTAAGCGAGAGGAGTTCATGGGGTTGGTCCAATCCCCCAGCCCACCCATTGGCTTTTCAGCCCTTTAGAATACTTGCAATACTTTAGAAGAGGGTCAGTGCTAGAAAAACAAATTAGTTTGTAAAACTGATACTGGAGAGTTGTGAAAGTGTTGTGCCCAAATAAATTTCCAGATCAATTTTCTAACAGAGCGCACTGCAAATTCAGTCAAGATGTTAAAAGTCCAGCTGTTTTCTTTCTGGTTCATGCATTACCTTTGCTAAAAGACTAAAAATCCATGTTTAGTTGCTTTTACTGGAGCAGCAGTGCTCTAATAGGAGAAATAATTAGAAGACAATAGCTTTTGCACAGATCCTACCACCATTAGAACTATTAACAATTCTGATTATGTACAAAGTGGAAAAGTATCCAGTTCATTCCCGCAGCTGTGTTGATTCACCAGGGATAACATAAAGTATGTTCATATGTACCAAATTCACGGTTCATTTTGGTCAATTTCACAGTCATGGGATTTTAAAAAATACTAAATTTTATGATTTCGGCTATATAAATCTGAAAATTTCATGGTGTTCTAACTGTAGGGGTCCTGACCCAAAAAGGAGTTGGGGGGGCACTGCCAGCATTTGCAAGGCTATTGAGCTGGGGATGGGGGGCTTGCAGTACTGCTGCCCTTACTTCTGCACTGCTGCAGGTGGTAGCGCTGCCTTCAGAGCTGGGTGACCAGAGAGCAGCGACTGCTGAACAGGAGCCCTGCTCTGAAGGCAGTCTGCTGCCAGGAGTAGCGCAGAAGTGAGGATGGCATGGTATGGTATTGCCACTCTTACTTCTGCACTGCTGCTGGCATGGTACCCAGCCGATGGCCACCGTTTTCCAGCCACCCAGCTCTGAAGGCAGTGTAGAAGTAAGGGTGGCAATACTACCACACTAAAATGACATTGGGATCCCCCTCCCTGCAATTTGACCCTGAATTTGAGAAACTCTGGTCTCCCCCATTAAATTGCTATTGTATAAGGTAAAAGCACACAAAGACCAGAGTTCACAATCCGTTATGCATTTTTCATGGCTGTGAATTTGGTAGAGCCCTACCTATATGACTGAATATCTACAAGAACTCTGCAGATGTGCTCCTTTAATTTGTTTAAACCATATTATTTTTATTCTGAAAACCTATGACTTTATGATCCTGTTCCCTAATTTTGCTTTGGGACAGACGACATGGGATTAATTTTTAGAGTAATTTTTCCAGATGATGAAATCTCACTTAAATGTCGGAAATAAATGAACTACAGGGTCAGAAAAATCACATATACTTGTGGGCAATATGAATAAGACAGTTTGTGCAGGCTTGAACTAAGAAGAGCTGATCTTGTGAGTTCCACTCAGCAATCAGAAAACTCTACTGAAAACCTTGGCATGATTTTCAGAGCTGCTGAACATCACGTGAAAGCCAGGCAACCAGTTTTTAATCCAACCACTTCAGACAAATCCTTGTAAACATTCATCTGGAGTGTTTTACAGAACAATCCTAGTGGACAGAGCCATTTGTGGCTGTCTATTAGAGACCACAGACTCTCAGAGCACCTCACCTTAGAGCCAGCCAGCAGACACACCAGAACACGGGGCAAGTATTGATCTGCAACTCTTCCTGTCTCCCCCACCCCTCCCCAAAGTCCCCAGACTAGTCAAAATCTGCTAAGAACACTGGGTCCCAATGACCACCCATCCACCCCCATCAGTGGGATGAGCAATCACTTGGTACAGCCTACAGGAACATTTATCAAGTGTAATGAGCTATGAGATGGCCTCTACTAGTGCAAGTGTAAATAAGTAAAAAGTTTCATTTGTTGCCCAAAAAGGGACATGAAATGTGCCTACTATTAGTTTAGAAACCATATAGAACAGGAGTGGGCAAACTACGGCCTGTGGACCAGATCCAGCCCGCAAGACAGTCCTATCCGGCCCCCCGGCCAGGGAGGCTGCCCCGGACCCTCCCCAGGAGCCACATGCTCCCTCCCTGCCCTGGAGTCGCGCCGCGCAAGCACCGCTGCGGGCCCGGGGCTGCGTGCTCACCCTCTCTTCCGCAGCCGCGTGGACAGCGCTTCAGAGGGCCGGGACTTTTTGCTCCCCCCTCCCCCGGAGCTGCACCAAACAGCTTTGGTAAGGGGAGAATGGGGGTGGGGTTCCAGGATGGTGGTTGAGGGGGGCTCTAGGATGATGGTTGAGGGGGGCTCTGGAGGTGGCAGTCAGGGAGCAGGGTGGGTTGGATGGGGGGGTGGGGCAGTCAGGAGAACTGGATAGGGGGTGGGGTCCTGGGGTTGGGGGTCTCTGGAAGGGGCAGTCAGGGGACAAGGTTGGGGGGGTTGGATGGGTCAGGGATTCTGACGGGGCAGTCGGGGATGGGAATAGGAGGGGCTGGATTGGGGGCAGAGCCTTCCCTACCCAGCCCTCCATATAATTTTTCAAACCCGATGTGGCCCTCGGGCCAAAAACTTTGCCCACCCTGGATATAGAACATAGAAGATTTTAGCCAAAAAGGACAAAAGTTATTGGTGAACAGGACAGAGAGAGGGGAATAAAAAGTTGTTCTTCCAACTCAATTTATAGTTCCTATTCTGACACCAAAGCATCAAGGATATTGTTTTTTTTATTTTTAAAGGGGAGGCTGGAAGGGACAAGAGTAAGGCAGGATCCTTCATACTGCAAAATGGATTCTTTATAATGTGTTGGAAATGTAAGAAGTTTCAGAACAGAAACTATTCTGTGAATAAATCAGTTATACTGGAAAGAGTATGTCTAATTCAGCACACTAGAAACAACCAGCTAACAAAAAATATTCCAGTACTTCAGAAGTGCTTTACACCTTAACAATGGAACATCCCAACCAGCTCTTCTCCCTTAACTCCCTAAAAAGTTACCTCTTCACAACCCCAGCATGGAGCTCCACCTCCTCTCCTCTACCATGTGTCACAGCTGCAGCTTCTATGTGACAGAAGGCCAGTCACCACTCAGAGTCCTCTCACTTAGCTGACTCTCCCTTTACCACAATCTCACCTCATCACTACTAGTCCTACCTACTTTCAAGTCTTTCCCATGATTCTCACGGAAGCCATCCTCTGTCCAGTTTTCATTACTTGCTTCAAACTCCCCCATAGTAGCTACACATTTCCCCTCTGTGCATAATAATATTAGAGGCAAAAGGTTAATATGACAATAAGGAACTATTCAAGACAAACATATTTGTTCTGCAGCCCAGAAAGATATTGTGATCTACAGTAATATCATAAAATGCAACCTACTCTTTTCCAGATGCAAAAACAGTTTTGGCATTGAAGCAGGTGTATCGAGATGTCGTCGTTTAGGTTGTGGAGATGCACTACTTTCTGACAACCTGTCACAGTTCGATGTATGACGTGTAGAACGCCTCAGAGACTGTAGTATTTCAGGCTCAGCTTTTCGCCTCTTGGGTGTTGCTGGCTCTCCTGTTGTAGGCTGACTGTCTGTGGATTGAGGAGTTGGTGGATTCAGCAGAGGCGGACTCGGGGATAGCTCCTCCTGATTTCTAGGAAATAAGGAGAAAGCCTCTCTTATAATTATAAAAGAGAGCAGCTTCCCAGAGTTTTTTTTTTTAAAAAAAAATCCTGTCTTCGTGGAGCTAACTAAATAATTGTTCAAATTAGGGTTAAAGTCTTTCAAAAACTGCGGGACAATATGGATTATTTTAAAAGTTGCGTTCCCCAAATATAAGTATTAATTTTTCAAATGTTGAAGTTCTTTACACCAATTAAACAGAAATGTAAATCTTAATCTATTCCCAAAATTTCAGTTTCCTTCTACACCACATAGTTCTACCTTAATTTCTTTCCAACGTTAAATTAACCTTCTGGTTGCAACGAAAATTCCAAACCAGGAGAAAAGAAAAAAAACCCACAAAAAACAATTGTTGCAAGAAATAGTTCAAGATTTTATAAAAGCAATTTTGAAATACAAAAGCAACATACGATGATTAATCATCCTATTTCAAAATGTATTTCAGTGCTCAACAAAAGAATATGTTTCCTCCCTCATGAGGAAAGTGACAATTCACAGTCTATCCATCTTACCTGTTAGTGTTTGCTGCATTTTCTTTGATTGGAATAAAGAATTTGGATGAGGTCACCTTCTTAAACTGTGCTTGCTCATAGGGATAGAGCAAGATCAATGGAAGAATGAAGTCAAAGGTTATCCTCAGTCCATCCACCATTTCTTTACATAACTCAACACTAGAGAAAAAAGTTGAAAGGAGGGAGAGGAGGATTCAGTTCTAGGTTATGTAGCCTGAAGTTGCATGCTGTAATAATAGGAAATCCCCTTTAAAAACAGACCACAAAGAGACTCAGTTAGCATACATGTCACAAAATAGATTGAATTTTGGCAAAGGTAAAAGTGACATCTAAATTTTAAAGTTTAAAAACAACTGTTGCTGATACATTAAAATACAAACTAAATTTAGTCAGCATTTCCTCAAACAGAGCACAATACCATCAGATAGGACTCTGCCTTGGCAATTATACACTGTACATTGGGGGGGGAGGGGGGCGGATTCCAGCAGTGATCAGCACAGGCCTAACTGTTCTCACTGAAATCAATGGGAGTTTTACCATTGACTTCAGTGAGAAGAGAATTACGACAGCAGTCAGAACTTTTGAAAATCCCATTCAATTTAAAGATTATGTTTGTGACCAGAGTAGTAAACAAAATAACTCCATAAGAAACAAGATTACATGCTTGCCAGATGAAAGGAGAATCTACTTTGTAATTACTTCCAAAGTTCCTGGTGCAAGCTCTCTCTACAATCTGTACAGAATGGTGTTTGTGTCATAAAATCCTACAATGGAAAAAATTCACCGATTTTACCTCTGCTTAAAAAGATCTCTTACAAATAATCCAGAGAGACAGCTCTATAAGAGTTATACAATAATGTTGATTGAGTGGCAAGCAAAATTAGATTAAAATGATTTACTTTAATATGGTAGAAGCTCTCGGGAAAGTTAAATCAGGAGAGCGGGGGGAGTTTGTATGACAGAAAGAAGTAATTAACACAACTATTGAGTCCAGAGCTGGTTCTTTTTTTTAAAAAAAAAAAGAAAAACAAAAACATACTGTCATGAATGAACATTTCACTTTACAGGCATTGATAAAGACAAGGAATATTTGTATAGAGGGCTATAACTTGTTCAGGAAGGGCAGTCAGGGTTAAAACAGAGGAGGTGTTGCATTATACAACAAGAATATACACACTTGTTCTGAGGTCCAGAAGGAGGTGGGAAGCAGAGTAGGTAAGAGTCTCTGGGTAAAAATAAAAAGGTTAAAAAAATAGGAATGACATCATGGTGGGGTCTACTACAGACCACCAAATCAGGAAGAGGAGGTGGGTGACCCATTTCTAGAACATATAAAAGAAACATTCAAAAATTGATAGCATTGGGGGACTTTAACCTAGACATCTGTTGGACAAGTAATATAGAAAAAACACAAACAGTTCCAATAAGTTCCTAGAAAGCACTGGGGATAACTTTTTGTTCCAGAAAGTGGAGGAAGTAACCAAGGGGACAGTTATTTTAGACTTGATTTTGACCAACAGAGAGAACTTGATAGTGAATGTGAAAGGCAATGAAATGAGTCTAAGGAAAGAAATGAATGAAAGAAGCAGAATAAGGACAAAGGACTTCAAGTAATATCAACAATGGGGGTGAGGAGTGCAAGCCAAAACAGGGGAAAAACAGCTTAAAATATTTAACAAAGTTAGATTTATTCAATTCAACAAAGCCTGATGAGATTCATCCTAGTGCACATAAGGAACCAGCCGAAGCAATCTTGAAACTTAGCAATTTTTTTTTTTTGAGAACTCACAAAGGACAGGTGAGGTCCCAGAAAACTGGAGAGATAAACACAGCACTCTTATCTTTAAAAATGGGAACAAAGAGGACCTGGGGAATTACAGAACAGACAGCCTAACTTTAATACCTAGACAGATACTGAAACAAATTATTAAACAATTTGTAAGCACTTGGATAATAATAGGGTTATAAAGAATAGTCAGTGTGACTGTGACAAGAAATCATGCCAAACCAACCTAATTTACTTCCTCAACAGGGCTGCTGGCCTAGCAGACAGGGGAAAAGCCATAAACATGATATATCCTGATTAAGTGTTTGACAGTCCCACATGACAATCTCAGAAGTAAATGAGATCTATATGAAATTACTATAATGGGTGCACAACTGGTTGAAAGACTACACTCAGAGTAGTTATCAATGGTTCACTGTCAAAATGGAAGAGCATATCTAGTAGGGACTTGAAAGAGGAATGGATAACAGTTTTCAAATATGTTAAGGGCTGTTTATACAAAGAGGACAGTGATCAATTGCATTCCATACATACACAGTAAAGAAAGGACAAGTTGAAATGGGCTTAATTTGCAGCAAGGAAGATTTAGGTCAGACATTAAAAAAAAATTTCTTACTATATGGATAGTTAAGTTCGGGAACAGGCTTCCATGGGAGACTGCAATTATCCTCGTTTAAGATTTAGAAAGACAGGTTGGACAAACATTTGTCATGGATGATCTAGGTTTATTTAGTCCTGTCACGGCGTATAGGGAGCTGGCCTTTGACTTCTGAAGGTCCCTTCCATCCCCGCTACATTTCTATGATTCTGGGAGGTTAGGAATCAAACATGAGTTCTATTCCTAGCCATGCCAACAATCTTCCTTACACACCATGGGCAAGTGTCTTTATCCCTGTGCATTAATTTCCCTCAGTGCAGTCATTTACACTTTTACCTGTAAGTTCACAGACCACAGAATGGCGTGCAAAAGTATGGGAGAGAAAAGACTAAGGAATACAGCTTTTGGGAAAGTATTGTTTTTCAAAGAGTGCATACCATTTCATTTTTTAGTTGATTCTTTGTGAACAGTGAGCAGGACGAAGTTTCTCAAATTTAGGTGGCAGATAATCCTTTGACCTTAATTTGCTTGTAAGTGACAGAGTCCTGGAATAGTTGCTTTAAAGTTACAACTTAAAGCAGTGGTGGGCAACCCACGGCCCGCATGGGGTCCATCATGGTAATCTGATTGCAGGCCGCGAGACATTTTGCTGACACTAACCGCTCACAGGCCTGCCCCCCCCCCCCCGCCGCAGCTCACAGGGGCCGCGGTTCACTGTTCCCGGCCAATGGGAGTTGCAGGGAGTGGCGGGCCCCAGGGATGTGCTGGCTCACTGCTTCCTGCAGCTCCCATTGGCTGTAATCAACATTTTAAAATATAAGATTTTTAGCTTTTTTATAGTCTCAATTAGTACATACACACTAGTTTAAATGTATAAAATTGTACATTAAGTTCCCTATTCCTATTTCTGATGTCTAAGATAAGAACTGGTTTGGGATACTGTACTGCAAAAAGAATCTAAATATCATTATCCTGTCAAAATAGGGAATGATACATCATAGTACAAACTGAGGCACTGAAGGGAATAAAACAATTCTGAATTGCTAAAACAGAATGTGACAAAACCAATTAAAGCTTCTTAAAAAACAAAGGATTAAAGACTCCACCCCAAAGTTAACCTGATATAGGACAGCCCATCCATTTAGACCGTTACTTTAAGAGTAGTTAACATCTGAGCAGGGGGGATCATAAGCTTAAAAAAAAAAAAAAAAATCACAAACATGCCAGGTATGAATGTTTTTATCACTACACACTTATCTTCACTGCATAGTGATGTCTGAGATCAAGAGCACTCAGCAGCCTAATCACACAAGAAAGTGACTTGCCTGTAACTGGTGTCCTTTGAAGGCATTTTGTGATACAGGGGCACTTTTACAGTTGTTCTCCTATAACTTAACAAGGTGTTAACTCATGATCAAAGTTTAACTTTACTTCAGCAAGGGTGTGTCACACCAGCCCCTGAAGTGGAAGATAGGTACCTCTTAGAGCTCAAAACTAGATTTCTGTCATGCAGGGTGAAAATGTCCCACATATACAAAAATTCTTAACAAAATGGCTAAAACAGAAGCCTGGACTTATGTGACAGAGGGGAAACTGATGCTTTATTGTAATGCAAGTGTAGAATAAATATGAAATTAAAGAATTAGTTAATTTAAATTCAGTTAAGGAAATAGGTGTTGTAAAGAATCCCCTAAGACTTACAATAATCTAAGGCCAAAAGAAATCTTGGTTCAAAGAATGAATAATAAGGTACGGGAAAGTCTCTAAAAAGAGGGCATCTGCCAAAAAGGGGTGACTACAGATGTTTTTAAATGAGAGAATCTGTCCAAGAAGGAGCCAGGATGGAGCTTCCCGTCTTACATACCAGTATTATTTTAAAAAGTAAAGCCTCACATCAACACAGGTGCAACAAAAAAAGCTATTGATCAGCAAGAAGGAGAGGCCTTGCGGAGAAAGGGGGTTGTAAACCTTGTCTGGATTAAGAACGGAAATAAGGATGAACAGTCTCAACTTGTTTGGTAGCTAAAGTAGTAATAGCTATGACATCATTTGTTGAAGGGTATATAAAAAGAGTTATAAATTTGAGGGTTCTCTGTCAGACCCTACCTGATCATGCTTGGAAAACGTCATGATGAGAAGGCCAAACGTAGGGGAAACTATTTGTAAGCATACTGATTACATGCTTATGAATCTTGTTGCTGTATTGGGTGTAAGACTGCTCATTCTTGGGCCGTTAGGCATGTTTAGAGGAATTATATAAAAACAGCCTTTGGACTTAAAGGAATTTATGGTTAAATTAGTACTGTGGTAACATCCCTGTATTATTATTAGCAATTCCAACATCAACTCTTCGGATAACAAGAATTTTCTCATCTCTAAACATAAAGTTGTCCTGATATTGTTGTTGTCTTACACATTGGGGTATGAGTCCAATGTATATGGACGGGCACAAAAGCACACATCTAAAACCTGGGCTTCAAATTCAAACCTGCTCTTCCTCTACAACCAAACAAACAGTAGACATTACTTACTTCTTTTCTGGTGGAATGTAATGAAGGTTCATGTTGACATGTGAAGTCATTTGATGGTGCCGAGATCTTTCGTTAGCTGAAAACGCTGCATTAATGGCAAAATGCTTCACATATGACTCCAAGATAGTTATTATATTTCTCTGACAAGGCAGTTTCACTAGCTGAAGAGAAAAATTTGATGACTGTCAAACAACACAATTATGGATTTAAGCAACGAGCCACTGCCTAGTCTATTCAGCAAAACTTTATACATAAATTTCAAATTTGTTCCTTATACTTTTGCTCAAATCCCTTGTGTGTCCAGTTTTGGGGAACATATAAATATGACAGCAGAAGGGGATTAGCTCAGTGTTCTATTCCAAGTTTCCTAAAACAAAACCAGATAAAGATGTGAACCCAATTTTACAGATTAATATATCGGTAATTCAGGACTCTAGTCATTTAAAAGCCTCATCCCCTGAAATAAGTTTTCCCGGAAAAGCAAATTAGCTAAAATAATGGAAATCACAAGTCCAGTGCGACTTTCGACTGCCTTCACGTATTTTTTCATATACACTCCCTCATTTAACCAATCATACCCGTTTTCTCCTGTTAATATAATAACAGTCTTCTTCAAGCTTTTTTTTCAAAACTTCAGGAATTTCTATGCTTATTGCCCTTTCTTCCATATCCCTTTTAGTGTGAATCTCCTGTTCTTCTTTCTGCAACAGCACAAATCAGTTTAAGAAAAAAATGATCAGTATTACTAGTTAATTACTGTCGTATGTTAAACAAAACTCAATCAAATACTAAAATTTCTGCAAAACAGATATTGAATCTAATTGCTTGTATGGTAAAATACATGTAACAGTATAGTTTGTGAATGTAGATGGACAGTACACAATGTAGTTTCTTACCAGTAACACATTCAATTTATTTAAAAGTTCTGTTTTAAATATTCTATTCATTTTTTCCACTGTTTTCTTGTTTGCTTTTTGCTCTCTCATGTTAAATTTAATCTAATTTAATTATCATCATCAATTGGGTTACTTTTTCTATTTGTTTATAACCAATTTCACTTTCAAATGATCTTTCCTGCAGTGTTTAGATTATAAACAGCTTTCCCACACCTGTTTCCATTGATGTTTTTGTACAATGGAAATACTTCTACTGGTCTTAGATTCTTACAAATAGGTCTAAATTTTAGCCTAATTTGAGTTGGCAAACCCTCTTTAAAGAAACTGTGTACATCAGCCATTAAAAAGCTGTTGGCAGAATCTGCTTCACTTGAACATTTTACACTAATCATACATCTGGGTAGTGCTGTTTGCTGGCAAACCTTAAGAGTGGAAATAGAATGAGAAGGACAAGTCTAAGTTAATACATTTTGTATTGAGATCAATGCCATCTAAGGGAGTAAAACATATTCTACAGGTTTGAATAGCTCTACCACAATAAGATCTCTATTAAGAGGTCAACAATCATGAGTTTTAGCCCTGGCTCTATAACTACATGCTGCATGGCTGGGAGCAATTAATTCACTTAACTGGGAAAAGTGACACAGGTTTTCAGTCATGTAAAGTATTATTAAAATTAAGGGAGCTCATAGGAATATACCATGTCTGTCCTCTCTTCAATGTCACTTTCTTCACTTTTTATTTCTTCATCTGTTCCCTCATCACTTTCATCAGAAGAACTACTTATAGCTGTTTAAAAGAGAAATGAGTTATCTTTGATATATTTCACAAATTTATTCTACATATTACATTGGACATAGATTCATACCCAACAATTTTCACTTTGTAACATTTAATTCAAGGTTGTTTGGTTTGTTTTTCGTATGAGATATAAACTAGAAATGCTGAAGAAATATTTTAGCATGCAATAGTTAGGAAGCTCAAACAAACAATGTTCATATATCAACTTTAAGTGATGAATATTCACCAATATATGCAAATTCACAAAATTTTTCAACAATCAGTAGCTCTTTTTAATTTTCAGTGGACTCTAGTTGTAAGCAAAAGGTTAGAGTATTCAGCTTTAAACGGCAAAAAGAAGAAAAAGCTTAAATAGATATTACATGATATGGGCAAATGCAAGTTGTGAGCAAGTTATACCAAATGTTGAAACGAAAAAGTTGTAAATAATAATGCTGTAAAGATGTCTGGATCAGAGAAATGACAAAGACTGGCATGCTAATGAAGTGTTGACACTGCAGAACAATACAAACAGACCTTAAAATTACTAGAAAAATGGCCTTGGATAGATGGCTGATAGAAGAAAAAGGTCAGGAACAACCACCAGCATGCTGGAGGCAAGAAACAGACCTCTTTACCATGCAGGTAGGGAAAAATCCTGTTACCCAGAAGATCAGGACAAGATAAAATGGTAACTCAGCAAGCATCAGAATTTTTGTTCACCAGGCAAGGACAAGAAGGGAGGCTGGGGCCAGACAGAGCAACATTATTCTCAGATCAAAGGTCAGAGGCCAGATTTTTAAAGATATTTAGGTGTTGCTGTTCTCATCACTGCAACAACTACATGCCTAAATCCCTTTCTGAATATGAGATTTAAGCTCCTAAATCAGCTAGGTGTTGATACAATGAGAGCAGCAACACCTAACTAGCTTTAAAAATCGGGGCCAGAGTGCCCAGAAGAGCTGAATGAGGGTGAACCAAAGAGTATTGTCTGCATCAAGGGCAGGGAGAAGAGAAGGACATTGTGGTGTAACATCTGCTAATTTTTATACAAAACACAATATATTTCATATGGTTATCTTACCATGCTAGCCAGTGCTATTACATGCCTAGAACATCGAACCCAGTATCAACTCTGATTGTTCAATTTGCAAAATTACAGTAAAACTTGTTTTATGACTGAATTGAGAATGGAACTCATAAAACTGAGCATCTTAATTTACAGTATATGCAAGATATGTTGCAGTATGGTGCCCTGCATCATTTTTTTCTTATATTTTTAATCACTGCAAAGTGATTACCAACACAACGAAGCATCAGAATGTAGCGGGATGTCAACTTGTTAGTCATCAAAATCGCTTTTGTTGTGTGTCCCCGCCCATCCACTCACGAAAAATTGTTCATATAACTGGTTATTCATAAGATTGGCGTTCGTAAAACTAAGATGCTTCGGTACTTTATAAGTTAACAATTTTGTAAGTAGCATGATGCAAGTGTAGTAATCAAATTAATAAGAAGACTACTCACAATTTTCACTACTCTCATCATTTTCCTCAGCAGGAAGGCTTTTTAACACGGAGTCAACACCAGGCAACCGACAACGTTTCTTCTTCCTTCCCTTTCTTCTCCTAAAGAAGAATTTGAGTGAATTGTTCAATCTGGCATTACTCCACTTGTTTACCAAAGCATATGAAGCAGTGCTATATACAAAAGCAAGAATAAAATATGCATAGATAATGAATGTTTGTGATTGCATTTATTATTTCAAAAATAATGTACTTGACGGACAAAATTCGGGAGGTGGACACATCAATGTTTGTACATTTTACTATACTCCTGCCACCCTGTTTTTCTCTGTGCCATAAAAGATTAGCAATTACAGACAGATATTTGTTTTTGGGGAAAGAGCCCTTTTTCAAGGCTCCCCAAGGTACTTGTCAGTGATGTTTCTTCAGAAGAATGTGGTTCCAGTAAACAGGAATTTTATAATCTGTCTTCTCTTTAAAAACAAGTATATAGTTATTTTGAATGAAACCCATTTGAAGTCAAGAGATGAACATATTCCTTACATGCGAGCTACAGCTTTTCTTGCCAATTTACGTTGTAATCTGCGGTTTTCGTCTGTATCACGAAGAACATGATCTTCAGCTGCCCATCTATCCCAGCTAAATATGGGGCAAAAGAAAAAAAAATGTTAATAAATAGAAACTGACTTTACCAATAAATACTGAATGACAAATGTAGATTTACAGTCATCTACAAAGAAATACTGTAGTGTTCTTTAGAAGCAAAATCTGGAATGAAGTGGTACTACAGTGTAGACTTGCTTCTTTTTGCACCATCCCTTAGCTTTATTTTTCATTTAAAAAAAAATTTCCTTAACTTTACAAGTTGAAGTACTTGAAGCAACAAGATAATAGTCAGGAATGTCCTGTCAACATTGGAATGTTCCTGGACTTCACTATCAAGCAACTCAGATTATGATAGAGTTTGAGTTTCCAACCACACAGGGGCTGCAAACCAACATGTCAACATAAATATATTAGTCCCATAGAAAGCATTTATTAAAGGTATTCACAAAAGAAAGATTACTGAAATCTTCCTTTTTCATTATACTATTATTTCTTCCTATGAAGGTATAGTAATTTTTATGTTGAAATGTTCCCAATTAATATAAAATTGTTGGAGAAGCATGTAATAAAACCCAACTTTGTTTTCGGATTTGAGCCTCTAGATCAGTTCCAGACAATGTATTTAGTAGAGGACCACTAGATGACATTTTGAATGATAAAACCAAACTTTATTTAAAAGGAAAATGATTAGTTAAGCAAACAGGCATGCAATTACCATTTACACAATATTACAATTATAATTACACTCAAATTATCAATGGGTAATCAGTGCAACAACACAGAGAAATACAGCCTTATAATCCTGAAACCTAACAGTACATTTTTGTGTTAATTGGAGATCTCCTGAAATTTAGCAAGGCTACTTTTTTTATGCTCAATTATAATACTAAATAACTTTAAATTGTCCTTTTCCATCATTATATTCCCACCACCTTCTTACTGGCACTTTACATTACACATCATTTAAATTAACATCTGTGTCAATGTCTTTCCCATACTATCAATATAGATAGCATTTTAATAAAACATTCACAACTTTTAAAAGTACTCATTAAAAACCTTGCTCAAACTAGTTATAACAAAACATAATGGTAACAAGGCCCTGGGCCATGTCCTTTCTAACTCTTACTTTCCAATAACTAGGGTCCTATCAGAGATTCACTTTGGTTAATTTCACACCTGCAGGATCTTAAAATTGGTCAGTTTAACAATTTCAGATGTTTGTATTTGAAATTTCACTGTGTTGTAACCCAGGGGGTCCTGATCCAAAAGGGGATCGGGGAGGCCCCAAAGCTGTTGTGTGTGGTGGGGGAGGTTTATTGCGGGATTACCATACTCACTTCTGTGTTGCCTTCAGAGCCCATGTCCTGTCCCTCCCTTGCCCAGCTAATTTGGGGGGGGGGGGGGGGAATCAGGTTTCACAGGGAAGTGCTTATTTCACAGTCCATGACGTGTTTTTCCACAGCTGTGAAACTGGTAGCACCCTACCCATAACAGTATTTCTACCTTTCTTACACTAGCAACTTCCTTTTCCCATACTCCTCTACCCTTAGGCTAATTTAGGCCCAAACCCTAACTTCTACTTATTTCTTACCCTACACTATCCTGTAGGCCAGAGGTCTTCAAACTTTTCCTAGCACGGCTCCTTTCCTCAGAGGGAAGTCTGGCAGCCCCCAAGGGTACGTCCGCCAAAATGCCGCCGCAGAAAGCGGAAGCTTCTGCTTTCCACAGCAGCATTTCGGCGGGACGAAAATAGTCCACCCAAGAGCTCTGCAGTCTCCCGGGCAGCCTCAGTGGCGGCACTGGGATTTCACACACCCCAGTTTGAAGACCAGTGCTGTAGGCTACAGCATGCCACTGAAAAGAGTCTGTAAATACAAAAAGTTTTAAATAAAATGGTGCACTATATATTCTCACCTTCTGTTCCAACCATTAAAATGGATCAGATATTCTGGAATCTTTCTGCCCTTCTCATCTTTTCCAACAACAATATCAACAATCTGAAAAAGAAAACAAAGAACGTGGCATAATACAAAGATTATAGTGCACTTTCTATAGAAATGAGGGTTTAGGGAATAGGTTTGTGGGAAAGGAATGGATACTTATGAGTAAATGGAAACCTAATGAATTGCCTTTGAACATTGATACTGTAGGAAATCATGCACCTTCTCCTGAGCCCACAGAATGACTAAGAACAGCAAAGATGATAGACAATGTGTGTGTACTGACCGGAGACCTAAACATTGAAGAGACTAATAGGCCCTGCACTCATTTCCGATCCATCTCAAAGCATCCCAAAACGTGCTCTGAAGAAGAGGGATGGAACAGTGTGAATTAGCAGAGGTATCACATTTGGATAATTAGCATTCTTATCTCCTTCATGGGTTGCTTCTGCAACCCGCAATACAGAAAATTAACCAGTAACATCACAATACAGAAGACCAAATGCTTAGTTAAAACTATTGAACAGTCTTCTCCTGAACAGCATGTAGGGCCAAACTGTAGAATTAAGAGAACAATGCTTTGTGAATGCCTGACCTGAAGATTGAAGGATTGTCTTAAATCTTGCCAAATAACTTAAAATCTAGTCTGGACAATTGTGCCTCACATAAGACTTAAATATACACTCAACATACACACACACCCCAAACATATCAGGTGTTATACAGTACTACTTAGGAAAATCCCTTTAGAAACCTCATCTCTTCCACAATGCTCCCAATAATCAAGGCAATCATAGTAACTAGAGATGTCCTGGAAATTTCTGTTTGGGGTGTTTTTGGTTATGGGTTGTTTTTTTTGGGGGGGGGGGGGACAGGGCAGCACAAAATGCAGCTTCCACAATTTCAATGTTACTCAATTTTTTCATGTTTTCCACTGGAAAATCAAAAGTAAATATTCAATTTCATTGAAATATTTTGGTTTGTGGAACTGAACCAAAACATTTTGTTTTGGGTCAACATTAATTTGTATCTACCTTGTGCTGCTGCAGTGCCTCATGTAGTTCAGGTGTTTCATGCGCACATTCTCTTTTATGGGCCCAGCTCCATCGCTAGACCTGTAACACATCTCCTATGACACACTGCAGTTTTCTCACCAGTTGAATCAACGCAGTATCCAGTTAAGGAGCCAGGACTACAGAAGAGAATGGGTATTTTTGTTTTCCTGTATCTTTGGGAGCATTAACAAAATATGCAACTCCACAACATCCACTTTAAGGAGCTCCTACAGGCAATTATCCCAGTGGAACAGTAAAGGAAACAGGTCAGCCATACAAGCCCAGGTGTTCTTACAACAACTTAGATAATGTTTTTACTTCTCAGTCCAGGAGAGAGAGACAAGGTTTTCACCTGGAGACCAAAAGACCAAAAACATCAAGACACCTGATTGCAGCATTGAATAGGTCAAGAAACTACTTACACTTGAGAAACTGCTAAGTCCTCTATCACAGAAAACTGGACTTAGAGGTTTCAGACCTATCCTTTGGGTGTGATTAAAAAAAAAATTATCAGAGTTGCTGAAGTCCCTGAAACTGGAAAGACTACAATCTGCACCATTACACAGCCCGAGTGAAGATTTAATGTAAAGCGTGTTTCAATGTTATTTAGTTAATGTCCAAAACCGATATTACATTTCTTCTTTTTGTAAACACTCTACACTTTTTTTTTTTAAAAAAAGGTCAGAATACTTAGAAATTAATCACTTAGCCAACGCTAGGTAATTCATCACACTCACACTTCACCCCCTCGGCTTCTGTTTAATGCAACGGCACCTTTGACTTTCAGTCCCAACTGAATAGGCTTTCCCCAGGCTCCCTGACAGCCCTGTCCCTATCCCAGGCGCACAGGACTGAACTCTGCGGCGGAGACTACGCTGCGGGCGCACAGGGCGTCGAGGGCGGGCATGTGCCTGGCCCAGGCCCGTTCACACCGCTCCCGTTTCTAGCGCGTGGAGAGCCCGGCAAGGATGGGGGGAGGGGCGGGATCTCCCCGCCCACAGCTCCCCCCCCCCCCCGAGCTGCGCCCGCCTCCCTCGCCCAGCACATCCGCGGCGGGGAGCGTGTTAACCGAGCCAGGGACCCCGCCCGGGGCGGGGCGAAGCGCTTCGCCGGCAGCCCCGGGCCCGGCGGAGCCGCTGACTCGCGCGCGGGTTCCGGGCGGCGGGGGAGGGGCCCCGGCGTGGCGGCGGAAGCCCGAAGGCAGCGGGGGCCGCTGCCCCCTGGCGGGGTCGAGCAGCGGCCGTAGCCCGGCCCCGCAGTGACGCAGCAACCGCGCCGGGGGCGGGGCAGACGCGGCGGACTCGAAAGCGGAGCCTGCGCGGCCCGAGGCTGGCGCGGGAGGGGGAGGGGGGCGCGGGCGGGGGCGGGGGCCGGGGCGCGCGGCTGGAGACAGCGGGAAATAGAGGTGATGGGGGAGGGATCAGGGCCCCTTGGTCCAGACCTCAGCGGGCGGGAGAGGAGCGGAGGGGCGGGGCCTGTTTCTCTCCGTCACACACACTCCCTCCCCCCACTCGCGCGGAGAAGCCACTTCCGCCGACTGCGTGCTGGGCGCGAGGCGGCCGGGGCGGGGCTGGGGGAGCGGCGCGCGCGCGCGCGGCCGGTGGGTCACCTTGGCATCATAGAGCACTTGGGCCTTGGTGGGGTCGGGCTCGAAGCAGAGAACGCGCTCGCCTCGCTGGAACTTCAATCTCATTCCCCGCGCGGTCATTTGTTCGTCATGGCGCAGAGTGGAGAAAACCCCGCCCCCTGAGGGGGCAGGGCCTGAGCGAGCCCCGCCCCCCGGCCGGGGACCCTGATGAGGGAGGGGCGGGGACCCGAGCCGCGGAGACTTCCCGGCCTCGGAGGAGGGAAATCCCCTCCCCCGCGTGGTCCCGGAGACGGGTGGGGGCAAGGACCGGCTGTAGCTCCCCTGTGTTATGGAGCTGCATGATTGACATGTGGTGCAAATTACTCAGTGAGCTGTATCTGCAATTCTTAGGCAATTTAATTATTTTCATCTGTAGTGTCAAAAATTCAAAAAATCAGCATCTGTTCCTGAGGACAATCTAATTATCCCAGTTACACCTGTTATGTGAAGATCATCATAGAGGAATCCACACCACTAAGAATATACATTAAAATAAACTTTCATGAAATATAATGGCATATATGATGAAAGGCAATAGTCTTACAAATAACTCTATAAAGAAAACCTGAGCAAACTTAATACTGTATAAACACAAAAACATCCAAAACCACAAAATTTAATTTCCAGAATTTAGAGACACCATGCATATAGTTTACATTCAATTATACCTTTAACACTCTAGCCAGCAACTGAAAATTCTAATCATGTGAAACGTAAGCAAATTAATGTTACTGAAATCTTCACATTAGGATTTTATTACATGTATGTGATCCAGTTTGCAATTTTGGAGCTTCTGCAGCACAGTGTCCACATAACTTGCACAGGTGCACATCATATCTTTACCTCAATTGATCTGATAGCAACACATTGTGCTGTAAATAGTAAGCACTTCATAAAACCCCCAATCATTCATTTGCTCATTCCTCACTATGAAGCACTGTTTCCCTGTAGCATGCACTTTATTGTTAACCTCATCCTGTAAATGTTTTTTTTCCTGAACTAGGAAAGTGCTCACATTCCAGTCAGTAATTTGTGATCTGTTTCTCAATCATTTGGAAAAATGTTTACCCCTTTCTGAGATCCCCAGGGTTAGAAAAGTCAAAATCATCTGAGATACATGAAAACAAAGGTATATGTTTGTGTGTGCACAGTGTGGATTGCTGAGTATATCAGTATCTAATCTCTTCATGAACCTAACAAGAAACATGGATGCCAACCTTGGCAAAGCATCCTCCTCAGTATGTGGCTAGTTTTACTCTGCACAACATAAGTCTGAGATGAATGTTTGTCCCTCTAGGTCTAGATATTGCACTAAAATACCCCACAAAGAGAAAACAAATGTGTGAGGAGATGACTTAATTAACATATTTATAAATGAACTAGGGCTGTCGATTAATTGCAGTTAATTAATGTCATTAACACAAAAAATTAATCATAATTTTAAAAATTAATCATGACTAATCGCAGGTTTAATAGCACTATTAAACAATAGAATACCAATTGAAATTTGTTAAATATTTTGGATGTTATTCTACATTTTCAAATATAATGTAATATGTGTTGTAATTGAAATCAAGGTGTATATTATTTTTATTACAAATATTTGCACTGTAAAAATAATAAAAGAAATAGTATTTTTCAGTTGACCTCATACAAGTACTGTAGTGCAATCTGTTTGTCGTGAAAGTGCAGTTTACAAATGTAGATTTTTTTATGTTATGTAACTGCACTCAAAAGCAAAACAGTGTAAAACTTTAGAGCCTACAAGTCCACTCAGTCTTACTTCTTGTTCAGTCAGTCACTCAGACAAACAAGTTTGTTTACATTTACAGGAGATAATGCTGCCCACTTCTTATTTACAATGTGACTGGAAAGTGAGAACAGGCATTTACAGGTCCCTTTTGTAGCCGGCATTGCAAGATATTTATGTGACAGATACACCCCTTCATGCTTCGACCATTATTCCCAAGGATATGCCTCCATGCTGATGATTCTCATTAAAAAAATAATGCGTTAATTAAATTTGCGACTGAATTCCTTGGGGGAGAATTGTATGTTCCCTGCTCTGTTTTACCGGCATTCTGCCATATATTTCTTGTTATAGCAGTCTCGGGTGATGACCCAGCACATGTTGTTCATTTTAAGAACACTTTCACTGCAGATTTAACAAAATGCAAAGCAGATACCAGAGTGAGATTTTTAAGGTAGCTACAGCACTCGACCCAAGGTTTAAGAATCTGAAGTGCCTTTCAAAATCTGAGAGGGACGAGGTGTGCAGAATATTTTCAGAAGTCTTAAAGGAGTAAAACTCATCAAAAAAGAAAATCAGCCTTCTGCTGGTGGCATCTGACTCAGATAACGAACATGAACATGTGTTGGTCCACACTGTTTTGGACTGTTTCATCTATATTTGTCAGCATGATTTTACATTTTTTGCAGTCATTGCTAAAAATGTTAAATGACTCATATAGGGCCATGAACCAATCCCTGGAGGACCTCATCAGAAACACACCCACTTAATGACTCCCCATTTACAATCACATTTTGAGACCTAACAGTAAGCTAGTTTTTAACTGATTTAACATAGGTTGTGATAGGCTGGGCTTACCACCATAATGCCCCCTTGTGTCAGTGCGGAAGGTTGCCATTATACTCGGCTCCCAGGCCTATTGCAAGCCGACTGCTTCTCACTGTGTCTTTTGTGGCTCAGCCCTCCAACCAGGTCACATAAAATCCATGCCCTTCCAGGGCAACAGAAAGGTACAAATGAAAGTTCATAAATACATTTCCAAACTAGACAGGATACTGGGCTAGATGGACCTTTGGTCTGACCCAGTACGGCCTTTCTTATATTCTTAACTAATAACTTTTTACGCTTTGCCTCTTCTCATCTGCCTCTGGGCTCCATTTCCTGGCCCCTGCAAAACTCTTACATCTGCTTCTTCCCCAACAGAATTCCTCTACTGCCTTCTTTTTCCGGAGACAGATCAAGAAAAATTGATCACAGAACTAAAATTAGTGGTTGCCTTGGTGGGACATGACCATTGCGTGATTATATCTGTTATGTGCAAACTAATAAAGTGCCAACCAGTAATATAAATACTTGGTGCTTTAAAGGGGCCAATTCACAAAGCTGAAACAATCATGAGCCAAATCCACTGAGAAATAGAATTTAAATGAAAAAAGTGAGGATAATTGGGAATGGTTTAAGAAAAATTTACTAGATGCCCAAGAAGCCACAATCCTATAATCAAGAAAGAAGACTACAATGGTTAAAAAAACCAAACCAAAACAAACAAACAAAAACAGTTTGGCTTAGTAGGGAAGTGAAAGCAGCTGTAAAAAATAAATGCAATGTATAACAGAAGGGAAAAAAAGTGAGAGGTTGATAGCAATGAATATAAATTAAAAGCTAGGAACTGAAAAAAATTGGTAAGGGAAGTCAAAGGACAAAAGGAGACCCTCATGGCCTGCTGAATTAAAGACAATAAAGAGTGCTTTAAGTACATCAGGAGCAAAGGAATTCTAACAAAGGTGTTGATCCACTACTAGATGGAAATGGCAGAATTGTCCATGGTAATTCCAGGCACAGTGTAGTACTGCAAAACCTCTCCCATATTGCTCAGATTGAAGTCTCCCAATATTACATATATTTTTTCCCTACTCTTTAATGGTAAGTGCTTACGAATCTGCTCATCCTGTTCTCTGGTGTGATTTAATGGTCTGTAGCAGACATCAACTACTATCTCACCTTGTGCTTTACCTGTTAGAGATTTGATCCATAAGAAATCAAGATCATTTGCTTTGTCAGTGACTCAGAAACAGGTATACCATTTTTGACAGAGTCCTATTCCCCCTCTCCTTTCAACCCCTTCATCCTTCATAAATAGGTTATAACCAGTGATTTTAACATTCCAATAATGCAAATCTTCCCACTAGTATAATAGCTCATGCTTTCAACACTTATGTCCCTTCTCAGTTAAGTGACTGGAAGAAACTGGACAGAGGCATCAAGCTGTCAGAGGAGCAGCAAACTCCGTAGTGAGAATCAAAGCACACCTCATAAAAAACTTTCCTTTGACAATAATCCATTGTACAGTTTTTCAGAAATATTACATGACTGGTACTATTTAATATCATGCTGATTTGCAATATCATATCTGAGGGAAATTATATCCCCATGTATAAGCAAGTAAAGGCCTAATCTTGCTCCCAATAAGAATTGAAGCCAATAAGAATTTTGACAGGTTTAAGAATAGCAGCCGTGTTAGTCTGTATCCGTAAATAAGACGAGAAATACTTGTGGCACCTTAGAGACTAACCAGTTTATTTCAGCATAAGCTTTCATGGGCCATAGCCCACTTCATCGAATGCTATAGCCCATGAAAGCTTTTGCTGAAATAAACTGGTTAGTCTCTAAATTGTCACAGGTATTCCTCATCTTAATAAGAATTTTGTCGTTAACTTGAATGGGAGGAGAGAATCAACTTCTAAATTCTTTGAGACAATCATTAGCAAGGCTCAGACAGTAAACATTTAATAGGGAAAACTGTTTTTTGGTTCTGCAATCTCTCTTGACTACATAAAAACTAATTCATTTTATTAACAGTAAATTTGTTCCTTTCAAATCTCCTTCAGGTTAAGCCCTGGTAATTACACTCATTTCAGCTGTTTACAATGTCTCCTTAAACCTTTACCTGAGAAGGTGAGGCAGTTATTCCTTTCAGGATACAGCTCTACAGAGAGATCCTGACATTACTTATACAAAGTGTACTTTTTGCTTTTCCATAATTAAGAGATATGAAAAGGGCAATCACTATTCTACTATACAAATAAAGTCATGGGAAACTCTGGAAGTAAGGTCTCTATTTCCATTTATTATAGTTGGATGGGGTAACAGTATGGTGTATGGTATCTCTGCCTGTTATTAAGGTTTCCTGACACTTCCCATTATAAGACCCTGTTTTCAGTTAGACATAACTTTGCCAGACTTGAACGGTTTGGTCTGAAATTTTACATGCTGGGTGCCTGCCTCAGGCTGAACTGTTCTGAAAAATTTCAGAGAAAACAGTTCAGCTGCTTCTGAGAACAAGGTTAGGACTAGGATGACATTTTCTTTGAACAGCTGCTCTAGCACACCCATGCTTTAAAGCAGGAACTTGAAATTTGACAGCAAGGGAGTGTCTGTTGGGATGTGCCTTTTGCCATCCTGTGAAAACATCTGCCCACATTTGAAGAAGTTATAAGCATTTGAAAAATTGCAGTGTACCCATATTCAGGAGAGACGTCTTCATTTGAGCAGCTAAAATGTCTGAAGAGTCCATCTGCAGTCTGCATTGTCGAGCCTCTTACAGCTCCTGGTGCTGACCGGACTACTCATGCACATTCCACACTGAGTGACTGAGCATGCTCCAGCCCAGGGCTAATAGGAATTTCCCTGTAATTGCTGTTTCCCAGGACACTGGAACTGAGAACAAGGGCCCAGTGTCTCCTGTGTTCTCAATAACCGCCTTGCTGGGATCCAGGCTGCATGGTGGAAGAAGCTGCCTGACTTGAATGCAGAAGAATCAGAACCCAGTTGGGCCAAGCAGTCTGGTGAGACTGGGACACTGACGAAGAAAAACTGTGATTCGAAATTGGGGGAAGGCTGGGACTGGGTGGACAAGGAAACTGAGACTCAGAGGAGACTGGAAGCTAGTGAGCGAAGTGGGCTTGGGGGAAAGACTGGTAGCCAACTGACTATGGGTGAAGACCTGAGGGTGGAAATTACTACAGGCTAGACAAGAAGACAGACTAGAAAGCAGTATGGGAAAGAAGGAGGGTTGGGAGGGAGATGTATCTGACAAGGGGATGAGGCCCAGGGAAAGAACTGGAACTGGCTGGAAAAAGAAACTGGGACAAAGGTCTAGGGTTGGAGTATAGGAGGAGGATGAGATTGGATGAGGAGCCTGGGATGGAGACTGGGACTGGGAGCCAGTCGGGGGAGACATGGGTCATATGAGGAGTCAAGAGGGGCGAACTGAAACTAGCTGGGCAAAAAAAGTGAGTGGGGAGAGGGGGAAACTGGGAATGGGGAGGGAGGAAGATTGGGACTCAGACAGGAAAACCTGAAGAGGGAGATTAGGATTGGCTGGACAAGGGGACTGGGCCTAGGATGAGAAACATGAGGAGTGGAGACTGGGACTGGGTAGGCAAGGAAAAAGAGACTGGAACAATGAGAAGAGACAAGACTGGGACAGGTTGGAAGGGTCTGGGCTGAAGGGGTAAAGCCTGAGTGAAAAAGGCAGAAGAGTCTGTGCCCAGTAGAGCACACCAGAGCCAATAGAACCCAAGATTCCTGAGTCTCACCATTCCTCTGCTGTCAGGAAATATCTGTGAAACCCACTGGCAAAGTGCCCTTTCCCCTTCTAGTGCTAGTCCACAAAGAGAAACTAACTGATAAGCAGTAGTAAGTTGTTATCAAGCGGCGCAATGAGGCTCCAGGGGAGGGGGGAAGGCATGGGCAGGGCTGGCAGCAGACTCCTCTGTCGGGAGCTTAGGGGACTGGGCAGGATGAGCTCGCGGGCCGGATGTGGCCCATGGGCTATAGTTCGCCCATCCCTGCTTTAGAATTAAAAAAAAGCCAATTAGAACTGGCTTTAGAATTTTAAGAATTTCAAAAAGAACCAATACAGTTGGTCCTTGACTTGTGCAATCTCTGGGAAGATTCTGTAACAGGTCTACCAAAGTAAACCTAATCGAAAAATCCCTTACAATGCCAGATGTAATGAAGATATCTTTTTCAAGCAGTACTCTTGACAATCTTTCTTCTTACGTGACGTGTCCAACTGTGAATCATTTCTACACAAATTGAATGGGCAAAAGCTCACAGTGAGGAGACTATTCTTTAACTTCGTCTATTTTTATTACAGCATTGGAGAAGCAATGTTATAGTTAAGGTTGAGATGACACTCTCATTCTAAATCCCCATTTTCAGTGGCTTATAATTTTCTCTAAAAAGGTTTGACATTTTGTATGCTTGATTTAGCCCATACATGATTAAGTGATTTTTTTCTTTCCTTTTGGAAAGTTTCACAAACGCAGGCTAAGCCTCTTTTGAGTTGTCTAAACATTAAAAAAAATTCTTTTGTTTCTCTGTTTTCAGATACACACACACACACACACACTGCTGTGTTGGCTAACCCCAAACTAATTTTGGTTTTAAGCACTGAAACTTGGCGTGCACTTAGTTGTGAATGGGAAAATGTTCCTTTAATTGGTCAGTAAACATTTGGTTTTGGAATAACAAAGGCCGTCACCCCGTAGTCCCCATCACATAAGTGCAGAAGGGATCCTGTGTCCATGGATTGAAGCTTGGAATGGGAGTGCCACTTCCATGATATAAACCATCCTCCACACAAATCCACAGAAAGCCCCTCCACTGAGACCCCAGGGGATTCTGGTTTTATGGTTTTGGGAGGGACAGAGCAGGGTGCAGAGAAGTGTTGAGAGCTGGTAAGTCTTCACCACTGTGCTAGGGTTACCAACCCTCCAGGATTGGCCTGGAGTCTCCAGAAATTAAAGATTAATCTGTAACCACCCATTTTTAAATAAATATTACTTTTGTTTTTGAAGATTTACTGCTTGACTGTCTATTCTTGATTGGCAGGCTGTATCCGTATTCTTTCATGGGAAAGTTAGCTAGACGCAGTTTCCGCTGGAACTTCTTTTAGGGCAGGCCACAACCTCAATTACTGGAATGAATAAATTAAAAATAAAGGTCTTAAATGAAGAGCAGAATTTGTAGGCAACATCATAGGCTTAATACAATTGGTAACACCATTTTCTCTTCAACTCCATCCAAAGCTGTGGGAGAAACTGGAGCAAGTTATTGCAGACAAAGAGTCATTAATATCTTAATACTTACTTCACCCTCCTAGACCATAGAACCCCATAATGTGAAGGTGATTCTTGGGCAACTGTGAGTCAGGGTAGCCCTGGCACCATGGTTCCTGCGGGGGCCATGCTATCCAAGGGAGGCAAGGAGCTGAAGTGGTGAATAGCAGACCTCCATGTGGATGATACTCTGTGTTCACAGGGAGCAAGAAGCTACAGGTTTGCAGAGTAGAGCCCTACCCTCTTTGTCCTTCTGACAGAGAATTAGAAGGGGACTGGAAAGCTAATCTGTGGCTCCACCAATCACTTTCAACTCAAGTGCTATTGCAGAAAAAAATGCCAAAAATATTGCCGTTTCCAGCATGACTTATACCATAAAAGTGGGTTTAAAAATGTTTCGGGTCCTCGCTTTTTGGCTTGGCACTTGGCGGGGGAAGGGAGAGTTTTAAAATGTGACATTTTCTCCTCAGACTGCTCCTTTTCTTCTCCCAGCTGCCTTTCTTCATTCTCCCATACCACACCACCCCGGTACCCCTATTAAAACAAAAAGGGAAAGAAACAAAAGGCAGAAGCAGCAGTGGCTTAAAAGTGAGATTTTATTTTATTTTAAAGAGTGATACTGAATGAAATGTTGTTGAAAAAATAATAAATAACAGCTTAGTTAATGCATAAAGACTATATTGTCCCCTTAATCTCAGAGCAAATTTATTGATATGAGTGGGAAATTTACTGTGGAGTGAGGGAACTATGAAGTCCAGAAATTACATCTGACTCCCTGGATCACATTTATATGTGGCCTCTTGTCCTCTCCTCCAAATGAGTTTCACATCCCTACTCTAAAGCCTTGTGTACACTCAATTTGTGTACCAATTTAACTAAACAGGTATAGAAACTGATTTAGTTAAATCTCTGCATCCTCTCTAGTGTGGGATCTGAAACCAATGTAAGATTACTGTTGTTACTCCTTAGGGCAGGAGTCTCTAAACCGTGGCCCAGGGGCCGGATCCAGCCCGCAGCTTTGATTTGTCCGGCACTCCAGTTGAGCAGGCACGCTGAGCAGGCACATGGAGAAGCCGCCGCTACCCACCCTGTGAGCTGCTGCCGGCGGCCCCATGTGTGGAGGGGTGAGTGCTCCCGTGGCAGCGTCCAGAGAAGTAAAGGGCGGGGGGGTCGCAGCAGTGGCAGAAGGACCAAAGGGGGGAATTTTGCATATATTTGCATATATTGAATTTTTTCACAGTCGCTTTCGCCCGCAAAGCCCCTTCAAAAATCTAATATGGCCCTTGTCTCATAAAGTTTGGAGACCCCTGCCTTAGGGCATGGCTATATTTGCAGATGTAGAGCACTTTGAGTTAAACCAGTCTTTAGAGAGAGCAGTAGAGAAAGCAATGCCGTCTGTCCACACTGATAGCTGCAAACGCACTGGTGTGGCCACATTTGCAGGCACTTGCAGCGGCACTGGGAGTGGTGCATTATGGGCAGTTATCCCAGCATTCAAGTGGCTGCAACATGCTTTTCAAATGCGGGGGGTGGGGTAGAGTGTGACAGGGAGTGTGTTGTGTGCATGTGGGGGGACACAGAATGGGTTTTTGGGGTGCTGAGAGTGTGTCAGCATGCTGTCTTGTCAGTTCAGAACCTCCTCTTCCCCCTACTCACTCAAAGCAAGCAACATTCCTAAATAATGTTTGCTTTGTCTCGGAGCAGTCAAGCATGCGGACTGTCAGAAATGGAGCTTTGAAATGGAGCTTTCCGCATTCCTACAGCCACTTCAAAACAATGACAAGAGTGGCCACTTTTCTTAAGGGGATTATGGGACGTTTCTGGAGGTCAGTCAGAGTGCAGAAATGCAACACCTCATTCACACTGATGCTGGAGCATCTCAGCCAATACGCATCAGATGGAGGTGGAGTACCTGGAGTGCTCTACCCACAGAGACAGAGCTCATGCCTTGCCAGTGTGGATGGGGAATGAGTTAGAGTGCACGGGGTGTCTTTTGTGTACCCTAACCTACAAGTGTAGCCAAGCCCTAAGCTTAAGAAAAGGAAATACCTGGCAAAGCATTTGTTTTACCATTTGCAACTACTACTAAGAAGGATAATGCACCCTGTAAGCAGAAAGTGATAAGACTTCTTTTGAAGACAGATTCATAGACTTCCAAGACTTGCTTTACTGGAAAATAATAAGCCCCCAAGAATTCAGCAAAGCACTTCAGCATGTTTAAGTTAACTTTTTTAAAGTTAAATATGTGCTTAACTCTATCCTCATTCAGCAAAGCACTCAAGCACACCCTGAAAGTTTAGTATCTGCTTAAGTGCTTTACTTAATCAGGACCTAAAGCCTTAATATTAGTGAAAATATGCAAATCAAATAGAGTCAATCTAACTAATCTCCTTGGTTTTAAATGCATTTGTATATTTAGGAGTAATTTACAGATGAATTGGGTAACGGGAAATGCATACAACATGGCTGATCTAGATTTTCAGGAAGGCTTTGATACAGTTCCATTTAATGGACCAGTTAAACTAAAGGCAGCAGGGATCCTGTTTGGACCATGGGAAAGAATAAAAAATTGGCAACAGAACAGAACAGAGAAAATGGAGTTTTGCCCAGCATAATGGAGAGAGAAGCACTGAATAATGTCCCTGTAGAGCTCAGTCCCTTTACCTGTGCTTTTATTTTGCTTATATTAATGGCTATGAATGAGAAAGAGAAAGATGAACTATAACCACTAAGCTTGCATTGATTTACAAGCCCCTGCAATCCCATTCAAATCAGTGGGTTAGCATAAATCAGCATAAAATCTGGCCAGGAGGTTTAAAGGGACAACTTCCACTTTAAATCATATTTCTATCTGTAAATATTATCTGTGTAGACCTCTAAAAATGTGCAAGAATTTAAATACCTGATCCATTAAAATACTCCAAAGTAATCAACCTTTAAAATATAAGTATGAGGTGACTGGTGAAACTAGAAACAAGAAAAATTGCTTGAAAAATGACGGTCTGGGATTGCAACCAAGTGTTCTCATTACCATTTGGCACAATTTTTATGTGAAATCTGGGGGAAAAACACAGGAACTTGAGAAGGAGGGAGATAAGAGCAGTGAAAAGAACTTTCACTCAAAGATTTCTTAACTGAGCTGTGAACTTTATTTCCCCCCATTCCTCCCACTCCCTCTCAGTAACCTCTTCTCCTAATTCACCCCAAGTCAAACAACTAGCTTGTGGTGTGTTCTGCAGATGGTTTACCAGCAACTCAAACTCATCTGTGTATATCTGGCATACAGATGCTTGATTCAGAATATGCCAGATTGGTGTGGGGTGGTGTGTGCGTGTACATGTATATGCAGGAGAAAATTATCCTACAGATGTAAAATAGTCCAGCACTGTTGTTTATTGTCCTGAGTGCCTCCCTGTTCATTCTCATCATCTGAGATGTATTAGAAAGGCAAATGCATACCCTGGGAAATTTTCCAAATTCATTTCAAACAATTAAGCACTGTACACTAACTGCCCTATACAGAGTCCTGTAACTATGCAACCAGCTGCACTGAAGATATACTCCAAATACACAATAAAGGTTGATAATAGAATAGAATTAATACTGCAGATATAGTGTTTTATTCACTATTTACAAACATTCATGCAAATGATTATTTTTGCATAATAGTTGGGCTCTCCAGCTCCATACTAGTGCCCTACACACTAGGAACTATGCAAGACAGCCAGTTCTAAGGGCAATTGTCAATATCTCTTCCTCAGTCAGATACTAATGTTCATCTTGGCTCTCAGAGCATTTGGTCTATCTGTTTCTAGTTGTGACCCTAACCCAAAAGCAGCACTCCATCTAGTGAACATCATCATTTAAAAATGCCCATATGCAGCTATGCCAGAAATTGAGGTTGGCATGATTGTTGCAGCAATAACTCTGTGCTGGTCTTGGTCTCTGCTCTTTGCAGGTACTGCTGGAATAAACCCCTCTACCTCATTGGAGCCACAAAGATACCTTGTGAATACTATTCAAAAGTTATAGCCTTTCTTGCTGAACAAAGAATGCTGAGGCATGCATCCTAGCTTCCACGTTGAGAAAAAGACTTGGAAAAGGTGCTGTTTTTTTGGGAATTATGGGAGTTTCTCAGACAATTATGGAAATTAGGCCTCTTCTTCCATATTGTCTTTTGGTTCCCAGGCCTTCTGAAATCTCCCACAAGAGATATGAGCTGGGAACCATAGGATAAGTGCACAAAGAGCAGTGCAACTGCAATGATGTAGTACATGATGTGGACATGGGAGAAAATTGTATCTGAATCCCTGTGTCTAGAGTGAGACAGATTGTTTCCCTGGTTCTCTCTCAAATGCTGTCCAAACTGGTCTCTGTTTGAAAGACAGCCTTCTTCCATCAGATTGCCATGGCTGCTTACCAATAAATTATGAAGCCCTCCCTGGTGGTCCACAGACAGAAATATCTTGAAAACCAAGCAGTGAGGGATTGGAGGAAGGGAGGAAAGGTGGGCCGAAGAGAAGATCTTTCTTTTTTAAAGTTGTCCAATAAATAAATGAAGAAGGTAGAGAATTACTAGTTGTTAAAGCAGAGTGTGGCACTTTGTAGCCCAAAGCAACACTCTGGCACCCCATATCCACTACTGTCATATAATTGTGATATGTATTGTACAAAGTATGCCTTGTGAGGTATTATTTTTAAAGTCTTGTTCTGTTAAATATTAATATCCTGTTGAATTGTATGTGCTATCCTTGTATGTGGAGTTATGAAGTTTTCCTGTGTGTATGCTACCGAAAAACGTTGTGAAGCTGAAAACAGCCCCAACCAGCCTTTCAGGTACAACAATCAGGCAACCAGACACTGATGATGGCCCATTTAAGGGAATAAACACTCACGATGACTACCCCAGGAACTATATATAATGGAAACCTCTCAGGAACAGCACGTAGACAATGGAGGCTGCTTGTCTCACATCATAGCAAATGATCTTTCCAGCAAGCTGAAGGAACCTATATTGGAGGGGAAGTGAATTTGGCCGCACTCTCTCCACAACACAACGCCTGGAAACAAATCTGGAGGACAAAATCTTTGATGGGAGAGGTGGTCCCAGGATGGAAAGGAGAATCCGGGCCTGTGTATTAAGGAATGACACCATCAGGGTGAGATACTGCTTGATTCAAACACTAGTTAATAGAACTAAGACTGCAAATTTGTTTTATTTCTTAAGTAACCAACTTTGATCTGTACACTTATTACTTATAATCACTTAAAATCAATCTTTCTGTAGTCCAACCTCAAACACCTCACATATTTTGAGGGATTTGAATTCATTCTTTAGGCCCTCAGAAAAGTGCTGTTTATCACATTAGTTGCTAAAGACAACAGGCCAGATATTCAGGCAATGGACCTATGCCAGTTTATACCAAGGACCTGACCCGATGCACAATGAAGTCAATGGAAAAACTTCCATTAACTTCACTGGACTTTGTTTCATTTTCTCAGCTGAGAAGCTGCCCATTTTATTTAAAAAATAGTTGTAGCTTAAAACTATTCAGCAATAGATTTGGTAATGTAAGTAGCTTTTAAAGTACAAATAGTAAAGTGCTTCAGCATTTATTAAGAGAACTATATTAACTTTATTTTCCACAAGTAAAATGTTATACAACTAATTGATCCTGCAGTGGAATGTCATAAATCAGACATTGCAACTGGGATCTTAAAAGTGTTAGAATTTAAATGAATCTTAAAATGAGAGTTCTTTAATAATGCTTTCTTTATAAAGAGGAATTCAGCAGGATTGTGCTATTGTTCCTGTATTAGTTCTTGAAAGAATACAGGAGGAAACTGTGATGTGAAACCTTTAATAGGACCAACACCTAGCCCTAAGGAAAGCCCAGTGTAAAGCAAATGTCTAATACACTATTGATAGAGATGATTCCTAGATTATGGATATCAAATCCCTCAAAATACGGGAGGTTTTTGGAGTTGGTTTTGGTTTGTCCCCCACCTCATTACTGTGATGTTGGCCCCATCATCATAGATTTTTTTTGTCTAGTTTCAGATCTGAATATTGTCTTAGTTTGAATCTCAATTATGTACTTCAGAGAGTTGGATCTGATGACGTTCATTTAAACCAAAAAATAAAACCCTTCACAAAGTTGCTGTATGCTCCTTTTGTTCTTGTTGTTGTTCTTGCCAGACCAAGTGGGGCCCTGCTTATCAAGGTGGTTATGTAGACCAGGGTGTTCCATATGAGAGAGTTTGGATGAGATTGCATTACCTCATCATTCCATATAGTCACCAGTGCCCACACACATGCTCCTGGCAATAAACGCAGAGGAAGTATTCCTCTGAGACATGGATAAGTTCCTACAAATTCATGAGAAATTTATTGTGGAAGAAACTGATGCTGATAAAATATCAGGCAAATGTTTGCAAGTGCTATTTGTATGAGTAAGCGGGTTCCAGCAAGTGCTGGCCCTCTGTGGTACAATGCAGACACAAGACAAGGCTGTCTAAGATTAGATTGTAAACTCTTTGAGGCAAGGCTGACTTTTTGTTCTATGTTTGTACAGTGCCTAGCACTGTGGGGTCCTGGTCCATGTCTGAAGCTCTTTGGCAGTAGTAGCTAAGCAGTGACCAATGCACTATGGATAGGTAATGGGAGGACTGTTTGTGCAAGTGGGATTATTGTGACAATAATTCATTCCCCTGTACACAGCCGCTGCACTGGCAGAGATTAGTCTGGTGAAGGACCACGTGGGGGCTATCTTTGCTCAAAGTACATTGAATCCAGAGATGTGATCCTGACACTGTGCACCACTGAAAGCACTTTTTCATGTGGATCTGTGGTGTTACAAGCAGGATAGGGGATCAAACAGCAATATCACATGCCAGATTTCTCTAGGGACAAGGCCATTGTGTTAATATTCAGCACTGTAGAAGAAAGAGCACAGCTCTTGAAAGAAGGAATGCCTCATATTACTCAGCAGCAGTCACAGTAATGGAGCACAATTGATTTGCTCAAAAAGGGAATCCTTTTTTTTTCCTTGGCTACAAGGTCCAGTTAGCCTTCAAGCCAAGGTCTGTAAAGCGTCAGAGTGTGCGTAGCTTGGCAAAATTGGGATGGTTCTCAGCAATTGTAGCGCGCAGTCAGGGCTGGGCAAGGAGCTTATTTAATGATTTGTTAGTCCTGGCTGAGGAAACAAAGACTGGCTACAATATTAAATACCCTTAGCTTCACTTGTCCATCTTCACTCCTGTTATTCACCTTACCTTTGAGATTTCTGTAAAACCCATGTCCAAGAGCGAAATTATGGCTGCCCCTCTTGTGCAGGGAGCAGCAACAATATGTTGGACTGGTTGAAAATGTCCAAAATCTGGAATTTTGACCAAAAAAAGACAATGTGTTTTGTCAAAATGTTGTCCAGTTTTTCATCCAGCTCTAACAGTTGGCTGAGTGAAATGAGGTCCTACATTCAACTTGGTGGCACTGCTCTCGTTGGTCTGTCTGTTCATCATATGATTACTTTGGAATGATGCATCTGATCAATTCCAAATTCAGGGAATGTTCAAGGTATCAGTGGGGAGAACCTTACTGATGTTGGAAAAGAGGGATAAGGAGGGTACTACGAGCCCTGGGCATGAAGGAGGAAGTTGGTGGGATTGCAGTGAGTCCCTGAAATAGAGGGAGATAGGAGGTGCAACAAAGGAAGCTAGTGAGGTAGGATGGAAGAAGCCCCTGGCAACCGGAATAAACTCAGCCTAGACAAGTAAAAAAAAGTGTGTGGCTCCCTGCTCTATAATACCTGCAGTCCCATCTTTGGATGTGGAGTGGGGGTGAGGGAGTTCCAGTGATAGCAGTGCTATCCCAGAGAGGACTTGCTCTGATAGTGTAGGGATATGGCAATGTCTCCACCCACCTCATCTGGCAGTTTACAGCTAGAGAGCTGTGCTTAGGAAGTGCGTGCCAGGCTTTTTCCAAAGCTGTACAACGGCTACTGCTGAATACCTTCCCCAAAGCATGTCAGCATGCACCTCCTTTTGGCCATCAAAAGTATAAGGTCTCCAGGCACCATCGTTGTAGCACATCTCTCCTCCTCCCTCACCCTGTGGTTCTAAGAGGCAAAAGTCTACAGAAAGCTACAGGTGTACTTTAGCTGAGCTCAGCACACCTGGGAAACAATGACATGCCAAATATCTGCCCCAACCCTGATCCTCGGGGCTGTTCTAAATTTTGCTAGCTTGAAACTGGGCCTTTATACCAAAACTGATCATTAGATTATGCTCTAGTCATGTTCTGTTCACTTTAATATATCACTTATGTTGAAGAGGAACCATGAGAGAACTGTGTAGAGCCAGCTGCAATGACTCACCCCAACCAAGATGTCTCCCACAGCGGTCTATACTACAGCTTTGGTCTATACTACGAACTTACGTTGGTATAACTAAACTGCTCAGGGGAGTGGAAAATCTATCCCCCCCGAGCAATGCAGTTATACTAATCTCATTCTCTGTGTAGACTGTGTTGTGGCAACAGGAGGACTGCTCTCTTTGATGTAGCTACCACCTCTCAGGCAGGTAGAGTGCCTATATCGATGGCAGAAGCTCTCCCATTGGTGTAGGCAGCATTTTCACTAAGTGTAGAGTGGCACAGCTGCACTAGTGCAGTGCTGGAAGTGTAGAAAAGCCCTAAATTAATCCTCATATAACCTCTGAACAACAAAAAGGAGACTTTTCTTGGACCAGGATCTGATCCTAAATATCTAACTCTTCTTCACGTACACTCAGCTCTCTTAAGCCTATTTTTCAAAAGTATCAGAAGCTGTCCATATATTGATCAACTATAACAGTGAGTTTATTAAATTAGAGAATAAGTCAAACAGCAAAATTACCAAGTTTGTTTATTTTCCACTAGACAACAAAATAACCAGCTTGTCAGCATGTAATTTAAGGCAGGGTGTTGAAAGGATCAAAATTATCAATCCATCAAATTTAACCACCTAAATATATCACTACAGTTTATCTCCCATTAGTTCTACAGTACAAAATATGTCATCCTATTAAAGTATTTGTGCTGTCTGAAAATACAAATGTTAACTGTTTTAGTTAGATAATGGCATAAAGGTAGTTGATGGAAAGAATGGACAGATTGTGTGTATGCTCTCTCTAGATTTGAGATGTATGTCTACTGCGTGAACACATTCTAAGATAAACAGCTGCATTCCACTTTGGGTTGCTGATAACTCATGATTTCCATTCCAATTCTTTTATTTATATCATCTATCCCTTCCTGTCTTTTTCCCAGGGGAGATGACTCTTCTCAGATAGAATTCTCACAACTCAAAACTGCAGCAAGTTCCAGCTAATTTTTTTTGCCTAGAACTATGATCTATTTAACATGCTGATATGTTTTTGTTATACCAATAAAAGCAAGCAGGATTTTATGAGGGGGATAAGGCAAAAAGCCACATTTATTGTAAAGATAATAATAAAGAATAAAGAAAAGATAGAAGCAAACAACGTTGTTTAACTACTTATTTTTCTTACTACTTAACCCTTATACACACACACATATATATATAAACATTTATTTTTTATTTATTTAATTTAATTTAATTTAATATTTACTTATGTATGTATGTATACATGTATTTGGGTTTTGGGTAATTGTTACAGTTACCAGCCTGGAAGTTGCTTGTGACAGAATACTGGCCAGGTATTTTATACCCAAGTGATGGTAGTGGGGAGCGAAGTTTTTATTAGATGCGCATTTGAAGCTTTTGGTAGCCTAGCAGCAGAACCTTGGACTTTGACTTTATAGTTTTTTGGTTTAGTTTTTATAGGAATTTTTTTATGCCAGTTTATGGGAATTGCTGCATTATGCTGATGTTTTTAGGGTGGCTGCCAGGTGCTTGTTAGTGATTTTATAGGGTGGACCTTCAGTTTTTAGGGTTTTTTTACTTGACACCTTTTGGTTGCACTGGCACCTGACGCCCTTTTTTAGCCCTTTGATGCTGCATTTTTAGGCTGGAACCTTTTAAACTATTTATTTATTGTTTAAGCACTTTTTTTACATACATTTCCTAATTAATGTTTTACATACAGTATTTTGTATAATAATAATTTTACACATACAAGAGTTGTAGTTACAAAAAGTTATAAAAATTTTTGGGTGGCATTTTTTAAAACATTTCTTTTTTGAGTGCTGAGTTAGTTACTGTTATAGTTACAATGTTTTACTTTGGGATTAGGGTTAATTGGTTTACAATGCTTTGAAGAGAACTGGCTTTAATTGTGTAACAATGCCCTTAATTAATTACAGGGCTTGGCTCCCAGAGCGGAGTTAGTGGCTTGACAATGCATTGTTACAATGTATCGCTGCAATGTCAATTTTAAGTAGCTACTTGCAAAAGTTTGAGCGTGCCCTGGGACAGAGAGAGGGGAGCTGTTTTTTGGCTACATAGTATTATATTGGCAAGTAATATATTAGCAATTTCAAGTTGCATGACCTAATATTAACAAATTATATTTTAAGGGGGCAATAATAATAAATCTAAACATTTAACAATTTTAACAAATAAATAATAATAATAATAATAAATCTAAACACTTATCAAGCTACTTTTACTTAACAAAGTTATACTATGTAGATTTTCAGTTGTGGGGAACAAATTATGGGGAGTCACTTCCACTTGGGGAATCATTTTTAATACTTTAATATGTCATCCCTACATACTCATAACACAAAAATTATCTATTCAATTCTGCACAATAAAAGCATTCAGTATTTATTTTGAACTACAGTGCATTATGACATATAACAGTGGCAAAGAGAAGTTACATTATTTTCTCAGCAGGATACGATGACTTTTGCTACCCAGGTAAGAAAGGTTTATATTTGGTATGTAGAAAACTAATTGATACCAACATGAACACATACAGTTAGAAAGATGCATCCTGTTTTAAAATGCAATAAACATTTTTTCTGGCAGTGGAAAGTCTTTCTAGGATACTAGGATGATGTGCAGCAAGAGAGTATTCAAATGATTCCCACTCTTAAAAAACTATCTATTTTGTTATCCACTTTCAAATGATCTAGTTTAGCATAACAAATCCCAGAAGCTTAAGCAATTTATGGCACGCATATCTACAGTAGTGATGCTAAATCTATGGCACACAATACAGTTTGGTTGGCACTTGCCCAAAATGTAGTTTAACACTGTAAAGATCTGTCACTAGTGATGCAACCAGTGTACGCAACACATCCTGGTCCACTAGGAGTCAGACATCAAGCGAGGCTGCTTTTCGGATAGAACTTCTAAATGGCATTTAGCTCTGATATTACTGGAGATATAAAGTATGAGGAAGCATGAGGAAACTCCAGTAGGACATTTCTGAATTACATACACAGGGAAAACAGTTGTTTGGATATTAAGACTTTTATTTTGCTTAATTAGAAAAAAATATTTAAATTTAATGTGTAGTCCTTATCTATTTTGAGAGGAAAAGGAACATACCAAAATGCAATGTTCTCAACTCCTCACAACTACAGACAGTAGTTTCTCACAGCCACCAGTGATTTTAGTCATTATCACAGTTACGGCAAGGACAATGAAAAGTCCTTGTGGTACCTTAGAGACTAACAAATTTCTTTGGGCATAAGCTTTTGTGGGCTAGTACCCACTTCATCAGATGCATGGAGTGGAAAATACTGTAGCAGATATAAATGTGCAGCACATGAAGAGATAAGAGTTGCCTTACCAAGTGGGAAATCAGTCTAACGCAACGGTTAGGGAGTCACGGGACGATTCCCGTGGGGGCGCAGGCCTCCAACGCCGGAGAGAAACTGCCAATGCGAACGCTTCCAGATTCAGCGGCTTTTCGGCAGACATGGCATACACGTCACTGTGTCTGCCTAAACACCACCGAAGTGCTCATTTCTGGTTTCGGTGGCATTTCAGGGGTCACAGGGATGCGCATGGTATGTCTGCCGAAACTCAGGAGAGTAGGATTCGGCAGCATTTCGGCGGACATACCTGGGACATGGAACAAAGGTAATTCTGAAAAAAGGGTCATGGAGGGAGGAAGTTTGAGAACCACCAGTCTAACAAGACAATTCAATTAAAAGTAGGATACCAAGGGAGGAAAAATCACTTTTGTAGTGGTAATCAGGGTGGCCCATTTCAAACAGTCAAAAAGAAGGTGTGAGTAACAGTAGAGGGAAATTAGTATGGGGAAAATTAGGTTTAGGTTTTGTAATGACCCAACCACTTCTAGTTTTTATTCAGACCTAATTTGATTATGTCCAGTTTGCAAATTAATTCCAGTTCTGCATTTTCACATTGGAGTCTGTTTCTGAAGATTTTTTGTTGAAGAATTGCCACTTTTAGGTCTGTTATTCAGTGACCAAGGAGATTGAAGTATTTTCCTACTGGTTTTTGAATATTATAATTACTGATGTCAGATTTGTATCCATTTATTCTTTTGAGTAGAGACCATCCAGTATGGCCAATGTATATAGCAGAGGGACATTGCTGGCACATGATGGCATATATCACATTGGCAGATGTGCAGGTGAATGAGCCCCAATGGTGTGACTGATGTGGTTAGGTCTTATGATGGTGTCCCTTGAATAGATATGTGGATAGAGTTGGCACCGGGGTTTATTGCAGGGTATGATTCCTGGGTTGGTGTTTTTGTTGTGTGGTGTGTAATTGCTGGTGAGTATTTGCTTCAGGATGGGAGGCTGCCTGTAAGCAAGGACTGGCCTGTCTCCCAGGGTCTGTGAGAGTGAGGAATACTCCTTCAGGACAGGTTGTAGATCATTGATGATGCACTGGAGAGATTTTAGTTGGGGGCTATAGGTGACAGCTAATCGGGTTCTGTTACTTTTTGTTGGGCCTGTCTTGAAGTAGATGACTTCTGGCTCTGTCAATCTGTTTCTTCACTTCACCAGGTGGGTATTGTAGTTTTAAGAATGCTTGATAGAGATCGTATAGGTGTTTGTCTCTGTCTGATGGATTGGAGCAAATGCAATTGTATCTTAGAGCTTGGCTGTAGATAACGGATTGTGTGATGTAGTCTGACTGAAAGCTGGAGGCATGTAGGTAAGTATAGTAGTCACTAGGTTTCTGGTATAGGGTGGTGTTTATGTGACCATCACTTATTATCACTGTAGTATCTAGGAAGTGGACTCTTGCGTAGACCGGTCAAGGATGAGGTTGATGGGGAGATGGAAATTGTTGAAATCCTGGTGGAATTCCACAAGGGCCCTGTGACAATGTAAGACACACCCCCGCTGGCACCTCCTGCCAGTTGTCCTGGGAATTAGCTCTCAACAGCAGCGGAGCGCCCTCGAGGCGTGATGTCCAGCCCGTCATCTGCTTTGCTGCCCTGGGACCTACCTTGCTTCTTGCTTGCCAGCGTCCTCCTCCAGACAGTAGCTTTCTCATCTTCAAGGCACTGCCCTCCGGCAGTGCCCACTACTCCAGTCATTCCCGCTTCCAGGGGCGGGGGAAAGGAGGTTGTTAACAGTGGTCCTCCTGTCTGCACCTGCCTTGGTGGCCATCCACAGCCCTGTAGTCCAGCCCCTGGTCTCAGGGGCAAGTTGCAGCATACTCTGGCCCCTCTCTTCTATGGCCAGGTGCTATGAGAGGGGGAAGCGGGAGACCCAGGCCCACCCACTGCTCTGGGTCCTGGCCCAGGGACCCCCTAGTGGCAGCCTTCCTCTGCCCTTCTCCACTCCTCTCTTATCTGCCCAGTTTCCCTGGGCCACTTCCCCTTTGGCCCTATGCAGCTTCTCGACCCCCTTGGCTATTAGCCAAGATGGTCAGGATGCAACCCCATACTCTTGGTGTCTCTAAATCTCTGACTGCCTGAAACTGGGACTTGATGATGGGGACCAGATCACTTAATGCTCTTTTATACTCATTCCCCCTGAAGCCTCCGGCACCAGACATTGTATGGGCCATTGGTCTAACCCAACATGGCCATTCTTACATTCTTATGTTTATGCTCTTAGAAGTAGGCTTGGACTATACTATCTAAACCATGAAGGCCTCTCCTCCCCAGGGGCAACTATAGGCAAGAGGTAGCGTCATTAGGTGTAGCTGGAGAGAGTAGTACCATGGCCTAGGTCCAGTGCAAAGACAATAGGCTCCATACAGATCCATGGAGCCCTCCAAATTTGGGGCAGGCCTTATGGCCTTTTCTACAGAGAGAGCTCTAAGGGATGAATTCCTCAAGCGGGTCCTTGGAAGTCTACCCCCAAGATTTCACTACTAGCTGAACTTTTAATTCTAATACAAAATTAACCATGCTCTGTTCATGAGCAGGTGGGTGCATCTCACAGCATGAACAGCTGATGGCTAGAACTTATAACTTTGTCTCAGGGTGACCAGTGCCTTTAGGAGTAGAAGGTGCCAGGCACGCCTGTCCTATAATTAATTAGCTATTACTTCCCAGCCTGGGAGGTGGAGTTAAGGGGGTCAGGTGATAGTTTAATGGAAACCTAGGTCTTAAAAAAAAAGAGAGAGAGAGAGAGAGAGAGAGAGAATACTCAATCGGGTTAGAAGCAGAGGCAGTGGGTAGGCTCCTGTGGGATATCCTGAGCTATGGTCTGCAGGATACTCCAGGGAATCAGTTCAGGGCTCAATGCTCTTCATTAGAGCAAGGAAGGTGACAAGGAACAGCGTGCACAAGTGAAACCAGCCTGGGGGCTGAATTCCCTAGCCCACAGTCAGAGAGATTCTTAATAGTAGCCTAGAAAGGGGCTAAAACGTGGGCCCAGAGGTCACTGAAGCGATGTCTCAAAGGTCAGAAGTATCTTATGATTGTTTGGATTTTGGCTACTGTAGAAGGGGTTAAGTTTTGTTTGTGACTTGGCCCTAGGGCTTAGGCACATCTCCAACACAGAGATGGGTGGAGGGCAGAGGAGATCTAATTTGGAAAAGGACACTGAAGCAGGGAATGACTGCAGTACTACACTAAGGCAGCAGAGGATGATATGGGGGCAAGTATACCCCTCAACAAACATCAGTACCACAACTTTCAGTTGTATTTACCACACAGGTGTCTCGTACATAGTGAATCTCTAGAATTTTGGTATGTTGTGATAATTTTGTTAAATGGCAAAGGTCATTTTCTACATCCTCACTGAATTATCCACCGCTACTGACTTTAAAGTAATTCACCTGAACAAGGTAGAAGTCTTATTTTTAAATGTACTATTTCATTCCAGAGCCTCTAAATGGAATTAAAATTGAGAATCACATTAAACAGTGCTTGAATTAAGTGGAAGGCAATCTGTGGCTACAACTGTTTGCAACTGGAAAAAAAAAGAAAACAGATTCTGTTTGGATGTAAACATTCCCCACTTATGCTAGGGCATGGTTACACTTACAAGATTATAGCGCTATTGGTTATAGCGGTCTCCTTATACAGTAATATGAATAGCGCTATTGTATGTCCACACTAAGATGCTCCAGCGTTACAGCATGGCCACATTTGTGGCACTTAATGCGGCATTAAGAGCAGCGCATTAGGGCATGTATCCCACAGTACACCTCTTCCCGATCTGGCGCAATGCCTTGTGGTAGGGGGGGCGTCACTTGTGGGGCATTCTGTATCCTGTTTCAACTACCCATGATGCTTTTTGGCATATCCCAGCAATCCCTGTGTTTCCTTCCACCACCGGCGCCATCTTTCAACGGTTTGAGCAAGGCGCGCTCCGTCTTCCATTGTCGTGTGCAGCAATGAATCCAGAACTGCTGAGGGACATGCTGACGACTGTTGCCAGCACATCTCTGTGTGCAGTGGAGTTAATCCTTGACATACAGGATGACAGTGATGAGTCTGAAGACGAGATCGAAGCGGTGAATGCATTTGACACGAAGCTTCTTGTCTCATTAACGGACATGCTCGCGGCCATTGAACGCTGCTTCTGGGCACAGGAAATGAGCACTGAGTGGTGGGATAGCATCGTCATGCAAGTCTGGGACTACGAGCAGTGGCTGCAAAACTTTCGAATGAGAAAATCCACTTTCATGGGACTGTGTGCTCAACTCGCCCCTGCCCTGTGGCGCAAGGACACCAGATTGAGAGCTGCCCTCCCGGTGGAGAAGTGGTTGGCTATCGCGATTTGGAAGCTGGCTACATCAGACAGCTACCGATCGGTGGCCAACCAGTTTGGGGTTGGAAAGTCGACCGTTGGAGTTGTGCTGATGCAAGTGTGCAAGGCCATTAATTGCATCCTGCTATGAAAAATCGTGACTCTGAGTAACGTGCATGACATTGTTACTGGCTTTGAAGAAATGGGTTTCCCTAACTGTGGAGGGGCGATAGATGGGACCCATATACCTATTCTGGCGCCCGCCCACCTAGCTGACGAGTATGTTAACCGAAAGGGGTACTTCTCCATGGTTCTCCAGGCGCTTGTGGATCACCGTGGGCGTTTTACTGACATTAACGCTGGCTGGTCTGGAAAGGTGCATGACGCACGCATCTTCCGCAACACCGGCCTGTTCATGAAGCTGCAAGCCGGGACTTTTTTCCCAGACCAGAGGATCCCCGTGGGGGAAGTGGAAATGCCCATAGTGATTCTTGGCGACCCCGCTTACCCTTTAATGCCCTGGCTCATGAAACCGTACACAGGGAGCCTGGACAGCAGTCAGGAAAGGTTCAACTACAGGCTTAACCGGTGTCGAATGACTGTGGAGTGTGCTTTTGGGAGTCTCAAGGCACGCTGGCGCTGTCTTTATGGGAGGCTAGACTTGGCCGAGGGTAGTATCTCCGCGGTTATTTCCGCATGCTGTGCCCTACATAATCTTTGTGAGCGGAAGGGCGAAGGCTTCACTCAGGGATGGTCCTCGGAGGTTCAATGCCTGGAGGCCACATACGCCCAGCCCGAGAGCACGGTTCTTGGAGGGGACCAGCACGAGGCTGTTAGGATCAGGGAAGCCTTGAGGGAGCATTTTGAGGCTGAAAGCCAGTTCTAAAGTGAGGTGCAGACAGAGGGAGGGAGGGAGCATTCTTTTAATAGGAACAGGCATTTGCTTTTCTGTAGCCTGTAATAATATATGTACACTTAATAAAGAAACCCATTTATTAAGAAGACAATTTATTTATTGAACAGGTACTTCAGTTGCTGAAAGAAAATATTGTGATGCGTGTGAGGGGGAAGCCGGGGGAGGTGCAATGGGGTCAGTCAGAGATCGGAATATGTCCGGGTCTCTGAGTTTCCAGGGCCCTCACAGTGGCCATGTCCCCCGAACCCCATTTGCGGAGGGCAGTAAGGCATGTTATTAGGGGTTGACTGCAGTGGATAATGGTCCGGGGTTTGTTCGGTGAAGACAGAGGGGTTGGAGGCAGCTGTGGATGGTGATAACCATATAGCTGATGATAGTGGCCTGGAGGGTACTGAGGCACAGAAGGGGAAGGGATTTGGGGCAAATGATAATTGGGGTGGAGAGCGCGGTGCTTCTCCTCCTGAAGGGTGACAATCCGCTGCATAGTCTCCAATTGAAGCTGCAGTAATGAGAACAGCTTATCGGTGCTTTTCTGGAAGTGAATGGCATTCTCCTTCCGCGCCTTCTCCCTCAACTTGCTCTCGTTCTCCCTCCACCTCTGTGCAACTCGATTCTCTGTTACAGCCTGTTGCATTACTTGCTGTACAAGATCCTCTTTGCTCCTTCGTGGCCGCTTCCTCAGTCGCCTCAGCCTCTCAGCTGTTGATAAGAGTGATGGCACAGGGCTCAAGGACGACCCTTCTAAAATAAAGAGATACATTTAACAGCGGTTCCCTTGTAAAGAGCAGACATGCCTATCATTCCCCCGCATTCCCAGTTTGCCTGTCCCGCAGAGAGCACAGATACAGCAAGGGAGCCCCTGCCATGGTGAGTGCACTCCAGAGGCAAGGGAAATGATTTTTTCCCTGCCCCAGAAAAGCTGTGCCGGGGGAGGGGGTGGGGAGTGCCGCTAAGTTACAGAAGCCCCAGTCTGAGCAGCAGGCAGGGGGAAGGATTTCTTCCCTACCCTGAAAAGCTGTGGCACGGGGGGTGGAGTGCCGGGAAGTGGCAGGAGCCCTACTCTGAACACTGTCCCAACATTCTCCGTAGGTGTTTGTCCTGGAAGATATCTCGTTGCTTTGAGTCACTGAGGAACAAAGGGAAGGGATTTTAATGAGATGCAGCTTCCGCCCAGGGCCATATGCAGCTTGCCTATGTGCAGCAATGCTCCCCACACCCATTGTAGCACAGTGGCGGGGACTAGTGACCGTGACGGGGACCACGCTGGCTCTCCCAGGAAACCTGCGCAGGCGCATTGCAAGCGCTCTTATTGAGACCTTTGAAGAGATTACTGATGATGACTACCACGAGGTGATAGACTACATCAATGCGCTATTCCACATGTAGGCAAGCATCCCTTTCCACCCCAAGCTGCTAGCCTTCCCCATAGAAAAGCAGCTTTACCTCCGCAAGCAGCTGCTGCGCTGGCCCCTGCAACCGCTGGACGCTGTGGCTGGCTGCCCTCCTGGGTTGAGAAGAGCTCCTGGCTGCATGCGTCCAGGGACTCCTCCGTGCCCTGGGTCGCTGCCGCCTCGTCCTCATCCTCCTCCTCTTCTTCATCCTCCTGCTCTTCGTCCTCCTCCTTACCCCCACGTTCACTGGTGGGCTGGGAAGTGTCCATGGTGGTCGATGGAGTGACCGTAGGATCACCACCAAGTATCGCGTCCAGCTCCTTATAAAAATCTGCAAGTCACCGGGGCTGCCCCAGAGTGGACATTTGCCTCACGGGCTTTGCGATATGCATTCCTAAGCTCCTTTACCTTAACACAGCACTGCAGAGTGTCCCGCTCATGGCCTCTTTCTGCCAACACCCATAATATCTGCCCATAGGTATCAAAATTCCTGCAGCTAGACCACAGCTGAGACTGAACAGCCTCTTCCCCCCAGCAGCTGATGAGGTCCAGCACCTTGCTATTGCTCCACGCTGGGGATCGCCTATTGCGAGGAGGCATGGCATGTGGAGTCATGATCAATCAGAATGATCACCTGCAAGGATTCCCTGAGAGCACGCCACGCTTGGCTGGAGCAAACAGGAAGGGGATTTTCAAATTTCCCTGGAACTTTAAAGGGCGGGTCTGAAGTGTGGTCACCTGAGGACAGGACAAAAGAGTTTGCAAGTGATGACCAGAGTGGCTTGAAAGGGAATTATGGGATGGGCTGGAGGCCAATTAATGCGCAGTGTGTGTCCACATTCTTGCTGTAGAGCTAGAGCAGCTGCGGTGCAGCCCTTATTCCCCATGCGGAGGTGGATTAACATTAGCGCTATAACTCAGCGGTTATAGCGCTCTACGTGCCTTGCCAGCGTGGACAGGGAGGAGGTTATAGCACTCGTGGGGGCTTTATAGTGCTATAAAGTGCCAGTGTAACCAAGCCCCTAGAAACCCAACCATGGCAATACTGTGCTGTGGCATGAGATGCAGAAAGTGTTCATTAAACAAAGATCAAAACTAGGAAACAGCCCACTTTAAAAAGTATTTAGTTTTAATTATTAAAGAAATGCCATTTTTAAAAATCTCACCCGTGCCTTTACTAAATGCCCACTAATGTGCAGGACAGCAAGAAGCTATTAGTTGTGTGATAAACAGTATTTTCCAGGAGAAAAAAAATGAATACCAAATGGAAATGTGTTATGCCCCAAAAGGAGATTAGTCTGATGTCAGTGAATACACTGAAGATGGATGTTTTATTGGGCCTGACTAATGCTTTGCAGGTTTTGAGATGCTTTACTTTACTGAGTAAGGTCCAAATCTATGAACACTTACTCTTGCAAGGAGGAATAGAATCTAGCCCTATATATACTTTTCTACCCTGACTGGCAAAATTATATAATGCAAGGTCTAGATCCCTTACAGGAAAGAAGAGCACTATAAAACCTGACTCCCAGTTGAACTCTCTCAAAGTACGACTAGCGCAAAAGCAGGGATAGCAAAGCTTAGGCTTCTCACCTTTTCAGCTGACACCTGAACTGCTCGTCTTGACACAAAATGAGCCAAGTGTGCCAGTGTGATAGAAAAGACAGAAGAGCAGTAGAAGCCACATCTATATCATATATGATTCTCTCTCCACCCCCACATATTAGAGCTCAAAGGTTATCACTTTACTAGAGTCAAGTGTTTAGGGAGCAGAGATTTCTCCAGATACAGCTCATTCACCTAAAAGAGAGGATAAGACAAGTCACCTTATCAGTCAGGTCAAGATAATGTCAATATTTCATTTTTCAAATGCTTGAAATTAATTTCAAACACTTTGGGTAGAAAGTTACTAAAGGTGAAGAAACTCCATTAAATAGATACTGTCTTTACTGTAACCTCACTCTTTTAGCCAATTGACATTGTCAGCTAGCTCAAAGAAAAATCCCTTCGGCTGTTTTAATTCTCCTCTGTCATATGCTGCAGAAGAGACACAAGAGGCTTGGCGTTGTCAGAGTCTTGTTGCATCTGGCACTTTTTCTATTTTCAGTGTTTTTAATTTGCCCTTGCAACAACAATCAATGTCAAACCAGGACTCTGAAAAGCACATCTGTGAAAACAAGTTCTCTGTCTTGCTAGAAATCAGAAAAACTATTTGGAGTTATCTACCCTTGGGCCTGCTCGACTACTTCAAATCCCAGAACACTGTAATGGTGTTGATTCTCTCAAGCAAGTCAGTTAATGCAAACTCAGGTCCCAAGCATTTTAAAGTATTTCCAACTAGAGATTCCATCATATTTGGTGAAACTTGGCAAAGAAAAAAATGCTGTGCACACAACTGGGGAGATGATTACTAACCAAAGGCATGGTGGCTTTAGTGTTCATAAGGGAAAAGGCCAGTCATTCCCATGGATAGAATGAGAGTTACAAGCAGGTTGGCTACACTGGCACTTTATAGTGCTATAAAGGCGCCAGAAGCGCTCCACCTTACTACCCGTCCTCATTGGCAAGGCACATACAGCGCTCTGACTCTGCAGCTGAAGCGGTCCTGGTACTCCACCTCGGCACTAGGAATAACGTTTGTTGCACTCCTGCTGTAGTGCAACGGCACCAACGTAGACATCCGATGCGCACTGATTGGCCAGAACAGTCAGGCCACTCTGGTCATCACTTTTGAACTCTTCTGACCTGTCCTCAGGTGACCACGCGTCAGACCTGCCCTTTAAATTCCCTGGGAAATTTGAAAAGCCCCTGGCTGTTTGCTCAGCCAGGCGTGCAGTGCTCTCAGCACATCTTTCCAGGTGATCGTTCAAGGTGACCATGCCTCCACGCGCCAAGCGATCCCCGGCATGGAGCAATAGCGAGGTGCTGGACCTCATCAGTGTTTGGGGGGAGGAAGCTGTGCAGTCCCAGCTGTGCTCCAGCCGTAGGAATTACAATATCTACAGGCAGATATCAAGGGCCCTGATGGAAAGGGGCCATGACTGGGATGCCGTGCAGTGTCAGGTTAAAGTAAAGGAGCTGCAGAATGCCTATCGCAAAGCCCACAAGGCAAACAGCCACGCTGGTGCTGCCCCCCGACCTGCAAATTTACAAGGAGCTGAACGTGATGCTTGGGGCCAATCCCACATCCACTCCAAGGACCACTCTGGACACTTAAAGGCCCCCCCTGGAAGTGAGGAGGAGGTGGAGGAAAAGGAGGAGTGGGGGGAGGAGGAGGAGGATGAAATTGCAACCAAGGATGGTGAGGAATCCCTGGAAGTATGCAGCCAGGAGCTCTTCCTGAGCCAGAAGGAGGGCAGCCAGCTGCAGCATCCAGTGCTTGGGTAAGGGCAATCCGCAGAGCACGCTGCTGGTAAGTGTTTATTTTTTGTGAAGGAAGTTTTTAGGTGAGGGCTCTTTGGGTGGGCGGGGAGGGTAAGGGCTGCATACATGCCTAGCTGCCGAATAGGGCATTGATGTGGTCCATCACATCGCAGTAATCGGCATCGGTGATCTCTTCAAAGGTCTCAGCCAGAACATAAGCAATGCTTCTGCACAGGTTTATTGGGAAAGCCGGAGTGGTTCTTGTCCCTGTAAGGCTAACGTGTCTGGGGAAAAGGTCCCGGCTTGCAGCTTCTTGAACAGGCTGATGTCCCAAAAGATGTGCACCTCATGCATCCTTCCCGGCAAGCCTGTGTTAATGTCAATGAAATGCCCACGGTGATCCACAAGCGCCTGGAGAACCATGGAGCAATACCCCTTTCGGTTAATGTATGCAGAGGCTGGATGGTCTGGTGCCAGAATAGGAATATGCATCCCATCTATCGCTCCTCCACAGTTAGGGAAACCCATTTGTTCAAAGCCAGCCACAATGTCATGCATGTTACCCAGAGTCACAGTTGTTCTGAGCAGGATGCAATTAATGGCCTTGCAAACTTGCATCAACATGATTCCAACTGTCAACTTTCCCACTCCGAACTGGTTAGCAACCAGTCAATAGCTGTCTGGAGTTGCCAGCTTCCAGACTGTAATAGCCACCTGCTTCTCTACTGGCAGGGCAGCTCTCAATCTCATGTCCTTGCACCGCAGGGTGGGGACGAGTTCTGTACACAATCCTACGAAAGTGGATTTTCTGATCTAAAAGTTCTGCAACCACTGCTCATCATCCCAGACTTGCATAACAATGGGATCCCACTACTTGGTGCTTGTTTCCCGTGGCCAAAAGTGGTGTTCCACAGTGGAGATCACATCAGTGATTAAGACAAGCAATTTGGTGTCATAAGCGTTATGTGATTCAACTTCAGTATCTGACTCCTCACTGTCACTTTGGATCTTTAGAAGTAACTCGACTGCCTAACGAGACATGCTTGCGAGACTCGTTAGCATGTTCCTCAGCAGTTCAGGCTCCACTTCCGCAGACTAAAGAGAAGACAGAGTGCACTGCACAGATATCTTTGAAAGAGGGCGCCAAAGATGGACAGAAACACAAGGAGTGCTGGCATGCGAAGCGATGCATCACAGGGCATTGGGACAGGATCCAGAATGCCCCGGAACCCATGCCCCCTTCCCACAAGTCATTGCACTGAAGGTGCTTTGTGGGATACCTGCCCATAATGCATTGCTCCTAATGCAGATTAAAGCGCCGCAAATGTGGCCACAACAGAGCGCTTGCAGCTGTCAGAGTGGACACACTGGAGCGCTTTCCCTGGAATTGTCTACAAAGACGGGTTTAACTCAAAACGCTCTACAGCTGCAAATGTACCCTAAGCCTAGAAGTACCTGTCATTGCCTGCCTGTCCAACAAAGAATAGCTGATCAGGTTCATCAAGGTAAGCAATTTAACTAACTATCTGTTCAAGATAGTAGGAGGCTGTGAAGACTGAGTTAAGCAAGTTCAGGGGAAAACGCATATTGGAAAACAGTTAAGTTCAGAGGCAGTAGTAAGGCTACGTGTTTTCCATAATCCCTGGAGAAACACCTGTGCGGTTCTTACACAGTGCTTCTCCAGAGAAGAAAAGTGCCATTGATGATAGCTGTGACATTCTGTATCTTGGGGGAGCACCCTATGACCCCCATATTCCTCATTTATATAGGATTGATATCTTGCATATGGAGCATGCTTTATAAGGTATCAGGGAAAAGGTTATGATCTGCTGGAAGTCATTTCTCTATCCATATCATTAATGCATATGACATTATGAGAAGTATGTTATATGATTGTCACTAAAACATATTGTAAGTTGGGGATTCAGCCAGATATTAGCTCCCCAGAGGCAACAAGGAAAGTAACCAACACCCGGGTGGCATGTGAAACAACCCATCAACAGCTATTATCCAGCAAGGGACCTACATACACTTCAATGACTCACCTTCATGAGGCCACACGAGGGGAATTGCTCAACCTTGCCCGGAGACTCAGCAATGCCGACGTAGACATGCCTGAACTTGTGTTTTAAAAGCATATGGACTGAGGATACAAAACAGACACGGTGGCCACATGCTTGGCTTTCTCTCCTGCCCCAACCTATGCTGCAAGCAACAAAGACTCTGAGAAAACTAAAGCCTCTAACAGAGGAGACTGACTGAGATTTAAGGGACAAATCTGTATACTAAGGACTGCAATATCCAGTGGGGTGAGAAAAACTGCTTAACCTAGCTGCTGCCCAGTCTAAGAGGGTTGAAAGTTTAGACTGTGTGCTTATATTTTATTTCTTCTGGTAACTAACTCTGACTTTTTGCCAATTAGTTAAAATCTATCTTTTATAGCCAATAAATTTAACTGTTTCTCTCTACCAGTTAGTTTGTATGAAGTACATGGCAAATCTGCTCAGATTTTGCAAAGACTGGTGTATATCCCCTTTCCATTGATGAAGTGGTGAATCAACTAATAAATTTGCACTGCTTGTCTTGAACAGTGCAAGACAGTATATTCCTGGGGTATAGTGCTGGGAGCTCGGGCAGAGGAGTTTAGTTCTTATGCCTTTCTCTGTGTGATTCAAGAGCGGCTCTGGGAACATTCATGCAATATAACATGTGGGGCTCCACATGCTGTTGTGCTGAGCGATCAAAGCGCCTGGAGGGGTTTGCTGCTGGTCACTAACAAGGCATTGTGAGAGACAGCCCAGTCAGGAGAGTTAAGGCAGCACAGTCCCACATTCCCAGGCTGCACCCAAGGGATTCCATCACAATGGCATCAATGTTAACAACCATTTCCCAGTCAGCACCTGCAGCGGTAGTAATGGGTGGGAGACAACATGATTGCTGAGTAGAGGAATTTTAACACAAAGGAGAAGAAAAGGAGAGTAAAGAACAGAAAAATATGGTATTCAAATATGACAATCCTCAGCACCTGGACAATGCATTTAATTAAAACAAGCCTATTCTGTCTGAGCTATAAAGTTACCAACTGCATTTTATAGTATTAGGTGGTCCACAGACTACTGGAGTACTTTTGGAGGCCCTGTTTTGGGACTTTCATGCTGGTTTTGAGACAGTAATGCTTTGAATTACCCCAGCACAACTGTAAGCCATATCAACTTCTGGACAATAGGCGGTAGATCAGCAGGTGGTATAAATTATCACAGCTCCACTAAAGTCAATGGAATCAAGTGAACGTATCCCACCTGAGATTCTGTCCCCAGAACAGTTACTGCACTCAGGAAATCCTTGTAAAACACACAGCCAAGGAAACAAAGAGCTCCCTGTCCAAAGTATTTTCTGTAGATGATCCTAGTAAAATTTTCTTCCATGCACAAAAAGGTTCTGCTGCACCATCACAATGAACAAACAAAAACACAAAGGGACCAAGAGGCACAATGCAAGACCTGGTAAAGGGACATGAAAGCAAGAAGGCAATTAAAGTGGACATGGCAGCGTAAGGGAGAACAAAAAGAGAGTCTAAGGCTAAAAGTTAAGCATGACATTTTTATAAAAAAATTATTTAGATGAGATCTCAAACATTTTTAATATGAATTTACAAACATTTCAAGTTAGTGCATAATATTGTGACCACCAAGAATGGGAAAACAGAACAGATAATGGTTGATGTTCTGATATCTAATACTATCACCTTGATCATACACCCTAATGTGTGAGATGAGGGGAGAGAAAACACTGGAAAAAAAAAAATTAACCACAATCTATCTAATCTAACCTTCATTGGCACCATATAATAACCATTCATAACCTGATATGGGTATTTGCGCTGCTAGATATGCTATCAGGATGCGTGGAAGAATAATTTGTCATCTCTATGTATGGTGAAGAAGCTCGGTATGTATGACTGCCCTATGATTTTTTTGAAGGTGCCAATGGAAGTTAATGCTTTTTTCCCCCAGAGGAGAGGAAATGTGTGAATCTTATAAAACAACCGTCAACAGAAGCTGAACTATTGAACGTAGAATATTATTTCAACTCAGTACGTGTTGTTGCAAATATTTATGAAATGGCAAAGTTAATAAAAACAAATATTTGAATTTTTTTAAGTAAGTATAACACATAGATTTTGAAATATTCAGGTGTGATCTTTTAAAGACTCAGAAAAGCACAAAATAGTTTGCTTGAATGAGAAGGGACAATATGGTAATTAGAAAATATAAGTTAAAGTGAATATTGTGTACGTAGTATTTTAGGAGTCGGGTTCCCCTCCTGGAAGCTGTTTCAGACTTCATTCAAAGGCAATTCAACTTATTCACCCTCCTGAATCTTTGCCCTCTTTGGATAGTCTGTGCCAAACCTGCACTGCAAGTATTCCTACTGTCCAACAAACTGGCTTGATTGCAGTCCGTTGTTACAACTGCTGGTTGGGTAAAATGAGTCTCCTGTGTCTTCTTTAGCAGAGCATGCAATGCAGCAAAAGCAGGGGTAAATGGATGCATTACAATACCTGAGCTCCACTTAGACAACAATGGAGTCAGGCTGTTGGTACCTATAAAAAATTCTGTATTTAACAAATGCACACATATTTAAAATTTAGAGTTAGTTAGTAATAGTATGTAACTCACCAATTTAGTTGGACTGCCCTTCCAACTAGCTTTCTCCTTGAATGTGGTATAAAAAAATTGAGAATTACCTAAAATTAATCTACACATAAAACTTTTCAAGAATTTCTCAGATGAATCACTAATGCCAACTATCAAGTCCAAAACAAAAATATCATTTCTCATCCCAACCCTTAAAAATTGTTTCTCGATTGCTTCTTTATGAAGTAAAGAGTGCCCCTAGTATTTTGGGTTTTGTTTTGTTTTTTTTTAAGTTCTTCTAATTTTTACATTACAAATATGAAGTCTAGATTTTGTTCAAGCTGTGATCAACATTCTGTAAAACAGGAGAACTGGGGGGGAATAAAGCATTACAAGAGACTGAAATCTAAAATGTAGTTTTCAAAACCTTTAATTGTAAAAGGAAAGAATGTTTAGTCACACTGCTTAAAACTGAATTTTTTATTGTTTTGTTTTTACGAAACAAGAAAAATATTCAAACAAACTGCTGGGAGAGAAGCATCCCCTTCTTGGATTCAATAATGAAAAAGATTTAAGCATAATGAGATGTTACTATTCCATTTAGTTCTATAGTCTTCCAGCATGAACAGACAACACAACTATTTCTTGGAGACCATCTTTATACATCATAAAGGAGCAATAAATAGCTCAGGAAAATAAATGCTTTTCTTTGCAGGTCACCCATAAGGAAAGTGCAACCTCACCACATATTTGTGCATTCATCAGAACCATGCCCTGGAAGTCTCACACTTTAACTTAGGTCTGGTCTAACTATTTTTTTTTTTTTTTTTTTTTTTTTAATTGAAATAGTTATACCTATATGTGCTCCAGTCTGGATGCAGTTATAGCCGTATAAGAGATTACTTCCATATGGGAAACTACACTGAGTATAAGCTCTTTTATACCAACACAACTGCATCCATGCTAGGGGCAGCTATACTGCTTTAACTACACTGGTAGAGTTAACAACCATTATAGTTAAGGTGGATACAATTTTTATTTTAGACATGCCCTTACTGTAAAATACAAACTGTTTATCTGAACCCATTTAAGAAAACCCTCCCACACACATTTAAAACACTTTTGTATATGCTAGTGAGTTCTGACAGCTTCCTCAAATTCTTAGGAAAACAGTGCAAAATTGAGCCCAATCCTATTCCTGTTGGAATCAGAGGGAGTTTTGCCACTGCCTTCAACAGGAAGAGGATCAAGCCCTCTGGTGCTTAACATAACAGCTGTTCCAGACCCAGTACTAATAATTAGAATAACCTATAACAGAATTAAGAGTCTGATTAGAATTATAAACTGCTAATCCAATCTCTAACAGGATGAAAAATGTCTAATGTTATATTTAGAGTACTCACATGGTAAGATCTGCAGTGAAGTAAAAATTGATCTGCTACATTTCAGAAATGAGAAGTCTAAAGAGAGATGTCAGAACAATTGCGTAAGCATGAGTATTATCATTACAAATATGTACAAATGCCATAATAGCTGCACTGGGAGCTATTATAATATTTGTTATTTGGTGCACATTCTATGGTATTCGTTTCCACTGTTTTTACAGTCGGCTCAGACAAACCAGTGTTGATATGGTACAAGCCACAGGATTCTGTGTGACTGATTAAATACTTGCAATTCTCCTAGAAAAGTTATGTATTTCTAGATCACATTCGTACAGTCCAATCCTCTAAGAGCCCTGTGTCAATCACTATAAAAGTCCTCATAGGATCCTCAAAACAATTTAAAAAAATAAGAATAGCAAATGCATTAACAAAGCCTTTTAACTAGCATATATCTGACCCAAGATTCAATATTCAATCTTTGACCTTGTATATACTGGGGATTTACTTTCATTATAGTCATTATTATAACTGGACAGGTGCAACCTCTCATGTTCTCGGACAGAGCTGCTATATGTACTGGTGCAAGAGCTCCTCCCCTCTTCAAATGGAATAGGCTCTACCAGATGTATCTTAGGGGTTGCACCATTCCAGTTACACTGATGACTGTAATAATAGCAACTCCTTAATGTAAACAAGGCCTTCTTCTGGAGCTTTTGTATAAGGCAGGCTAAAACTCTTGTGGATTTAATCTCTCGAATTCTGAGTTTGACCTGAATCCTCTATTAGTTAGCAATGGTGCAAACTATGCCCACCAAAACTCTGGTTTCTCTCACTTGCATTGACATGCAACCTTGTCTAACTGTTATCTTTCATCCCACTTGCAGATGCCAAATCCTCCCAAAATGACAACAGCAAAATCTCATGCACATTGTTATTCATATACAAAACAATCAGTAGGAACATATTTAAGACCATTAGAGAAGAGGTCAATTCTCCTGGTTTCCTTTCCTGCCCACCTGTGATTTCTTGGGAAGCAACATATTCTTTACAAGGAGGAAAAATAAATTGCTGGGGGGCCTTAACATTACAAAAGAATCAATAATTTATGTTGCGTAGTAGCATATCCAAAAAAATAATACAAGTAGGGAACACATTTTGTAATAAGTGTTCTGTTCTAACCTGCTGGCGCTTTGTTTACACCCTAAAACATGGTGCGTCAGTCAACTAAGAATCCATAGTTGACTTTTTTAGCCAAATAATCTGTATCTGTTTGAAAATCTCTAGACAATTAGGAGTGAGACCCTGTCTCAACTCGATGGACATTCTGAGCATTGCTGCTCTTCTGCTTTCTGTGGTCTTTCAATGTGCCCTCCTTCCTCTTCCCCTTTGGATGCACAGCATGCATGGGCAGTACCCTGATGCCCCTGGCACCTTGTACATTTCTGCTTTAATGTGCAGACAGTGTGGGAGCACGTGCCACTGTTGCAATCCCGGCACACCTGACTTTTATCATCTGTCCTGGGATTTTGAGGCCGTGGTGAAGCCTGCTGGTCACCCGCAGCCTGCAGCCGCCTGGTTGACGATGGCTTCAACGGGGCCATCCACTTCATCCAGAGATCCAAGTCCACATCCCCCCAAGCCACGGTGGGGTCCTTGGCCGCCAGCCGCCTGAAGTCCTCATCGTAGTGCAGCCAGGAAGTGCCGCCGTAGGTGGCGTGGAATTTGCGGATGACATCCAGGTATTTGAACATGGCCCCACACCTCTGGGGGTGCTTCTCGCACAGCACGCTGGCGTACACCAGGAAGGCGGAGACCCACTGGTCCAGCGTGTCCCCCAGCCCCTGGCCAGGCTCGTGCTCCGGGGCCAGCTCTGTGTGGAGCAAGGAGAACAGATCAATGAACTCCCCCCTCCAGATCCGCTCCTTGGTGGCCTTGGCCAGCTGGTAGCCCAGCGGCCTCCGCAGCCCCACGTAGGGACTCGCCGCCTCCGGGCAGGGCTTCCCCTGGGCGGCGGGCGGAGGCCCCGGCGAGCCGCTCGCAGCCTCCGGGCCCTGCGCCCCGACAGGGCCTTCCGGGGCCGCGGCCGCCAAGGCCGCCTGCCGCTCCAGCCACCGGGGGTTCACGTACACGGTCCTCAGCCGCGGCGCCGCCCCCGCCCTGCTGCCCCCGGGGCCCGGCTCCCGCGCCAGCCCGGCCAGCTCGCGGAAGAGGCCCAGCGCGGCGGGCAGGCCGCCCCCCTGCGCTCGGGGGGGCGGCGGGGCCAGCAGCGGGGCCAGCAGCGGGGCGGGGGCGGCCCACGGGTGGGAGACCCCGGCAGGGCCCGCCGCGCTCCCGGGCAGCAGCCCCGCTAGGCCCAGCTCTCCCGGGGCGCCGCCGAGCGCCTCCTCCAG